>CM052801.1:75235132-75289092 GCA_028533885.1 Nasua narica | reverse complement strand
AAAGAATGTTCCGATAGGGGAAAAACACATAATTTTTTTTAAGATTTTATTTATTTATTTGAGAGAGAGAGACAGAGATAGCGAGAAAGAGAACACAGGGGAGGAGGAAAGGGAGATGCAGACTCCCCACTGAGCAAGGAGCCTGATGCAGGGCTCCATCCCAGGATCCTGGGATCATGACCTTAGCCAAAGGCAGATGTTTAAACAACTGAGCCACCCAGGTGCCCAGCACCTATCTCTACTTCACAATATCTGCACAGGGCCTAACCTCAAGACATTATAAAGATATAACTGGTCCCACCATGTGCAAATAAATTATATACAGTTTCCATAAGCATATATATTCATTGTATCCTAAATATACAAAGTAAATTATAAATATTATACCAATTTAACTTTATAAAGCATAGGTGGCCTGCAAAGCCAGGAAGTTAACACGAATAAATGGGCCACCTATAAGGAAATACAGGTTGTTGTCATATGGGAATGCAAATATGGGGGTGTCAGCTCAGAGTTTTCAAAAGAAGATGGAAATTTGGATTTCTATTCAAATTTTTCAATTTCGAAATCACTTGGCATCTCTAAGTCAAATGTGGCCCATCACTGGCCAATTTGCATCCTCTCTTGTGAGCTACCAACCCTCCTCTATAGAATATTAGTGGAAACAAAGCAATCTAAAGTGGTTAGGGCAGTGTCTCTCTCAGTTCTCATCTGGATTATCTTCTTCTGTTGACCTTATTTGGTATCTCTTTTTTGTTGTTGTTTATTATTTGTTTTATTGAAGTTATTAGTTTCAGGTGTACAACATAGGGATTTAACAATCAATGTGCATTATGAAATGATCACAATAAGTGTAGTTACCATATGTTACCATAAAAAGTTATTAGATTATTGATTATGTTCCCTATGCTGTACTTTTATCCCCATGACTTATTTTATAACTGGAAATTTGTACCTCTCAACCCTCTTACCTACTTTGCCCATCCCCCACATCCCCACCCCTCCCCTTCAACAACCACCAGTTTGTTCTCTGCATTTGTGAGTTTGTGTTTTCTGTTTATTCGTTAGGGATTTTTTGGGGGGGTATTTCTATGGCCATATCCTGTGCCATAGGAGAACCCATGAGTTCCCATAATACAGGGCACTTCTCATATCAGTCAATATTTTTTACTTAATATTAATAACTAATACTAATCTTTGGATCTGCTGTTGTTCAAAGTTAGGCCTTTAAAACTTCAAACCTTGTCTTGTACTATAAAGAAAATCAGGTGCATATCTATCACTCTAGCTATTTCCTTTCCTATTTACTACTGTTTAGTGTGGTCAGTGCTGAAATGCAGGGAGTGCTATGACCTCAGAAAAATAGTAGTTTCTGCTAATGGCTTCTGCAAAATAGCTTTTGGAACTGCAGTGAGATGAATTTTATAACTTCCTTGACTATAGGGAGAGAAAAGAATGTCTTCCAGGTTAAGTCCTATTTGGAAGACTTTGCTCCCTGAAACCCTTATTGTTCTGGTGGTTTCCTGTTTTTCACTATCAATAGTTGAAACTAAGAGGAGTTAGGTGATGATATTCCTAAGCACTCACTATATAACTCCATCATAGTCCTTATGGTCCATTTCCTGAGCTAGAGTATGAGTGTTTAGGGAACCTTCATTCATTTCAATATGCATAATGTCAAGCACCGTGTCTGGCACATAGTAAATGCTCATTGAATATTTGTTGAATGGATGAATACATCCATCTTGTACAGATATTTTCCATCAGAACTATCTGGTATTAATGAAATCTGAAAAACATGCCAGACAGTATCCTTATATGGAACCTATTGATCACCAATTAAGACTTGGCAGATATTTTAGTTTTGAAGAAGATCTCAAAGTGAAGCAAATATTCCCCAGAGCTCTGGTAAGCTGAATCACGAACCCTTAAAGATGTCCACACTCTAATCCCCCAAACCTGTGACTATAAATCATTCCTTTACATGGCAAAAGGGACTTTGCCGATATGATTAAGGTTACAAACCTTCAGGTGGGGAGGTTATCCTGGATTATCTGAGTATGACTAATATAATCACATGAGTCCTCAAATGTAGAGAAGTTTTCCCAGCTGTGTTTAGGGATAGATGTGATGATGGAAGGAAGTCAGAGAGATGCAACATTGCTGGCTTGAAGATAGAAGAGGAGGATCATGAGCCAAGGAATGTAGATGGTCTGTAGAAGCCTTCTAGAACCTTCAGAAGGAACACAGCCATGGCGACACCTTGATTTTAGTTCAGTGAGACCCATGCTAGATTTCTAATCTACAGAGCTATA
This sequence comes from Nasua narica, assembly GCA_028533885.1. Lineage (NCBI taxonomy): Eukaryota > Metazoa > Chordata > Mammalia > Carnivora > Procyonidae > Nasua > Nasua narica. Next base: position 75,286,777 of record CM052801.1, on the reverse strand, counting down.
ATATAATAAGTTTGTGTTGTTTTAAGACACTAAGTTTGTGGTGATATCTATCTATGTATCTATCTATTTATCATCTATCTATCTATCTATTATTGTGGTGATTTTTTAAAACAGCAGCAATAGGAAACTAATACAAAAACAAAATCAGTTGTCATATTAAGAAGTTTCTGGTAATACATTGCTAGATTTAATTTTTCCTCTATTGAACATTTGTTAACTGTTAGATAAAAATGATCATTAGGCCTTCATAGGCCAAACTATAATATGCCTTAATGGCAGCAACGTTCAATGGAATACTTTATAAGCATCCTGTTTCTCTTTAACAACATCCATTTCATAGAGTGTGGTGATGAACATGAAAAAATTGAGGGCTGTAACATGATCCAGCTGGCTGGGAGTACATACCTTTCAGATGGTCCTGTTAACATTGGTATTTACAAACCCTTCTAACAAAGTTCCTACAGTAGGGGCTATGGCAGGAATTTCTAAGAGGCGAGTCCATTTTTTTTAAAAAAAAGTATGTGATGTCAAATTCTAGGACTATAAAAAGCACAGTTAGCCAGATATTTTTCCCTGTTTACAAAAGACTTTCTGAGCTTCCAAACTGGGCTCTCTCCTCCTGTTTTGGGGAATGGGATTGGCCACATGGCACTCCAACATCCTCACCCATAATGTCTCAAGTCAAAGCCTGTACATGAAAACACATTGAAACTATAAATTGTTATATACATGTAAAGGACTGTATCACTGCCAAGGTCTCTTCAGTCTATTCATGGTCCTCTTTAAGGCTCTGGCCACACCTAGCAGCTAATCATGGCAAAGCTGACTCATAGTTCCAGAGCTATTTTAACCTCCCCATGTTCCTAGACTTGCATCATCTCATCCTATTCTCCCAAGACACATATGACATAGGAGGCTCAGATTTTATTAACATGGACAGAAGAGAGCACTGAGGTTGAAACTAGATAACTGCAACTTGGCAAACACACTTAAAAACCACTTTAAATTGGCAAATTATATGGTATATGAATTACATCTCAATAAAGCTGTTATATAAAAAATCATTATCACCTGTGAATTTTTTTAAAAAATTAAGTGATCCAGGGCATCTGGGTGGCTAAGTCAGTCAAGCATCTGCCTTCAGCTCGGGTCATGATCCCAGGGTCCTGGGATTGAGCCCCATGTCGGGCTCCCTGCTCAGTGGGGAGTCTGCTTCTCCCTCTCCCTCTGCTGCTCACTCTCTCTCTCTCAAATAAATAAATAAATATATTCTTTTAAAAAAATTAAGTGACCATCCCAGGGTCTCACAGAGTTGAGTCAGAGCCGGATTGTGCTGACAATGATGAAGATTCCGGGAAGTGAAAAAAACATAGAAACAGGACAGTGAATATTGTAAACCACTAAATGTCAAATCACAAGACACAACAATTCCAAGCTCTGCTCAAAACAGGTCTCCTCATGCCTCTTCTGTGGAAACTTTTAAATTTCTTCATGCCTTGATCAACTCCTCAGGCACGGTGTTAAGCCTCAATCTAGAGGTGAAGGCTGTCAACAGATGCAGCTCTGCAAAGCAGGTCAGACCAAAGCAGGGGCAATAGGGCAGAATTGCCAGTGTGCTTTCCTAATGGACTGTGTGTCGTGACATTTGTTCCGTCTGTCTCAAATAGAACATCCAAAATGAAGGTGGATATTTCCACCTTATTTACTTTCATGTACAAATCAGACACTTGCACAACACAAAGAAGCTTTATCTGCCAAGTCTGCTCTATACTAATTTCCATTCCAACTTCTAACTGAGGAAAAAAAAAAAAAAGCAGCCATCATCTCGAAAGTTCCATGACGACAAAAACTAGAGCTCAGAATAGCCATTGTTCATTTCTTTTTCTGTAGAAAGAATATGGATCTGGTTATGAAACAAACATTACTCAGAAGTTTCTAGGCAGAATTGTGCATCTCTCCCCAACCCCATAAATGATGTATGCAGATTTTACTTCCACATAATTCCCCGTGTGCACCTGATCTATGAGCTGACATTCCTTTGTGAATATTTAAGCTAATGTCTGTTCTGGCCTCCTGTGTAGAATCAAACACAACTTTTCCCACTCAACTTTAGTCAAGTCTTAGGTATTTGCTTATGAACGGTGCCTGGAAAAAAAATGGGTCACCTATTTTTAAAAGATTATTTTGTATCTATATAAATGAGGGTCCCTAAAAGGCTTTTTGGGGATTTTATTGGCAAAGAACACATTTCAAAGAAGCTTTACATTTACCCAGGCTATAGAAAGCTGTCCCAGCTGGAAAATGAAAATACCATCTCACTAATTACATCCTTTCATTATTGAAATAAAGTTCTGTTTGATATACTGGACTGTTTCAGTAAATGATAAGTTCAGATGTCTTTCTCTGAAGATGAAGGGCATCTAGTACACTTCATTGTCCTTAGAGGTAAGTCACCTAAAAAAAAAAAAAAGGTGTGGTAATGACCCGCTAACTACAGGAATGCTCTTGCAAGTATCATTTTGTGTTCTAGAATCTTACCATTACTGAAACTTTTTACCACAGCTGATCTGCCTGCAACAATTTTGTGTTTTGCCACCTGAGCAACGGACCCTTAAGAATGTGTGTTAATGCCTCAGTTTCCTAAATAATAATTTCAATTTTGACCCAAATTTTTACTGACTTTATATGCAACCACATCTATGTGAGCTCTTGTCATATCCCAATTCATTTTGGTCACCTGTTAAATTGGTTACCTTTGCCCCATATCTCTAACTCTTATTCACCTGACCTTTAGTTTCACCTCTGTAATCCTTTCTCACAACTGAGATCACTGCATGTAAATTAACTACATTGCATTTATGATTTGTTTTAATTCGTCCTTCACTTCATTGAGTGGGGAGAGTGAAGCCAGCATAGAGAGAGAAGAAAGCAGGAGCATTCATAAAACACAAAGGATCATAGAAATCATAGAAATCTTAGAAATCATAGGGCCCATCCTTCCATTTTACATATGTGGAAACTAAACTTCATAAAAAAGAAAAATTAATTACCAAAGTCACCATTAATAGTCCTGAGAAATGTGGACATGAGAACTAAGATTTCTTAGTGTATTTCTGTTTATGGTTCTCCTAAATTTAACGGCTTCCTACGATTTACCTAATTTTAGGCATCTCTCCACCTTATAGTTTCTTAAACAGTTTTCCTCACTCATCTAGTTTGGTTTTTCCTCCCTATTTTCTTCATTCATATTCCCATAATACTCTGTGCATACTTTCATTGTAGCATTCATCATGCTGTACTGATAGTTGATTTTATGTTTTCCCATTGGATGGTGTATTTCTTGAGAGCAATAATTAGGTCTAATTCATCTCTGAATCTTTATGTACACAGCTACACCCAGCACAAAATAGGTACACATCAACTTCCACATCAAATGGAATAAAGTTGCATCTTAAATTTCAGTCTCGACATTCAAATTAAAACTGTGTTAAGATACCACTTTTGCCTACGGGGTTGAGAAAAATCTCCACGTTTAACAGCATGCTTTTTGTTGGTGAGGCCATGGCGAAAGAAACATCTAAATCACTGCTGCTGAGAAGGTAAAATACTATCATCTCAGTGGAGGGAAATTGAGGAATATATAGGGAAATTATGATATGTATTTAGCTTTTGACCCAACAATCTCACTTGTAGGAATTGATCTCAGTGATTCACTGGCAAAAATATGGAAAAATATGTGCACAATACTATTTACTGCAGCACTATTTGTAACACAAAAGACCAAAAATCACCCCAATATTCCCATAGAATATTTAATGAAAGAAAGACTATGGTACATCTACAAAATACATACACTATGTACTATATACCCTGCAGTTTTAAACAGGGATGAAAAATATCTGTACCTCCTTTCACCAAGTAATCACCAAGATACATCGTTAAATAAAAAGTAGCAAGGTAGAGAAAAGGCTGCATATTATTATTTATCTAAAATGTATTTTATTAAAAATGAGAGGATAAAGTATAAAATAACAAAATAATGGTTACCAATAGAAGGGAGGGGGAATGGAGAGGTATGAATGGTGATAAACACAAGGCTTCTTGTTTCGTGGATTTACTCATAGAAAATACCTTGTTTTTGAATGTATGCTATTTTGGAGCTTTGACTCCAAAAGCATGTAAATATTTTATATGATTATAAAATAAAATTCCATTTAGAAAAGCAATCACTAAAAAAATAGGAAGCAACTGAAATCAACCTTGCCATGTAGCTGATAGATGACATAACCATAAAAAGAGGAAAAATTCCAAGTGGCTTTAAGTCATAGTAATTCAGTGGCATTGAGTTACTGTAGAATAGTTCCTACAGATACAAATGACTGCAAAAATCATCTTGACAGTTTTCTCTCCTAGTATTCATATCACTATTAGTAGTTTTACTTTGTTATTCTGAGGTTGAAGCAAATGAGCAATTTTATTGGGGTTATTGAGAAGTATGATTTTCAATGTGGTTAAAAAGAGATACATAGGTAAAATTAATAAGGTTAAGTAAGCAATAAAAGTATTGATATAAACATAATATTCTTCACACTAAAAATAAACATAAACAACACACATTCTCTAGCTCTGAAGGCTAAAAGGTACTAGAAACAATGACCATCCTGGTAGCGTTAACATCCTCAGTGCCCAAACCATTGTTTTGACTTCCTACTTCAAAGGAACCACAAAGAACTCTTTGAAGAAATGGCTGATTTCAACACTGGTGAGCAAAATGTACAAAATGAGCCTAGAACATGTTTCAATATCATAAAACAAGAAAACCATCAAAAACTTCTGCAGTCATGTCAAAAGGACTCAAGAACAAATCTGGTTTCACTCTGAGTGGCTTAAGATGGGACCATAGGAGCATCAATAATCATACAAACCACAATAAATTTAAATACTTTAAATATGTTCATATCTATAACTTAATAATAATCCATAACTAAAAGAATCCTGACTCACTTTTGGAAGATGCCAAGAAAGAATTCCATTATACTGAAAACTGGTGAATGAGAAATAACCATTTCTCATGCTCTTCCTATATGACTTATACTTCATGATAACTAAATAATAGATTAGGAGGAGTTTGTCTTTGGGAAAGTATCTCAGCTAATAAATGAAGAAAGTATGATTGAATGAGAATACTGTCACTTGGAAACCCCTATTAAATCATCTGTACTGTCTATGGTGCAGTCTTGCCAAAAAAATTAATTTAGTTAAATAAAAATTTGAATATCTGATCAAGACTTTCATATAATGTTTAATTTATAGAAAATATGAGGGGTTCGAGAATCCATGTGATATGGATTTGGCATACAGCAAAACCAAACTGTGGAAACTTCCACAGGAAATAAAAAAAATTATTTCCTCACAAAAAATTTACAGAGAAAAACTAGTTATCTGAGAATCTAGAGATTATATTTAGATTCCTATTTACATAATCAATGAAAAGGTAATTATTGAGGAATAGAAATTTGAAGATATTAAAGGCTTATTCTCATTTATTTTTAGGAATAAAATAATATATCTGAAATTTGCTTTAAAATAATGCTAACACTGTGGCTGGGGTGTAGAAGACACAAGATCAATCATAAACTGATAACTGTTAAAGCTAAATGAGGCATAAGTGAGGCATGTGAGGGTTTGTTAGACTATTTTCTCTATTTTTGTGTATGTTTGAAAATTTCAATAAAGTAATCACAAAATTTCAGTCTGAAGCTTATAAATAAGTAAAATTTGATTCAATATTTTATTTTATTTTTTTATTTTTTTTATTATTTTTAAGATTTTTTATTTATTTATTAGAGAGAGAGAGAGACTGAGAATGAGAGGGGAGAAGGTCAGAGGGAGAAGCAGACATCCCGCAGAGCCGGGAGTCCGATATGGGACTCCATCCCGGGACTCCGGGATCATGACCTGAGCCGAAGGCAGTCGCTCAACCAACTGAGCCACCCAGGCGCCCTGATTCAATATTTTATTATCAAGCCTTCCATTGTAATCATTTTAGTGACTCCTCCTTGAACCTTATTATGAACAGAATTGTAGATAGATCTAGTCTATCACAAAGTCCTTCAGACAAAAAAAAAGTTAATTTTTCTTCCTTGGTCCACACTTAGTGAAAGCTCAAAAAAAAAAAAAAAAAAATCCTCTGGTGTCCTGTCTTTCCTATATTCTATCAGGATAACTTACATCAGCCAGGTTAGGAAGGATCATAATGAAGCTAACAGGATTTATCCTACTGATAGACTAGCTCCAAGGGAAAGAAAGAAGTAAATTAAGTGGTCTGCTGTATAAAACTCAGTATGAAAAAGATGGGTAAAATTGGGCTTGACACAGGCTGGTATAACTAGCCAAGGACACAGACCTGTGGGTTTATCATAGCATAGTGTGACTTCATAAATTCTTATGATGCTCAGAATCAGATAGGTAGCATGATCTTAGCTCCATTTTTATCCAATAGGAGAAAGATGATAGCTAGTGTAAAGGGGAAAGGGTATCAGGACCCAGTCTCAAACAAAATGGAACTACCAAGAGAGTCTAGGACCCTCCAGGGAATCTAGAACCCTCTCAGTTAGTCTAAGAGTTCCAGAAGAGGCTTGCTATACCAATTAGGGAATCAAGACAGACAGAAGTCATGTGATATGGATTTGGCCAAAGATAATATTATGGTGGAAGGCTATAGTTCAGGCACCCAGGAGTGTCATAGTTGTTCATAGCCAGTATTATACATCTGGATAATGAATAGGATCATGACAATACCTGGTTGACTGGTCGTGTTTGGTATAAAAAATGGGTGGGTCTAAGCTTGCAGGCTAAAAGCTTTCAGCACCTCCAGCTAAGCAAGAATGGGAGAGGCAGGGGCTAACCTACTGTGCTTCTTTCCATGCTGTTAGCCTTGCCTAGAATGAGTATTTTCCGGGTTTGAGGTGCCACTACTCATCTTTTAAAAATCAAGTCAAACATCATTTCTTCTGGGAAACGTTTCCTGATTGAGATGAAGACTGCTCCTCCTTTAAAGCCCAGAGTATTCTGCCTGGAATTCTTTTATGACATTTATCCTACTTTGCTTTTTTCCTTTCCCTTGTATGCCTACCTTGTCCTGGTGAGATTGTAAACTCCTCAAAGGTAGGGTTATTGTCTCCATCTTATGTCCTTCACCAGACAATAGATACTTTAAAAGTATGTGTTTTTTAATTAAAATATTTTATTTATTTATTTATGAGAGAGAGAGAGGCAGAGAGAGAGAGGCAGAGGTAGAGGGAGAAGCAGGCTCCCCGTAAACAGGGAGCCCGACACGGGACTGATCCCAGGACTCTGGGATCACGACCTGAGCTGAAGGCAGATGCTTAACTGACTGAGCCACCCAGGCTTCCCTAAAACTATGTGTTTGACTAGAAGTTTAACTGTCTTCCAAGTTGAAAGTTGATTCAGAATTTAAAGTTTAAACTGGTGCTGGCTAGCAGTTCCTGTTTCCCACTTGCCCACTTTCCAATAATACCTTTAAAGACAGGAAAAAAGACAAGAAAAAAAATAACAAGGCCAAAAGAGAAAGAAATGACTGACGAGCAAGTAATTGCCAGAGCCTGGAACAGTTTTTCTCTAATTATAGGGCATACAGAATGAAATTGGCAATCACAATCGGAAGTTGGCATATGCTTTGCAAGTAGAAATGAAAAACACCTGTTGTTCGATAGCGTTGGGGAGAGGTGTCATCCCTCCCACATTATCTGGCCCCAGGGTAGTACCATTCAGAAAAACAGAGAGCCTAACCAATGTAATGCAGGTATTTTTTTAAAGGTCACCAAGATACTACTAGACTCTCATATCAGTGCTTGCTTATCTTTGTAATTCATTCAAGACCTGCAACTTGGGGTGCCTGGGTGGTTCAGTGGGTTAAGGCCTCTGTCTTCAGCTCAGGTCATGACCTCAGGGTCCTGGGATCGAGCCCCACATCGGGTTCTCTGCTCAGTGGGGAGCCTACTTCCCCTTCTCTCTCTGCCTGCTTCTCTGCCTACTTGTGGTCTCTCTCTCTGTCAAATAAATAAAAAAAAACCTTAAAAAAAAAAAGACCTGCAACTCAAGATAACAGTGTGGCAGAAAGAGTGAAGTAAAAGAAGAACTGGCAGTGATATACTACATTCTGCAAGGAATAGACCCAAGTTCACTAGCTTTGTTTGATTTCGAAAAGACCCGCCCTCTTAGTGGATCCAGCCTCACACACACATATTTAAGAGAATGAAGTATATGCTGGATCATATCCCCCACTAAACCAGATGCCCTCGTGTAGAGCATAACCTGTACAACCCTACTTGGCATCTGTGAAGAGTCCCAGCAAATAAAATGCTATAGTTGGAGGAAGAGATGGAAAAGTAACTGTCACTCTGGAACTTAGAGTTTTCCATGTTCTTCTTTAGTTCAATGTCAGAAATGATCACGGAGACAAAATTGAAACATTAATATGATCCCAGGTCAAAGTCTGCTTAGATAAATGGTTCTCAATCCAGAGGCAACTTTGGCCCTCAAGAGGACAATAGTCAAGGACTATAGACATCTTTGGTGGTCACACTAGGGGAGGATACTATCTTTGATGGTCACACCGGCATCTTGTGGGTAGAGGCCAGGGATACTGCTAAAATCCTATAATATACAGGAGAGGTCCCCACAAAAATCAGACAAACTATCTGGCCCGAAATGTCAACGGTGCCAAAGTTGGGAAACTCTGGGTTAGATAAATGTCTGCTAGCACTGTAAACAGGGCTAGGAAATAGAAATATCATTCTAACTTGAGAATTAGATTCTATCTACGTGTAAGTTGGAAAAGATCAGGGGAAAAGGGTTGCCTACTTGTATCTTCAATATTGGGACAGACTAGAGTTCTCTGTCCTAAGAAAAGGAAGGAGGATAAATGATTAATATGGGGTCTAGGAAAGGATATTGCAGAACAGGAGAAGTGCAGTTTTTGAAGATTTAGTAAAGGAACAGATTCTGACAATTATTTCTTCTAGGAAAAAGAAAAAAATTAAACTTCTTAGCATTCTATGTAGAATTCAACAAGACATGGTCTTTATGAAATAAGAACAGAGAAAGATGAGTGAGGATAAGAGAATGCTACACAAAGACATCTGGATGAGCTAAAAAGGAGTTGTGTAGGAAAAGAATTCCAAAGAAACTAAACTAGTGAACCATGAATAAAACACACTCTAACAGTGCAAAACAGAACTGAAAGTAAGGGGGTGGGTGGATAATGAAATGAAGGGCAAATTAAGAAACAATACCAGCAAGGAAGAGACAGACAAAAACAATAAGAAAAATTTTAAAAGGATTCTACCACATATAAGTGGCATTCCTAAAGGAAAAGGCTAGAATAAATGGAACAGATATAATAAAATCTATAATAATTGGAAATGTTTCTGAGCTGAATAAATATCAGAAAACAAAGTTCTCAGCAAAAATACTTTTTTGTACTAAAAAAGATCTACAGCTACACATATTCTCACAAATATTTGATTTAAATTAATTAATAATTTAAAAATAGACTACAAAATTTGAGGCATGCATGGGTAGAGGCAAGATTTTCTACACAAAAATAAAAATCAGATATTTCAGTCTTCAGAAGTCTTCCCTGATGTGCTCAAAAGACATTGTTAGTAATTGTACAATATATACTGAATTCTACAGAAGAAATATTCTACCCCAAGAATTTTATACCTAAATGAGTTATCATTTATTCATATCAGATATGGAAGAGCCTGAAAAATACACCAACCGAAAGTCCTTCTTAAAAATAAAATAGTTGGGGAGTCTGAGTAGCTCAGTGGGTTAAAGCCTCTGCCTTCGGCTCAGGTCATGATCTCAGGGTCCTGGGATCGAGCCCTACATAGGGCTCTCTGCTAGGCAGGGAGACTGCTTCCTCCTCTCTCCCTGCCTGCCTCTCTGCCTACTTGTGATTTCTCTCTTTCTGTCAAACAAATAAATAAAATCTTTAAAAAAAAATACATGACTACATATTCTAGCCCACCCAGCAATGAAGCTAAATGAATAACTTAAGCAAAAGCTAGTTCTACCTTAAGAGGACTGCCATTGCTCACTGAATTGAATGAAATATAGAGCCCCTCAAAGGATATAATTATAAAATCTGAATGTAAGTGGTAAAAAGTTGTATTATAAGGGATCTATGATGAGAAAAACATAACTGCATACCATAAAACTAGATCTCAAACTCTAATGGAGGTTGGGGAGATGGGCCATTAATAAATGATTGAGTACAGGCATAAATAAGTATATAAATAAACAAAAGAGGTCATTGTAAATACTATTAATACTATGAAGGAAGTTCAGAGGATGATATGATAGAGAATACCTGGGGGACCTACTTTCAGAGAACAACTTCCTTGGGATGTTTCACTGAAGCCGAGATCTGCAGGAAGAGAATGGGACCAGTCGGGGGAGGAGGGTAGAGTGCACTATGGGTGAAGATCACCACAAGCACAGAGGTCTTGAGGGAAGGGGCATGGCACACGGGAAGAACCCAGCAAGAGCCTTCCTAGCTTCTTTCAGAGTGAGTGTGGGAACATGAGGTGGGCCAGGATGTTCACTAGATTGGCAGAAACAGCCACATCCTACAGGCTCTTATTGGCTATAGCAAGAGTTTGCAGGTTTATTCCAAAATCAAGAAGTCTTAAATTGAGAAGGAATATAATCTGATTTACCTTTCAAAAGGAAAGGATAACTATTCTGTGGAAATCTACTGATGTTCTTTTAAATGACACAAAGACAAATATTTTGCAATTTCCATAAATTGTTTCAAAGCACAGAAAAGTACAAACAGCTTCCCATATCATTTTTGGAAGAGAACATAGCCCTGAAACTGAAATCAGACAAAAATAGCTCGAAGAAGAGCAAGCAAGAGATAAATCTCACTCATCATATAGATGAGTCCTAATTAAAATAATGATAAAACAAATTTATTGGTATATTAAAAACAAAATGTACCATGACAATCCCAGGGAAATTTAGACCCCAAAGATTTTTCAGCATTAGGAAATACATTAATATAATTCATCAAATTAAAAAGCCAAGTGAGAAAAACCAGATAAAAATCAAAAAGATGGAAAAACAAAACTATTTGATAAACTTAAAGTCCTATCATTGATTTTGAAATTTCTTTTTTTTTTTTAATTATATTTATTTATTTGACAGAGAGAGATCACAAGTAGGCAGAGAGGAAGGCAGAGAAAGAAGGGGAAGCAGGCTCCCTGCCTAGCAGAGAGCCCAATGTGGGGCTCGATCCCAGGACCCTGAGATCATGACCTGAGCCGAAGGCAGAGGCTTTAACCCACTGAGCAACCCAGGCGCCCCTGATTTTGAAATTTCTAAGTAAGCTAGGTAGAGAGCCATAGTTCCTTAAGATGATGAAATATATCTACTGTAAACATCCCCATAAAGGACATTCCCAATGTTTTCAATATTTTTCCTCAAGTAGCCAAAAAAGGTAACAACATCAATGACAAGAAGAATGACATTTACAGAGGATTTACCATTTGTAAAACAGTGATGTTATTTGGTTTAAGTGAGTTATCCCCTTTGATTTTCATGGCAATCTTAACCATAAGTTCTATTTTATCTCCATTTTACAAATGAAGAAATTGAGATCATAAAAAGAAATGACATATAGAAAAAGGGGGCAATATTATCTTTCCTTGCAAATGATAGGATTATATGCCTAAAAATCCAAGAAAATAAATTTCAAATGGAATAGAGTTCAGTTAGATTGCCCAGATTTTTTTTTTTGGTCAGATATTTTTTTAAAAAGTATATAATTGTATAAGTAACAGCAGACAAATACATTGAGACTTACAGTTTCTGTACCCAACATTGTGAATTTGTTCATTCTCCCCAAACTAATGTATATCAATTCCAATCAAATACTAAATTCAATTATTGGGAATTGACAAAGGGAGACTGATATTCATAACAATGAATAAGAGGGCTTAATGGAAAATCTGGAGAAAGAATAGTAAGGAAAGACTTGCTTTATCAGATAAACACACACCACAAATCTAAGAAATTAAAATTGTAACACTATTTTGTCAAATTTCTGACCAATAGAACAGAATAAAACCCTTAACATATTTTAATAGAAAATAATAGAAAGTAAAAAATGTTATTTCAAATGAGAATAAAATGGATTCTTTGATAAATTTACTGGTACAAGTGATTATTTGGAAAACAATGTTATGTTAGAACCCAATATTATTGGGGCACCTGGGCGGCTCAATTGGTTAAGAGTCTGCCTTCAGCTCAGGTCATGATCCCAGGCTCCTGGAATCGAGTCCCACATTGGGCTCCCTGCTCAGTGGGCACCCTGCCTCTCCCTCTCCATCACTTGTGCTCTCTTGTACGTTCTCACTCACTCTCTCTGTCTCTCAAATAAATAAATAAGATCTTAAAAAAAAAAGAACCCAATATCACTTTACAATACTAAACTATACAACAGGTAAACTACAAAATAAAATATAAAGCAACAAGTATGTAATAAAACCAGAAAGGAACAAGTGATTATTTCTCAAAACTTGATTTTTATAATTGAAAACTATTATCATTTTGGAAATAAAAGGACTAAAAAGGGAGTTAGAGAAATAAATGTCAATGCTCCCTAGAAACAGGGCATAGCACCTAAAAAGACAGTCATTAAAAGGAAAATATAAGTGGTAACTAAACATTAAAAATTCAACCAAATAAATGTATGACCTTGGACAAGATCATACATAACCTCTAAATCTCCAAATCCTCACATGTAAAGTGATAAAGTAAGGAACGGAAATAGTTTGTCTTTAATATCCATGAGTGTGTACAGATAACTGGTCATAAAATATCCACTGTGATTAACAGTGAGTTCCAGTCTTTGAATGGGAGCTGCCTCCTTACTGAGGGTATGCTAATTTACCATGGCAAGGAAAGGCGGGATCTAGCAGATTCCCATATGGATTTATTGGTAGAAAAAGTGGGTCATGATGCCCTTTCAGCACGGCTAAAGTGCAGCTCAGTCATCAATGTTTTGAAAAGAATCATTTTTCTACTTGATTTATATAGGTGATCCCAGCCAAGTCCATATTTCCGTGTTGCTGGGGAAAATGAAATTTGTTAGATGTTTTTGTCACTTGGAATTACACAAAACGCAATTTGACTAACCTTTTCTCTTGGAAACATAACGTTTTAGGAAAAGGTTTCTAATTATGTTGACCCTGCACATCCTGAAAAAAAAAAAGGTAATAATAAATCCAGAAGTGCAGTTTTAAAATCAGAGGAAAATTATTTTGTAAAAAAGATAAAAAATATGGAGAGAGGAAATGCCATAAACTATAAACCTCTTGCTACAGCCTTGCAATAAATTTATAAACCATTTTTTAATGGAGAAGGAAAAAAATTAAGCACTTCACTTATATGGAGTTCAGATTTTGTGTTATCCAGAATTTTTGAACAAATGTCTTCACTAAATGAGTGGATGTATGAACTCAAAGTTTGGTTATCCGGCATTCTACCTCATGAAAGACTATAAGCAGCACATTAAAGGAGAGGGGAGGAAAAATTGAGAAAACTATTGGAGACTAATTATAACAAAAGAAATAGTGGATAGCAAAATTGTTAAAAATGCACACACACACAGCCTAGAGACATACCCTACAGGGACAAACAGCCCTACAAGCTTAATGGCCCCTGGGGTTGTCAAGACATTCTAAGTCTGAGCAGTAATTATAGACATAATAACAGTTACTATTGATTGAACAGGTATTATGTAGACAGATACTAAAAGGATTTTATATGTGCTTTGTCCCTTCATCCTCATAACAATCCTAGGAGATTGGCACCATTATTATGGCAACATTATAGATGAGAAAACAGAATGATTAAGCAATTGTCAAAGGTCACGCAGACCATAAGCAACAAAACTTGGATTGAATTCCAGGCATCTCGGACTCTAAAAGCCCCTGGGGCTTATCCACTCTGCTGTGTGGTCTTCCCCAGTCAGGTTCATACACTATGTGCTGTAGAGTCTGAATCTCCATTTCTTCTTCATATCACTTATTGATCACTCATTTAGCAAATGCATTGAGCAATTAATGGGATTACCACTACTCTAGGGATTGTCCTAAAGGAGCCTGTACTCTAGTGAGGGAGCACGTAAGTAAAATAATTACCGGCAATGTAATAAAGTAGCTCTAGCATTTTTCTTGGTTGGTGGAGGGGATAAATTATCATTAAGTACACGCGATTCTTTGCAATGGAATCTAATTTCAGTGCATGTTTTATTTCACAGTTTTTCATCGTTATCCAAAAAAGGCTGCCTCCTAAAAGCCCGATGACATTTCTACCAGACCTTAATGAATGATGGAAAAGGGGGAGGGAATACTAAACATAGAGAAGAGAATACACAAATGCATGAAAGCAACAGAGAACAACAATGAATTCAGCCACTAGAGTCTTCTGGATAGCTACCAGTGGTTCTCAAACTTGAGCCATCTGGAGCACCTTCCAAAAAAAAATCAGATTTCTGGTTCCCATTCCAGTGATTCGGATTCAGAATCTTGGGTGGAGCCCAAAAATCTGAATTTCAAGCAAGCTTCTCCCTCTCACCTAGAAAAATCTGATAAATGATAAACGATACGGGGAAGAAACACTGGTCTATAGTTTTCCAAAGGCAGGAAGCCGTGAAAGGCCAGACTCCGGAAGTCTAATAGCCTCGTTCATCTTTGACATCACACCTGAGGGCAGTCCTTTGGGCTCCAGCTCTGGCTCCTCTATGTGGTTACTTACTACATTTGGGACTGCAGGCCACAGACCATTGAGTCACACACACATACAAGCTCCCCATCCGCATTACGCCCCTTCCTCTCTTGGCAGATGTCAGGTCAGCAAGATTTTTCATGTACTACAATTAGTCCGTAAACCTAACAGGAACTATATATATATATTTTTAAGATTTTATTTATTTATTTGAGAGAGAGAGAGAGAGATGACAAGGCAGAGAGGCAGACAGAGAGAGGGGGGAAGCAGACTCCCTGCTGAGCAGAGAGCCCCACGCAGGGCTCGATCCCAGGACCCTGAGATCATGACCTGGGCCAAAGGCAGAGGCTTTAACCCACTGAGCCACCCACGTACCCCAGGAACTATGTATCTTTCAGAAATGATTTGCAGACTCTCTGACTCCCAGGGTAGGAAATAGGGCCAATTTCTGGCTATATCTTTAAGTATGAAGCTATGGGCTTATATTTAAAACATCAATTTTAAACTCACTCTCTGAGACATTTCAAACAAGAAGGTGCAGTGTAGAAAAACAATTACTGCATCACAACGAAATGTAGAGCCAATGGACTACTTGACCAGTATTTATTAAGCAACTGACCTGTTCTTGGAGTTATGCAGAATGTTACAGGAAAGGAAAAGCTATTACTCCTGTTCCCAGGCAGCTTAGAGTCTAAGTATGAGAGAGAAAGGGAAAGCACATGAAAGTGTGTCTTTAGGTTATGCACCCAATTCCGATTCGGGCCGGGTAGGGGGCAGTTTCCCCCACACTGCCAACAAGCAATGCTCTAAACACCAAGCTCATATTTTACGATTTGACTCAACTCTGACACTGTTTACTAGAGATAGCATCAGGTCCCACAGGTTAAGGGCTCAGTCCTGCAAGACTGCCTCCCACAACACACACTTCAGATGCCAGGTGCAAGCCCAGGTTGTTTGTTACCTGTTTCTGACTGACTGACTATAGATCAGAGGTTCCAAGGACCCCCTCTTTGGGTTCCATTAATTTGCTCACAGAATGAGAGAAACACTTTGCTTACTGAACGACCGGTTTATGATAATGGGCTGTAACTCAGCAACAGCCAGATGGAAGAAATGTATGGGATGAGGTACGGGGAAGGGGCACGGAGCTTCCATTCTCTCTCCAGCGCTCCATTCTCCCCAAATCTTCATGTGTTCACCAACCCAGAAGCTCTCCACACCTGGGCTTTTATGGAGGCTTCATTACCTAGGCTCAATTGATTAAATCAATGGTCACTGATGATCCATTCAACCTCCAGCCCTTCTCCCTTCCCTGAAGGTCTGCAGGTGGGACTGAAAGTCTCAATCCTCTAAATGCAAGTTTGGCTCTCTGGGCAACCAACTGCCATACTTAGATGCTTTTCACAAGTTACCTCATTAACATAACACGAATACCTTAATCTCTCTCACCATTTAGGCAATCCCAAGGGTTTTAGAAGCTCTGTGCTAAAACTGAAGGCAAAGACTATGTATATATTATATACAAAATTTTCTTTCACGATTTTGTTTAAATTCAAGTTAGTTAACGTCCAGTGTAGTATTAGTTTCAGAGGAAGAATTTGGTGCTTCATCACTTGCACATAACACCCAGTGCTCATTTCAAGTGCCCTCCTTAATGCCCATCACCCATCGCCCCACCCAAATAAATTTCTTATTATACATCACAAGATCACCACACACACTGATTATGCCACTAACTACAGTAATACCATTCACATGTACCACATATAAGCCACACAGACGCTACCAACACCGCATAAACACCAAACACGACACTGAAACACATACACCACACCCAACAGACCCCACGCATACACAACACATATATGCACAGAGCACACACACAGGGAAACAGACAATACACACACAACACATATAAAACATCCACGCACTCAACACATACTGTGCCCACACAACACCAACATGCCAGTTACACAGAGACACACACACACACACCACCACCACCAACACAACAACAATCACACGATCACAGTAGGTCATGTTAAACTGTCATGGTCAGTTTTTATAACTTTGATATCTGTCCTTCTCTCTGACTTCATATGTATGAATGTGTACATCAGTACATGACTGTGTGAGGGAAGGGCTTTGGCTCTCTGTGTATGGAGACACCGACTAGGAGGTTAGGAAAGTCATCAGGAAGTCAGTGACAAAGACTTTCCCCTCAAGGTTGTTATGTACAATGGGATGCAAAGACAGAACAAAATACTGAGAAAACTATTCAAACTACAAACAACAACAAAAAGTGAATCCATTCATAATCAGTAACAGTTATACACAGCTATATACAATAAAATCTCAATTAACTAATCAAATTACTTAATATTCAGGTGTTCCCCACATTCTACATTTAAGGAAAAGGCAATGACAAAAGAAGCAAACATAGAAAAGTTGAACAATGGCGTTTGTTAGGTATGTCCAAGAGACAAAAGAGACTTACTTACCTCTTTCATTTGTTTAACAGTCCTAAGGAGGCACCTAGCTGGCTCAGTTGGTGAAGCCTGTGATTCTTCATCTCAGGATTATAAGTTTGAGCCTCACATTCGGTGCAGAGATCACTTAAAAATAAAATCTTAAAAAAAAAAAAAAAGCCCTGCATAAGTTATTGAGAACAATAAGATGTATTTGCTGATTACTATACTGTTGGCAAAGTTCTGTTCATATATATTATCCCACTTAATCCTTATACCACCTAGTGAAATAGATACTTTCACGAGTCATGTTACAAATAGGGAAATTGGGATTCTGGTAATCCTAAATCAGTGAAGAGACCCTCAATCATCAAAAAAATTCATTTTACTCAGTGTATTATTTTTACTAAGATGAAAAAGTCACCCTACACACTTTTAAAAAAAGATTTTAAATAAGAATTGAAACAAATTGAGCACTGAATAACCTATGGAAGTGTTGAAACACTATATTGTACACCTGAAACTAGTATATAACAGTGTATGTTAACTACACTGGAATTAAAAATAAAAATAAAATGAAATAATAAAAAATATAAAAAAAAAACCCTCCTAAACAGCAATATTTATTCGGGCATAGGGAGAACAAATGTTTTTGTATCACTGAGAAATCAAAATTTAAATTAAAAAAAAAGAATTGAAACAAATCACAACCTTTTATAATTTTAAACGGAATTTTTGAGTTAATGTGAAATTTTGAACTCCAAACATGCATGTTATACAACAACCAGGCATTATGGATAATCAAGGTCTTACTGGATATAATCTTTGGGGAGTATTTCGTCCTATGGAATGGTCAGGAAGAGTTTGGAGTAGGTCTGACAGTAGGGGTGATAGGTTGAAGAGCAATCTCACAGACATGGAGGATGACGGGAGGTAAAATCCAGGAGTGGGAGGTGACAAAATGTTAAATATGGGGCTAAGAAAATCAAAGTTAAAATTTGATAGGTTTGTTTGGCTGAGGACAAATAGGAATTAGTGGATAAGAGAATCTAAAGTCAAGTGTAATTAAGCCTGCTTAAAAATGTCCAGCTAGGCATTATCCACAAGGCCACAATTACTCTTTATTTTGGTGTAAAAAGTCTACCGATTTTTCATTTTGAGCTGTTTTATGAAGCTTTGTGCAAACTGTTCCCTTTATAGTGGTAAGATCATGGGGTTTGAAACTTGACATACTTATGTAGAAAGTATAGGTCTGATACCATTCAAGTGGTCTTGGCCAAGTCACTGTACTTTTGGAAGTTTCTGCAGAACAGAATTAGATTAGATTCTGGGTTCTAGAGTAAGACCAGGAATGAATCCTAGCTCTTGCACTTATAAGCTATCTGGTTTGGGGCAATTAAAGAACCTCTCTGTGCCTCAGTTTCCCCATCCATTAACTTCACAGGGTCGTTACTAGGAATAAATAACATACTTTATGTACCCAACACAATAGTGAGTACTTCCCCAATAAACAGCAGTGATTATTAGGTAGAAAATATAGGTCTGTTGGGACGCCTGGGTAGCTCAGTTGGTTGGGCAGCTGCCTTCGGCTCAGGTCATGATCCCGGAGTCCTGGGATCGAGTCCCGCATCGGGCTCCTTGCTCGGCAGGGAGCCTGCTCCTCTCTCCGCTCTGCCTGCCTCTCTGCCTACTTGTGTTCTCTCTCTGTTAATAAGTAACTAAAATCTTAAAAAAAAAAAAAAAAAAAGAAAAAAAAAGAAAATATAGGTCTGACACTATTCAAGTTGTGTTGGCCACTTAGTTTGAGACTGAATGGAACCTGGTGATTGTTAGGTAAAGACTGCAGGCTGGGCTGGTAAGTTCAACCAATATACCTACTTTTATTGTGCCATAAATCCCTCCCACAAAAGGCAAGATTCACATCACAATGCATAAAATGTCGCACTTCAACCTCACTAAATAGTGTATTTTTTACAAGGTCTTCTTACTGAAATTTTTCGTGGAATAGTTGAGATTTGCTAATAAGGAACACCTCTCTCAGCCTAAAAAATGGGTCTGGCACTATCCCTTCAAAAGTGTTATACCAGTGAAAAGCACAGACTAAGTGAGTTTGATGTCTGCTGATCTCAGTAACTGGAGAGAGGCTAGCAACCAACCAATTGCTGTTAGGTTAGCCTGGCAAACTAACGCAGTGAAAAAGGTATATGATTTGGGGCCACAGAGACCCGAGTTGGAGTGTGGGCTATTGGCTTGAATAATGTCTCTGAATCTCAGATTCCTCATCTGTAAAATATGGATAATAATATCTGCCATTCAGGAATTTTAGTGACGAATAGAGATATCTAAAGTGCCTAGCTAGGACCAATAGTAGATGCTCTATGAAGGAATTCTCTACTATTACAAACTGTATTTAACTTCTGGTCTCCAAGTTAACTGAGGTGGTAGATTGTTTTCTTCTTTCTTTTTTTAATTTAAATTTTGTTAGTTAACATGCAGTGTAATATTGGTTGTTGGAGTAGAATTCAGTGATTCATCCCTTCCATATAACACCCAGTGCTCATCACAACAAGTGCCCTCTTTAATTTCCATCATCCATCTAGCCCAAACCCCCCACCCACTTCCCTCCATCAACCCTCTTGTTCTCTATTGTTAAGAGTCACTTATGGCTTGTTTTATTTTTAATCACACTTTTTTTTTTAAAGATTTTATTTATTTATTAGGAAAGAGAGAGAGTGAGAGAGAGCATGAGAAGTGAGAAGGTCAGAGTGAGACGCGGACTCCCCATGGAGCTGGGAGCCCGATGTGGGACTCGATCCTGGGACTCCGGGATCATGACCCGAGCCGAAGGCAGTCGCCCAACCAACTGCACCACCCAGGCGCCCTTTAATCACACTTTTTAATGTGCCCTTAATCAGGGCTGTTCCAACAGAGGATAACAAGCCAACATTCAACCTCCTCTGTTTAAGACAGTGTTGGGTGTAGAGATATAGGCAAAATAGGTGAAGGGGGTTAAGAGCTTCATATTTCCAGCTATAAAATAAATAAGTCACAGGGATGTAATGTATAGCATAGGAAATATCATCAATAATACTGTAATAACGTTGTACTGTGACAGAGGGTAACTAGACCTATTGTGATGATCATTCTGTAATGTATAAAAAAATCAAATCACTATGTTGTGTATCTGAAACTAATGTAATATTGTATGTCAATTATAATTCAGTAAAAAATAAAAGAGTAGAAAAAGTAATTTTGAAAACAATGCAATGTGTAATCTCTTAAATAATAAAATAATAAAAGTATACATAATAGAATCACTGATGATTCTTAAATTTGTTTTAGCCACTGCTTTCGACTTCTTCACTAAGTCTGTTGATTGTTGCAACAAGGAAACAAAAAAAATTACTGTTAGGATTTTAATCCCCCCCCCCCCTACAATATGAGAGTGGTGATATTAAACAAAATTATTGGAGGGTAATAGGAAAAATAAAGGAAGTGGACATTTATTGAGCTCCAACTATGTGCCAGGCCCTGTGCTAGGCATTTATATACCTGATCTCATTTTAGCAGTACAATATCCCTAAAGCATAGGAATTCTTCTCACCCCCATTTTACAGATGGGGACCTGAGCTTAAATACTTTGCCTGAGACACACAGCAAGTGGCTAAAAAGGAAATTGAAATGAACACATTGGTCTTTTCATTACAAGAGCCTGGATTGGGATTGCTGACCACTCTTAGATCTGCAATAATCAGCCTCAGGTTACCATGAAACAGCAGTGTCAATTTCACTTCTAGAGCAAGGTGTATTCTGCCTTCAGCCATAGTGTTAGCAGGCCTAATGCCAAAAGAAATGGGCCCATTTCCTTTCCTAATTCCTGTTAACTTTCATAAGTCAGTTGGAGCTGTATTGCCCATTGTTCCCTTCAGCCTATTTGTCCTGAGGGTTTGCTAATTCAATTATTTTATTCTTCCAATATTGATCTTCACACCGTACTCTAAGCCTTTGCTGGTCCTGTTCCCTGAAGCACAATGATTTCCCATCAAGCTTTAATTCTGCAGTGCACTCAACTAGATCAACATCACCTTCTCCTTGGTATTCATCCGCCCAGATTTCCTTATTAGACTTTAAAATTAGATTTCTCTGCTGCCTGAAGCAGGCCTTCTACTTCTCTGAAAAGGCAGAATGATTTCAGCACTTTTTCAAGAAAGCTGTCTGTGGAGCTATGGCTCAATTTTCAAAGAAAGGGGACTACATGACCCAAGTTTGATGCAGTTCAGTGGTTTCAAACGCAGACCTACCCCACAAAAAAAGTATTATAATGATTACTGATTCGAGAGTACTCAACTTTTTGTACAGTATTATGAAATATTTTATTTTCAAAACTTCTTAGGAGAGCATAGAGTAGATGAAGGATGAGGAGATTGACAAGAGTGGGGGAGTAAAGTGAGAATGATTTGAAATTGGGTCAGAAGCATTGGATTATAGTACTTCAAGAAACGACACTTGAGAAATTAAATGTCACTTTTTCTGTTGAAGGCCTATCTTGTCTTTTCTGACAACCTACATAATGACAAATGTGAGATCCATCTTTTAGATCCAGATAGATCATGTATGATTGGAAAACCATGCCAGTGGAATCAGCCAATATATTTGACACGAGGCATTACGGTATAGGTGACTGAGCACTGGACTAGGACTAGAAAGATTCAGCCCCACCAGGAGAGCAGGGTTAGTCAAGCAGTGAGAAGAGAAAGCTGTGGTTAAGTAAAGAGGGGCTGGTGGGAACGGGCTACATTCTTGTAGCTGGAGTTGTGATTAAAAGTAAGGGGAGACAGTAGGGAAGAGGGAGAGTTGTTCTAGGATAGGGGAAAACTAGAGCTTCATTTTTTTGGTCGATATCATACTTTTTAGCCTAATACTTAACAATTTAGTTCTTACCATATGCCAAGCATTCTGCTAAGCACTTTATGTAGATTATCTCACTTAATCCTTTGAAACAATCCTGTTTGCTTGTAGATAGGAAAATTAAGCTCTGAAAGGCTAGATGACTTATTCAAACTCATGCAGCATTAAAGTAGTGGAATTGGGTTTGTAAGTATTCTGTCTCCAGAGTGTGCTTGTAGACATTATGTTATATTGGCTTTCGAGTGTAAACAGAAAGAAAGAAACGAGAAAAGAAGAGACTAGAATTGATTGGAGAAGGTTATAAATGATGGAGCATGGTCCCAGAAAAAGAGTGAATAGAAAGATGGGAGATAATTTGCCTTGGAAATGAAAGGAAAACATCTTTCTGCCTTCTAGAACAAGGAGACAAGTCAACCATAAAAGGAAGAGAGAGATTTTCAAATGGAGAAAATAGGTCTTGAGAGAGCACACAATGTTTAACTCAAGTAGGATGCCACAATCTAAAAAGTCTGGAATTGTAATTGGTTATTGTGATAGGGGCTCTGTAAGAATACAAGGATTTTTAAATATAATGAGGGCCCTCTAAGACGAGGGAAAATGGTTTTTCAATGAACCCCATGAACACTGACAATTTTCTCAATGATAATTTCTCAATTGATAATATTCTATAGGAACTTCCCTATAGCTTATGATATAGGCTATGAAAGGCAGCAGGCTTTAGCCAGGACAGGATAAAAAATAACAATGATAAGGTCAGAAGGATGGGAGATTCCAGGAAGGGAACATGGAGGTAGCTATAGCTTCTATAGCTCAAGCCACTGCCTGTGTTCTCCCTTGGTGGCTACACTGTACAGGACCTATCAGAACTTCAAGACTGGCAAGATAAATGTTAGTTCTTTGGGAAGCTCCTGAGAAATTGGGACACTAGATGTAAGGATCAACTTTTTCCCTCCACGAGGGGGAACAGAGCTAGGATTTTTTTTTTTTTTTTTTTTTCAGAGCTAGGATTTTTCATCTGCTCACACCTTGCTGAGCAAGGATAAGGATCAATGGCAGCTACCAGCCTAAGCTACCACCTCCATTCTTCCCTGGGCAGCTTGTCCATGCTAGACTCAAGAGTTCCAACTTGTAAGACAGAAGCTAATCCTCTTGGAGCCCCTTCCAAATAGTTGGGCCACCAGGTGAGGTTAGGAGCTAGGGCTTCTCTTCCCACTATCATGGTGAGGGACTGAGAGCAGCGTCTCCACATTAGGGTGTCCTGAATATCCCTACCAACTTCGATGAGTCTGGTTTCATGTTCTGCTGGGGAGCCAGCATCCATTGGTTTCTGATTCCTCATGAATGGAATGTGCCTATAAATCATTGCTGAATCAATGTGTTTGTTGGGACAAGAAGGGTTTAGGACTTCCCAGATCTTGCTGATATCATCTCCCTGTCAACTGTTTTTTTGTTTGTTTGCTCTCTTTTATTGGTATTCTTTGTTTTGATACAACATACCTTTCAGTAGATTTTCCCCAAAAGGTACATGAAGTTAAATTTTTTGACTTGACATATCTAAACATGTTTATTTTATTCTCTTGCTTGATTGATATTTTTTGACTGAATATGGAATTTTAAATGAAAAATAATTTTCTTTCAGAATTTTGAAGGAATGGCCTTATAACTCTCAGTGTTGCTGTTGAGAAGTCAGACGTCATTTTGATTTTTGATCCTTTGTAAGTAACCTACTTTTTCCTACCTGGGAGATCTTACCACTGTCTCTTTGTCCCTATTGTTCTGAAATTTCACTGTGATGTGCCTTTTTTTGTGGATGTTTTTCCACATTTTGTTCTCCGTGGGCCCAATCTGGAAACTCATGCCCTTTTGTTCTGGGAAATGAAAATCATCTTGAATCACTTCTTTGAATTAATTCCTCTCCATTTCACATTTTTCTCTCATTACAGAATTTAAATTATTCAAATATTTCACTTCCTAAAGAGAGCCTTCAGTTTTCTTATATTATCTGTCTTTATATCTATTTAACTAGTTTGATTTTGAGTGTAATTTCCTCACTTTGTCTTCCATTCATTCACGAATTGTTTCATTTCTGCTAACATGCACTTAAGAGCTAGTTTTTTTAAAAAGATTTTATTTATTTGTTTGAGATAGAGAGCAAGAATGAGTGAGTGAGAGAGCACAAGCAGTGGGGGGAGAGATGGAGGGAGAGGGAGAAGCAGGCTCCCCGCTGAGCAGGGAATCCAATGCAGGGCTTGATCCCAGGACCCTGATATCATGACCTGAGCCTAAGGCAGATGTTTAACCAATTAAGCCACCCAGGCGCCCCAAGAGCTAGTTTTTATAACCTTGATGTCAAAATCATATAAGGATGTAGTCCCAATAGTTTATTTTGACTTTTATTTCTCTTTCATCAGGAGACATATCTAGAAAAATGTCTTTATGGCTGAGGTCAGAGACATTACTGCCTGTGCTTTCTTCTAGGATTTTTATGGCTTCAGGTCTCACATTTAGGTCTTTAATCCACTTTGAGCTTATTTTTATTTTATGGTGTAAGAAAGTGGTCCAGTTTTAGTCTTTTGCATGTATTTGACCAGTTTTCTCAAAACCATTTATTGAAGAGACTGTTATTTTTTTTCCTCATTGGCTATTCTTTCCTGCTTCATTGAAGATTAATTGGCTATATAATTGTGGGTTTATTTCTGGTTTTCCATTCTGTTCTATTGCTCTATGTGTCTATTTTGGTGCCAATACCATATTGTTTTGACTACTACAGCTTTGTAATATTGTGATTACTCCAGTTTTGTTTTTCTTTTTTCAAGATTGCTTTGGCTATTAAAGGTCTTTTGTGGTTCCATACAAATGTTAGGATTATTTGTTCTAGTTCTGTGAAAAATGCTATTAGTATTTTGATAGGAATTCCATTCAATCTGTAGATTTCTTTGGGTATAGACATTTTAATGGTGTTTGTTGCTACAATCCATGAGCATGGAATGTGTTTCCATTTCTTTATGCTGTCTTCAATTACTTTCAGCAGTGTTTTATAGTTTTCAGAGTACAGGTCTTTCACCTCTTTGGTTAGGTTTATTCCTGAATATTTTATTCTTTTTGGAGCAATTATAAATGGGGATTATTTTCTTAATTTCATGAAAAGTAATTCTTAAGATACATGATTAGAAATAATAAATTCAGGAAGTTTTGGGGTATAATATCTACATATAAGAATAAATCACAGTCAAAATGAATTAGAAAGTATAAATGAAAAAATAATCCTATTCAGAATACCGTCAAAATATTTTAATAATTTACCTTGCTACCTTAGACTAAAATAAGAAAAGCAATAGACAGCCTTTAAGAAGAAAATTACAAAACGGAGTGCCTGGATGGCTCAGTCAGTTAACTGTCTGACTCTTGATTTTGGCTCAGGTCATGATCTCAGGGTTGTGAGATTGAGCCCCACGTCAGGCTCCATGCTGTGTGTGGAGTCTGCTTATGATTCTCTCTTTCTCTCCCCTCTGCCCCTCCCCCATAAATAAATAATAAATAAGATAAAAATAAAGAAAAGAATTATGAAATGACACTAAAGAAGGTAAAAGAAGACTTGATACAGAAACACAATGATCATGAATGGGAAGATTAAATTCTGTAAAAATGTGAGATAATCCCAAATTAAGCAATCCAGTATATTTTCAATCCCAAATGGATTTTAGTACAAAGTGATTAGAAAACTTGCATGGCAGAATAAACAAAGAACAAAGATGATTCTTGAGGAAAAAAGAACAAGTAAGGACTTTTTGCCCTACAGAATACTAAACTTACTATTATGTTATAGTTTTAGTTATTCCACTTCTGGTTACATAGTGGAATAAAAGCTAATCTATTACAAAATAACAAAATCATTCTTTAAAAAAATCTGCTATATTACTGGCTTTATATGAAATGTGAAAAGTTATCTAAAAAAACAATTAAAGAAAATTTCATTTTAATAGGCACTGAAATGGTACCTATGGTAGCTATAAGGAGTGAGTATGTAAGAAGGGTAGATTTCTCTGAGAGAAATGCATTTCAACACTGTAATCTGGAATTCACAGTTTGGCCTAGATATGAAGTTATTGTTAGGCTAAGTGACTACCAAGTTAATTTGAAGAGTAGAAGAGGGCTGAAGTCCCTCTTGGTCCTGAGTCAGTAGTGCTCCTGAGACTAGTTACAGAAAAGAAAAATCAAATTTCATATACAAGAGAGAACTGGGTGATGGGCATTAAGGAGGGCACATGATCTGGTGAGCACTGGTTGTTATTTGCAACTAATGAACCATTGAACAGTACACCAAAATCTAATGATATACTATATGTTGGCTAACTGAATTTAATTAAAAAAAAAAATAGAGAGAAGCTCCAGTTTAGAACTTTAATATTTCCTGAGATTAATGTCAACTAAAGTAGTACAACATGAAAAATAATTAATAAAAGGAAATGAGTCAGGTGAGATAGCAAATATCAAACTTAGACAGCTTTCCTCTAAGGACTTTACATCCAAGATTATTGCATTCAAAATATAAAATATCAATGACTTTTTCAATGAAGAAGTACATTAGAGTTGAACCAGAGAATTAGAACCATTGGCATATATATTCTCTCTCACTCTCCTCCATCCCCTCTACTGCTGCTGTTTCTGGAGTGTCTGCCCTATGGGTTTTGTACTTTCTCAGTCAATTTCTGTGATGGCAAGTCCAAAACCATAGAGCAGATACTTAGGAAGCAAAGTTCATGTACTGGCGCAAACTCCATAGGCATGGGTTGAAGCTTTTGTCTACAGAGAATATTCCTTTTCTTTCTCTCAAGGAAATTTTAGCCCTTTATTTTAAGCCTTTTCAACAAATTTCATAAGGTCCACCAAGATTATCCTAGATGAATTGCCCTTACGTAAAGTCCACCGATTAGATACTTTAATTGGATCTGCAAGATATACAATACCTAGATTATTGCTTTAAATTTTTTTTTAAGATTTTACTTATTTATTTGACAGTGAGAGAGAGCAAGCACAAGCAGGGGGTGCAGCAGGCAGAGGGAGAGGGAGAAGCAGGCTCCCTACTGAGCAGGGATCCCAAGACCCTGGGTTCATGACCTGAGCTGAATGCCCAACCAACTGAACCACTCAGGCACCCTAGATTATTGCTTTATAGAATAATTGGGTATTGTCAACGAGCTAAATTGGCATATCAACAAAGCCATTATATAAACCCTAGATAAAATACAAAATTCAGCCGCTTAAAGGCTCTGGAGAATGAACCAAAAAAAAGGGCATATTTTATATAGAATTTGAAATCGGAGGGGTACCTGGGTGGCTCAGTCATTAAGCATCTGCCTTCAGCTCAGGTTATGATCCCAGGGCTCTGGGATTCAGCCCTGTGACAGGCTCCCTGCTCAGCAGGAAGCCTGCTTCTCCCTCTCCCACTCCTCCTGCTTGTACTCCCTCTCACACTGTCTCTCTCTCTGTCAAATAAATAAATAAAATCTTAAAAAAAGAAAAAGAAAAAATAAATTGAAATTTGAAAGAAGATACCAACATGAATGAATTTATTATTTTTATAAATTTTGCTTAAGTATAACTCACAATAGAGGTACAATATGAGGTCATAGAAATTATATTTTTTAAAAAGTGCCTATTTTCTGTTCTGTAGAACCAGGGAACATAGCCACTAAACAACAACAGCTACTGGGAAATGAGGAGGGAATCCTAGACAGGAGAAAACTAATGAGAGGAAACCCTAAATTCTGTGTATAAACACTGCCTAAATTTCTCTCTGATGGGTGAACCAAGCATATGTAGGACATTCTAAAAACAGTGTAATTAACACTTAAAAAAAGACCTGGGATTAGAATTCCTGTCCACTACAAGCAAGACAGAAATTTCAGTTTGAGCCTAAAGAAGGTAATCGCTTACTAAATTAAAAATGTCAACACTCTTAAGGGGCACCTGGGTGGCTCAGTTGGTTAAGCATCCAACTCTTGATTTCACCTCAGGTCATGATCACATGATCCAGGGATTGAGCCCTGCATCTGACTCTGTGTTCATCGAGGAATCTGCTTGAGAGTCTCTCTCTCCTTCCTCTGCCCCCCCACCCCCCGCTCATGCCCTCTCTTACTCTTACTCTCTAAATAAATCTTTAAAAAAATGTCAGTACTCTTCAAAAGATGTTCAATGAGTTAACAGAAAAGATACTTAGCATTAATGAAAAGATAGGGAATATAAACATAAAAATATGAACAATTAAAGAAATTACACATTTCACTCCTTAACCTTGAGTTAAGTCTCACACATTATACAAAAAATAACTCAAAATGGATCACTGACATTAAATATAAAATGTAAAACTATAACATTTTAGAAAAAAGCAGGAGAAAATATTTGGAATATAGGGCTAGACACAAGTTCTTAGACTTGATACCAATAGTATGATTCATAAAAAGAAAAATCGATATTTGAATTTCATCAAAATTGAAAAGTTTTGCTTTCCATAAAACACTGCGGAGAGGATGAAAAAACAAGCTACAGATTGGCAGAAAATATTTGCAAAACACATATCTAGTAAATAATTAGTATCAGGAAGTTATAAGGAACTCAATACTTGACAGTAAGAAAGCAAATAATGCACTTAAAAATGGGGAAAGTATATGAACAAATATTTCACCAAGAGGATATATAAATGGCAAAGAAGCATATGAAAAGACGTTAAATATCAATGCCATCAGAAAAATGCAAATGAAAGCTACAATGAAATATTACAACACACATCAGAATGGCTAAAATACAAAAGAGTAAAAATACCAAATATTGGTGAGGATGTGGCAAAGCTGTTAATCGTATGTTCCTGGTGGGAGGTAAAATAGCCAGTCTGGAAAACATTTTGGCCATTTCTTTAAAAACTAAAATGCAATTACCATACAGAGAAGCAATTGCACTCTTTGACATTGATGACATAAAAGTGAAAACTTATTTTTACATAAAATCTCATACATAAAGTTTTACAGAAGATTTGTTCATAATAGCCCCAAATTGGAAACAACTGAGATGTCCTTCAATGGGTAAATGGTTAAAAAAAAAACTTGTTATATATACATATATATATGTATATATACACATATATATATATATACCATAGAATACTATTGAGCAATGTAAAGAACAAGCAATAAGAGTGATGTCAGCATCATGGTGGCATTAGACATCCTCCTTTTTGTCCCCCCTTTCTAACAATTAATTTGGCATCCATTCACAAACAAAAGTACCACTATGGGAGTTGTGGGATCCAACACCATATGTCAAGGGACCTGGGAAGGCCACATCCACCTGTGCATTGAGTAATAGCAGACCTCTACATGGGCTATAGGGTCAACAGAAATCTGCAAAATAGCCACAGCTCCTTTGAGCCACAGTCAGGGAAAACCAGGAGAGTGCTAACTTGAGTAGACACCCAGTGGTTGAAATAGCCTTTGTGGAAGTCAGGCTTTCTTGAGGAGAGATTCCAGCAATCCACTGCGGGTTGGGGGTGGGGTGAGGGAAGCATGGAAATTTGGATGCACTGAAGAAAGTAGGAGGAAATTTGCCAGCAGCACCTCTCCCTCAAGGCAACAGAGCAGGAGGCTGGAGGTACACCTGAACTAGCCAGCAATGACCTCCTTTGCTGGGAAAAAGGGAGAATAGTGGATGAATGCCCAGCATCCCAAGATCTGGTTTTTCAAAAAGATAAACAAAATGGACCGATCTTTAGCTAGACTAAGAAAAAAAAAAGGAAGACTCAAATAAAATCAGAAATGAAAGAGGACACATTACAGCTGGGGATACTACAAAAATACATAAGATCTGTAAGATGAACAATTATATCTCAAGAACTTGAATAACTTAGAAGAAATAGATAAATTCCTAGAGCTACAACCTACTGAGACTGAATCATGAAGAAATAGAAAATTTTAACAGACTAATAATGAGTAAGAAGAGTGCATGAGTAATCAAATTTTCCCAACACAGAAAATCCCAGAACCAGAAGGCTGTAATAATGATGAATTCTACCCAACATTTAAAGAATTAATATTAATCTTTCTCAAGTTCTTCAAAAAAATTGAAGAGGAGAGAATATTTCCAAACTCATTTTATAAAGCCAGCATTACCCTGATACCAAAGTCAGATAAGGACACTAAAGAAAACTAAAGACTAATAGCCCTTATGAATACAGGTGCAAATATTCTCAACAAACCCTTAGCAAGTGTAATTCAAAAACACATTAAAAGGATAATATACCACGATCAAGTGGGATTATCCCTGGGATACAAGGATGGTTCAACATAAGCAAATGAATAAATGTGGTAAATCACATCAATAAATACAAAAATCATATGATCATCTCAGTAGATACAGAAAAAACATATGGAAATATAAAACACCCTTTCGTGGTTAAAAACTCTCAACAAATTGGGTATACGAGGAATATACCTCAACATAAAAAGCCATAGATGATAAATCCATAGTGAACATCACATCCAATAGTGAAAGACTAAAAGCTTTTCTTGTAAGACCAGGAACAAAATAAGGGTACCCACTCTTACTACTCTTATTCTATAGTACTTAAGTCCCAGTTAGAGCAATTAGGTAACACAAAGACATAAAAGGCATCCAAATTGGAAAGGAAAAAGTAAAACTGTCATTATTTGTAGATGATATGATCTTATATGTAGAAAATCCTAAAGAATCAACCAAAAAACTATTGGAAATAATCAGTGAATTCAGTAAAGTTGTAGGAGGTAAAGTCAACATACAGATGTCAGTTGCATTTCTGTACACTAACAGTGAAATCTCTGAAAAAGAAATAAAGAAAATTATCCCATTCACAATAGCATCAAAACAATAAAATACCTAGGAATAAATTTAACCAAGGAAGTGAAAGATCTGTACAATGATAACTACAAGACTTTGATGAAAGAAATTAAAGACACAAACAAGGGGCGCCTGGGTGGCTCAGTGGGTTAAAGCCTCTGCCTTTGGCTCAGGTCATAGTCTCAGGGTCCTAGGATCGAGCCCCACATCGGGCTCTCTGCTCAGTGGGAAGCCTACTTCCCCCTTTCTCTCCGCCTGCCTCTCTGCCTACATGTGATCTCTCTCTCTCTCTCTCTCTCTCTCTCTGTCAAATAGATAAATAAAGTCTTTAAAAAAATAAAATAAAATAAAGACACAAACAAGTGGAAATATATACTGTGTTAGTGGATTGGAAGAATTAATACTGTGAAAAATGTCCATATTACCTAAAGCCATCTATAGATTCAATGCAATATCTATTAAATTCTCAATGGCATTCTTCATAGAAGTAAAAAGAACAATTCCAAAATTTGAATGTAACTGCAAAAGATCCCAGATAGCCAACACAATCTTGAGAAAGAATAACAAGGCTGGTGGCTTCACATTTCCTGGTTTCAAACTATATTACAAAGCTATAGTAATTCAACCGATATGGTACTGGCATAAAAATAGACACATAAACTAATGAAACAGAACAGAGGACCCAGATATAAACCACTTCATATATGATTGTTTAACTTTTGACATGGAGCCAAGAACACTCAGTAGAGAAAGGAGAGTCTCTTCAACAAGTGGTGATGGGAAAACTGGATAACCATAGGCAGAAAAATAAAATTGGACCCTTATCTTCTACCACACACAAAAAATTACCTGAAATTGATTAAAAGCTTAAACATAAAAACCTGATACTGTAAAACTGCTAGAAGTAAAGAGAGGGATAAAGCTCTTTGACATTAGTCTTGGTAATGACTTTTTGGATATGACACCAAACACAGACATGGCACAAAAATCAAAAACAAGCAGAACTCAATCAGACTAAAAGCTTCTGTACAGCAAAAGAAATAATCAACAAATGAAAAGGCAGCCTATGGAATGGGAAAAAAATATTTGAAAACCATGTATTGGATAAAGAGTTTATATACAGAATATATAAAGAATTCATACTCAATTAACAACAACAAAAAAAACCCTAAGCAATCCAATTTCAAAATGGGCAGAGGATCTCAACAGACATTTTTCCAAAGAAGACATCCAAATGGCTAACAGGTACATGAAAAGATGGCCAACATTACTAGTCATCATTAGAAATACAACTACCATATGATCCAGCAATTTCACCTTTGGGTATATATTATTGTGAATGATGCTGTAGCAAACACGGAAGTGCAGATATATATTAAGTTATGGGAACTACCTTAGTGTCCATTGATGGATAAATGAATAAAGAAAATGTGATGAACACACACACACTGGAATATTATTCAACTATGAGAAATAAGGACATCCTACTATTTGTGACAACATGGTTGGACCTTGAGGGCATTATGCCTAGTGAGATAAGTAGACAGAGAAGACAAATATTGCATGATATTGGGATGCCTTGGCTCACTAAGTCTCACTTGGAGCACATGACTCTTGATCTGGTGGTTGTGGTTCAAGCCCCAGGTTGGGCATAGAGCTTAATTAATAAAAGTGAAAATGAAAATAAAATCTTCAAAATAAAAAAAATAAATAAAATCT
Organism: Nasua narica; assembly: GCA_028533885.1. Taxonomy (NCBI): domain Eukaryota; kingdom Metazoa; phylum Chordata; class Mammalia; order Carnivora; family Procyonidae; genus Nasua; species Nasua narica. The sequence goes on along the minus strand of CM052801.1, from coordinate 75,253,991 downwards.
TCAAAAAAACAAAACCAAAAAAAAAAAAAACAAAAACAACAAAACCTCCCCAAGATGCTATTTTAGAAAAAAAGTCTATAATGCAAAATAAAAAAAGTCTATGCTATCACCTATAAGTGGAATCTAAACAAGCCAAACTCCTAGGAACAGAATAGGATGGTGGTTATCAGGGTGGGAAAATTGGGGAGCTGTTGTTAAAGTGTACAAAGTTACAACTGGGAAATAAATAAGTTCTAGAGATCTATAGCACAGTATAATGATTACAGTCAACAATATTGTATTATGTACTTCGAAATTGTTAAGAGACTAAAAATTAAATGTTCTCACCAGAAAAAAAAGGAATTCTAAGTATGTCATGTGATAGAGGTGTTAGCTAAAGGTTTGGTGTAATCCTCCTGCAATACCTAAAATGTATCAAATCAACACATACACCTCAAACTTAAAAGATGTCATATGGAAATAATATCTCAATTTAAAAAAAGGAGTATGTCTTTGCTAACCCTTTTGGAAAGGAAAAATAGTGGTATTGTGTACCAAGTTCCCTTAAGTATACTTCAAATGATATTATCATTTTAAAGAAGTGTTTTTAGAAACAAATGCTTTTAGAAACACACAGCATTAAAAAAAAAAATGGGATGCTTATATAATCAACTGAATAGGAGAAATAAGACTTTCAGGGTAAATAGGATCATTTCCTAATTAAGGATAACACAATCTTCTAACATAAATCAGAGTCGGTTAATACAGACAACCAAGGGTCCTGTCTTGCATGATATGTGTGCACTTGTGGACACACACATGCAAATCCTAAGTGCCTAAGAGACCATGCTGGATTAGATTTCTTTCTCATTTCTTTGCTCCAGAAGTTATTTCCATTGCTTTTCAAACAAATTTAACTGCCTCTCTATAATTTAACTCTGTGGGACTCTGGGGATTTGATGGTAAAGTCATTACTCATTAGACAAATTTGTAAGGAATAATTTTTAATTACATAGAACGGATGTAGGAATGAAAACATTGTAAGCAGAACAGTGGACAAAATTAAATTACTTCATCCAGACTAAAGGGAACAGTTGGAGATAAGGACCTTCCTCTCAACCTCCCCTCCGCCTCCCCCCCATACTTCCGAAATAAACAAACAGGAATTTACCAATACATCCACAGAATTTATAGAAATGAGAAAAAAAGAATCCAAAACAACTTGTAGTCTTTACAGATTTGCAAGTATCAACTGAGGGGTTAAATATACAGAATGGCCATCCCTATAGTTGGCATGGAGCTGTGTGGCGATCTTTTTTTAAAAACTCTCTTGGATGTGAACATCGGTTTCTTAGGACCAGGCCCGATTGCTCTAGGAAGACAAGGAGGTCTTGAAATGGTTCCAGAAAATTCCCCTTTGTGGTCCTTCTTCCCTTTCCCCAATACATTCCCATCAACACTATCATATAAGAAAGCAGCCAACAGATACCAACTTTTGATTGCTATGTAGTTTCAGGAATCCAGCTGGTAAGTAGTTTAGTCTCCCCTCAAACTAGATCACATCAAAGCAGCTTGACATTACCAATTGCACAGGATTCTAAGCTAAACTGGGAATATTCCCACGCTATGTGAACACTCAGCAGGTTCCAGAGGCCTTTGTACATTTAGTTTGCCAGAAACCTGTACATCATGCCTGAAGTGTCCACCTTTGAAATTTGAAATACCTTTCCAAATGGACTTCAAACCTTTTGAAGGGTCCCCATACACCTTCAGAAGCCAAAGTGACTTCCAATTACTATTTCGTGAGTCCTGGAGTACTTTCTGACCAACATACCCCTACCTGAGGCACATTTTTGCCTCCTATCTCTTCATTTAGAGCCCTGGGAATGGTTGACTATGTGTCCTGAAATAATATCCCAGAATTATATTTTTGATACACTATGTATAGTGTCTATCAAAGGAACAACTTCTAACATTTTCTGAGATAAACAGAAAAAAAAAAAGTTCTGCACTGCTTCTTGGGCATTCTAAATGCCTAAGCTGAAGCAAAGCAGTCTTTAGGCTCTCCTGCCATCATAATAGCCTCAATTCCCTTAGTCTGTTTTAGTCTCTGTGGCTCTGAACCATCATACTCTGAGAAGAAACTGCCATTCTTTAGTTGAAACATTAGTGAGTGTATTTCTAAATGAAACAGCTCTTGTTTAGAAATTGTCCTTTCATCACAAACCACGCAATTAAGCTCTAGCTCTAAACTTATTCTTTAACACTTTTTAAATGAAGTTTGGCATAGTTTTAGATCTACAAAATAGTTGTGAAGGCAGTACAGAGACTTCCAATATCTTACATCCAGTTTCTCCTAGTATCAACGTCTTATATTTGCCATAATTACTGAAGCAATGTTGATACGTTATTATTACCTAAGTCCATACTTTAGGGTTCCTTCATTTTTACCTAATGTTCTTCTTCTGTTCCAGATTTTCCATCCAGGATGACACTCAATTGTCATGTCTCCTTAGCTATTATATTTTCTCAGATTTCCTTTTTAGGCCCTTGACAGTTTTGAGAAGTACTGGTCAGATATTTTGTAGAAAGCCCAATAATTGTGATTTGTCTGATATTTTTCTCTAGAGTGAACTGAGTTATGAGTTTTGGCGAGGAAGACTACAGAGCAATGTGCTGTTTTCATCACACCATGTCAAGGGTCTATAGTATCGACATGACATCACCATTGATACCAACTTTGATCACCTAGCTTGAGGTGGTGTTAGTTTTTCCACTATAAAGTTACTCTATTCCCCCCGCCTTTCTCATACGGGTAGAAAGTCACTATGCAGAGTGCACACTTATGAAGTAGAAAGTTTCTCTATCTTCTTGCAGGTAAAATATCTGCATAAATTACTTGGAATTCTTCTTCGTGGGGATTTGTCTCTTTCCCTCCATTTACTTGTTAATTAAATCATTTAGTTATATAAGTATGGACTCTACTACAGTATATTATAAATCATTCTAGCTTTCTTCCCTGGCTTGCTTTTCTGTAAACTCTTACTCCAACCATGGGAACCTAGTTCCTTCCATGTGCCATCCATGATGTGGTTATATCCATGAGACCATGACCTGAGCTGAAACCAAGCGTCAGATGCTTAACCAACTGAGCCAAAATGAATGTTTTTAATGCTTTTTCTTCATTGACTGGCATGATCATGTGACTGTTCTTTAGCCTATTAATATAGTGTATTACATTGAATATTTTTTAATATTGATATAGCCTTTCATCCCTGGAATAAACAATATTTGGTCATGTTATAAAATTCTTTTTGTTTATAGTTGATTTATTTATTTTTTTAAAGCTTTTTTTTTTAACATTTTATTTATTTGTTTGAGAGAGAAAGAGAGTGAGAGAGAGCATGAGAGGGGAGAAGGTCAGAGGGAGAAGCAGACTCCCCGCGGAGCTGGGAGTCCGATGTGGGACTTGATCCTGGGACTCCGGGATCATGACCTGAGCTGAAGGCAGTGGCTTAACCAATTGAGCCACCCAGGCGCCCTATAGTTGATTTATTTTTGCTAATATTATTAAGGACTTTTACATCTATACTCATAAAGGACTTGGCTTATAGTTTCCTTTTTCCACCTATTTTTTTCAGGTTGGCATTATGTAAATACAATCCTCATGAAATGAGTTGGAAAGTAGTGCTTTCTTTTCTATTTCCTGGAAGGGATTGTTCACTACTGGTGTTAATTTCTCCTTTGATAGAATTCTCCAGTCAAATCATCTGGCATTACTGATATCATTTTGGCAGTTTTTAAATTACAAAATAAACTCCTTTAATAGCTATAGAACTTCAAATTATCTATCTCATATTCAATGAGTTGGAGTCGTTTATATTTTTTAAAGGATTGTTCCATTATTTCTAATCGAATGTCTATGTATAGGATTTTTTGTAGCATTCACATACACCCTTTTAGCACCAGGAGGGTCTGTAGTTAAATCTTCTGTTCATCCCTAATGTTAGCAATCAGTGGGTTTTTTTCCCCTTTTGTCAGTATTGCTAGAGGTTTGCCAATTTTATTGCTTTTTAATTGAAGGACCTACTTTTTTTTTTTTTTTGAGCATTAAGCATCTCCATTGTGTTTCTGTGATCATTCCCATTGATTTACACTTATGTTTATTATTTCCTTCTTTCTGCTCTTGTTAGAGTTATATTTTCCTCTCCTTTTTCTAGTTTCTTAAAAAAGGCTATTGAGTTGAGATCTATATAGTCTTCTCATTCAGGGTTGCCATCACATCATACAACTCCAGGGAGCACCAAAGTGTTCAATGAGAAAAGTGCTCATTGAAGGGATGCTACACAGTGGCCTTACTCTGAACAGTATAAAAAACCCAAATAACCGCAAATGTGTTCAACAACAGAATTGTATACCAGTAACCTAACAATGATTTGACTTTGACCTTTCTCCTTGAAACTGAATAACTCCATTCACGGGCAGGAGTTACCATGGTGTCACTAAAAATATTTCAATAAAAAGTAGTACATCTTTTTGTTCTTGGTAGATATTGCTGTATCTGCCATTTATATCTTTGTCCAATTGCTAAATAAACTAAATTTTGCCTTTCGCCTTAACATTTCTCCTCCAGATTTACTGAAACCTCCAGTATTTCATAGCAAAAAAGTGCAATTTATATATTAAAATTAGGTTGGCTAAATCCTCCTCTTGCCTGTATCTGTGCCTAAAGTACAAATTGACAGCCATGGCAAATTAAAAACCATATTTTCTGGTCTTTTGAAAAACCCTTACAAGTATTGGTTTAAAAGACAAGATGAGAGGGATAATTTCTTTAATATTTTTTTTTTCTTCCAGGAAACTAAATGCTGCAAGATTAGTTACTAGGTCATTTCCTACAAATTACCTGGATGTAGAGTTTTACCCATCCTACAGATGTTTGGCTATGTAGGCAAGAAGGTGTGAGGAGTCAAAGATGATTTCAATTTTGTAAATCTGTGCAAATGAGAGGTGTTTGTACTATTAAAAAAAATAGGAAACAGAGGGTGGGGGGAAACCCTGAAGGTATGGAGATAGAGCAGAACATCCAGACAGAGATATCTAACTTTGCAGGCCTTTGTGAAATTAGGGAGAGGTGAGGTCAAAATTACACAGTTCATACCTCCCACAAAGTTTACTGACTCACTATTGGGTGCCAGATTCTGTTCTCTACTGCTGGGTGCATGTGCCCAGAAAGCGGACTTGCAAACCTTAAACACTGGATGAGACTATAAAGGGTAGTTGTGAAGAAAGATGAAGAGCCAAAACCACATGCTACTGTCACTCTTACACTTAGGATATGGGAAAAGGAAAGTGGGAAAAGGGAAAATCAAAGAGATAACAAAAGAAGCAGAATACAATTAAACAGAAGCCAGAGGAGAGAATGGCAAGCTAGGGCTGACAAGCAATAAGAAAGGGCTTAGAGAGCTTGAAGAAACTGGGAAAAAGAAGAATATTGGAGATATGTTGGAAATATGACTTGTACTAATAATTGTTAATATTTATTGAACACTAAATGCTTCACATGAATGGTATTGCTTTGTCCTCACCACAATTCTGTAAGAAGGGGCTTTCTTATTTCTATTTTACAGATTGAAGAAATTGAGACTTATTGATGAAAACATGAGCTTAGCAGTAGTTAAAGGGGTAAAACAGGTTTTAGTCAGAAACTATTGCAAAAGGGGAAAAGAAACATTAATACTGGACTGGGCTCAATGCTGAATCCAGCAAGGACAGTGAAGGTTTATAGCTGGGGGTGTGTGGTGAGTGATTAAAGGAAGCATTAAGGGTAGGGGGATTCTTGCTAAATCACCTTCAGTAGATTACTGCTGAAGGCAGGTCAAGGTGATCAGATATCAAGACTAATCAGATATCAAGAGGTGGGGATTCTTGGGATGCCTGGGTTGCTCAGTTGGTTAAGCTTCTGCCTCTGGCTCAGGTCATGATCCTGGAGCCCTGGGATCAAGTTCTGCAATGGGCTCCCTGCTCGTCAGGGAGCCTGCTTCTCCCTCTACCTGCTGCTCCCCCTGCTTGTGTTCTCTCAATCTCTCTCTCTCTGAGAAATGCATAAATAAAATCTTAAAAAAAAAAAAAAGAGAGTGAGGGATTCTTGCTAAATGAACCTAGCAGGATTCTTGCTGCTAGGCAAATGGACTAGGCAGGTCAAAGACAAGTGCCAAACAAGGCCTAATCAAAGAGGGCTCAGAGAAGCCCATCTCAAATTTGATGGAAGAGAGAGTTGTTGTCAGGCTTAGTTGTTAACTTTCTTGCTGAAGGGAAATAGTAGAGCAGAAGTTTAATCTCAGGTCTATTTGGCCCTAGATTCATGTACTTTTTAATCTCAGGATAAAGAGTTTCAGTCAGTGTAAGCCCAAGCCAGTGGTTCCCAAACTTGGCTGCACATTAGAAACAACTGGAAGTCTTTTAAAAGTCTTAATGTGCAAGTCATAATACCCATACCAATGAAATCAGGTTGTCTGGTATTAGTAGTTTTTGAAGATTCCCCAGGTGATTCCAATGTGCAGCTAAGACTGGGAACCACTGGGCTAAATGAGTAAGTAGGCCAAGAGGAAGCAGAAAGCACTGTAGATTATGCCTTCAAGCAATTTTGCTGCTAAAAAGAAGGGGATTAAGCTAGACAAGATAGGCGTGTTGAAGAAATATAATTAAAAGCAACAATATTTCCCAACCTAGAAATTCTCTCCACAGAGATAGTAGAGACAGAGAACAGTTTCATCATCGAATAAGCATTAAACCATGATGTGATGCATATCACAGGCAATCTGCCGTGAACTCACAGACATAGAAAGAAATTTCACCTTCTCATATAGTTAAACAAAATCCAGTATGCCTATGTTTCAAAATAAACAATACAGTCCTTAAGTAAGAACATTGGACGGCACCCTCTGTCACACATAATTCATCCTAACTTTATTGTGGAAATTGGGAAGATTTAGCCAAATTAGTTGATTGGCTTTATCCAGTAGGAAAACAAATTTCTCATGTCTTAATGCCAGGTGGAAGTTTTGCAAATTGGAGCAAAGTGTCCACTGAAGTTGGGGTCTTACTCTCACATGGTAATGGGGTGCTATCTCCCTTGATGTTGCATCTCAAAAAAATGCCTCCCAGGTCCTCGAGGAAATATTCCTGAGTTGTAAGACTGGAGAGCAGCTGATTTAGTCAATATTAAGATTTATACACATTTGAAAAGCATAGAGGAAGAAATTCTGAAACAAAACGGAGGGAGGAAATCTCTTTAACAGGGAGAATTACGCTTCTTGTTTTTAGTTTGTATCTGTCCTTACAGGGGATATCAGGATTAAGGAGGCTTTCTTTCCTTAAAAGGAGGAGACAGGAAAATAATTTCCCCTCTACCCTTCTGAGGTCCTTGGTTGAGACACCCCCCAAAAATACAGATTGGCAGGAGAAAACCAAACAGAAGGTTGATGACATATATGCCTCCTGTGTACATGGCAGATACCCAAGAAAACAGACCCTGAAATGGCCCAAGCCACCACCTAAAATCCATCTTCAGCTAAAGATAAAAGATGATGATACACGTGGGGAGCCAGTTCTGGGAGGTTATCAGGAAAAGCAAGGTAAAGGAAGATATGATTGTTATACAGATTTGAGTCACTGTGTCCTCCATTGGTAAGTTTCTAGAGATCCCATCATCCTTCTCTTCCTGGTACAGAGAGGGAGACACCCTTCCTAATGAAAATTTCCTCTATAAATATAAACTTCTCTTACAAAAGGGTAACTTCTCTTGGGTTTTCAGAGCTTCTCCTGTGTCTGCTGTTTCTTGAATATAACCAGCTCAAGTCAAAGTGGCATACTCTGGGGTGGCATATTTTTCTCCCCTTTGCTATTCCTACACAGACAAATGTAAAAAGTTTGCAAGCTGAGAGTAAAAAAAAAAAAAAAAAAAAAACATGTAAGAAGAGGACATTAAATCTGCCAGAGAACAGAGGTATTGATGAAGAAAGCCTCCAGAACGGGAGAGAAGCATTGACATAAAAAAAAAATCTAAGTAAAGTGTAAATTTGGGCCAGGAGAAACGATACTTCTTCCTGTGAAATGAGAGGGTAAAGACATGAGTTTATGGAGTAAGGGGACTTACATGTCTTCCTCCTCTTGAATCTACCGTGTCTCTCCATTAGCACCATCTCCAGGGATGGAAACCGCTCTCAGCAGTCACAGGGCTGGTCCATTTCAGAAGGGCATAGTTAACAGCAGCGTTCCTCCAAATCGTCATCCCCTGATGAAGATTCTAACAGACAGTGATAGTTTATTTGAATTTGCTCTGACTCATATTACCAAAACAAACTTTAGTCTTTATCAGTGATTAGGGAAAAACTGTACTCTAAGATGGCCAACCAAACCAGCAAGGGAATTCCAGTCCGTCTCAAAGCCCTTCCAGGTTCTTCTTCCCTACCCCATTTCCAACTCATGCCAAAAGTACCAAGTATGCGGAAGTAGGGCATAAATTACCCTCCCTGCTTGTATTCATGGCTCAGACCTTTGGAGATCACTCTCCTCTGAGCCCACCGGTGTTAAATAAACCTCGGATCCTCCAAAGTCTCCCAGTGCCACTTCGTTCTTCCATCAGGACCCAGTCCAGGTTCCATAACATCAGAGCTCCTCCATTTCCGAGCCTCCCAAAGTCTCATATAGCTAACAAAGGGGAGCTCTGTAGGATATGTCAAAGTCAAGGAGTTTTTGACAGAAACCTTTCTATTTTATCTAAGACTTCTTTTATAAATGTGAGAGATAAAACAAGGTTATCTCTAAAAAAACACAAAGAAGAAACTAAGTTAAATCCAACTCAAAGAGGGTTTTTTGTTTGTTTGTTCGCTTGTTTGTTTTCCTGCTGCCACTCTACGTTTTCATCAAGTGTCAGGTGTCCCACATCCAAGGTCACTTGAATCATCCTCTTAAGTACTCCATGAGGTATTTGTATTTTCATCTATTTAAGTTAATTGATTAAAGATAGAAAAGGTAAAATCTCAGATGAAAAGACCAGATTTGTGTAGGATCATACGCTCATGTGGACACAGTGCACTGAAGGGCAAAAGCCATGAGGCCTATCAGGATTCTACAGTAACAGCTCGAGGCAGGAGAAAAAGCAAAGAGCTAAAGATTCTAACTTCAGCCTTTTCAGTTCCGTTAATTGGGGGACCTAGAGTAAGCCCTGAGTAAACCCCCCTGGACCTCAGCTTCCTTATTTGTGTAGCAAAACAGATTTTGCTTTGTGTTGGAAGGCAAAATTATGCTCAGAGACTGAATTTGTCTTTACCAGCAATTTATTTAACACAGGTTCACTGTGGGAATTTCACAGGCCAGTAGCATACAGGATAATGTTTCTTAATAAGCCAGAAAAGAAAAAACATACTCCAAACCAATGACAGATTAATCCCACTATTGAAAGAGGGCTTTTGGGGCGCCTGGGTGGCTCAGTGGGTTAAAGCCTCTGCCTTCGTCTCGGGTCGTGGTCTCAGGGTCATCGGATTGAGCCCTGCATCGGGCTCTTTGCTCAGCAGGGAGCTTGCTTCCTCCTCTCTCTCTCTCTCTGCCTGCCTCTCTGCCTACTTGTGATCTCTCTCTGCCAAATAGACAAATTAAAAGAAAAGAAAAGAAAAGAAAAGAAAAGAAAAGAAAAGAAAAGAAAAGAAAAGAAAAGAAAAGAAAAGAAAAGAGGGCTTTGGCTGTCTCCATTTTGACCTCAAAATTTCTAGTTGGGTTCTTCTTTCCAGCTGTCTCTTGGCTCAGGCACAAGCTCCTGAGAGCAAATTATCCCCTGATAGGACCCCCTCAAACAATAAGGACTGCCTAAGCCAGCAAGACACCACACCAAAACAATGATGGATTTGACCTTCACTGCCCACCTGCATGTACCCACTCACCTTTGCCCCACAATGTCCTTATAAACCTGGAAGGGTTTTTGGCACTTTGGAGAGCATCTTTTGAGACGCTAGTCTGCTGTCTTCCGGTGTTGGCCTCACTGAAATAAACCCTTTCTTATTTCACCACCGCCCATTTTCTGCCTTTGGATTTTGTCAGTGGCCAGTGGCTGAACCTGGTCTGTTTGGGACCTCTGGAGTGAGATGCTTCTGCTCCCCTGTGCCCTAGCTACACTATTGGTCCAGGGAAGTGGAGATGAGAGGAATAAAGCCCAAAGTTAGTTGAGGGATTCTGTGGTGGCTGGGTGGCTCAGTCAGTTAAGTGTCTGCCTTCAGCTTGGGTCATGGTCCCAGAGTCCTGGGATGGAGCTCTCTGCTCAGTGGAGAGCCTGCTTCTCCCTCTCCCTCTGCCTCTGCTGCTCCCCCTACTTGTGTTCTCTCTATGTCAAATAAATAAATAAAATCTTTAAAATTAAAAAAATAATACATGTGGTATCTCTCCTGATTGGGATGGGGGCCCCCAAATGTGGAGTGATGAGCGGGTGGAAGCTGGTGGTGCAGGCAGGGAAGGAATTCACCAGAGGCAGAACAAAGGAGATAGAAGTTTATTGACTACACTGCGTGGGAGCAGTGAGGAGGGAGCAGAACAGTGGAGGAGAGGCTGTCTGCCAGGAGGCAGAGGATGGGGGCTGTTTTTCAAGGGGGAAGATGAGGAGCTATCGCCACGAATGGAATTTTCCCTTTTTTGGTAACTCTGCCTTGTAAGTAGCCCATTAGTCAGTTGGGGCCTATGGATATTTTGAGGTGGGTCGCTGAACAGGCATGCCTGGATTCAGCCAGGGGGTTCCCATGGGCCTTTTCTACATTCCATGGCCCAAGCCCGTTGTCTAAGAACGTCCTCTGCACACATCTTTATACAGGCTGGTACTTGGGAGAGATGGCTCAGCCACCCAAGAGTTGATGTCCAGCTCCAAGCCCAAAAGTAAAATCCCCTGTGCCTAGAGCATATTGCCGGGGCCCTATGGTGCTGGTGTTGATGGGTGAGAGAATACTCTTCAAGGGATCACTGTGCAGTTTTTGCCACTGTGCGGGAGCTAATTGCCCCACGGTCCTCAGAGAGCTAGTTTAGATCAACAAAGTCTAGCCTTTCCCAGACCAAAGGCTCTCAGCTGGTCTGCACAAACTATGGGTATTTAGAGTCACAATGTCGCCTTGCCTTAGTTGCTCCTTCTTATTGATTTATTTATTTATTTGACTTATTTTCATATGTTTTTATTGATGAGTCCCCATGTCCCCTTGCCATAGTTGCTGCTTATTTATTTATTTATTTGACTTATTTTCATATATTTTTATTGAGGAGTCGCCATGTCCCCTTGCCATGGTTACTGCTTATTTATTTATTTATTTATTTTTATTTTTCATATGTTTTTATTGATGAGTCCCCAGTGGGGCCCCTCAGCAGCTGAGCTACTGAGTTCTTATCAGTGAGAACAGATGAGCTGGTGACATCCGGACATTACTTACCTCGTTCTTAGAGCAAAACTTTTCTCTTGAAAACGATCTCATTTTTTTTTTTTTAAGACTTTATTTCTTTGACAGAGAGAGAGCCAGTGAGAGCAGGAACACTAGCAGGGGGAGTGGTAGAGGGAGAAACAGGCTTCCTGCCTAGCAGAGAGCCTGATGCGGGACTCGATCCCAGGAGCCTGGGATCACGACCCCAGCCAAAGGCAGACGCTTAATGACTGAACCGCCCAGGCGCCCCTCATTTTTGTCATAAAACAGCTGGATGTGAAAGTAATAAACCAGCAGACAGCGGATTTATTAAATTAATGATACAAGGAGGCCAGTGGACTGAGGCGGCTCTAAAGACACCTGCATAATCGAAACAAAAATCTAAGCCTGTAAATGTCTCGCAGTTATAAAAATGGACATCTGAAGAGAACTGGTCATAGCCAACGTGGTTTTAAGCTACAGCCAGTCAATAACTTCTTTACTTTGTTTCTGCCTTTGCTCTTTAAAGCAAAATGTCCCCAGGGGCCCCTGGGTGGCTCAGTGGGTTAAATCCTCGGCCTTAGACTCAGGTCATGAATCTCAGGGTCCTTGGATGGAGCCCCGCATGGGGCTCTCTGCTCAGGGGGGAGCCCGCTTCCCCCCTCTCTCTCTTCCTGCCTCTCTGCCTACTTGTGATCTTTTTCTCTTTCTCTGTCAAATAAATAAATAAATCTTTAAAAAAAAAATAATGTCCCCAGCTGCCTTCAGCGGAGCACTTCTAACCACTTCTTGTTTGGTACTGCCTGATTCAAACTGATGTTTGCTCAAATTAATTCTTAAAATTTGAATATGCCTCAGTTTAGCTTTGATCAGATTCCACGGTTTAGCCCTCCAACTTCTATTGAGAAGGGAACAAGATAAAAAGACTTTAAACTGCAGCATAAGGAGTTAAGACTTGGTGTGGAAAAAAAAAATTCCAAAGTATTGCAGCTATAGTGAAAATCTTCCTGGGATACTTTTTTTTTTTAATAGTAAAACTCCCTATGTATAAAACAGTGGTGAATAAAATTACAATAAAAAGAATGTCTCAAGGAAGGTTCTTCCTGGCCATGAACATAACTGGTTCTAAAATCAGTGAATTAAATGTTCCCCCAGAAGTCAGTTTTACTGGGGACTCAGGCAACTGGCAATTGGAAGTGTCTGATGCTTGCACTATGGGAGAGCAGTTCCCATCGAGGTCCAAAAGCAACCAACCCAGGCACTAGAAAGCTCTGGATTTGTCTCCAGAGCATTAGCATTTTTATTGCTTTATGATCCATCCATATCCATATAAAAGTGATTTACTCCCTTGGTCTGTGCAATATAATACTAAAGAATTAGCACTGGAACAGCCTCAGGGGTCGATTAACCCAAACCTAGACTTCTAAGCAGGAGAGATTAGTTTTTGCAATGTCTCCCAGTAATTAAATCTAGCAACTGAAGGTGATTTCACCACTTTTCTAAATACCCTGCTTTCAATTCTTTTAACTATCACTGAGTCTAATCTCCTCATGTATATAAAAATCACTTAGGGATGACTATGAGTATTTATATTATAAAAGACCAGAATATGCCACCCCAAAATATGACTGCAGGAGACCAGAATATGCTACCCTGATTATGTCTCTTTGGCATAAGGATTATTTTTAGCTGCTTATTTTGAGAACCAGCAGATATGAGAGAAGCTCTGAAAATAGAGTAGAATTTACCCTTTTGTCAGGGAAATTTACATTTATAAAGGAAATCTCCATTTGCAAGGGTGTCTTTCTCTCTCAGTACCAGGAAGAGAAGAATGACTCTAAATCACAAGAGAATCTTATCAATGAAGAAGGCCCTACTTAACCCTAACAAACCTTACTCCTGTTTACCTAACCCATAACCAGCCTTCCCCACATCCTTCTTCCGTTTTAGCTGAAGATGATTTTTTTTCAGAGGCAAATTACTTTATTTCTTACAATACAGCGAACGGAATGTGTCCATCAACAGATGCCTCATTCCCCTACCCTCCTGTTCTCCAGGGGTGATGAAGAGGTCCCTGATGAATGCGTATCCAGGCATCCAAGAGGCTGAACCAGAATTATCTTTGACTCTCCTAACATTCCTTTTGGCTAGGCTACCACCCAGAGAGTGTATCAATCAGGCCTACCTGAGGTTATTGGTAGGGGAAAAAGACACATAATGCCAGAAATGGTTAGGGAAGAATCCTGAATTTTCCAAATAGTTTTATATATTTTTCTCTCCCCTTTTCTCTGATTATAATCCAGGCGGAAGCCAACAGATCAACCCATTCTGGAATGGCCACTGAAGGATAGCAGAATTTACCACCCTAAAATATGTCACTTTGGCATGGTGATTATTTTGAGCCAAAGTCAATCAAAACCCACCAGATTCAGGAAAAGCTTTTTACCTCTCCCCTACTGCCTAAATTTACATTGGAAAGGGGGGCGGTTATGCCAGGAAGAGAGATATTACTAGAGATACCTTTTTACTTGAGAAACTTATCTGCATAGCAAGGCAGCCTTTGTTTCCCAAACATCTCTTCTTAGCTTCTTATGAATGGCCTTCCTTCCCTTTGTGTCCCCATACCTCTATTTGTTTCCTTAACTCAGGGTGTTATAGAAGCCTCAATTGCCTGACTGCCTTATGGTCTCATATTTTTATGGGTCTACCATATGTATGAAATTAAGTTTGCTTTTCTCCTGTTAATCTGTTTTATATCAATATAATTACTAAACCAAAGAACCTAGAATAGAGGAGAGAAACATTTTCTGCCCCTACACCACATTCTGCAACCAAATTGTCTTATTAAAACGTATGGACCAGGAAGAGTTAAGATAGGTCAAGTGAGAAATAATTTTTAGATGATTTTTAAAAAATACATTCCACTTGTCAGTGATGCCAACAGCCTGAAGATGTTAAGGGACATGAATGTCCATCAAATACCATGCTCACCAGCCCATTTTGGGGTGACTTTTATGAGCAAAAAGCAAACTACTGTCAGACTGTAGATGGTTTGGAAAGTGGAACATGGTCCAGTTTTGATTTAAGGATCGCAAATGGGTGGCCAAAGTTATCTGATTGGACGGAAACAGCAAAATCATGACCAGAAAAAGTGTTGACAGTAATTAAGTACCACAGATAGCCTTAAAAAAGGAATCAAGATTCCATTTAGTCGATTTGCCAGAAGGAAGGAAGGAGCAATGACTCTTGCAACATGTCCTCCAGCTGTGAGTCAAATGGGTCAACTTTTGGCAAGTCCCGAGTTTGGCATGAAGTGCTAACTTCTGCACCAGGAACACATAGTCCTTTAATTTACGCTCAGTCTACAGAAGTGGATACGTTGCCATATTCAGTACAATAATAAATTTAGCTAGTGATGATGGCCATCTGAGCAGGCTTGATCAGCAGCTGGATTCCCTTTGGTCTCAACAAGAATAGGCCCTTACTATAGACATTTACATTAGTGACTCAGTCTGATTGTCAGCTGAAATTTGTTTCCATAGTTCATGGCTTCAAAGAGGGGTATATTTTCATCTACCAGTCTGTAGTCTTATAAGTGGTAGACCAGATACCTGGGACATTTGCAGCAGCCCAAAATATAAAAAAAGATTCATTAAGGGACATATTGATCAAAGTTATTTTTTTAAAGATTTTATTTATTTATTTGAGAGAGAGAGAGAGAGAGAATGAGAGGTGAGAAGGTCAGAGGGAGAAGCAGACTTCCCGCAGAGCCGGGAGCCCAATATGGGACTCGATCCCGGGACTCCGGGATCATGACCTGAGCCGAAGGCAGTCGCCCAACCAACTGAGCCACCCAGGCGCCCTTGATCAAAGTTATTAAGACTACTTTGAGTCTTGTCTACCGAGTAGAGTAACCACATCCACTTTTGTTTACGAGTAGCTGGAACTAAGACTGAACATTAGTAGTGGCTTGATGGATGCTATAATGTTTTAATTTAGTTGAGCCCTCAGCAAATCAAGCCTAGAAATTTAGGAGAACATCTGTGAATCAAGAACCCCATTGAGCTAACAGTATTGCTTCATGAAGGCAGTAGAACTGAGGATAATAATTCCTCCAAGGGTGTAGCTGACTTTTAAAAAAGATTTTATTTATTTGCAGAGAGAGCACAGCAGGAGGAGAGACAGGCAGAGGGAGAGGGAAAAGCAGGTTCCCCACTGAGCAGGGAGCCCGATGCAGGGTTTAATCTGAGGCCCCTGGGATCATGACCTGAGCCAAAGGCAGACACTCAACCGACTGAGTCACCCAGGCACCCCGCTGAATTTTTTTGATATAAAGTCAAATGCGGAACCGGCCAGTCCACCTGTGCTCTTGAATATGCCATTTCCCTTCAACTACTGAGGCCTGCTGGGTTCTTAACTTGTTAATGAACCTATACATATTTTAATGTGTTTATTAGCTATTTCTATTTATTTTCTTTTTTAAAATTTTTTTCCCTTTTTACTCTTTTTTTTTCCTTTTTTTTTCCATTTAATACTATGAATTGTTTGCCTTCTTTGCTCACTTTCCTATTCAGTTGTTCATACCTATTTTGCTTTGTTGAAGTTCTTTTTGTTTTCCAGTGAAGATGATATTAAGCCCAAATTTTAAGCCATCTCTTTTACCTGGCTGTCTCCCATGTATATATGAGATATATGTGTTAATAAATTTTTTTCTCTAGTTGTTCTGTCTTGTGTTATAGGATACTCATCTAAGAATTCAGAAAAGTACAAGAAAAATTATTTTTTTCCACCCTTACAATATACATAGAAATGTTACCCGGTACTAATTGTCTGTGTTTCTCTAAGATTCTCAGGAGAAAATGTTACCTACATGAAGATCATTACCTTTGATTAAGTGAAGCCCAGGTAAGTGCCCTCCACCTTGCATAGAAGATAAAATATTTTAATCAGAAGAAAGTGCTTATAGCCCAGTTTTAGGCTGTGTGTGAATGTGTGTATGCTAATGACCAATAATAGGGGCTATTGACTATGGAAATAAACACAGATGTTTCAGTCAGGCTGAGAAGAAAGAAATCAAGGGTGACAAAGGAACAGCACAATTTTTATAATTCCCGGAGAACCAGAGGACCTAAAATGTAGAGAGACAGGGACTGGAGGCTCGAAGACAGTCTTTAACATCACAGTCCTTTGGTCATTTATTACATAGGGTGACATGCACTTTCCCAAAGCTAATATTGTCCTGTCATAAGCACTTGGTATTTCTGAGGAGAACTCCTTCTAAAAGTTGAAGAGACAAAGTCTCTCAGCGAAAGATGAATCATAATTAGATTGTCAATTAGGAGAGTCCCAGGATCACAGAATTGTAAAGGGAACTAAGAAATTCGACCAGACTTCTCATCCAAGCACCTCTTCTACAACATCTGGGCTAGGTGAACGTTCGTGTTCTGCTTGAATATTTTGAGTGACTGGAAGTCCTTTGGAGAAGGAAAATGTAATAGTCTTCCTTTCGTTGAGCAGAAATTTGCCTTCCGTAACTCCTATGTATTGACTTTACTTCCACCTACAGAAACTATGAACGATATGTAATTGAACCCAAGTCCATCTGCCCAATGTGCAACAAAGCCAATACTGAGACATCAAGTATACAGCAAGAAAAGGGTTTATCTGAGAGGCAGTCAAAGGAGAGGATGGGAGAACAAGCCTCAACTACGCTTCCCTGAAGGGGGAAGAGAACAAGCTTTTTATAACCATAGGGGTTGAGATTACATACACATTGACGAAAAGGGTTGGAAAACTTATGATTATTCATGAGGAAAAATGGAGCGTGCACCTTGAGCAAACATATACGTAATGTATATCCCATGTCCACTTTGGGGTGAGGACTTAACATCAGAATGAGGAAAAATTCACCCCCAGACTTTAGGAGGTTATTTTAAGACAAGGAGAAGGGGCTATGGGCATATTCTGAGAGCTGTTACAAATTGGATGGAGTCTTGGGCTTGTTATCTTGAGTAAGGGATGCAAGACCTTGCTAGTTCATAGGCTAGAACCCCATCAGTTGACTTTGAGTCCAGGCTTCCATAAAGATAGCTAGTGAGTTTGTTAGTGAGGTCTGAAAAGACATAAGAGCTGGGGCAGCTGGGTGGCTTAATTGGTAAGCAGCCAACTCTTGATTTTGGTTCAGGTCATGATCTCAGAGGCCTGGGATGGAGCCCCACATTAGGCTCCACACTCAGCAGGGAGTCTGCTTGAGGATTCTCTCCTTCTGCTCCTCCCCTGGCTCTCTCGCTCTCTTTCAAATAAATAAATCTTTGAGAAAAAAAAAAAAAAAGACGCAATAGCTGATTGGAGGAAATAGTTCTCTGAAAATCAAGCTTTAAATTTTCTTCCAGTTTCTGCCTCATTAACTCTATGGGGCACAGTTTCAATTTTCCTGAGTTACAATCATTCCTTAATCTTGAGGAATTGGGATGATGACTGCTCTGGCTACTTACTTATCTCCTCAGGTAAGGAGATTTTAGGTAAAGAACAGTTTTTATAAATCTCAGTTGTAAGCAAAATTCCCTCAATGATTAATATTCCTACCTGCAGGGCTAAGTAGAAGTTTCTAATCTATAGGTCACAGCTGCAAGGGAAGTAGAGGCAATATAAAGTTTTTCCCTGTTGTAGATATACATACATATAACCCTACTTTAATATGACAGTTCTTCAAGTATTTAAAGATAGGCCTATTTACTTTAAAAAGAGATAATGTAAGAATTAAGTTTAGCATCTATGTAAAACACTGCAACATGCATATACAGAGCAGGATATGTTGTTCTACATGTATTTTGACCAGCACAAACTCCACAGTAGACTATTAATCCTCCCACTTGATAGACTTCTATTAATGTGATCTAAAATCCCACCCCCCCAATCCTGCCAAAGGCAGACGCTTAACCGACCAAACCACCCAGGCACCCCAATAACCAGTATTTTAAAGAGACTCAGAATCTTTTATAACTCCAAATGGGAAGAGAAGAGCTCTAAACAGGTCTCTCTCATTTCTTTCAAGAAAAAGGAACTGAGATTTAGAATTCTGTGGGCCAAAATAATATTACTGATAAGGGCCAATTCACAAACTACCTAGAATGTCTGTCATTCAGAAAAACCTAATAGTTTAGCCTGTTTTCTCTCCAGGGCTGATTCCATCTAACAGTACAACCAATACCATACATTTGTCTAGGTTTTGCTAGTTTCTGATATTTGTCTTGAGCGATTCTAGCAAAATAGGCTGCCTTTATCTTTTCTTATATCCTCTTATTGAACAAGTATGGCTAGAAGTTTATGACATAGTAAACTGTGTTGATGCTTTAAGAAAATGTTTCCTTTTGGGAGCACCTGGGTGGCTCAGTGTTTAAGTGTCCGCCTTTGGCTCAGGTCATGATCCTGGGGCCTGGGATCGAGCCCCA
>CM052801.1:75167977-75235032 GCA_028533885.1 Nasua narica | reverse complement strand
GTTACAAGACAAGGGGGAAATGAAGGAGCAGAGCAGGGCTGGCTCCTTTTGTTTACACCTGCCTTCTTGTGTGTGGCCCTCCCCCCGCAGGACCTGCCTCTGGGAGGGTCTGAGTGTGGCTCAGCTCTCCCTTGAGCTAATTAGCCCAGAGGGCCTATGGGTTGGGTTTGGGTTAGTCAATAGGAACATGGAACCCCTGCCCGGGAAAGAATATAAACCCCGCCTTTTGCCCGCCAAACTTGTGCCCCAATTCTGGCCAGGGTGATGGGCTAGTTCAAACAGTTACTAAGCAACATTCTGTGTGTTACAATCTCATTGGCCACCGACCGCTCTAAAACTGTTGTGCTCCTTGAAACTCGCTCTCTTTCTCTACACCACCGCTGTGTCGGTGAGTGTGAGAGAGCTCAAGCTAGCTTGAATAAAGGGCTCTTTTGCTTTTGCATCGGACTCGGCTCCCTGGTGGTATTTGGGGATCTCAAAATCTGGGCATAACACCCTCTCTCGCTGTGTCTCTCCCTGTCAAATAAATAAATAAAATCTTAAAAAAAAAAAGTTTCCTTTCAACCAAACATTTCCATAGACTTTCCTGCCTCCATTTTTTAAAAGTAAACTGTATGCCCAATGTGGGGCTCGAACTCACAACACTGAGATCAGGAGTCATATGCTCTACTAAATGAACCAGCCAGGTGCCCTTCCTGCCTCCATTCTTATCCCTTTGATATATGCTTGTGTTGGGAAGAAAAATTTATCTATTGTTCAAGGTTCTTCTGGCCAGTCTAAGAATTAAATTGACATGAGATAGAGCAATAGAAAAAAAAAATCAAATTTAATTACTTAACTATGGGGAATCCACATAAACATGAATGGTTCCAAAAATAGGAAAAATGATGTGTGTCATCCTGAACTAAGAAGGGGTTAGGAGTCTGGGACTTCAAAGGGAAGGAAGGCAATTCACAGGAAGATGAAAAATAATAAATGCTTGGTAAACAAATGATTGCTAGGCCACATGAAAACAATGAAACACAGAGAGGACTTTTGACAAACAGACTTTGCTAAATATCTGTCCGCCATCCCTAGTTTATATTATAATGTAGTTATCTATGGTGATTACTCTCTTTCTGGAGCAAGTCTTCCATCTAAATTCTTTTAGGCAGTTGGGGGGTGGGGGGGAATCAAAGTTTCTTCTGAGTCATTTGGGCTTTAATTGTTTTCAGTTTGAAATAATCTGCATGCTAAAGTGACACATCTTGGGGGAACTCATTCTGAACCAAATGCCTGCACTTATGAGTGAATGCCTGAAAGGAGAACACAGGAATTAGATCTCCCTAGTAATGTGAACAAATATTAGCTGGGAAGAACTAAACCCTCAGTAGAACCACATATACTTTAGCAGATAAATTCTATAAATAGTAAACACATATGAACATACTTAAACAGTAAAAAGAATCATAAATTACAAAAGTAGTTCATAAAGGTAAAATGATGAAATTCTCTTTGAGGATCCCTCTCTCCTTAGGATATGTCTTTAAAGTTGAAATGGCTGAAGAGGAGGCTTACTCTTTTGATTTTATAATTCAATTCACATATCTTTTGCCCCTCGGAAATATAAGCAGACACTTTTGAAATCAAGTCTCTCAAGGGATATATAAGCAACACCGCAGTACATCTACATGTTTCTCAAGGAGAAAAGAGTTTTCATTGTTCTTTCTTCTATTTTAAGGTATATATTTATGTGAAATTCTGTCCAGACTTTGTAAGTCTGTCCAGACTATCGTGCTACCTTATACACATTGAATGTGATCATGCTTATGCAATATTAAATTGTGTTAAATTTCTCCTTTCTCTCTTCATACAGAGGGGTCTATTGCTGGCAGGATTTTTAAAATTTCCTTATAGTTATAACTAGAATATATAATCCCTCCTTACTAGAGCATCAATAAGGGATTTTATTATTTTGACTACAGTAATCCTGATTTCCATTACTCCTGAGTCACCTCCTTATTTCATGATTTGGGTTCTATAGCTATGAGGGAAGGAGAATAATTTCCTTCTACTCTTTTAGATTCTGGGGTGAGGACCTCTCCTCTCCCATAGTAAGAGACAGATTAATATGAGAAAAGCGAACAGAAGATTAACAACATGTATACCTCTTGTATACATGGCAAATACCCAGGAAAATCGAATAACTTCCTAAGATGGTCCAAGCCACCACCTTAAAACCACCTCCAGCCAAAGACCAAGGAAGATGATAGGGGTGGAGAGCCAGTATGGCAAGTTACCAGGAAAAGACCAGTAAAGGAGGATATGGTTGTTATGCAGATTTAATTTGTTACTTTCTCCATTGATAAGCATTTCTAGAGATTTAGTCATCCTTCTTTCCCTGGTAAAGAGAGGGAGATGCCCTGACAAATGCAGATTTCCTTTATAAACATAAATTTCTCAGTCAACCAAGAAATCAAAGGAGTCAAAAACTCCCTTACCACTATCCCCATTTTTATTCAACATAGTACTGGAAGTCCTAGCTACAGTAATTTAACAACATAAAGAAATAAAAGGCACCCAAATTGGTAAGGAAGAAGTAACACTCTCGTTATTTGCAGATGATGTGATACTACATATATAAAACTCCAAAGACTCCACCAAAAAACTACTAGAAGTGATAAATGAATTCAGTAAAGTCACAGGAGGCAAAATCAATGTACAGAAATCTGTTGCATTCCTACACACTAATAATGAAGCAGCAGAAATTGAAATTAAGAAAACAATTTCATGTACAATTTCACCAAAAACAATAACATTTTCGGCTCTTTGAGCAAGACGTGGTCACAGCTATAGTAGAGCTCTGGACACCCCACTCTTGCGCTTAACTCACTGCTGTTTGCTCTCACTGAGAAAATGAAGGAGCAGAGCAGGGCTGGCTCCTTTTGCTTACACCCGCCTTCTTGTGTGTGGCCCCTGCAGAACCTGCCTCTGGGAGGGTCTGAGTGTGGCTCAGCCCTCCCTTGAGCTAATTGGCCCAGACTGCCTGTGGGTTGGGTTTGGGTTAGCCAATAGGAACGCGGAACCCCTGACCGGGAAAGAATATAAACCCCGCCTTTTCTCCTGCCAAACTTGCACGCCAATTCTGGCCAGGGTGATAGGCTAGTTCAAACAGTTACTAAGCAACTTTCTGTGTGTTACAATCTCATTGGCCACTGGCCCCTATAAAACTGCTGCGCTTTTTGAAACTCGCTCTCTTTCTCTACATCACGCTGCTGCGTCGGTGAGTGTGGGAGACTGAGCTCAAGCTAGCTTGAATAAAGGGCTCTTTTGCTTTTGCATCGGACTCGGCTCCCTGGTGGTATTTGGGGATCTCAAAATCTGGGCATAACAAAACAAGTTGGTCAGGAAGCTATGCCACAGCCATGGCTTTTAAAGACCCAGGGAACCAGACATGGTGAATCACAGAATTAGAATGACTTTAACCAGCTGCAACAGAAAATCTTTGGAGAAGGTGTGTGCTGACTTATTCAGAGGTGCAAAGGAAAAGAATCTCAAAGTGAAAGGACCAGTTTGGATGCCTACCAAGACTCGGAATCACTACAAGAAAAACTCTTTGTGGTGAAGGTTCTAAGACTTGGGATTGTTTTCAGATGAGGATCCACAAGTGACTCCATGATTTGCACATTCCTTCTGAGATTGTTAAGCAGATTACATCCATTAGTGTTGAGCCAGGAGACAAGATTAAAGTCACCATTGCAGATGCTTAAATCGCCCTTTTTAATAAATTGATTATCAGTTGTTAAAAAACACAATAAAATATTCAAGAATAAATTTGACCAAAGAGGTGAAAGACCTATACTCTAAAAACTATAAAACACTGATGAAAGAAATTCAAATTACATCAAAATGAAAAGTTTCTGGATCATTAAGGAAACAATCAACAAAATTAAAAGGCAACCTACTGAATAGGAGAAAATATTTGCAAATGACATATCCGATAAAGAGTTAGTATGTAAAATATATAAAGAACTGCTACCACTCAACACTCTCCCCCAAGTAATCCAATTAAAAAATGGACAGAAGACACGAACAGACATTTCTCCAAAGAAGACATACAGATGGCCATCAGACACCTGAAAAGATGCTCAACACCACTCATCATTGGGGAAATGCAAATCAAAATTACAATGAGATATCACCTCACCGCTGTCAGAATGGCTAAAATAAAAAACACAGGAAACAATAAGTGTTGTTGAAGATGTGGAGAAAAGAAAGAACCCTCATGCAGTGTTGGTGGGAATACAAACTGGTGCAGCCACTGTGGAAAATGGTATGGAGGTTCCTCAAAAAATTAAAAATAGAACTGCCTTATGATCCAGTAATGGCACTACTGGATATTTACCTCAAAAATACAAATACATTAATTGAAAGGGATTACATGCATCCCTGTGTTTATTGCAGCATTTAGTGAAATAAGTCAGTCAGAGAAAGACAAAAACCATATGATTTCACTCTTTTGTGGAATTTAAGGAAAAAACAAAAAAATGAGCAAAGAGAAAGAGAGAAAGAAAGAGAGGGAGAGAAACCAAGAAACAGACTCTTAGCTACAGTGGGGCACCTGGGTGGCTCAGATGGTTGAGCGTCTCCCTTTGGCTCAGGTCATGATCTCAAGGTCCTGGGATCAAGCTCCATGTTGGGCTCCCAGCTCAGTGGGGAGGCTGTTTCTCCCTCTCCCTCTGCCTCTTCCCCCTGCTTGTGCTCTCTCTGTCTCTCTCAAATGAATAAACAAAATATTAAGAAAAAAAAGCTTTAAAATAAAAAAGCTAGCAGACTCTTAGCTATAGAGAATAAACTGATGGTTATCAGAAGGGAGGTGGGTTGGGGGATGGGGGAAATAAGGGATGGGGATTAGAGAGTATATTTATCATGATAAAAATTAGTAAACAAAAAAATGGTTAAGATGATAAAATTAAAAAAACCTGAAATTACAAAAAAATAAAAATAAAAAAATATATAAATTTCTCTTATAAAAGGGTACCTTCTACCAGGTTTTCAGACCTTCTCCGATGTCTGCTGTTTTTTAAAAATAACCTAAAATAATCCTATGTCAAAGGGGCATACTTTCAGGTAGCAAATTCTGCTCCCCTTCAGGCTCCAGTTCTGTCAGTTGAATACTGATCTGATATTTCTATGCCAATGGTGAAGTATTTGCAAACCATCTGTCCCTAAAGTCACTCCCCCTCATGTATACGTGTACATACACACACAAAGACTGTTAATCTAAAACACAGCTAAACTGTCATCAATTCCTATTTGCAAAAGAACATTTTCAAAAGTAGTATTACTGTGCATTGAAGGTTTCATGCCGATTACCAAAGTAATAGATTAATTTTTCTCTGTGAATTTTAGGTCTTTGAAAATAACAGTTTCAAGCTGAACTTTACTGGCCCTCAGGTACTGAAAGCCACCCACCCACTGCATGGGCACTAAGATGATGATAAGGGAAAAAATGCTTTAGCAATCTTTCTTTATGTGTCACTGATTAAAACAAAATAGCATTTTCAAAAAGTGAATATAGTATCCAAGTAAAATTACATTTACTTAGACTTATCTTGACCCTATATTTCCTTCAATTGTTTATTCAGATTTTGGGTTAAAAAAAAAGTGTTTTGGTGTTGTGGATCAACATCTACAAGTACGGAGTCCATTTTTTCAAATTAAGAGTGTAACTTATAATGAGCCATGATAGACAAAAAAGCAATTTAGTTCCAGCATAATTATTGTTAATAGAATTAAGATTAAGTGTTCATGTGTTAGAATATGAAAATGAAATTTTATTTTCAAGCTCAAAATGAATCATTTTATAGGATTTACAACGTATCCAGATAAGTAGCCAAACAGGAATTTCTAGAACTTCAGTCCCTTCTTATTAAATATTTTTAAGTGCCAGTTTCCTGCTCTGGACGTCCTTGTTCTGGGGAGGCCAATAATAAAATGCACATCTGATGAATAGACAAAATTCTTTGCTTCTTCCATGTCTATTTAGTAGGGAAATGAGGTCTAATGACTCCCTAAATCCCAAATTTCCACCAATTTGAAACTTGCTACCTCAAACTTCTGTGACTTTCAGCAACATGCAGGAGAGCTGGTTATCTGGATAAAAAGGTGAACGAACAGTGCAATAGTTTCAAGCAATCAAGAATTTTTGGCTACATTGGCATGAATTTTATTTAATGGAAAAGGTCTGGAATGGTAAAGCTTAAATCAAAGGTGTGCTAAATTAATTAAACAAGGAGTCCATTAGACTGAGGTGGTTTTAATGCCAGGGCAGCCTACTTAAGCAAACCAAAATCCAATGCCTCAGAGTTGCAAAGTCAACACGCTAAGGACAACCAATCATAAACAGCTAACTAGGCTTTAAGCTACAGCCAATCAAGTAATTTCCTATTTTGCTTCCTTACTTTCCCCGTATAAGTCTTTCCCCTGTCTCTTGCTGGTGAGTGCTCCTGAGGCAGGCATCCATTTCGTCAAGTCAAATGAAAGAAGGAACGCTAGAGGTCATATTGCCCCCAGGCACAGCTGGGCTAGCCAAAGAAACCTATAGATACACAACTCCACTGGCTTATAAGTAAAGATATTTTTCAGATTCCAAGTCTCCTGAGATGGCGGAGACCTTCTGGGGACAAGACAAGGTGGTACTGGAGAACCTGCTAGTGTTACCTCATGGGTCTCCAATCAATGGTGTCCACCTTCTCAGGCAATCCCTGCTGGCAGGACCTCATGGGCCTCTAATCAACAATATCCATCGGAAGAGACAACTGTCCCAAATTCTGCCCTTAAAAGCCCTCACTTGCAAGCCACTGGGGAGTTTGGGACTTTCGATCATTAGCTCCCCATTCTCCTGGTGGGGGGGGGCCACACACACTAAGAAATAACCTTTCTTTTTTTTACTGGAAAAGCTCAGTGGCAGTTTTATTGGCTTGCTGTGAATCCAGTGAAGGAACTCTTTGGTTCGGTTACCCTCCTAACCACTGCTGGTGTTCGGCACAGCCTATTTGAATGAATTTTTGCTCAAATAAACCTTAAAAAATTGAATATGCCTCAGTTTATCTTTTAACAGATGTGTGTATTTGGTGATGGGGGAGAGGATTGCTTCATTTTGATTCAACAGAAGGAAAGAGTCTAGTTTTAAGGCATTTAAAATTTGTATCCCATCTTATCCAACATGTTCTCGGGTGTAAAAAGTTACTATCTTCATTGAAGTTCTTAAGTAAATTATTGGGATCCTGTTCTTCAGCGTGGTAGCAATACAAGACATATTTATGTTCTAATGCCGGAAAGAAAGAGTTGACGGTAGAACAAAGAGCTGATTTGTATTGCTTTTCTGAGTTAAATATGGCCACAATCTTTTTTCTGTCTCTTGAGCACAGAGGCACAAATAGTGGCTAGAGAAGATTGCAAATACAGAAGCTCACTTTAGAAATATACAAATTGAAAGATTTAAAATAAAATCTGTTCCAACCTTTCTCATTCTTCAGCTTTGTCCTTTTGTGATGTGTTATTTATAGCCAACGCTTCGGGGAAAAAAATTTCAAGTCAACTCACAGTGTAGATTAAGCCACTGAAAAATGGCGATGTGAAACGTATTCAATAGTGTTCTGTAAAAGAACTCATTTCACCACCATAACGTTGAGACACTGATATTCGGCAAAGCGATTCCATAGATTTATAGCTTCATCATCTGCTTTGCTGATTGCTAGTCTCTCAAGGACAAATGGGCTCTGAGATACAATTGTAAATATCTGGGATAAAGCAATGTTATGCCTACTCTGAACGGTTATGCCATCATTAGGAAAAGTTGCTAAATAAACTTAATTGAGCATTTAGAGGGCTATATAAAACATTTCTTTTTATTTCTTCCCTAGAGGACCATGCTGGATTTTTGTTTCAAAACATAATCCACTCTTTCATTGGATATCTCTCCTTCTTATATGGCTTTGCCTGGGAAGTGTTGGACGAGGTCTCACTATTTTCACAGAGATATGAGACACCACTTCTCCAAAGCCACCCGGGGATTTTTTTGGCTTCTTCTTTTTTTAATACTGGAGGAATTCGACAATGACTAAGCCCTTCAGGTAGGAGATGAAGGACAGAGTTTAGAGAAACACGAGGAACTTTAGAGAGAAAAATCTGTTTGGAAAATAAGACATGATTCTGCTAAACCTTTAGGGTAGGAAAAATAGCCTAGAAATGAGAGTGAGCAATGATTAAACACTAAAACTGGCTCCTTTCAATCACCTCTTGACATTTATATGGTATCATAACACCTCTGGTAACTTCTCGGGTTTATGAAAACAATAATAGAACCACTGAAATTACTCAGCGATTTATTAGAAAAGCAATAGACAAGTCCATTGGATAGAAAGCATTTTTTTTTTTTTTTTTTAGTTACTAAAGCAGAGAAATTTAGCTGTAGGGATGCCTGTTAGGAAAGCGTTGCACATATTCATAGCAGTATTGAGGGCTTGATGGACATTTAAGCTATTTCTAGTTTTTTTTTTTAACAAATACAAACAATGCTATAAACAGCCTTGTACGTGCATCTTTGGTCAATTGGGTAAGCATTGCTGTAAGACACATTTCTAGGCAAGGAATAGCTGGATTAAAGGGGACATGCATTAAAAATATTGATAGATACTGTTAAATTATTCAGCAAAGAGGTTGCATAGTGTATGAGTATGCTCATAACTGGGAATTGCCACTGTTTTAGTCAGTTTCAATCTGATAGGGAAACCTGGTAGTTGATTGTTGCTTTATTTTGCATTTCTTAACTAATGAGTGAAATTTACCCATTTTATATTCCTATTGCTTTTAAAAATATATATTTTGAAAGGATTTTTAAAGCATCTTACAAAGGCAAGTTTTAAATAAAATATAACACAAAGTTCTTAGTTTTCATCAATTTATTCTAAGCCTAATTTAATATGGAGCCACTGATTAGACTGATAAGAGCATTTCTATGACTCACCTTGGCATGTCCTTCGTTTGGGGTTGAAGTCCTTCCTCCCAATTTTCAGACAGGCTTCATTTTAAAGGATCTCTGGTTACTTCTCTCTTGGAGGTAAGTTCTGGAGCACATCTAATAATCTATTTTCATCTGTCAGTCATGGAAAGGATAGGAATGGGAAAGAAAAAAATGATGTTAACATAAATAATAATAATAATAGTGGTTAGCATTCAGAGTGCTAGCTTTGTGTCTGGCTTTCCTCTAAGTCCTTTTCCTGTAACATCTTATTTAATCCTTGTAGCAATATAACTTACTAGTGAAGAAACTCTGATTCAAAGAATTTAAGCAGCCTGCCTAAATACTCAAAACTAATTTTCTTAAGACTCATAACTATTAAGTAGCAGATCCAGGACCAAAATCCAAAAGAAAAAGATAGTATTAAAAATATATAACTGATAGGCCAATTACCTAAGATTTACTGGCTGTGTGACCTTAGTTAAGTTGCCTAACCTCCCTGTGCTTCTGTTTCCTAATATGAATGTTGGGATAATGATAGTACTCACCTCATGGGATTGCTACTAAGATTAAATTAGCTGAGATATGTATAAGGCATAGATTATCTGTTTGGCGCACAGTAAACATCATAGAGATGTTAGTTATTATTATCCAGAGCCCATGCCTCCCAAAGAAACATTCCAGGCACTGGCTTTTCTTACCCTGCATTCTAGGACTGCTTGAACTATCTGCTACAGGCAAATGACTCTTCACTTAGCATCTTCATATAAACTTTGCATTACTCTTGCCTCTGGTTCCAAAGAACGCTCCTCTCCCTCTATGTCCCAATCCTTGTGTCATTCTTTCTATCAAACTCCATCTAAGTATACCCATAATTACAAAAGGTGCTAAGGAATCATTTGAACATTTCTATATGACACCACCCTTTTTCCCAATCATGTAATCGCCATGAAGATAGAAACGCTAGTACTACCACTCAGCAGCAAATCAGAAGCACAAAATCAATTGATTGTAACCCAGTTAATATCCTGCTTAGAATTCAAGTTCTTCATCAAGACCTTTTAGGGAAGCAGTAAATGTTTTCATTCTGGGAGGTAAAACCTGTATTATATCAACAGCTGCCATCAGAATTCTTGCAAATAGAACCTCTTAGTACAAATAACTTGCAAGGTCTTAAGAATGGAAGGTAACGGGTCGCCTGGGTGGCTCAGTCGGTTAAGTGTCTGCCTTTGGCTCAGGTCATGATCCCAGGGTCCTGGGATCAAGCCCTATGTTGGGCTCTCTGCTCAGCAGGGAGCATGCTTCTCTCTCTCCCTCTGCCTGCTGCTCTGCCTACCTGTGATTTCTCTCCATGTCAAATAAATAAATAAAAAATCTTAAAAAAGAAAAAAAAAAAAGAATGGAAGGTAAGTTACAGAGCCAAGACAATGAAAGATAATGGCCAATGTTTTTCTATATGTTACAAAGAAATAAATGATTTTGTTGAGGTTTTTCTTACTTTTTTTTATTCTGAAAAGGAAAGGAAGGGAAGGGAAAAGAAGGAAAATGCAAGGTGCCACCAAAATGTTGGAATATTGGGTTCTGTGGGGGGTGATGGTGGGTATTAAGGAGGACGCGTATTGTATGGAGCACTGGGTGTTATATGCAAACAATGAATCATGGAACACTACATCAGAAACTAATGATTTACTGTATGGTGGCTAACATAACATAATAAAATAAAAAAAAGAAAGAAAAAAAGAAAATTCTCAGTGGCAAAGTTGCCTGACTTTTTTCCCTTAATTTTTAAAAAAGATTCATTTATTTTTGAGAAGGAGGAGGGGCAGAGAGAGAGAGGGGGAGAGAGTAAATTTCAAGCAGACTCCCTGCTATGCACAGAGCCAGATATAGGGCTCAGTCTCATGACCCTGAGATCATGACATGAGTCAACATCAAAATTTGGATGCTTAACTGACTGAGCTACCCAGGCACCCCATTTTTCCCCCTCACTTTTACAAAACTGAGATAATTATAGGCCCATGGGCAATTGTGAAAAATAATACAGAGAGATCTCTTGTATACCTTGCCCAATTTTCCCCAATGATAAAGTCTGGAAAGCTATAGTATAATATCACAACCAAGATATTGACATCAATTTTAATCAGATTTCCCCAGTCTTACTTATATTCATTTGTGTGCATATGAAAGACTTTTAAAAATAGGGTATCTAATATTCAATTGGAAAATAGTTTCATTAATTCAATGTAAACCTTCTTACCAAGTGTCCATAGGTTTTTTATGTTAATAGTTTTTTGTTTTGTCTGTTGCAGTAAATAAAGCAAAAAAAAATTTTTTTTCTGGTCTGAGTGGGAACAGTATAGAAGATGGACATAGGAATAAGAGTCTTGAGGTAAAGGGAACCATGAGACTATATAGTACATAAAATTCATAGAAATTTTAGAAGGTATTTGAAGTTCCATATGGTCTGGGATGGAGTTCAAGTGAATCTTATATAGCTGGAAGAATCCAGTTAATGGGGGCTACATACGTCATTGCAGTGTCCACCTTTGAAGGATGTGCTTGTTTATGCGATATGGTGTAAGGAATCCCATAGAGACCTTTCCCCTAAATCCCTAACCACAAGCCATACTGCTTACAGAGACACTGTTATGAACTTATTCCTTTATTTTTATTTTATTTTATTTTAAAAAAGATTTTATTTATTTATTTGACATAGGGAGACATAGCTAGAGAGGGAACACAAGCAGGGGGAAGTGGGAGAGAGGGAGAAACAGGCTTCCCACCAAGCAAGGAGCCCAATGCAGGACTCAATCCCAGGACTCTGGGATCATGACCTGAGCCGAAGGCAGACGCTTAATGACTGAGCCACCCAGGTGCCCCTGAACTTGTTTCTTTATATTCCTGAAGGCATTTATTCTTAAATAATCTCTATTAAATACAAATACTTCTGGAAAGAGACCTCTGGTTGGGATGGTATAGTGAGGTCATGTTTTAATTACCTCTCTGCTCCAAACACCTGTCTTTCTCCAAAAAGAGAAAAACCAAAAAGACATAGTGGGAATAAAAAATAATATGGCTATCACTGAGAACCAGAAATAGAATAAAAGCACAGAAAAATGTGTGCGCCTGAAGCCACTTCTAGGTAGAGGGAGCTGGAAGTCCAGCTGCTATAAGGAAAAGAAACTAAAAGTACTTCTTTTTTTTTTTTTTAAAGATTTTATTCATTTACTTGAGAGACAGAGAAAGTGAGAGAGAGCATGAGAGGAGAGAAAGTTAGAGGAAGAAGCAGACTCCCCATGGAGCTGGGAGCCCGATGTGGGACTCGATCCCGGAACTCAAGGATCATGACCTGAGCTGAAGGCAGTTGCTCAACCAACTGGGCCACCCAGGCGCCCCTAAAAGTACTTCTTGAAAGATGTGCAGCCAGATTCAGGCTTGAGCCTAGGGGCTTAGGGGGATCTCATCCCTTTTATTATTCACTGAAATAAAAGCTGCTCTCAGCTTGACAGAGTTGAATGAAGAATTAAGGAATTTGAAAATATTTCCGAGAAAATCAACCCAAGACATGGCACTAAGGGACAGAGATTTCAAAATATATGAAGGATAAATTCAAGAGATACAGATAGAACAAAAGTTTCTAATATTTGTCTGATCAAAGTCTAGGTAAGGGGAATGGATGGAATGACAGACAAAACTCTTTGAGGCTATAATGGCTGAAAATGTTCCAGAACTGAGGACATAATTCCTCAAATTGAAAGCACACTCCAAATACCAAATAAGTTAAATAAACATAAATTTATATCTAGGCACAGTTTATAAGACTTCAGAACATCAAGGTTAAAGAGATAATTTTAAAAGATACCACAAATAAAAGACCGATGATATATCAAAACACTGAGCTGATTTCTCGGGTGAAAAAAAAAAAAGAAAGAAAATAGAGTCCACAGACAATGAAATAATACTTTCAAAGTACATAGAGTGGGAGGATACTGTAATCCTGAAATTTTATATTCAATTAATTTATCATGCATAAGCAAGGGCAAAACAAAGGCATTTCCAGATATGTAAAGACATATCTTTAGGAATTATTGGAGGAATTATTGAACTATATATTTTGGAAAGATAGGAAAGATAGGAAAGGAATTATTGAACTATATATTTTGGAAAGAAAGAAAGTAAACATAGAGGTAAGGAGTTATTTCTGAAAACAGTGATAAATACAGAAATTAAATATATCAGCAAATTTAATTTTCTAGTATCAAAAGGAATAATAATTATTTTTAAAAAGATTTTATTTATTTATTTGACAGAGAGAGAGAGCACAAGAGGGAGTGGCAGGCAGAGGGAGAGGGAGAAGAAGGCTTCCCACCGAGCAGGGAACTTGATGTGGTGCTCGATCCCAGAACCTTAGGATTATGATCTGAGCCGAAGGCAGATACTTCACCAACTGAGCCACCCAGGTGCCCAAGGAATAATTATTTTTAAGGGTAAAACCACAGCTCTAAATGAGGCATTGGTGAACTTTTTCAGTGAAGGCCAGATAAAAACTATTTTAGGTTCAAGAGTCATATGCTTTCTTTTGCAACTACTTAGCTCCATCATTGTAGAGCCAAAGCAGCCATAGACAACATAGAAATGAATGACACTGGCTGTATGCCAATAGAACCTTATCCATAAAAATATGTGGCTGGTCAGCAGGTTGTAGTTTGCCAACTTCTTCTCTAAATAATAAGGTCACCATGTTATTATTAAAACATGCTAAGTTCCTTTTTATGGTTGAGAGAAGGATACAAAGACCGGGTAATTGTAGGCTTGTTTAGAATATCTTCAAAAAAAGAAATGATTTGTGCTTTTATCAACTACTATCATAGTGGGGCTGAGGTGAGAGCAAGGTCCTTTGGAAATAAAACGCAAGATAGAAACCTATCAGAGACTCTAGGAAAAAGGTGGGTATGGGGAAGGCAATTTATTTATATCATCATTTTATCTAGGGCTGATTCTGGGGTTTTATTACAGTAGTGATTATGCATAAGCTGTTTTTGGGCAGCCTGGGTGGCTCAGTCGGTGAAACATCTGCCTTCTGCTCAGGTCATGGTCTCAGGGTCCCAGAATCATGCCCCACATTGGGCTCCCTGTTTCTCGCAGGAACCTGTTTCTCCCTCCCCCTCTGCCTGCCGCTCCCCTTGCTTGTACGCTCTTTTTCTCTCTCTGTCAAATAAATAAATAATATCTATATTTTTAAAAAGCATAAGCTGTTTTCCACTAATTAACTGCCGTTCACCTTTCAGGTTCCCGTCTTTCTGGTTCAAGTCTGGGTGAAGTGTTCTCCCTATAAGCCTCCCATAGCATCTTAATACTTATACCTAATGTAGCACTTAACACATTTGATCATATTTGCCAGTCTGTATTTGTTCCTCCTAGAAAAGTTCTGGGAGGGGAGATACCATATTTGTCTCATTCATTGTATCTTTCATACCAAGATGGTGTCTGCCTTATGGTAGATTCTACACAAATGCTTTTAAATGATTGAATGAATGAATGAATGATTACTTCTGGTGAATTAATGACACATAAGCATATACCAAGATAGATAACCTTTATTTCTGGGGTTGCAGTAGCCTCCTGATCTTCCTTTTTTTTTCATTTATTTATTCATTTGAGAGAGACAGACCGAAAGAGCACAAGCAGGGAAAGGGACAGGCAGAGGCAGAAGCAGACTCCCTGCTGAGCTGGGAGCGTGATGTGGGGCCCGATCCCAGGACCCTGATATCATGACCTGAGCCAAAGGCAGATGCTTAACCGACTGAGCCACCCAGAAGCCCCACCTCTTGATCTTTCAAATTCGTTTAGTCAACAAGTAATACATTGGCCGTCACTGTAGGCAAGGCACCATTTTGTGTGCTGAGTATGTAGCGGTGAACAAAAGCTAACCCTGCTGTAGTTAGCTTATATCCTAATGGAGGTGGAAGATAATAAGATACAAAAATGTTTGCTGGTGAAAACCCAAAGAATTGCTCTTTGATGATTCAGGACTTTAGTGCTTCAGAGTTAATGTGCTAATGTGTCAGCTTAACCATTTGTTGTTGAATGCAAGATGTTCTAAACTCTCCAGGTAATGGATGCTACTTATAGCAAAGTGGGAAAAAAAAAAAAAAAAAGCATTGTAATGAACATTGGAAGAAGCAGGTCCTAGACTCAGGTTCTCCATTTACTTACTATGTGACCTTATACCAATTACCCACGCCCCCACCCCTGCCCAGGCCTCAGTTCTTTCCATAAGAAAATTGGGTTCAATCAATGTTTTCTCAACTTCAGTCATTTTCATATCAGCTCCAAGATTTCTGCTGTATTTATATACCATCTCTGTTCTCATTTACATGACAACTTTCTTTAAAGTAAAACATGACTCGTGTAAGCTTTGTTTTTAATAAGAAATAATATTGGTGAAGTCATGAGTGTGATGTACTAGTTACAGCATTTCTTTTTTTTTTTTTAATTTTTTTTTTAAGATTTTATTTATTTATTAGAGAGAGAGAAACTGAGAATGAGAGGGGAGAAGGTCAGAGGGAGAAGCGGACTTCCCGCAGAGCCGGGAGTCCGATATGGGACTCGATCCCGGGACTCCGGGACCATGACCTGAGCCGAAGGCAGTCGCCCAACCAACTGAGCCACCCAGGCGCCCAAGTTACAGCATTTCTTAATGAAACTTACTACATTCATAATTATTAAAACGTCAAATACCATCCAAAGGCATTCATATACCAGAGGTGGTATGTCTATTTCATTTGGGAACCTTGGACTAGATGATTTTCAAGTCCTCTTTGAGCTCTAAATATTATTGTTTTATGAGGTTCTTCCGTATGATCATTTTTTCTCTAAGGCTCCAGATATTTTCTTCTTTCAAGATGCAAAACACTTACATTTAAATAACAAATATATGACAATGCTTTACTGTTTGAAAAGGCATAAAGCCTGTGCTTTGCTTGAACATTTCTCTCTCTCTCTCTGTCTCTCTTGCTCTCATTAAACAACTTAGAATATTTGCCAGGGTAAATTTCTGGTTCCTCCTCAGACATATTTATAAAGCTTATTTTTTGCATGTTGTATCTTTTTCCATCCTTCCACTTTCAGCTTATCTATGTCTTTAAAGTTAAAGCACAGCTCTTGTAGATAGCATCTAGTTGGGGTTTGTTTCTTTAATCCAGTCTGGCAAATCTTGGCCTTTTATGTGGAGTGCTTAAATTTATATTTAAATTAATTATTGATGTGGTTGGTTTTAAGTTTACCATCATTTTCATTATTTTTTTGTGTGTTTTTTGCTCCTAAGCTTGCAATATACAACCTTGACTTACTAGATGCATTTCTCAGTGAAAGCTACGTAGGTAGAATGTCATTTAACAAGCTACAGAGCATAATGAAATTTTTGCATCATATCCAATTTTCAAAAAATCAGATCCTCAGGGCTATCTTTTGCCCACGCTATATTGTTTACAGAAAATAGATATTTAGTTCCACTTAAATTTGCAAGCAAAGATAGGTAGTAGGGTTGCTTCTAGAAGCTGCATGAAAGAATTTGTATCAATCAGGATGGTTTAAGTTATGGTGCTATAATAAAAAACCCAAATTTCAGTGGCTTCAAATAATTAAGGTTTCATTCTTCCTCATGTTACATGTTCCTCAAGGGTCAGTTTGAGGGTCTGTTCTGTGTTGTCTTTTCTTAGGACCCAGGATGAGGGAACAATCACTCTCTGGAGCATTGTTTGTTGTCATGGCAGAGAGAAAGAGAGTTCTAATTGATACATTCATTAAGTGCTTAGCCAGAAGTGACACGTCTCTACTGCTTGCAATTTATTGGCCAGAGATGGTCACACAGCCCTACCCAGCTGGAAGAGTCCGGAAGGAGCCTTCTCCCAAAAGGAGAAGAGAATTGCAATATTTGGCAAAACATCATTAATGATTACCACATGGGATTTTTTTTTTTTTCAGCTTCTAGAGTCTTAGCTCCTCAAGGGTTAATGCTGCTTGGTCCTTATGTTTTCATTGGGTTCAGCCTTAGCAATAAATACTGCTAACAAAATGAAAAGTATTCATAAAATGATGATAAATAAATGGCTTGGGGAAGTGCTATTAGATGCTGGGAAAGAAAGGGGTAGGTGCTGAAGGTTGATAATACTTTCTGCCACTGGACTTGGAAATGCTCTGAGCTAGAATGGATTTCTGTCCACAAAACTGTAGTATGAGGGGAGAAACCCAGGAGCAGAGTCTATTGGATTAATGGAACAGGTCAGTTTTACCCAATGCTAAGGAATTGGGAGGCAAAGGTTTGAAACAATGATGAGGAGATCCTCTGAGGGAAAGGGAAGAGGCAGTTATAAACAAACTATTCATGCACTTGTAGGCTGCTTCAGATCTTGACCCTTCCTAAGGAGGACTGAAACCAGAGTTTTAAGCCTAGATGTATGCTCCTCATGGAGAAAGCAGGAAGTAAGGAAGAAAGGCAGATAACCCTCGTTCATTTGGTGCTGGTAAAATTATAAGTACTCTTCTAGGTGTCTGAAACATCTCTATGAAGTAATGATTCAGAAATTCAGTAGTACAGGAAGCATCGGCCACAGTTCCTTAGGGAAAAGGCAGAAGATAAAACTACCTATGCAGGATAAGAAACAAAGCCATTGCTTTTCTCCTCGTCACATGCTCTCCATTTCACTTGCATTCGCTGCTGTTTTATTTTAATTTTGAGCAGATAATGACATACAGATGGCCAATAGGCACTTGAAAAGATGCTCATCATCACTCATCATCAGGGAAATGCAAATCAAAACCACAATGACGTATCATCTCACACCTGTCAGAATGGCTGGTATCAAAAAGACAAGAAATAACAAGTGTTGGTGAGGATGTGGAGAAAAAAAAACCCCTCGTTTTGATAGGAATGTAGATTGGTTCAGCCACTGTGGGAAACAGTATGGAGATTCCTGAAAAGACGAAAAATAGAAATACCACACGCTCCATTAATTCCACTACTGGGTATTTACCCAAAGATATATGCACTCCCATATTTATTGCAGCATTACTTACAATAGCCAAGATGTGGAAGTACCCATATATCTAACAATAGATGAATGGATAAAGAAATTGTGGTATCTATCTATATATTTCTGTCTCTATCTATTTATCTATCATCTATCTTTCTATCTAAACATTACTCAACCATAAAAAAGAATGAGATCTTGTCATTTGTGGCAACATGGATGGACCTAGAGGGTATTATGCTAAGTGAAATAAGTCAGAGAAAGATAAATGCCATATGATTTCACTTATATGTGAAATCTAAAAACCAAAACAAATGAACAAACAAGAAGCAGAAACAGATCCATCAATACAGAAAACAAACTGGAGGTTACCGGAGGGGAGGGGAAATGGGCAAAATGGGTGAAGGGGAATGGGAGGTACAGGCTTTCAGTTTTGGAATGAATAAGTCATGGGGAAGAAAGGTACAGCATAAGGAATACAGTCAATGGTATTGTAATAGCATTATATGGTGACAGAGGGTAGCTACACTTGTGGTGAGCACAGCATAACGTACGGAGCTGTCAAATCGCTATGTTGTGTACCTGACAGTAATGCAACATTATGTGTCAACTATACAATAAACAAAATATTGGGCAGATATTGAAATACAAACAGTAGTGATTAATACCACCTTAATACAGTCATAAGTAAAAATGTTATAGATTCTTTTGCTAGAAGAGCTATTTGGCCATTATTAGAGAGAGCAAACCAATGTAATTTTCCAGGAAGATTGAATTATATGGGCGATGTCCTGATAGGACACCTGATAGGGATGGACCTATCAGACAAGTTGCCAACTTTTCTATGTTAGAATACATTATTTACACCCAAATAAATGGAAGGATGTCTAGCTGGGTGCCATGTCCTTTAGATAGAGCCAATAAAATTAAACTAGGAGTATGTTGCTAGAGCATCCTAAAGTCATGGTCTAGGTCAGTGCTAATCAAAATGTGGTCTGAGGGCCAATGCTAGTCAACAGATCAGTGCCATTCTATGAACTCTTTACTGGTAAATCTGGAGATTTGGAGTGTTGTGACAGAATGTGAATCAATGCACCCCTTCCAACATCAAGAAAGTCTTGCTGCAAATGTATGCATATATATAATGTGTGTATATATATCCGTGTGTGTGTATGTGTGTGTGTGTGTGTGTGTGTGTATGTATTCCTTTATGTAGATCATCTATATACTTTTATATATATCTCTGTGGCTATACACATGCATTAATTTAAAACGTATGAGAAATAGAAACCAAGCATAATTAGTTTTAGAACTGTGTAGAAGCAGTAGTGCTCCTTTTCAGACATCAGGTCTTGAGAGACCATGAAGATTTTAGATTTTACATAATGGAGTTTGGCCAATACACTGGGCCTTTTTTTTTTTTTAAACTCTTCTGTTGACATTTCCATTGATTATTTCCTTCCCAGCCGTTCCCAAATATCATGTATTATTCTCAAATATCTTATCAAAAAAGGCTGCCTTGATTAAACCAATTATCTTAATAGTGTAAAAAGAAAACACTATCAAACATTTTTTGACAGCTTACTACGTGCCAGGCACTTTCCTAAGTGCTTTACATTATTTGAGGCACTTAATCCTAACAACAATCCTATGAAATAAGCACTATTATTATCATCCACATTTTACAATGAGAAAAATGAGAATCGAAGTTTAAGTGATTTGTCTTAAATGACACATCCACAAGGAGACAGAATTAGGTGCCCAATTCATGTATTTGAACTCTCAAGCCAATATTCCTAACAACCATGGGGTATTTCCTTTGTAAGGGAAGAGAGGCAACACACATTTAGTGAAAAGACTCTGGGACTAAGAATCAAAAGACCTTGATTTTAATCCCAGTCCTGCCATGTAACCATGGGCAACTCCTTTTCCTATTTGGGGTTTGGCTTCCTAACCTAGAAATACGAGCAGGGTGGACTGGATGTTTTCTCAGATCCTTTTCAGTTTTAAGGTTTTAGGAGTCTGTAAGCACAGATGTCTCACTAAAAGCAGAGGCTTGTGAATGTATATTTTATAGAGAATTTCTTGTTCAAACGGAATTCTTTGTTTCTAATTCAGCAAAGCAGTATGGCTCTGGGCTAACCGCCTGGATGGAGAAATAGCCTTATAATATAGAATTGGATGTTAGCATGAGGGTCATTTAAATAGGATCCTATCCCTTTGCTTTCTGCTAAAGACAGGATGTAACAATTACACACAAGTAATAAGCATGACATTTAATATTTTGATTTTTCTTACTGCTCTCCTCTAGGAATAAGGCTACACTACCTTGTGGCTTGACTTGGCTTCATAAGAAATGATTTTTTCTTCATGTCTAAAGTCTTGTCAGTCTGGAAATGTTTAAATATTTAGGTATTTTGTTTCTGACATACAGCAAATTTTGCCAAGTTTCATAGCTCAGCAGTCCACCATTTCTGGTACTAAGCCATGATGAACAAAGAATATAATGTTAACACAGTCTTCTCCTGCTCAGTGAGATGGTGTGATTCGTAATGAATGGTGGGTATTAATGCTTACAGATTTAGATCCATTTGTACCACAAATAATCAATTTGGAAAGAAAAACATCTCTGGTCTCCAATTTGAAGAAAAAACAAACTAAATATAAGTAAGCAGCTATGTTCCCTCAAATATGTATTTAAGGACACAATGATGGCTCTGTGCTCCTGTTTGCTAAGAGGGAAATGGCAAGAGAGCAGTTTTCAAAAATATCAGAGAGTTTTTAAATGTCAGGTTTACCACCTTTCCTCCTCATTTCGCTTTGTCTCTTGAGTGATCTGAAATTTAAGCTTGCAGTGGTAATCTTTAACATCATCTTCCCGGGTATCAAGTACTTTTGTCCAGTAATACTGATAGTCACAGGGAGTAGAGAGTTGTTTTGTTCTTTTTGCTTTTGTTTTTAGCTAATAATTAGCTTGGTTGAGCAGAATGGGTGTTTTCTAAGGTTTTTATACACATGATTACACATCATGAGGTTGGAATCAGCTAAGCCAGGAGGAAAGTCTGGGCCAGGATTCCGGTGGAAAACTGGAAGACGCAATTCTCACGAGTGTGACTTTTTAGTAACTATGACTATTTCTACATGTTAAGGGAGATGATGGCTCAACACTTAGGCTATTCAGATCCTAAGACTATAAATATGGATGATCACCATTACCAGGCTATGTTCCAATGATAATTACTTCTACAGATATCCTGATCCAGCAGGATGGTAGATCTCATCTCAGAAATAAGTGGTCATTTACATCAGTACTCTCAAACTTGTTCTAAGGCCACTAGTGCTGGAAAGTTTAAAACTGAGATTTTCTAGTAGCCTAACTTTTTTTGTTTAAAGATTTATTTATTTGTGTGTGAGAGAGAGAGAGAGAGAGAAAGAGAGAGAGGTCAGATGGAGAAGCAGACTCCCCACGGAGGAGGGAGCCCTATGCGGGACTCTATCCCGGGACTCCAGGATCATAACCTGAGCCGAAGGCAGTTGCCTAACAACTGAGCCACCCAGGTGCCTAGTAGCCTAACTTTTAATAAAAAGTCATTTATGGTCACTTCCTTATCTGCATAGTACAGTGGAAAGAATCTGAATTATAATTTCCTTCTGCTACTATCTGTAGGAATTTAAGGAAATCTCTTAAATTATGTTGGCCTCAGTTTCTGCTTCCCTAAAATGAGGTATTGGACCAGATGATTCGGCTTTCTCTGGCTGAAATCAAATTATGATTTCAAGACATTAAGATATAAAGATCAAGTCCTCTCAACATATTCCAGTTTCCCCTGAAACCCTTTTCCAATGTTTTCTCAAAGCCTTTATAAGACTCAAAAAGAGCCAAGATTAATAGAATAACACATTCTATTTCCGCGATGCTTGATCCAAGGGAATGTGACAACATTTACATTAAGTTCAATGAAAGAATACTGCCTACTCATAATTACCTGAGTGATTCGGAAATACCATTTATTGGTCACTTACCATGGGGGAGGCACTTTACTAGCATTTTACTTACATTATTTAATTTAATTCTCATGTACCTGTTGGGGTACATGAAGGCAGCCTGGAAATTACATCTCTTTCCTCTGCCTTATTTGTGATCTAATTGAGAGCTAAGACCATAAAGATCATCATATGTAGAACAAACTTTTACCTTTACTGATGAAACAATTAGAAATAAATTAGAAAATGTGGCTTATAGGGTACTTGGGTGACTCAGTCATTTAAGCATCTGACTTTGGCTCCGGTTGTGCTCTTAGGGTCCTGGGATCAAGTCCCGCATCGGGCTCCCTGCTCAGTGGGGATCTGCTTCTCCCTCTACCCTACCCCCCTACCCCTCGTTCATGCTTGCTCTCTCTCTCTCTCTCTCTCACACACACACACACAAATAAATAAATAAAAAGTCTTAAAAAAAAAAAAAGAAAATGTGTCCTATAACTGTGTGGCCAAATAGGATTCATAATACTGACCAACAGAACTGAACAGGCTCAACACCCAAACTGGGCATATGAGAAGTGCAACCAGTCTCAGGCATCGCTGGTTCACTGCAGGCTTTTCCTGCAACTTGTCAGCATGGTGGAGCGGAGCAGAATGTGTACCCGCAGCCAACCTAGCTCCCAAGATAAAGGGCAAGGGAATAAATTGGGCTATAAATACCTTGCTCTTCTTCCACACATACCAATTAGGAAATTCACTGCACCTTCATGAAAAATAATAGGTTTAGGGCATGAAGCCAAGGATGGTAGAGGACCTTTACCCCAGCATAAAGAGACTTTGAAAGTGGGGGGAAAGCAAACTGAGGTTTGGAGAAATTTTGTATTTTGTCAAAGATCGCACAACTAGTAAGAGGAAGAGGTAGAATTCAATCTCAGCTCTGTCTGACTCCAGAACCCATATTCATGTCCCCATTTCTTCCCCTACATTGTCACCCTATGGTTTTCATGTTGGCTATGTTTTACTACTCACTGAAGACACACTCAGCAGTTATTTCTTCAATTAAAAAATTCCCTATTATGCAAGGGTCATAGATCATGGCTATCACCCCCCACAAACCATCAGTGGTATCATTATGGGATTATCAGCCAAGATAGATTGGCTTGATTTTCAAAACTACTGAAAGACGTGTTCTTCCTTGTATTAGAAAGCCAGGAACTTTTTGACTTCTGTTTCTCTTTTTTTGTAGCTTAAAACAATCACCATGGGAAATACTCTGTGTTCTGCCATTTTGATCCTGCAGCTTCTTATACTAGACCACGTAAATAATGAAACAGAATGTTTCTAATGGAATCTCCTTTAAGGAAAGACAATGGCTGGATAGTGTTTTCCAAATTTACAGATTCTAGCCATGAATCGTCAGAGGTCAAATTTCACTGAAAAAAAAAATTATCCTAAGAGCAGAAGGATGGGGATAAATTCCACTCTCCAGTAAAGAGTTAGAGGTGATAATAACTTAAGAGAAAGGAGTAAGCTCTCTCTGAAGGGCATGACCTGAACCCAGCAGAACAGAGGACTATATTCCTGAGGACAGAGTGAGAAGAATAGTGATTGTGTATTGACAGGGATTGGTATATTATTCCAAGAGAGACAGGAGTCCCTGGGTTGGATGAGTGAACTCCAAGAGATGGAAAACAGCACCATTATGCCAATATGGAGCTAAAATGCTCTAACATAGGTCTAAATATTGTTACCTCTGCTAGCAAAATTTCTAACAACAAAATCTATCATTGGATGAATAGAGGTCTAGCTACTTTGAGTCAACACTTGGCCTTCGGATGCTCCTTATTTTCCAAATATGTATCACATGAAAGAGACAAAAAGAGTCATCCAGGAAAAATGATGGTGCAAACATCCCATCTCTCATGATAAATAGTATGGAAAGATTTGAACATGCTGAAATGACCCAAAAGTAAATTTGTTTTTAAATCTTAAAAATATACACAGAGAGTTCTGGAAGACACCATAATGAAAATACCCATTAAATGCATCACTAAATCATGTAAAATGCAGTGGGCAGTCACAAATTCACAGGTTGCATTTTATTCTCTGATAGACAAAGCATCTCCTCATTACTAACCAGAACTGGGAAGCTGTTGAGGAAGGCATTACTCTTAATCAGGTTATTCATTTTCTTCCTGATGGTGACAAGAGCTAGTATGAAAAGGATTGGGGTGGGGAAGAGCATCATTACTAAGTACCCATGTGCTGTCTTGAAGAAAGCCATTATATTATTTGTGTAAATTAGGAGTAATAGATGAGAAAACATCAAATAATAAGCAGCTGATTCTCCAGCCAAACTATCTAAATTTAAATCTAAATCCTGGCCTATTAAAGATGTCTATAAGGAAATGTCATTCACCCACATTAAAAGCTTTTCAAGATTAAAATTAACACTGGTAGGTGTATATTTCCACAGTATTTACCTTCTGGGAATCTACGTGATCGTCAGGTAAAGGAATCACAAAAATGTCCTTTTGTTTGGTGCTGTCATTTGGGTTTTGTCAGAAAAGAAGCATAGCCAAAGGTTGTGAGCCAGAACCAAATCTTTGGCTTTCTTCTCCGGTTATCACGGGTTTCCACTTTGCTCTTAATATGTATTTGACAGATGTGGAAATGAATGGATTTTCCTTTGTTAAGGTATGCTTGACATATAGCGGTGCACAAGAAAGACATGTTCTCCAATGACCCCATCATTTTTTAAAGAAAAACAAAAGAGGGATTAGCATTTCATTCACTGAATAACTATTTATTGAAAACCTTCTATGTGCCAAGCACTCTGATAGGCCCTGGACATATTAAAAAAAATAAACAAAGGAGACATCATCCCTGGCTCATAAGGTACTTAAAACAATCAGGGAAAAAACAGACATTAAACAATTAAGCATTTAGAATACTATAGTGTTGTATTAGTCAGCCTGGGCTGTTGTAAGAAAATACCACAGATTAGGTGGCTTAAACCCCAGAAATTTCTTTTCTCACCATTCCATAGACTAGAAGGCCAAGATCAAGATTCCAGCAGAGTTGATTTCTGGGGAGAGCTCACTCCTTGGCTTCTAATTCAGCTGCCTTCTTGCTGTGTCCTCAGATGGCCTTTTTTTCTGTGCCGAGGGCGAGAGAGAGAGAAAGAGAGATGTAGAGAGAAAGAGATTGATCTCTGGTGTCTCTTCCTCTTCCTATAAGGACACCAGTCCTATCAGTATATGGCCTCCCCTTTACGACCTTATTTAACCTTACCTTCTTAAAGGCCTTATCTCCAAACACAGTCACATTGCAGGTCAGAGCTCCAACAGAGGAGTTTTGGGAGGACACAATTCAGTTCATAACAAGTTTTGATGCATGTTACAAAAGATGGAGGTGTACATTAGGCTATCATGGCCTATCTACAAAGGTGATATCTTA
This sequence comes from Nasua narica, assembly GCA_028533885.1. Taxonomy (NCBI): domain Eukaryota; kingdom Metazoa; phylum Chordata; class Mammalia; order Carnivora; family Procyonidae; genus Nasua; species Nasua narica. The sequence continues at coordinate 75,209,559 of CM052801.1, read as the reverse complement.
GTCTAGGGTATCAGGAAAGCTTTCCCTGAAGAAGTCAAGGAAGTGGAGCTTAAGGCATGAGTAATAGCTTGGCCAATATGGGCAGAGTAGTTAAAGCAGCAATGGTGTGTACAAAGGTTACAGAATATGGCACATTCAGTAAAATAACTCAAAAGCAGTGAAAACCAGTTGGGCAAAGAAAGACCAGAATGGTATGAGGCGGAAGAGGTAGACAGAAGACAGATGACCTTATGAGTCTCATGAATGGGTTTCACTGTGATCCTAAGAGTAATGGCAAGTCTTATATGGTTTTAAATAGGGGTCAGATTTGCTCTTTATAAAGAGGACTCTTATTATATACAACTTGTGAATATGAGTGTGTGTGTGTGTGTGTGTGTGTCTGTGTGTGTCTGTGTGTGTGTACCAGTGCCTACATGCTCTTATTTTATACACAATTTTGGAGGACCTTGGTATATGTTCACACATTGTCAAGAATGCCCACTTTTGCTATTCACCACCATTTCTACTAGACTGCTCTGTGAGATAGCAAACTCTGCCCCTCCTTTCCATGGAAGGTGGGGAGATGGTGCATTTGGTTTAATACTCCTTTCCACTTTTCTTCCTCCTTCATTGAAAATACGTTTAATATTTATAATAGTAATTAATATTATTGGTCACATACTATATGTAAAGACATTATGGGTAAGTACATTACAGGGGTTATTTCATTCAATCCTCAAAACAATCCTATGAGAGGTACTATTATTTTTCTAATTTACAAATTATGAAACTATGGCTTTGAAAGAGGTTCCATCGTGTGCCACAGATAGCAAACCTGGGAAGCGAGAGAGCTGTGATTTCAGTATTCAATGCTGTAGCCCATGTTCTTTGCAAGTAGACCGTTTTGCCTACCTGTGATGGGTGTCTCAGTTTGGTCTTCAAAGCAGTGCGCAACGAGGGGATACAAAGAACAGAACCATCCCCTTCTCTGCTTAGATCACTGCCTTCGCTTTATCACTGCATTCACTTTTACTGCCTCTGCCTCGAAAAGTTTTAGTAGGTTATAGAAATGCCTGATCGTGATCAACTTATGAAAGGATGTCCTTTTTATTTCATCACCCCATGGAAATAATGCACAAACCCAGAGAGGAAGATCCCTAAACTTCAGAGAAGGGAAGAGAATAGGGGATGGTGATGGATTTTTCCATCAAGGATCTATTATTTAACCAAGTTTCTCATCTCACCAAGAAGAACATCTGACGCCGTATGTCAACTGCAGACTGGTTAAAAGAAAATACCAGGAAATTGGAGAGTGGCTTTGCAATGTTTATTTCCGAGTTAAAGTGCAGATTGAATCTCCTAATTTCCTTAATGGGCATAATGCTAGTCTGGCAAATTATTAACAGTTTGGATTAGATTCAAAAATTTGGTTATATATTTCATTAAGCTCATATTTACTGGAGCACGAGGCAACCTACAGTAACAAGCATCAAAAGTCTATTTTACTGCCCATATTATGAGCAGATGGAGCGTAGACATTTAAAAACGCCAAGCCTTTTGATTAAGAGCCTGATTATAGTCAGATCAAGATGAAGAATAATGGCCTTATACAAAGGTTTTCTGAATTTTAAAATACTACTGGACCTTTACTTGACTTTTTTGAAATCAGATATTAGAGTTTTATGAAATTTGAGTTTGAAAAGCAAAAACAAACCTCAACCTCACTAAAATGAGCACAGATAGGAAAGGCCTTGTTTTCAGCAGATCAAGGACAGACTTTGCCCCGGTGTTGCCAAATCAATGAGTTATTATCGTTATCACACAATAGGGAGGAAACATTTGGAAGTAACAGCTTATAAAGGTGGTATAGGCTGAAAATAGATGGGTGCATAGGCTCAGAATGTGTTTTGGGTTAGTGAAATATTAAAGAAAATCAAGATGATTTGGAGGGACATGATATATTCCAGCACAATAAGAGACCAGATGTTAAAAGTATAAGAGCCTCTGCTCTTAGGAACCAGGTCCTTCTTATTCCCACAGAATAACAATGGTTAGGTTTGGGGTCTTATTATCCACGTCCCTAGAGAATTAACATTGCCTTAGGATCCCCGCAATCTTTTCAAGAATGTACGGCAGTAAGACACTACTGAAAGAGAGCAAACCTGATCAAAACCTAGTAAGGGTCCTTCAAATACACAAGCTCTAAGGAGGTAGACCTGAAATGTTTCCACCTAAAAAGCAGCACCAGATGGCACTACATAGGTTCTGAAGTCTAAAAAAATCTAGGCTGAAAACCCAGTTATTCATAATCTAGAACAAGTTAGTTATTCCTTATGGTCTCAGTTTTGTCATCTGTAAAATAGGTCAAAATATCACCAGCCTAGGACACCTGGGTGAGTCAGTCAGTTAAGCATCTGTCTTCGGCTCAGGTAATGATCCCGGAGCCCTGGGATCGAGCCCCACATCGGGCTCCCTGCTCGGCTGGGTGTCTGCTTTTCCTTCTCCCTCTGCCTGCAGCTCTGCCTGCTTGTGCTCTCTCTCTCCATCAAATAAATAAAACCTTAAAAAAAAAAAAACTTAAAAAATCACCAGCCTCCTAGGGAAGTTGTGAGGATTAAGAAAAGTATGTGAGGAGTCAAGCATATCGTCAGCACTTGATTTTTGAAGACAACAGAATCACTCGCTCAAACATTAGAACAACAATTAACAACTGTTAACAATCTTTTTGGATTGCTACAAGCACATTTTATTATATGCCGTCCTGCATTCTTTCTTCAACTTTAGTTCCTAATACCGCTTTGCCGATGTCTCTGACACTCCCTGGGATTCCTGGACTCTTACATATTGCCCCCCTTCAAAATGGATTTGAAGTGGCTTAACTGGAACTATGTCTTTTCCCTGGCATCTGGCATCTGATAACCCATGCTTCTGAGAGGCAGTATTGGACAGTGATGAAGGGCCAGATTGCCAGAGCTCTTATCTAACTTTTCCCACTTACTAGGTAGATGATAATTCCTTAATTTCTTTGTGCCTCAGTTCCCATAACTGAAAAAAAAAAAAAAGTGGGGAATGAGAAAGAATACTTCTACCCTAGTGTTGTCGTGAGGGTTAAGTGGGTGAATACATGTAAAATATCCAGCACACAATAAACACCAAATAAATGTTAGCTATGATTATTTTTCCTTCTGCTTAACAATTCATGACTCAGACTCACTACCAAATGGCTGAACAGTCTTCTGTCAGCAATACTGAGGAGCAAGCTCAGATGTAATGCATGAAACACATATGAATTCTAGTATGACAATGGGCCCAGACCATGAGCACCGGATTTCTCAGGAGGCACGGAGTTATTGCAGGCGCTCTGAAAGCCATATGTACAACCATTTTCTCAAAGAGCTACAATTAAAAAAATAAGACACTGGAAGTGTAGACTTCAATTTATTTCAACGTTAAAAAGGGATCCCGGATATCTATACGATTCTTGCATTCCATCAAGTTGTGAAAGCAGAGAATACTGAAAGATTATAGCTCTAAATTACATCTTGATTTCTGCATCACCATCCCACGGTCCTCAAAAATATAATTCACCAAATAATCGGAAATACATTCACAGTTGATTATATTAAATAAATAACAGCAGTGTAGTTCTATTTTTTTTTTCAAGAAGATTGTTAATATTGCCTCTTTTATTAAATGAGTACATCTGTCATTAATCACTTCCAAGCTTCCAGGAGACACAGAAGACCAAAAAAAACAAACCAAAAAACCAAAAAAACAAAAAAACGGGGCACCTGGGTGGCTAGTGGGTTAAAGCCTCTGCCTTCGGCTCAGGTCACGATCTCAGGGTCCTGGGATCGAGCCCCGCATCGGGCTCTCTGCTCTGCGGGGAGCCTGCTTCCCCCTCTCTCTCTGCCTGCCTGTCTGCCTACTTGTGATCTCTCTCTCTGTCAAATCAATCAATAAATAAAATCTTTAAAAACAAAAACAAAAAAACCTAGTAGTTACAAATTTCCTAAGTTAGCTAAAATAGGAGTCTTAGTAAACTAAGAATAAAGTTAACAACACTGAAAAATCAACCAGGTACACTTTCATTCTAATTGAAATAATTACAATAAAAGCTTTAATTTTTTTTTTTTTAGGGTTTGGAGAGAAAATGTGTCTTGAAAGCTTAGATTTAGTATATCCTTTCAGCATCTGTGAAGCATAAAAATCTCTATAAAGGAGTTTAAATGTACTCGGCTGCACGTCAGTGTGTGAGCCTTATGGAGAATGTGAGGCTTTTTTTTGTTATTTTTTGGCTATCTGTCAGGTGCCTTTCTTTTCAGAGATTCAACATTTCTATTCATAGTAGGTTAAGTCATTAATTAAGATCCTCACACCCACCGAACAAAGAAAAGTGACATTAGTCAGTGTCAATTTAATGAAACCACTGACATTATCATTCTTTTATTTCTGAGGGGAAATGCATAGAGCAAAAGAATACATTTAATAATTCCATCTGTTGTAGGTGTGACCCTAGGCACATTTTGTGACTTTGGGAGAAGTCATAACTTCAATGATCTTCCATTTTCTGCCCAATCTATTTAAAGTCAGTGATGGTCTTCTTGGAACTAGAAGGAATCCACCCTGAGGTTAGCAGTGTCTTTTTCACAGGGTCTTAAAAAGTTTTAGCTGTGAAAACATATGTAAATGAATCAGGCATGTAGTAGGTGCTCAATAAATTGCTAATTGAATCTGAATTTATAGCGAAAATGAGGAATGGGCTATGGAAGAATAGGAAGTACAAAATGTCTAGACTCCTGGACAAAAACAAGTCACTTATAAATGACAAACATTGCAAACATATCCAGTTAAAATTACACTAAATAAACATAGTCTAGCTAATAAATATAAATATATATGTGTGTGTATACACACACACACACATATGTATATATATATATGGCTTGATAAAATATAACATTCTTTTTAGATGTGTGGCTGATTTCACAAGTATAAAATATGTCCAAGGTAAAAAGAGAGATCTGAAAACTATAATGGTAAGCAGACAATGGCTCTATGGGTGCCCTAGAATTATTTGGAGGCCTTTGTAACTAAAAATGCTTGAGGTTTTAATTTCTGTTAAAGAACAGGAGTAAGGCTTTGGCCCCAGTAAAACAGAAATTGAAAATGAAACACCAGCAGTAAGCTGGGTCCTTTAAGAGCTATTTCTGTAGTAAAAGAAAATTTTAGAAAACAATCCACCTGTTGGCAAAGGGACACCATTAAAAATGTGTCCATCTTAGCTTGGGCTCTGATTAAGAAAAAGTAAACAAAGAAAAAACTCTCCCCTGAGAGTTCATAGCATTGAGAATTTTGGGGCTAAGGAACCACAAGCCAGGAAATTGACACCAAGTAGCCTTAAGTTTGTAGCACTAGAGACTGATGGGTAAAAGTAAACACAGATCCTTAATATGGGACACATCCTTCACCCACCGCACAGAGTATGCCCATTATAAAGACACAATAAGCAATAACATAAAATTTAAACACACAAAAGAAGCAGGATATCATGAGAACAACAAGAAATGGAAACAACCAACAGAAGCACAATTAGATCTTCAAGTGCTTCAGACACTGAAATTATAAAATACAGAATATAAAATAAGTGTCTTAAAGTTTAAAGAACAGAAGATAAAATAAAAAAATACCAGCAAGAATAAGAAACTCAAAAAATACCAAGAAATTTGAATATGAATCAATTAGAACTTTGAGAAATTCAGAATATAATCATTAAAAATAAAATGCAATGCAATGACTAAATAGCACACTGCTATCAGCTGAAGAAAGAAGCAGAGAGGGCTCCTGGGTGGCTCAGTCGTTAAGCATCTGTCTTCGGCTCAGGTCATGGTCCCAGGTCCTGGGTTCAAGTCCCACATGGGGCTCCGTGCTCAGCAGGGAGTCTGCTTCTCCCTCTTCCTCTGCCCCTCACCCGACTCATGCTTGCTTATGCTCCTTAGCAAAAACAAATAAATAAATCTTAAAAAAAAAAAAAAAAGAAATTCAAGGTCATTGGGGCCCCTGGGTGGCGCAGTTGGTTGAGCGACTGCCTTTGGCTCGGGTCATGATCCCAGAGTCCCGGGATCGAGTCCCACGTCGGGCTCCCGGCTCCATGGGGAGTCTGCTTCTCACTCTGACCTGCTCTCTCTCACTCTCTCTCTTTCCTAATAAATAAATAAATAAAATCCTAAAAAAAAAAAAAGAAAGAAAGAAGCAGAGAGGGCAGGAGAGAAACACAAAGAAAGAAACACAGAGGTCCAGAGACATGGAGGATAGACTGTGAGGTCCAATGTACATATAATTGAAGTGCAGCAGAAAAGTAAAGAAATGCATGTGTTGCGGGGAGAGGACTATAGAAAGATGATGGCTGAGAATTTTTCAGAGTGGATATAAGACATGGATCTTTGGTTTCAGGAAGATAAAGATTTCCAAGCAAGAGAAATGTAAGACATCTATACATAAACACATTCTAGTGAAACTGTATAACACCAAAGACAGAAATTTTTAAAGTATGTAAAGAGAATAAGTAGATTCTATTCAATGGAACGAAAGTAGGATTCTCAAGCAGATGACAGCTGACAATAAGTCCACAGGGATGGGGAAAAATAATTATCCATATAGAAGTTATCATTCAAGGATAAAGTAAAAAAGGCACATTTTCAGAAAATTGAAATGGAGAGAGTTTGTCACTGACTGTCTCCAAATGATGGAAGTTTGCAAAGAGGTATTACCGAAAGAAGGAAACTAAACCTGGAGGCAAACACCGAGATGTAAGACAATGGAAAACAAAGAAAGTGGTAAATATGTGGATACATAAGAAATAGTGATGAAATATTTAAAATAAGAATGATTAATCTGGGTTGGAGGCTAAGGTAAAATGACGAAAGTAAAATTCTGGGCAAAAATAAAATGGAAGAAGGGATAGAATAGGTGATCAGATTTAAAGAAGTCTAAAGTCCTCGATTTTCAGGAAGATGTTAAAGATGCTGATTAACTTGAGAATTTGTAAAGTTAAGACTGTACGTTAAGACTTTAAAAGTAACCAGGGCGCCTGGGTGGCGCAGTTGGTTGGGCAACTGCCTTCGGCTCAGGTCATGATCCCGGAGTCCCGGGATCGAGTCCCACATCGGGCTCCCGGCTCCATGGGGAGTCCGCGTCTCACTCTGACCTTGTCACTTCTCATGCTCTCTCTCACTCTCTCTCTTTCCTAATAAATAAATAAATAAAATCTTAAAAAAAAAATAAATAAAAGTAACCAAATAAAGAAGATTAGAAATAGAATATGTAACTTCAAAATTAGAAAAAAATTATGGAGAACAAAAACAATGACTTCAGTAAATCCCTCCCCCCCACACCATAAAAGCAGAAGAGAAGAAAGAAAAAAACAGAAAAACCAGGACAAATAGCACAAAAAAATGGTAGTAGAAATATATAAAAATACAATAGTAATCACAATAAATGTAAATTGGCCAAACTTTCCAGTTAAGAGTTTGTAAGATTAGGGGCACCTGGGTGACTCAGTTGGTTAAGTGTCTGCCTTGGGCTCAGGGCATGATCCCAGAACCCTGGGATCAAGCCCCAAGTCCGGCTCCTTGCTCAGTGGGGAGTCTGCTTCTCCCTCTCCCTCTGCCCCTCCCCCATCCCCACTCGTGTTCTCTCTTTCTCTCTCACTCTCTCTCAAATAAAATTTTTAAAAAAAGAGTTTGTAAGATTGGATGACAATATACAATCTAGCTATATGCTGTTGACAAGAGACATAAATAAAATATGAATGCAGAAAAGTTAAAAGTAAAAGGATAGAAAAAGTTACATTATGAAAATAACTTCAAAAAGCAGATATAGTAGGTAAGTTACTTTAAGCAAAAAGAAAAATACTATTATGAATAAAGAGAGTCAAGTGATTAAAGATACATTGAACCTGTAAGGGGGGGTGAGGAGAAACATACAGCGTACCAGGAAAAAAAATCTCAATTCTAAACTTATGTGCATCTAATGACATAGCCTCAAAATATGGAAACAGAATAAACAAAATAATAAATAAAAAAATCCATCATTACAGTGGGAGATTTTACTGTATCTCTGTTTGTATGCAGAAGATTAAGGAGACCAAAAATTAATAAAACAGATTTAAACAGCTCATTTCCAATTTTGATCTAATATACTGAGATTTTATCTTCCTGTATCTGTATCTATCTATCCATGTAGTCTGTATATTTCCAAATACATGTCCTTTTTCATAAATATTCAATGTGTGCTTATAAAAATGTCCATTGTCTATTTTTTGAGGTACAGGATATATATATACATATACAGATATTTCATAAATGTTCAATGTGTGCTTATATAAAATGTGCATTCTCTATTTGTTGAGTGTCCATTTTTTTACAAGCACTCATTGAACACTATAAAACTTGACAATGTACTTGGCCCAAAAGTATGACTCAACTGATTTAGAATTTATGCTAAACAGATCATGTCTTTGTTATATGCAATTAATTTAGAAATCAATATAAAATACATTTTAAAAATTCTCTCCATTTAAAAATTTAAAACATATTTCTAAATAATTTAGAGTTAAAAAACCCTCTTAAAATGGAAATTAGGAAATAACCATAAAGGAGTAAAAATTAAAATACTGTATTACATATCCAAACTTGTGAGATACAGAGGTCAGGAGGTATTTAGATACAAACTTGGCTCAGTTTAGATATGAAGAAATGTTGAATATTTGTGAACCAAGTATCTAATTTAAGAAATTAGAAAAACAAAAATGGGTTAAACCCAAATAAAGTTATGGGAAAAATAATAAGGATAAGCACAGAAAAAAATGAAATAAAAAATAAAAATACGGGGCACCTGGGTGGCTCAGTGGGTTAAAGCCTCTGCCTTTGGCTCAGGTCATGATCTCAGGGTCCTGGGATCAAGTCCCGCATCGGGCTCTCTGCTGAGCAGGGAGCCTGCTTCCTCCTCTCTGCCTGCCTTTCTGCCTGCTTGTGATCTCTCTCTCTCTCTGTCAAATAAATAAATAAAATCTTAAAAAATAAAAAATACATAACATCTTTAAAAAAAATAAAAATACAATAGGAAGGATCAATAAAGTATAAGGTTCTATGAAAAGACTAACGACATTGATTAACTCCTGTCAAAATTGAATATAAGAGAAGGGATAAACACTATTGGGAAATACACATACACTGATGAATTTTTTAATCTCCCAAGATAATTCTAAGGAAAACTTTACGTCAATACATTTAAATATTGAAATTAACTAAACAATTTCCTGTATCAAAACTGATTCAAGAACAGAAAACTCAAATAGATTCAAAATCATTGAAAACACCAAATTATTAATTAAAAATCTTTTTGCATAGAAGGCATAAGACTCAAACACTTCTACAGAGGATTACTTACAAGCTAGTTTTTTTTGCATGATGACCAAATTAGTTTCGTCTTAAAAAGTTAATTTATAGATTCATGGATTAAGAGAGAAAATTTATATGATTATGTCAATGAAACAAGACTGACCAACTTTATTTTTTATTTATCTATCTATCTATCTATATCTATTTATTTATTTAAGACTGACCAACTTTAAAACATGAATGCTTCTAGGAGGTTTAGAAACACTAAACTAATTTACACTAAGGGTATCAGGAACTACTTAGAAGCTATCTTGAGGGGCACCTGGGTAGCTCAGTTGTTAAGTGGCTGCCTTTGGCTCAGGTCATGATCCCAGGGTCCTGGGTTGGAGCCCCGAATTGCCTTCTCCCTCTCCCACTCCCCCTGCCTGTGTTCCCTCTCTTGCTGTGTCTCTGTCAAATAAATAAATAAAATCTTTTTTTTTTTTAAAGATTTTATTTATTCATTTAACAGAGAGAGAACACAAGCAGGCGGAGAGGCAGGCAGAGTCAGAGAGAGAGGAGCAGGCTCCCTGCCGAGCAAGGAGCCCGATGCGGGACTCGATCCCATGACGCTGGGATCATGACCCGAGCCGAAGGCAGCCGCTCAACCAACTGAGCCACCCAGGCATCCCATAAATAAAATCTTAAAAAAGAAGAAGAAGAAGAAGAAGCCATCTTGAGAAGAATAACAGCAATAGATTAAATGATGAGGTTTGGGTTGAAGAAACAGGGCTGGAAGGGAATGAAGAAAAAAAGGGAACAGAAAGCCACCCCCTAAATGCTGCCTCCTTCCTGCTTTGGCTAAGGTACAAATTTGATCATGCGGCTCTCAGAGCCTGGCCATTCCGAAACTCCCCATCCCCGTGATACCAGCTCAGATCAAAGAGAGCTGGTGGCAAATACCTGCCTTTTGGGAAAAACATATGCAATGGTACTGAGGAGTAGACATTAAATTATATGTCTGCCTGTGGTACTTTGGCTGCCTTTGGCAACTTTGATTTGCATCCAGGAGAGATGCTTTGGCTCTTGCTAAAGTATTTCTGTATAGCTATCCAGTGGTGGTACAATAATAAAGAGGAAGAATGAAAAGCAATAAAAAAAATACTGTCAAGCAACTATTGGAAGGAAGAGAGCTGGTATAACAAACCAGCCTGAGACACATCCTCTAATTGTTATTCCAGACAGTTAGCAGTCTTCTGGGTAGATTAAAGCCACAATAAATATTGAGGACAGGCTTCCCTGAATCTAACCTCCCCACACTTTTGCCAACTTAGACTTTTCTTTAAACAATGCAAGATGGTCTATAACGGAAACTTCGATAAACCCCAAATCAATGGTTGTTTCCTATTCTCATCATCATATTGCATACCCACCCTCTCTTCTTGCACATACTTTTGGGACGACCTAGAATATTGTCAGAGTATTTTTCAGTTGTTGATTTATAAGTTAGTGTTGGAAAATCTGTGCTTTTTTCAGTCATAACTTGGGTTCGCTTCTTGGATCTAATAGCTGCTCCTAGCTCCCTGAAGTCCAATAAGCTTCAATTACCTTATGTATACAATATTTATCTCATATAGTGCCAGAGTCTACCTAGCTGCTAACCAATCCTATTTCTTTTGCATGACCACAGGGAAAGACTATTTCCCAGACTCCCTTGAAATTGGGTTGTGGAACTTGACTGGGTTCTGGCAATGCAATATTAACAGAAATTATATATCAGTCAATCAATCAATTAATCAAACAATCAATCACATCCAGGCCTGGCCATAAAACATCCCATGTGATCCTCCATGCTCTCTCCTTAGGCTTGTTAGCTAGCAGAATGCAAAGGATCTAGCACAGAATTCCGAGGAAGCCTTACCTAATGGGGAATCCCTAAATCTACAAAGCTTATGTCCCTGAGTCACTACTTGAAGAACTCTATGGAAAGCCACCTATTAGTATCAGAATAGATTGAGACGCGAATGGGAACAAAAATTATATCATGCCAGGAAGATTATGGGATTGTTTATTATAATGGTTCATATCACTTACCCTGATTAATACATACTTATTTCTATTATTCAATAAGACGTTATTGGTAAAGCACATAGCATAGTGCCTGACACATCGTAGGGGCTTAACATTGGGTGAGGCGTTATAAACACAGTCTGACCTGAAATATAGATTTGCAGAGAGATGAAAATTAGTTCAAAGTTTTTCTGTTAAGCAAAGACAATGAAACTACATTCCCTAGTTCTTCCCCCTGCATCTTATTTCTCATGATTCTACAGGAAAATACGTGACGTTTTTTATTTCTCAATTATTTTGTTTTACCTTTGTATATTTACATTTCTAGTTCCAGTGCTTAAATTGTCATTTTTCCTAGTTTATATTTACAGGATGGCCTAAAATTGGGGGAAGGCTTTGAAGATAGAGGTTTGTTTTTTGCCTTAACCTCAGATAAATTTGAACTCATCCTAGGTCACATCGGGTACTTTTCCCTCTACCTCTTAAGCATTATCAATCATGGCTTTATTTAACCTGGTTTGATCTCCAACCTTTGGGTAGAAATGTCTTTGCTACATGCCCTAGATTATTATCATATAGTGAAACACTGACTAGGGCAGGTATCCCACTCCAGCATTTCAAATCAAACAGTGTGACTGTCTTTGTTTATAGAGTGTTTTGGAAGCCATCCCCCATATATTTCAGTTCCTTTAGAGAGATTTTCCTTCTTTTTGTAAGGAGGAAGGAAGAGAAAGCAAGCCACCAAGTCAGTGCTACTTTATAACTGAAAAGTTTCTTCATAGAATATTTGAAAAATTTCTGTTATTTGTGTTTTTAGCTGGAATGGAAGACTGCACCCACTTCAAATTTTTCTGTATGGGCTATTCTCTTATCAGTGCCAAGGCATTGGCTCAGAAACTTTAATATTTGACAAATTGCTCCATTGAGAATGTTTTTTTTTAAAGATTGTATTTATTTATTCGACAGAGAGAGAGAGATCACAAGTAGGCAGAGAGGCGGGCAGAGAGGGAGGGGGAAGCAGGCTCCCCACTGAGCAGAGAGCCCGAAGCGGGGCTCGATCCCAGGACCCTGAGATCATGACCCGAGCTGAAGGCAGAGGCTTTAACCCACTGAGCCACCCAGGCGCCCCGAGAATGTTTTGAAAGTCTACATCTGCTCAGGTTTTCATGCACAAGAAAGGGAAGATCTTTCACTACTGAATACATATTAAAGCAACAGTAGGAGGAAAAATAAAGATGCTTTCAGATGATATGCCATGAGTTGTGATTGTTTAATGCACACTTATATTCATGTATCCCATTTATAAAAGAGGTATGTTGAAACTCGCTCTGAATACCTTAGAACAGTGGTTCTTGAAGTGCAGTCCCTGGACCAGCAGCATGAGTTGCACCTGAAAATTGGTAGAAATGTAAATTCTTAGGCTCTGCCACCCACCTTCTAAGTCAAATCCCTTGTGAGTGGGGCCCAGCAAGCTGTGGTTTAGCAAAGCCTCCAAGTGATTCTGAAGTAGGCTAAAGTTTGAAAGTTACTGCCTTAGAAAGTACCATGATGGTAAGGCAATGAATGTATCTAAAAGTGATGATGATGAAGATGATAATAAAAGTAATAATATCTAATAGTTATTAAGTGGTTACTAATTAAGTGGGCCAGGCTAAGCACTTCAAATGGATTAGATCATTTAATCATCACAGCTGTCAAAAATGTCAACATTATTATTATTATTATTACTGTCCCACATTACAAATGAAGAAACTTAGGGTTGAAGTAATTTGCCCAAGTTCAGATAGCTAGTAAGTTAAAAATCTGGGTTCCAAAACTGAGTATGCTTTTCAGGTCCATTCTTCTTCTTCTTCTTCTTCGATTTTATGTATGTATGTATGTATGTATGTATTTATTTCTGTGTGTGTGAGAAAGAGAGAGAGAGAGAGAGAGAGAGAGAGAGAGAGAGAGAGAGAGAGAATGAGAACACCAGCAGGGGGAGCAGCAGGCAGAGGGAGAAGCAGGCTCCTTGCTAGGGGGAGCCTCATGCAGGACTCGATCCCAGGACCCTGGGATCACGACCTGAGCGAAAGTCAGATGCTTAACCGACTGAGCCACTCCAGAATCCCATGGGTCCATCTTTTAAGCGGCATAATATATACCATGAGATTGGTCTGTGCAATTCCTAAAGATGTTTAATCTTTAATCCAAGTTGTCATCTGTCCTCAGGGCTTGGCAGTGCCAAAGCATTTCACCTGATTGTGGATTCTCTGTAACACAGGAGTTGAGTTTCTCAAAAGTTGTACATAAATCAGTATTTTCAAATTGAGTGTAATCTTCTGTTGACTTTATTAAATCAACTCTCTCATGTGTTATGTTTTTTTGTTCTTCAGCTAATAGTGGTTCCTAACACATTTTCCATTTTCTATCTATCAGTCTTCCTGTCATTTAATAGTTTGTAAATAAATTCAGAGATGCACTACAGAGTTCAAGAGAATTTCTATAGTTCTTTAGTCAAGTGAAGGCTTTTGAAATGCAAATAATGACCTCTTGTCTAATATCTATTGTTTTTGAAGCTGGGCATGGCTTTATAATATTTTTGACTAATTATATGAGGTTGAGAAACAACATTTCGGGATGGATTAATTCTGCTCATCCCAACACAACACAACTATATGAAAGTATCTCAGAAATCTAGTTTCCACTCCCCATGTAATAGTTTACAAGCATTTAACCATTCTGGAATTGAGAAGTGTGAGGAAAACTTCGCTCTCTTAATGACTTTAGCTTATTGTGGCTTGAGTGAGATCTTGCCTTTCAGATAACTAGGAGCCATATGAACACTCTAATTACTCCAGGAAAAAAAAAAGGTATATTTCTTTTTTTTTTTTTTCTGCCTTAATCCCATCAGTACTCTAAATGTCTATGCTGATGTAGACATCAACTTACAACACTGGGTTTGTTATCATAATTATACTGCCGAGGAGTCCTTCTCTCAGGGAAGGTCATACAGGCTACGGAGCAAAATGAGAAAGGGCAGGCACGGCTCCTAAGAGGCTCCATTCATAAAGCAGGAGTAAGCATGAATGAAGCATTATTCTTTTGGGGGAAGTTCTGAAAAGGTTGACCTCAGTGGAATGAGTGCAAATTTGCATAATGCTTCATTTCCTTAGAGCAACTCAAGGGTTGGTAACCATTATAGGAGGCCAGACAACATCACGGGGAAGATTAATGGGACCTGGGTATCATTACTTCCAAATAGAGAGGAGTCATGCCAAGGTCACCGCAAGGTTGATCGAGGAAAAGATGCTTACTCATTGGAGTGGGTGATTTGTCTCTCAGGCTGATGGGGTAAAAGGAAATCAATCGCACCTCACTAAATACTAAGCTGTCCAGTAAGGCTGCTTTGTGTTAAGCAGCATAACTGGATAAGGCATGGTATGGATGAGATTTGTACAAACTCGCTGGCTTACATTGTTTGGCAAGGAACATGGTATGAAAACCCTTTAGCCAGTGAAGAGTATTTTTCTTTCTTGTCACTACAGAAAGGAAGAAAAAAGAAATGAAAGAAAAAAGTTCTAATATTCACTTCAGAGTCCTGGCTCCTAGGCTCTGTGTGAGTAGCATATTGAGAAATTGGTTGATCTAGTTGACTTGATGCAGCATGAAAATAGCTTCAGTGGAAGTGAGGTGGAAAACTTAACCCAAACAGTGACAATGAAATACTGATGAGCAATTCGTTTCTTGTAAGGCTCAACCCCTCAAGGACATAAATGGCTTTCCACAGAGAGAATATTTCCTGATTGTTGACTCCTCCATGTACTGGCTTAGAACCAAAATGACAGGCAAAGCTGTGAGCTCCCAACCAAATTTATAGACAGTGGAGTTGAAGATTTGCCACAGAGAGGAGAAGAAACCAGAGGATAAAAATGCAAGATGTTTACTTTTAAATGGAGACATCATGTTGACCAAGTATATTAACTACCTCAGTATGAAGGAAAAGAAAAGGACCCACATCTCCTTTTTTTTTAAAGATTTTTATTTATTGATTTATTTGACAGAGAGAGAGAGAGAGAGACTGAGAGAGAGAGAGAGAGAGAGAGAGAGAGAAGGCACAGGCAGAGGTGCCCCAGGTAGGTGGAGAAGTAGGCTCGGAACTCGATCCCAGGACCTCGGAATCATGACCTGAGCTGAAGGCAGATGCTTAAGCAACTGATCCACCCAGACACCCCAAGATTTTATTTATTTATTTGAGAGAGAGAGAATGAGTGAGCGGGAGAGTGAGAGACAGCACCAGGGTGGGGGGTGTAGTGCAGAGGGAGAGGGAGAAACAGGCTCCCCACTGAGCAGGGAGCCTAATGTGGAGCTCAACCCCAGGACTCTGGGATCATGACCTGAGCCGAAGGCAGATGCTTAACCAACTGAGCCACCCAGGTGTCAGGACCCACCTCTCCTGTTCACTACCAGCCATCCTTAAATAGGTCACATGACTTCAAGTTTCTCTGGTCAGATGCCAAAGTCTGGGCTTATGACAAGAGACTGCTGATATAAGTGGCTTGGACACAAGTCATTGAAATATACAGGGTCACCAGATGGAAAGTAACAAACATTGAGCTCATCTGAAATTCAATTTGACTCAAAGGAGTCTGGTTTCTGAATGACGACTGAGGCAATATTTTATAAATTTGAATAAACCTTAGGACAAGTTCTGGGCACCATTGGAGTTCAGACAGTAGTTAGTGTACTTTTTCATAAAGAAATCTTCTTATAAATATTTTGTGGTTTTCCATCCCTAATTTTGGAACAATAGAACTGCTCTGATAATTGGGTTAGGCAGAGAATAGGACTCTGAAGGTTTTCAAGTCTGGGATCCAGAGAAGATTTTTATGAAGTAATCTCACTTTAATTTTAAAATAGAAAGAAAAAGAAACCAAAACTCATCCCTGAACATTCATTTTGTTTACTGTCAGGTTTTGGAGTTTACTTGGTGTCTATCACTTGTGATTGCAAGGTGAACTCTCTTGAAGGTCCTCACATTTCAAAAAGAAAGGTCAGCTGTGATAGAGAAATAATATGGGAGACTAAGATTGTTTATGGTACTTACATAGACTCCTAGAAGCAAAATTATTCTGAACAGATGATTAGCACATTGACAGCAGGATTTGTATGTCATCGATCTCTCAACACCTAGAAAGAACCTAGAAAATAGAAGAAACCCAATAAATGATTCTGTATGAATGAATGAATGAATGAATGGTCCCTACAACATTGTAAGCATGAAGGATAAATTCTGATCTTAATGCGAGAATGCAGTTTTAGCCAAACCCATTTATTTTTTAATTTTTTTAAAGATTTTATTCATTTATCTAATTGAAAGTGAGAGAGAGATAGCAAGAAAGGGGGAATGGGAGAGGGAGAAGCAGGCTTCTCCCTAAGCAGGGAGCCCAATAGGGGTCTCGATTCCAGGACGCAGGGATCATGACCTGAGCCAAATCCATTTATTATTATTTTTTTAATTTCTTTTATTTTAACTCATTTTATTTAAATTCAATTAGTTAACATATAGTGTATTAGTAGTTTCAGAGGTAGAGTTCAGTTAGTCATCTGTTGCATATAACACCCAGTGCTCATTACATCAAGCATCTTCCCTGATGCCCATCACCTGGTTACCCCATCTTCTACCCCCTTCCCTCCAGAAACCCTCAGTTTGTTCTCTACAGTTAAGAGTCTCTTATGGTTTGTCTTCCTCTCTGATTCTGTTTTATTTAATTTTTCTCTCCCTTCCCCTATAATCCTGTTTTGTTTCTTAAATTCCACATATGAGTGAAGCCATATTACAATTGTCTTCTACTGATTAACTTATTTCAGTTAGCATAATACCCTTCAGTTCTATCCACATCATTGTAAAGGATATGATTTCATCCTTTTTGATGGCTGAGTAATATTCCATTGCATGTATATGTATATACGTACATAAATATAACATCTTCTTTATCCATTTATCTGTTGATGAACATCTGGGCTCTTTCCACAGTTTGGCTATTGTGGACATTGATGCTATAAACATTGGGGTGCTGGTGCCCCACATTTGTATCCTTTGGGTAAATACCTAGTCGTGCAATTGGTAGGTTGTAGGGTAGCTCTATTTTTAACTTTTCAAGGAAGCTCCATACTGTTTTCCAGAGTGGCTGCACCAGCTTGCATTCCCACCAACAGTGTAAGAGGGTTCCCCCTTCTTCGCATCCTCGCCAACATCTGTCATTTCCTGACTTGTTAATTTTAGCCATTCTGATGGGTGTGAGGTGGTAGCTCATTGTGGTTTTGATTAGCCAAACCCATTTATGAGAATCTGTAAAATTTGCATGTTTATTCAATGTCTTGGAAAGACGATCAACAACAATAACAACAAAATACCCATAATTGTAGCGATTGCTGAAACACAGGAACATTTCAAGGTTATTGGGTTCATGTGACTAAGTATGTAAAAGAAACTGACAAGGTATTCCTATAATACAGGAAAAAATATTAAATACTAAATAATAAAACAGGTAACAAAATAGAAGAGATGGAGGTTAAAGGACACAATATTTAAAAAAGAATTCTCTATTCTAATTTTCCCTCTGGTATTTGTAAGAGCTAATTTGTCAGGAGCTTATGAGGGAAGCAAAATTTCCTTCACTTCTGTTTCTCTTCTCTAACTACTCAGTGTGCTGTGTTGCCTCTGTGGGTTTTCCTTAATGTCTGCCCACATTCTTTTGCAGCCACATTTCCCTTTTTTTCCAACCAAGGCCTAGGAAGAGACTTTGGCTAAGACAGCACAGACACCACAGTTTTTACTCTGGCACGCGTAAAATCCTTGGCCTGATTTTTTTTTTGGAATATTGGCAAAGACAAGGTGTTTATTATCACTCTGTTCTGTATTCTATTAAAGCTCATATGTGGCCCAAGCTATCCTGACACCATTCCCCCAAGTTTACTCTTCTATAAAGTATCACCTTGCCTTGCATTATTTTTGTTTCTCTTCTATAGACTGGAATAACAGTATTTACTGCCTAAGATTCATCAACTTTATGCTTTTGACACATTTCCAGAGGTAATAGTAAAGATTAACTTCAATAGAAAAGCCAGAACTTCAAAATTATGTCTAAATCTATAGATACGCCCTTATCACCTTCTATGAGAATGGACAGAGGCAAGAACATTCTAAATGCTCCAAAGTAATAACCAAGGACAAGAAAATTAAACACCTCAAGGGAAATAAGCGATTTGGTTAATGTGGAGCTCTCCAGTGTCTATCCATGATAAATACCATGATAAAAATCCTCTACCATCATCTTAATATTGAATACTAATTAAAGAAAAGACTGGCATTCTCTCTATGCTCACCATTTATGGCCTTTCCACTGTGGTACCTTCTCCAGTTTGATTGTGCAATCTATAGCTCTCTCCTCACTATCTAAAGGACTTAAGAGACAATGAAATTTTCACAAAGGATGACCTAAACAGAAACTTTAATGCAATCACAAGACAAACAGGATTGAAAGTAAAGAGAGAAAAGGGCATATTGATTTTTGGCCTCCTGTATTCTCATTTCTCATCCTATTATCCAGAAGAAAACACTAAAGGTTTAGTAGTCATTAGCAGTGATAATATAATCCTCTCCTACTCCAAACCATCTTGTCAGTGTCCCTTGTTATCAGTTACTTGATTTTCTAAGGTGAGTCTGTCATGTTTTCCCTCAATCCCCCAAGTACCCTTCACGTTAACTGTTATAGTGATGTCTGAGATGAAGCAGTGCCTTTGCATGGCAAAGGCTACTACATACGTGGAGCCAGCCAAATAGCAATTGCATTAAATGAGGGATTTGGAGAACCTGGCAGAACCTTCCTGAAACCCAGTTCATACTCCTATGACCCACTTCATAACTGTGTACCCTCAGCTTTCTCTCCACATTATGGCTTTGGAATGTCCTTGCTAGATTCTCAGCATCTTCTCTTGAAATTCCTCTCCCTCCCTTCCTTTGACATTGCTTCTTAGGATATGCATTCCATAAATAGAATGTTGTCCATAAATGGCTTCTGATGTGTTGCCAAACCTCACAGAAAACAAAGAATGAAAGAAAATGTATCAACACTTTTTAAAAATATTTTATTTATTTATTTGACAGAGAGAAAGAGATCACAAGTAGGCAGAGAGGCAGGCAGAGAGAGAGGGGGAAGCAGGCTCCCCACTGAGCAGAGAGCCCGATTCGGGGCTCGATCCCAGGACCCTGAGATCATGACCTGAGCTGGAGGCAGAGGCTTTAACCCACTGAGCCACCCAGGCACCTCTATCAACAAATATTCTTAAACATGGATCCCAAGCCAATTTTTCCCTCCTGAGCTCCAGCCCCAAAAGTCTAATAGGACATCTCCACTTTGAATGTCTCATAAGCAGTGAGGTAATCCTAGCATATCCAAAACTGAAACTCTTCACCCTGTCCTCAACTCAATCTTTCAATGTTTTCTAACTCAGGGTGTGGCCATGCCATCTCTCTATATCCTATATTCTATATATTCTGATATGCATACCTGATCTTTTCACCCTCTGATGCTATCCCTTTATTGTCTCCCCATTGACTCTGAGTACCACCGACCCACCCCCTCCACACATACACACAACTAGTCCCAGGTAAAGTGGCAGGATGATAAATACATAGATTCTCAAATACTTGCTTAAATTAACAGGATAAAAACATGAAAATGTCTGGGTTTTTTTGATGATTTTAAAGATCCATGTATTCCATAGTACCTATTGAGTGAATACTACATGAAAGAATCTAAGTGCTAAATCTGACCAATTACGGAATATTCCATGTGGGAGTTACCTTAAAATTTGGTGAAGCCAAACCTTTCATCTTTCATACGGCTAAGCTGAGGCAGAGAGTGAAGAGTTAATTGCTCAAGGTCACATAGTAAAGTAGGGAATGAATTCATACCCATATGCCCCTAGTATGTATAGTCACTAATTTTTAGCAACCGCCAAAGATAACATTTAGATCTATGCCAGCTAGTGCAAAATTTACATTTCTCTTTGGCATTCATACTCTCATATTTTGTCATTCCTTCTTAATTTGTAACTTCCAATTTAGTGTAACTGAAATAACTTATATTCATCAATACTGCTCTATTCTCACATGATGGAAATTTGAACCGTTAGCTTGGGTATATGTTATGCTATGTCATTTAAATGAACTGGAAAATGCCAGAAGCAGTACTATACCAGAGAATCACTCACTTTTGGAATCATGCCATTTGATTTGAATAATCCCTCTGCCATTATCTTGTTCTGGACTCAGGATAAAGTAATTCTCTGAACTTCAGTTTTCTCATCTATGAAAGGAGGGTAATAGTAACTACTTCATAGTGTAGTTCTAAGGATAAATTGAAAAAAAGTGTTAGGTTGAACCATATGCAACTGTTATTTATGTAGATCAACAATGGTCCAATATGGCAATTTTATGGTTCAATCTAATATATGTAGCACAGTGCCTGGCATCTAGAATAATGTAAGTTCAATAAATAGTGATTATTATGATATCTTTAAAGAATAAGAGGGGATAAGACAGTGGTCTGTAAAGTACATGCAAGAAACATAACTAATTGTTTTTTTTTTAAATTTTATTTATTTATTTGAGAGAGAGAGTGAGAGAGAGCATGAGAGGAGAGAAGGTCAGAGGGAGAAGCAGACTCTCCATGGAGCTGGGAGCCCGATGTGGGACTCGATCCCAGGACTCTGGGATCATGACCTGAGCAGAAGGCAGTTGCTCAACCAACTGAACCACCCAGATGCCCCAACATAACTAATTGTTTTTAAGTTCTTTATGACTCTGGTAAGTAAGAAATGTTGAACTTACACGAGTCATTTTGGAAATTTTACATGGATAGTAGAATTATATGGGATTTTTGGAAGACTAGGTTTTGTGGAAATTGGGAGGTGCCTGTGGTTCAGCATTTTTTTTTTTCGGTTCCCTCCAGCCTTACTTATGGATTGGGATTGTACCAGTTTCTCACATGTAGTTCTTAACAGCTATCATGAAATTTGTTAACACCCCTTTAACATTCTGATTTGCACTAATAGAGAACAAGGTCAGCAGTAGCACCAAGAGCATAAGGATACCAGTCTCACCAGTGGACTTGAGGATTCTTTGGGGTTCACCATCAATAGATATGGAGGATTTCCACAATGATGGGTTTTGTTTCTTTGTTTCTCTTCCCATGGAAAACACATAGGCCATAATTTCAACTTTCTCTTGTTCTTTCTATAATTACATTTTTATCATCCATCTTATCTGTAAGTTACTGTGCTTTTGCTTTGTGTTTTATCATCCCTAAGTGAATGAGTTCTCTTAAATCTAATTCCATCAAATATATTGATCAAATAAATATGTCTATCCGCATGGTAAAAGTCGAACCTCATTAATTTGAGGGAGAGCTGAAAATGTTTCTACCACATCAAGCATTTCTGTAAAATCATTTGGAACTTTGGGAGTTTTAGGTACTATCTCATCCTGTAAGACATATTTAATAAGAAATTGGCATTATGGAGAAATTATTTATAGAAAGAGCATGTACCATGAAGCTGGAACAAAATCTCAAACCCACGTAAGCCAAGATCATGAGATAAAAAGAGTATTTATAGCTGCTCCTCTCCCTCTGCTGAAAAAGCAAACAGAACCCCTTCATTGCCATTATGTCATAAAAACACATTAATTCAGGATGCACTTATTGAAAACAGTGCAGAACAAAAACCATCTTCTTCAACAAACTAATATAAATCTAAGCCTAGTCAATTGAAAGTCAAATTAATAAGACTGCCTTGCTTGTGAATATTTTTCAGATTTCCTTTGTTAAAGACAGTTCAGTGACTTCCTAGGCAATGTGCTTATAGGACACAGTGCTGAATTAGCCACTGGACTGGAGAAATCATGGGGAATTAGAGAGCCATGGCAAATTACCTGACAGGCCATTCTATTACTTCACTTTGAATGGCTTTAAGCTGTGAAATTTGGTTTTAAAGCATTCTTAGGTGGCATATAAGCTATTAGGTGCCTTCAGAACCTTGTTAAACCTTTAACCCAATGGTTCTCAATCAACCTTGGCTGCAACGAATGAGGGAAAACCCAAAAATTCTATGTGGTCACACTCCACACCAATTAATCAGACTCTCTAGGGGTGGCTTGGACAACATGTTTTTAAAGCTTCATAGGTGATCCCAATGTCAAGTTTGACAACCATGGATCTAGCCCCACTGGCCAGTGGAACTGCATCATGTGGCTTATAAACCAGTTCTGAAACTTTTTGGAAGATTTTTAGCAATAGCAACTTTGGGATAATTGTGCAGGCTTCTAAGTTGACTGCTTTGAAGGTCAATGTTCATTAGCATATATATCGTTGATGAAGTTGGCCTCATTAGTTTTCAATCTTTCCTCAGACATAAAGGAAGGCTTCCCAAAGACTTCAATGTGACAGTAAAAGAGGGAGGAAGAATTTGTGAAAGGATAAAGACATTTAGAATCCAGGGATTTGATGAAAACAGATGGAAAGTATAACCAGAATTCCTGGAACTGACATGCAGAAATACTTTGTTCTCTTCACTACATTTCTTTCCAAGTTGCTGAGTTAAAATATCCATGGTATAAAAAGCTGATTTCTAAAATATGCTATTAATTTAGGTGGTGAATGCTGGTTGTCACAGAGAGAAAAGCATTTTGTAAGTAAGTGACTCAGTTTTTCTTTATCTTCTCCAACAATGATCTTTTATTTCTCATTCAAAAACTGATAGCATCTCTCAGCATAGAAAATGAACGATGCCATGTCAACAACTGCAGAAGCCAGATCTTAGAATCCGGAGAGAAATAGGTCAGGAAAAAAAAAGGACTATGTCATATTCTATTACCGCTTGAATATATTTGCATTCCTTACCATTGTGAGAAAAACACCTGAGGTTACAGGAAGAAGCTAAACTTTCCCTATATAAAAAGAAAGCATATTTAAATCCTTCAACCAATTGATGAAAAAAACCATCGTTTTGTTCTCACACATTAAAAATGTGACAGCTAACTTTGAAACAACAAGAAAACCGATCAACATAGAGGGGATTCAAAGCATCAGAAGCACTGTTGGACAAGCTGAACTGTAATTTTCCTGCCAACCCCGAAAATGCACAATTCCAAGAGAAAATACTCCGACCTTAATCTTAGCAACATAAATAAAGCTGCTATATTATTTTCCACTTACAGTTTTGTATTAAATTTTTACCCCATGACAGTTTCAATGCAATTTGAGTCTCTGGACAATGTCAAACTAGGGGATAAATTACACAAATTTACTTAGAGTGGAAATTAACTTTCCCCCCAAAAAAACTTTTGGAATATCCCACTTTCCTGTAATCTTTGGCTTTAGCTCCAGTGTATCATCAAGTTTCTGTGACAGTTTAAAGCAGCAATTCTTAACCTGGTGCTCGTAGAGGAGTTTCTGGGGATCTGTTAAATAATCTAGGATTGTTCAGAAAAATTTTGGAGGGGGGTAATCAATGGTCCATAAGTTTCATAACATTATGAAGGCATTTGTGAACTTGATCACATAACGAAATGCTAGTCCATAGGACTCCATCTGGAATAATCAACGGCAAAGAGAAGTCTGTTCAGGTCAGGTTCAAGTACAAGAAACTCCAAGGTTACCTCCGTGGAAGCAAAGAGACAAGACTCAACAAGCAGCTTAGTTATGGAGGATTTGAGTTTTGATGTTTAGGTTTGTCCTGTCAATCATCACAACAGAGAACAAGTCCAGGAAGGGGATCCCTTAGGTTGATACAAGTGTTCATAAACCATTTAAAGAGACTGGGTGGGAAACTAGCATGACTCTATCACCCAGGAGCAGACCCAGGTTTGGAGGTAGGGAGGGACTTCAGGAAAGCAGTGGGATAAAATCCTAGGCAGGCCTAGATACTCTAAGCATAACAAGGCAGTAGTAAGGATTAAATATACATTTTGTTCATATTTCACTTGAAAGAAAATCACGTGTTATCCATATTTGCAGTTCATTACCTTAGATCAATTTTAGATCTGTTTCAAGTGAAAGCATTTCAAAAAAATTTGACCCAAAGTTCTAATCCAATCTTCTTCAGTGCGTAGACTTATCTGTATTGTTATTAATCATTTATTAAGTGCCTACATTGTTTTAAGTACTCTAGAGAGCTCCTGCAGACGTGGTCCAGCAGGTGGTCTCCAGTTGCTGAGAGAAATGTGGTTCGTATTGATTTCATTGTTAATTGATTCATTAAGTGCCTAGGTACTACAGTTATCAGCACCAGAGAAATTCATGGAAGATCAATAAATAACTTTGCACATTATGGAAATGATAATTGAGCTGAAAGAAAGTGTTTTATTTCCTTGGAGCTTGTTTGATATGTAGCATCACTGTACCTGAGGAAAGTACTATGGACTCTACATTGTCATTCAATTCTCAAATCATATATGTTAAAAAGATGTTGGATCTAGATACTTAATATACATCCTGCCATATACACATAACCTATTCTGAGATTACGGATCAGACTCTTACCTTTTCTAGTCACATCTGCCTTCTTTTCCCCCAAAGACCAAAGATCATCTTAGGTGTATCCTCAAAGAATATGTAGCCCAGACTCCTAACCCTGCTGACTGTTCTCAGAAATGATATTCACTGCTATTTCAGAGTCAATATCAATTAGGATTTTAGATGAGAATATTCAAAAGTCCAAAATAATGTTTTTCACATTATATAAAAATGTAAGTCACCCAGGTCCCATATAACCCTATAGTAGACCCAGGAGCCTGGTGGGGGGGGGGGTGCGGGGAGGAAATGTATGTTACGTCACCTAGTTAATGCATTTAAAACAGGAAGAAAATAGGGCAACAAAATGGGACAGCTAGATAAATCTGGAACCAGAAACATGTTTCTATCTCTTGAGCCCTGTGTTTCAATAGGCTAGTGCATTTGACCCTTGTAACTGAGCAAGCATTTGAGCAATCAACCAAGCCCTGTGGTTGACTGTGGAATTGGCCATCATCCATGGGTCATTTATTCCAGAGGGTTTGACCACAGACTATGTCTTTTTATCCACATTAGCCCATTTCTTTTTGCTAGTATCCTTAAAGAATTCAAGGTCCACTAGGCTGTATCTCTTTTAATCTTTCTTCATAAAGTTGAAGGTGACTAGGAATTCACTCCTCAGATTTCAAGTAGCCTTACAAAGCAATTCCACTGGCATTTTTCCTTTCCTCCAATTTCCTATTTATACATATTTAGTAATTCTGACTCTTCTGAAATCTATTCACATTCCTTTGGCCATATGATCTTATAAAAATTATTTACCCTGATTGAGACTCACTTTCTTCATCTGTAAAAATGGGGACAATAATAACTGCACCTGAAAGTTATCAAGTATCAAATGAAATAAGGCATGTACAGGTGCTTCTCCAAGAACCTAGCATATAAACATTCAATAAATTGCATGTGTTATTAATATTATTTCTACTCATAAAGGAGGGAAACTCATACTGGAAATAATAGTACTCTAATGACATGATGCTCTGTGCTTAATATAGGAGAGGCAAGTATAGATATTCAATTGTCAGATACTTTTGCAAGATTAAGAAGGTAGAGGAATTACAGTGGGAAGTCAAAGAAGAATCTTTGTAGTTCCTTCCTTGATAGAGATAGTACTCATGACTGGTCCAGCCATCCATAGAACTGCTGCACAGAACTCTCTTCCCTTGATCAACTCCTCACCTATTTCCATTTGAGATATTCAGACGTTCACCTACTTCCCAAGCAGACACACTCAATCGGAGCTTCCCTACTTCTTCTGTTCATGCGTTCATTTTTCAAAAGAATTAATTGCTTTGCAAGCACTGTCTTACTGAATTTAACCCACATAAAGACCTATAGAAGTAGAGAGACAGCATCACCTTACCCATTTTATAGACTGGAAAACTGAGGCTGATCCCATAACAATGGTTCTATCTTGCAAACAAAAAATCTCTATATTTGGAGTTAGGTATCACTTCTCAAGATATCACTCTCCAGTTACATAAAGGGGCACATCCAGTTTCATACAATTTACTCATTAGGTACCAGGTGAGAATAGGCAAATTACCAGGGGGCCATCCAAACTTTATGCTCCTTCCATCTTCCATCCTGGAACGAGGATACTTTAAGGAGGTTCCCCCTATCACCCTAGCTATCATTCAACTTCCCAGGTGCAGGCTGCTGGGGGGGAGACCAGGGCTCAGGATTATTATTCTAACACCCCGAGATGACACTTCTTTGACAAGTGTAATCAGGATTCTTCCAATGTTCTGTTTGTTTCTTTGTTTGTTTGTTTATTTATTTAAATAACACCTGTCTGGCAGTTGTCACAACCCATTCAGAGCTTTTTATTTAGCAATAATGATAAACAGCTTAAATTCAGCCAGAACCTTTCCAAAGAGAAACTATACATTTGATTGCTGATAAATGTTGGGCACTTTGTAATTATAGGAAGTAGCCATGGCCCAGGGCCCTGTCTTTATAAAAGAGGCTGTTTCGTGCATCCAGGGAGACAGTTTTCCAGACAAATAACCCAAATCAATTTAGCCACTTCCCCTTCAAGGGACAAAAGAGAAATTTCTCTGGTATTTCAAACCTAGCTGAAAGCTGTCACAAGTCCAATTGAGAGGCAAACTTAGTACAAATTGTGTGCACCCAAGCAATCAATTTCAAAAGCCCACTCCCCCTTCCTCTAAAAGCGGTAAGCTGTAGGCTGGCTTTTGTTCTATTACTCTTAGGTGATTGTGTTTGCATTAATAGCAACATTTGCAGTAAGGTTATCCACATCCAGATTTCCGAAAGCTTTCAGTTTGCTGCTGCACATCTCCCTCGGAAGAAAAGACTCTGCCGTAGAGCCTCCCAAGGTCCGCATTGGGGAAAGAGCTGCAGCAGTCCGGGGAAAGAGACTGGCCAAGGGCCCCAGCACAAAGAGCTCAAATGGTGTTCAGATACCACAGTAGTCCTAGCTAAGAATCCATTTTCCCAATGGGTCAGTCAAATAGAAATATCCTTATTCGAGAAACAGTGCCAGAGAGTGTCAGAGAGCCAGGCGAATGTGTTGGAGTCTCACTTGTCACTGCAGCAGAGAAGAGCACAGTCACTTACCCTGGTTCAGTCTGGCCCAGGAGACTCCTCTATACAACACGGAGGGACTAAGAGTGGGGAATAATATGCCAATTTGCATGATTATGTCACAATATTTGTAATGCCCTTCATATTTTTTTAAGTCTCACCGCATCCCTATGTAGGAAAGGCCAGCCAAGTTCCGTTCCCAAAGGAAAGTGAGGCTCCAGAAAGATAATGTGCACTCTACAGGTCACCCCACCATAGTCCCCCAGACTCTCCTCTAATTCATGCATTTGCTTTCCTGTCTTCAATACAGAAGGATGCACCTTGCCCATTTGGGAAAGAGAGAGAAGTGCCATCTCTACTATCAAAATTTGACATGTGCTTAAATCAGACACTCCTTCCCCCCCCCCCCCCCATGGTAATGTTGGTCAGAGTAGAACCAATTTCACAGAGTAGAGACCTTGATGACTGAATGAGGGATCAAATTAATGTCGATTTCTTGGTGCTGTGCTGTTTGTTCATGCAGCCCCTCAGTCCCTTTTTCTTATTGAACTTTTACTCGTCGTTCTAGTTCTACTGGAATACTTCCTCCCTCAGTGAGGCTTTTCTCTTTCCCTCCATCACTCCTTCTTACTCACATTCCCTGGCCCTGCCATCAGTCTGATCTCTCCAAGTCACATGGCCCTGGGCTTTTGTCTATTAGCCCCTATATCTGGCCTTGCATTGGAGTTATATGGGGATTTATACCCAAACGCAAAATTGAAAATTACTTGATGGCAAGAACTAGAATCGGGTCTCGTACACCTTTGTGATTTTCACAAAACCTCCTGAGCACATAGTAGGGGTCAAAAAATCACTGTTAAATGTAATGATTGTGATTGCAACACTCAGCTCAGCCATTAACCACTATCTAATTTCTCCCCAATTTCCCTTATTCTAGATTTGCCAGGCCTTTATAGTTTCCTAGCCTCTCCCTGTCACTATATTTATCCCCTGTTGCAAACCAAGAAGAGAGAAAAAGAAAAATTATAAACATGACCTAACATTTGTAGTTTCTGTCACTGTCTTCTTTTTCCCAATCAAGAGATTTTCTTTTCTACATGATTAATTTCTCCACCCTTTGAGGCCCAGAGTTATCCCAAAAGTTGCCTTGCATCTGTTCGCGTAAGAGAATACATTAATCACCTTAGCAACGTTTGTTTGTAAGTATCTAGGGCCACGTGTCTGTATGTTTCCGTGTATGCATACATATTTCTTTTATCAATCCCTACCTTCTATGTAAACTGATTAAATTCGGTTCCACAAACACCCACAGGGAAATGGATTTTTCTGGAACGCTGTGGAGCTCAAGGAAGAAATACTTCTCAGGGGCACATGGATATTCACTGACTGCTTTTTCACCTGGGGTGACATGTAGACTCATGGCACTGAGTTCAGTTGAAGAAGCAGGAGAACCTCGTGTTTATAAAGTGCAAAAGGTTATTTAATTCTTCCTGAACAGCGATATAAGCCACACACAGAAAAAGGATATGGTGCAGCACAAAATCAGATTTCTTGCACCCAAAACTTCGTTTTATTCAAGCAGGATTTCCTACTATTGTTTGCCTAACATTAAGGGACTCAAAGGGCTAAAGGAGTAATGCTACTTTGCTCCTGCTCTATTAGGCACCTCACTTCTGCTAAATTTGTGAATCTTTGGCTAAATAAATCAAGAATTTATGGGGCACCTGGGTGGCTCAGTTGGTTAAGCATCAGCCTTCAGCTCAGGTCACCATCCCAGGGTCCTGGGATTGAGCCCCACATTGGGCTCCCTACTCAGAGGGGAATCTACTTCTCCCTCCCCCTCTGCCCTTACCCCGCCCCCCCCCGCCCCCATTCATGCTCTCTGTCTCACATGCTCTTTGTCAAATAAATAAAATCTTAAAAAAAAAAAAAAGAATTTACTCTGTGTGTGACACAGAGAGAGAGAGAGAGACAAAGAAAGAGGGAAGGAGAGTAGAGGTGGGGGTGGGGGGTGGAGGAAGGAAAGAGAGAAAAAAGAGGCCTTCTCATTAATCTGTAATATACCTGAAGCAGTGCAATATCTCATCTATTCTACTAAATTGTAAATTCCTAAAGATCAAGGTCCTCATGTTTCATCCTTGCAGCCCTTATATTACCTGCATAGTGATTTGTACGAGTTAATGTTTGATTAGCGGATTAAATGGATAAAGTGAACTTTCAGCATATGGTTTCTATATTAGTTTCCTATGGCTGCTGGAACCAGTTACTACTAATTGGGGGCCTTACAAACAACACAAAGTCATTATCTTATAGTTCTGGGAGTCAGAAGTCTAAACAGAGCTTCATTTTTTTTCCTAGAGATTCCAGGGAAGACTCCATTTTCTTGCCTTTTCCAGTTTCTGCCTGCATTCCATGATTCCTGGTCTCTGTCCTCCATCTTCAAAGCCAGTGATGGCCAATCAAGACTTCGTCACATTGCAGCACCGTGGCCCTCTTCTGCCTCCCTCTCCCACTTATAAGTAATATGCTTGTGATAACATGGGCCCACCTGAATAACTCAGGGTACTCTCCCCATTTCAAGGAAAGCGGATTACAGAACTTAATTACACTCGCCTTTTCCAAGTAGTATAACATAGGCACAGGCTCCAGAATTTAGAAGAGGAAATCTTCTTTTGGAGGGGAGGATTATTCTGCCTCCCACAGCTTCTTTTAAAAAAGAGCATTTTTAAAACTGTTACACTGCTTTAAAACATTTAGCAATAGAACAAATTCTTGAAAAAGGAATTATACGGTGTTTTCCTTTCGCTTTTAAAAAAAGAAGTCCAACCTCCTGCCATAGATTTTTCTTACCCAAATAAGTAGGAAACAATGGAGACTATATCAGTTCTTGCTAGTAGGGCAATTTTTAAATAAGTGACTGAAGTATTAGTAGGCTACAAAATTGCACAAAACTTTTCAGGGCAACTTGAAGCTATATATATAATTTTACTATGTTTGAATTTACATAATTAGTGAAAGTTAGCCGAGAAAAATTCCCATACAAATGCCTGGATTTGTCTTTATGGAATTTTAACCTACTATCTTCTTTTAATTCTCTCACCAGAATGCTTAGGATACAAACTGAAAGACATCCTATTAAGGGTACACTGATATTATTTCTGCTAATCAGTCACAGGCCCAAGACGGTATTGATGATGTCCCCCAAGTATAGAAAAATAAACTACTTTCCAAAGGACCCTAAAAAGTACTATTGAGTTAGAGTCAAAATTAATCATCATATATAGACTACTTTAATTTAGCCTTCTGGCCTTTCACTTAAAGCCTCACTAAATCAACTGTAATCAGAGATAAACAGAGAAGATGGTACAAACTGGCACAAACCACCTTGCTTATACAAAAGTAATGGATAAACAGCCTTCCAGCAAAATAACCACATGGATTTATCTTGTTTCCCTCCTAAACCCTGATCAAAATAGCAAGGATAGCAATAATGAAAGATATTAACCAACAGGGACTAAGAAAATAGGAGAGGAGACAACAACAGACAAAAGATTTCAAAAGATGTTTAGAAAAGCAAAAGTGGAAGGAAAAATACAAGTCAATTCTACAGAGTAAAGGAATTTATATCCTAAGTCCCTGTGGAGAGGAAAGAGCAATGAGATGGGAGCCTTGTAGTCCTACAGAAACTGAGGGGTGGAGGCACCAGGTACCACAGAATGATTGGTTGAAAGATAATTTACAGAGTGCTTGCACTCATGGGGTTCCCCCGCTCTGATCCACACAGATGGTGCCTACCTTTCCTTTTCCAATAGGAGACGAGAAGTTTAGTCTTTGGAAAAACTGAACCTGAGGAGGTTCCAGACTCCAGGATGGGAGTGTATAACCGGGATAAAGCATGGAACTGAGAACAAGGAGATTAAGAGAAAATCTCATAAGACACAGTGGGATCCTCATTCCTTCCCTAGACCTTGACTGTTGACACAGCCAGGTAGATACCACTACTGTTCTGCTCAGGATAATGAATTAGACAACTATGCTTGGAGAAACTAAGGTCCTTAGAGAAAAAGGACTCTGATATTGTGGGTGTCTTTGTGAAGAGTCCCACTTCTGCCTGATCCCCATTCAAGCAAACCCACCAGTCAGCAAGCCTCAAGCCTTCACCTCACATTCACACAGAGCTTCTAATCACTTTTATTGTGGATCACTGTTATACTGCCAAGAAATTCTCCAACTTGAGAGAAACCTTAAAAAAGGTTATAAGAACTCAAAATTTTACTCTCCATGTATCTTGGGTTGCATACGCTTCATCAAGCTGAGGGAGTAAACCTAGAAAGATGAGAACCGAGGAAAGAGGAGATCTAACGTGGAATGATGAAAGGAAGTTATAGGACGAGAACTGTGTCCCAGACCTAGAGAGCAAAAGTAGCCATTCTAGATTGAAACAGGATGGTACAGGGTGTTGGGAAAGAGGCTTACAGGGGAAAATGGAAATGGTAGATTTCTGTTAATTTTTTTCTAATTACTTGAGTAGTTGCAAAAAATATTGATGGGCGTTTGACAAGTCTGGTGGGACGTTTGGGGGAAAAGTTAATGTTAGGTATACAGAAAACAAGGCAAATGAAAACAGATGAAAAAGAGAACTAGTGACCAAAAATTGTAAGAGAAAAGAAATAGAATCATGGTAGACGACTTTTGTCTACCAAAGGCGGTAGACAACTTGTTTCAACAGTGAATAGTATTTACATGGGCATGGCATTTTACATAACAGAAGTGGATGCGTGTGAGAGGGAAAATAGCTTAAATTTCTCATCTTCCAATAAAAAAAGGTAATAGACAATGTGTAATGGTGATAAACCAAAAAATTGTATGGTAACTAGGCTTATTGCATTGATCTATTCTCAATGTATACAAATGTCCAATCACTATGTTGTATATGTGAAACTAATAGAATTTTGTATGTCAGTTATATGTCAGTAATAAAAAGAAGGGGTGGTGAGCAGCCTAAAACAGGAAAAAAAGGAAGAAATTGCAACAAAAGCATATCATTTAGAAATATGGAGATAAATACTAAAAGAAACAGCTCAAAGTTTCAAATGGGACCGAGGAGTGGAGAAATATGAATAAAGGGACTGCTTTTTTCCAATTTAAACTTCATCTTTTATCTGCCTGCATTACTTTGGTAATATTAAAAATTTTTTAAGGGGAAGGAAGGAAGGACAGTAATGAAGCGAAATGAAATGAATTGCCAAAGAGGCAGGAAGTGAATATAATAGTCTGGGTGTATCAGAAAGACAGATCTTTAAATGAACAGGAAATCAGCCTGTTTTGCCTCAAAAGTGATGATAGGGATAATGTTACGAGGCAAACTGAAAAACGTGCTTGATTGTGCTTGCTTCCTAATATTCTCCGGGGCTCATCCGGGGG
This sequence comes from Nasua narica, assembly GCA_028533885.1. NCBI lineage: Eukaryota > Metazoa > Chordata > Mammalia > Carnivora > Procyonidae > Nasua > Nasua narica. Next base: position 75,176,543 of record CM052801.1, on the reverse strand, counting down.
CTTTCGAAAATGATGTTAATGTTATTCTGGGATGACTGGGTGGCTCAGTGTGTTAAGCATCTGCCTTCGGCTCAGGTCATGATCCCAGGGTCCTGGAATCCAGCCTACATCAGGCTCCCTGCTCAGTGGAGAGCCTGCTTCTCACTCTCCTCCTGGCTCCTCTCCCTATCTCTGTCTCTCTCTCAAATAAATAAATTTAAAAATCTTAAAAAAAAAACCCCATCCATATTCTCAAATAGATGTTTCTGAATAAAAGTGGCAATTCCATTACTAATAAGGAGCCACTTTTCACTTATGGAGAAGGAATGCACTTTGGATTGTTTGAACATTGGTATGGGAGATGTAGGCCATTTAACAGATGTTTGGTCTAATTACTTGGGGCCAGCACCTCTACTTCCGGGAGACCTAGCTCAGGTTAGGGAGTACTGCCTAGATCCATGAAACAGGGCTCTAGGTTACTCACTTCACCTCAGGAAATAAATTCAAATGCTTTGCAGAGTATTGTAACATTAAGAGCCAATGTGTACTCCCAAATTATTTGATTTTCAAGTTATCTGCTTCAATAAACCATTCCCCTTACATTATTTGGGACTCTACTTTGCTAGAGTCAACCAAGAATTTAAGACCTTGTCTTGTACCTGTGTGTATCTTGCTTACTAATTATTCTGATAAGGCTTCCATAGCTCTCTCTTGGGGTTAGGGAAATACTGTGTGGAAGAGTCCCTTGAACTGTGATCATATTATATTTCTGCTCCAATTCAATTCTGACACGTGGAATTCCAGCCCATTCCCTGAATGACATCATCCGGGTCTTTCATATTCTGATTTATGGCTCTCAGGATGCTTCTCAGTTTCTTCTTTTCTGATGGGAAAACAAGACTTACATTTCTCATATGGTTATTACATTGAAATTACCATCAGAAAATTAATGTATTTAATAACTGTCAAAAAGAGTGAAAAAGATGTCTGAAACATGAAGACAACTGTATTTATGAATCCCTTCAACCTCTTAGAGGTATCAGATAACAGGATAAATGTCATTATGACTTTGATCCAGGGCACTCTGTCATTTAAAATTTCGGCAAAAAAAGATATTCTTTATTCAGCCAGAGCTGAGAGTGTCATCATGAATAAAGGTCATTTACTTTGTTACTTTTAATTTGTTCAGTGTTGAAGATCTCTGCATTTCCAGCATTGGCAGGAAAATGTACTTCTTATCTGGGGTAAATTATAAACAATGTTGCACTATGAAGGTATTAAATTATCAGATCTTAAAATCTGGACAGGGTTCCTCAGAGGAGGGAAATCAATTAGTTATTGATAAAGGATTAGGCCCTTTGACCTTCTGTTCCCCCATCTTGTATTCTAGACACAGCAGCGTCTCCATTCCTGCTGTCCAATTGTTGCTACTGGAAATAGAGAGGAACCACTCATCCTTGCCATCATCTTCAGTAAAGTGATGAGGTCAGAGAAGTTTGCCTCGTGTTCCACACAATATATACTCAAGAGTTCTTGAGGGTGTAGTTGGCAACAATAGGGATGAGAAGTTTCTGCCTTTGCTTGTGGCACTCAGTGTAACTTTTCTTTCTCTGTGACCCTGAAAAAACCCCCCAGTAGCTCCTCCCCAAGGCTTCTAAATTCTGACAGGAGCTACTCACAACAGTGTGACTGCTGGTACACCCAGGGTTTACCTTCTGTGGGTCAGGGCTAGGGGAACTTTCTTAGTACCTGCTCACACTAGTATTTGAGTCCTTAGCCTAAACTGCTGCAGGACTTGAGTTCTAGGCGATTCCAGATAATGCCACTCGCCGAGTATGTGTGTGTGTATGTATGTGTGTGTGTGTGTGAGAGAGAGAGAGAGAGAGAGAGAGAGAGAGAGAGAGAGACCCATCCCATAACCAAAGAGTTGACAGGGCTGAAAAGTGAAGCTACAACTTTTTCCCATTTCTGCGTCTTCTCCAAATGCCATCTGCTACCAAGTTCCTATGAGATGGTATCATTGCCTGACACCACGATATCCAAGTGTTCATTTAGTTGTTTGCAGGAACTCAAGTGTCCATCAAGGAGCTGGCAGGCACCAGTTGGGATCACTGACCCCCTCTCTGAGCTCAACAAAGTGAGATTAACCCTCCTTTCCTTAGTGACTTCCTTTATCTGAGTTTAAGTCACTAGCCCTCTCCTCCTCACCCAAACCCTTTTTCACCTGCCTTTAAAAATCTCCTGACTCAGGGCACCTAAGTGGTTCAGTCAGTTGAGCGTTGGACTTGTGATTTTGACTCAGGTCATGATCGACTGGGTCATGGGACCAAGCCCCACATCAGGCTTGGCGCTCAGCACAGTGTTCTGGGATTCCCTCTCTTCCTCTCCCTCCTGCCCTCCGCCCCACCTGCTCCCACTCTCTCTCTCTCTCCCTCCTTTCTTGTTCTCTCTCTTTCAAAGAGGCCTTTGGGATAAACCGTTTCCCTGGTGCAGACCAAATATCTCAGGGATGAGCCCCACTGCGTCTGGTAAACTTGGCCTCGGTCACACGTGTTTTAATCTACCTCTCCCACATCCTGGATTCTACTTATTTCCCCAAACTGCCTCATGGCCCTCCTTTGCCCTTTACAAACCCGGCTTTGGCAGTGGCAGAACCAAAAAAGGGCTCTCGGAAGATCCAGTAGAGTTTCTGGCCGATTCGAAGGGCTCCTCCCTGTTTGTGTTGCCTTCTGTGCTCCCCCTTCCCTTTGGGCCTAAACCAGGTTTGTGCTGTTCTGCATCCCACTGCCACCCCACCTGTGCCCTCACACCTCCATGACAAAGGCCCCAGCAACCCATTTTGGGTTTTAGATCTCGGCCAAGTCAGAGCCCCGGCCTCTGCACACACCCGAGGAGGAAGAAAAGAAACTTTATGGAACATTATTCCAAGCTTCTGTTAAAATAATTTTTTTTTCTGCTTCTTTGAGTTCCAATTTAAACCCAATCATTCTTTTTTTTTCCCCTTCTTAAATTTATGCTGCTTCAACTACTTAATACATCTTTTCTTAATTTTTAGGATTTCTGGTTGGAAAAATTCACAAGTATCCAGTATGGAATTTCTCTCTTTATGTGGTTCATAAATCCATCTTAATTTTGATTCACAAACTCCATTTTTCATCTATAGTTGCCATTCTTTCAATTTTTCCTTCCTTTCTCATCATACAGAGGCCAAGAAGCTGTATATCTTGGATGATCTTTCCAGACTATCCTGTATGGCACATTCCTCTTTCTGTCTGGTACTCACTCTGTCTCTCAATTTCTCTCTTTCTCATGAAACAATGAATGCATGACTTTCTGTGTACTCTTAATCCCCCTTTACTTTATCTTACTGATTTCACTGTTAAAATCATCAGCAAAATAAGACAAAGCCTCTTCTTTCTGTCCATATTATACTTATGCTGTATCTCTGTAAATACTGAGTGTTTATCCCAAATGACCAGGTTAGCTATAAAGAAAGCATTTATTTGGGGATGTAACAAGGGTGGTGTGAGAGAGAGAGAACAAGTGAGTGAGCTTTTGCTTTATTTAGAACAGGAACTCCTTCCTAATACTCTTCACTGAATGAGGCCAAGACCTCAGGGCCAGAAATAAGTAAACAAAGTCAAACTAAAACTGAGTTTACCATGGGAACAAACTGCTCTGAGGGTATTTTGGAAGATCCATACGAATGAGCTCAGACAATAGGAAATCCAAAAGGAAATCCAAAACATAATCCCCTCTTGGAGAAGTCATGGCTTAAGAAACTCAACTTTCCATGGTCAAGAAACCAGCCTTTCCATGAGAAAAGTCAGTCTGTGCTTCCTTTTCAAATCTAGACTAATAGTACAATATATCCTCCCGTGATCTGTCTTCAAAATGTGCCCCAAAGTCTCTTGTCATGTGGATAAGAATTAGATGTATTCGTGTCCCTGGAGAAAATAGCAAGAGCCAAAAGGAGGAAAGGACAGGGAGGCAGATTTCAGGCCAACATAAAGAGTAACTTTGGAGCTGTGAAAAGTTGCCTGAAAATCAAACTGACTGCCCCAGGAGGTAGTGTTTGAGCAGAGAAGCTAGATGACCTTGCCAGAAATGTCATCAGAAGGACTCAAAGACAAATGCAGTGGGGAGGAGCCTGGGATTTGTTCTGACCCCTAAGAGTCTATAATTTTATCATTTTCTAAATAGTCTTTAGCAAGTATGTGTTTAAATATGTTCTTTTATTTATTTATTTTTTGAAGACATTTATTTTTGAGAGAGAGAGCAAGAGAGCAGGGGAGGGGCAGCGGGAGAGGGAGAGAATCTCAAGCAGAATCCCCACTGAGCAGAGAGTTTGATGTGGGGCTCTATCTCGTGACCCTGAGATCATGACCTCAGCCAAAATCAAGAGTCAGATGCTTAACCGACTGAGCCACCTAGGCGCCCCTGAATATGTTCTTTTATACCATTGCCCTCCATCCATTGGATGGATATCATTGCCATTCCTACTTAACCTGCTTTTCCCTATAGGTCTTAGGCTAGATAAGCCCTGGGCCCATCCCTGCACTAACAAAAAACATAACATGCAGTTTCCTGGCTGGGATAGGTGTTCACATGAAATTCAAACATCCTTTGTGCTAGCCCCCCAGGTTGTTTTCCAATCCACTTTGCCTTGCCCTGCCCCTTCACTGTTTGAGGCTCTTCTGAACTTGGCCTTTTGACCAGCTGCTGGCTTTGCTTTTCAATAGGTTGGTCCTCCAGTTTCTTGCTTTCCCCCAGGTTGCTGACCCCTTGCCCTGACCTTTGATTTGCATGAGCATCTGGATTCCCAATTTCCTACATCATCTGCAACACTGAAATGTGGGTTCTGCAAACAAACTACAGAAGTTTAAATCTAGGCTGCTTTGCCACTGACCTTGCTCTGCCACTGCTCTGTAACCTTGGACAAGATAGTCGTCCTCCTGGGATTTCAGTCCCTTCTTCTGAAATGAAGAGGACAAAGGCATCACCTAATTAATTGGGTTGTTTGAGAAAAAATAATTAAATTATATAAGAGGCCAAGAGTATCAGTGATATTTAAAGGCATCCGATACACTCCAGGAAATGCTGGAGCGAACACTGGCAGAGATCTTTTTGGGTTGCTACAACATTATTCCTTCAACCTCAACTCATTGTAGATGTTCTCTTTGGGGTTCCTTGTGGATGTCTCAGTCACTACCAGGGTCCCCAGAACGATTTTTGTCTTTCTGCATTATCTGCCCATTGAACCTCTCCAGAAGAAATTGAAAGGGGTGGGGCACCTGGGTGGCTCAGTTGGTTAAGTGCCTGCCTTCAACTCAGGTCAGGAACCTAGGGTCCTGGGATCGAGCCCCACATCGGGTTCCCTGCTCAGCGGGGAGACTGCTTCTCTCTCTCCTCCCCACTCATGCTCTCTGTCACTATTTCTGTCTCTCTCTCTCTCAAATGAATAAATTTAATCTTTTAAAAGAAAAAGAAATTTAAAGTGGCTTTATAGTAAGACGGACATAGGAGAGAGGCCCTATACATATCTTTTCTTTTCCCCTGTTACACAGCATCCGAGTAGCCATGCCTCTGAGAGGCAGCGTAGCAGAGTGTGTGTGTGGGGGGGGAAGGTAGGTTCTGGAGTCAGACTGCCTTAATTCAAATCCCACCTAACCACCTACTGGTCATGTGAGGCTGGCCAGGTCACCAACACGTTCTGTGTTTCCACTTCCCCAAATGAAATAGAGATGATAACACAAGCACCTACTCCGTAAAGTCTATGCATGGATGAAATGAATAAATTATGAATTAATAAATCTGAATATATGAATGAATGAATAATGAATATACAAATTAATATACCTTAACACTCTGTTCCTGACACCTAGTAGGTACTCAATACATGCTAATTATTATTGTTTCCTCCTGTACAAAGGGGATATGTCACACTCCAGTGAATAATAATGATTCTTCGTAGGTTTGGAGGAAGACAGTCTTAGACCAGGAAAGGAAGCAAGCGTACTTTGACTTCCACATTCTCCAGTGGTGTGGCTAAAGTTATCAAACATGCAAATGAGAAGCACTGACCTATTCAGTTGCTCATCTAGTTGCCTTTGTTTTCCCAGTCATAGCCTCCAGCCTGTCTCTATATTGTTACTATTACCAGTAGTCCTGACACAGAGCTTCTGTAGGCTGCCACAGGGGACATGACCATGACCTTTCAAGGCCCTGAGCAGACACCACATTCACATAGCAACCTTCAATTCCATACACACAGGCCCCAAACCTGGTGATTTTTATACTCATGTCTGGAAAAGAGAAGCGTATCAAGGCACTCACTAAACGTTAGGAATATTAGCTTAAAACAGTCCAGACCAGGGAAGAAGAGACAGGCAGACAAGAGATAATCCCATCTGGAGAAGACCATGGAACTCGCCACAAAATTCCACAGAAATTAGGAATGAATGGGCTGTGATTTCACAAACAATTTTTGCTAGGGAAAAAATGTATGGGGGATGGCATCGGAAGGAAAGGGAGAGAGCCCACTGAAGATGTTTTCTGAGAGTAATACAGAATTCTCAAGCACACTTGGAAATTCTGGGAGTGTAGGTGGGTCAGGATCGCCAGCTCACAGGTTCTGTTCCTGCTTCTGCTGCACCTCAGATGTGTGACTCAGGGACAGCTTCTTGCCCTCTCAGTGCCACTTATATTCACATTGTTAAAAGAAGGAACACCATCCTTCAGCCCCGAATCTGATAAAGGATCACAGGGAATTGTATCAGTGCTTGCCTTTGGAAGCAGCGAGAGAGTTACAAAGAGCACTGTCCTGATCTTCATTCTGTAAGCCTGTATATAGGCTGGACTCCAGCCAGAATCCCAAACAATGACTTATTTGCTAATAACACGCTTCCTTCCGACAAGCTATTTTGTGAGGGAAGAGTGTAAGAAGTAATTGGGAGGCCAGGGTTTAGAATTAGATTCTGGATCTCACACAAGAAAGTTACATGACCTCGGGCAAGTTAATTATTCCTTGACTGACTTAAGTTTTCTCAGCTGTGAAATGGGAAAAAATATGGTACCTACCTCACTGGGTTTCTGTGAGGACTGAGGTAAAGCATGAGTTACTGAGCTCAGTGCTTGGCACATAGCACGTGTTGAATAAATGTGACCTATTATTATAATTTAGCCTCCCTGCTCCACATCTGGGTGCATCAGGGGTAATAGAAGGAGGTGAAGAGATGGGATGATGCAAACAAAGGCAGGATATGAGTTGTCATGTCCAGGGTGGTGGGGGTGGGCTTAATGCCATTGCAGAGTATATGTTGCTGGGGGGGTGGCAGGTGTACTTTGGTAAAATCATGGCACACCTCAGGAAGGGAAAAGGCAACCATCAGAAGCAGGAAGCTGGAGTACAACAGGCCCTGGCCTTCAAGGCTAGAGGTCTGAATTGATTTAGTAAACATGAGTGGGGCATCTATTAGGTGCAAGGCATTCTTATGGCCTCCGAAGACAGCAACATACTTCCAGAGGTTCTCCTGCCTCTGTGAGCTCCTCAAGCAAATCATTAGTCCTAGTCCTCTTCACTCATTCACTTAGTATTTATTGGAAAATACGGGTGCCAAGTATTGTGGTAGAACCCAAATACTCCAAGAGAAAAGAAAGGAAACAAAAAGCCCTTCAGGAGTTGTCTCTTGTGCACCCAGGCAAGGACCTACTTTGGGAATTACCCAATCTCCACTGGGTCCCACACATGGATAGTCAGGCAGTCTTTCCATTGTTCCATCACCCATAGAAAAATCGAGTATGCCTCTTATGAGTCACAGAATTTGCTTACATGATCATCCAACTTGATTTAGAACATTGTTTTCCTACGAGATGTAGTTTTCCTCTGATTTGATTCCCATACTCACTCCTCACAATGCTGTTCCCAGAGGAGATATCTCCCTAGCTCAGGGGTTTTGCAACTCTGATTCAAAGACGTTTAAGACTCCTTAAAGAGGTTACGGTGTTTCTGAGAGTATTCAGTTTGAATTATAATAATCATATTGTTAAATATCTTTCAAAACATAGTAAAATAATAAAACACTCAAAAGGAATAAATACCAAATTTTAATATATTGGAAACCACTACAGTGTTAATTTGTGCTACTGGGTAAGTTAGTTTTTAGTGCAGACCTAGACTGATAGCTATTCCTACCATTTCCATTTAATTCAAGAGTCCCCAGAGATTGTAAATTGAGCTGTCCAAAACACTGCTTCTATTTGCAATTTATCTGTGAATTAGGAATGTCTCTACACTGTGCAACCAAAACTTTGTAGAAAAAACAAATTCGATTCTGAAGCTGAACATAAGAATACAACTGTCACCCAGAACCCCATATTTCCAAGGTTTGTATTTATCAAAACTTTATTGATGTACTGATTATTCCCTAAGTAAATGGTATAAATTTGAATTTAAAATATTTCAACATGTTTACATGTTATAGCTTTCTGTAAGATTCCATTTAACAAAACTTCCTGTTAAAAATAAAATTTTGAAACTATTGTTCTAAGTGTACTCTGCAGTTCAAAGTTTAGTAGGGCGAAGTCA
>CM052801.1:75150794-75167477 GCA_028533885.1 Nasua narica | reverse complement strand
TGGATAGGGATATGGACATTGGTGAGGGTATGTGCTATGGCAAATGCTGTGAAATGTGTCAGCCTGATGATTCACAGACCTGTACCCTGGGGTAAATAATACATTATATGTTAATAAAAAAATTAAAAAAAAAAAAGAAAAACATGCACTGTATTTAAATATGTTGCAAAGGTACAAAAAGCCATAAAGATCATAAAACCATAAAAAAAAAAAAAGAAATGCTATTTCTCTGTGTTAGCATTATGCAGAGATAGGCCGCTTCATTTTGTTGAGATTTATTGTTATGTGCTGTGTCTTCCATTGAGAAAAACTTTCTCATTGAATTTCATAGCTTTAGTGTTAAACTTGGGGTAGCACATGCTATCAATTGGCATTTCCAGTGAAGGGAAAAAAGTGAAGATTCGTTGCTCAACATCTCACAAGGCATTACCTTAGTGTGTACCTAATTCATTCTTCTTCACTCCATTTCATAAATTATGGGCATATCCTCCATCATCCCAAATCTTGGAAATTATGGTTTTATAATAACTTAATTACAGAGTATAGATCACCACAGTTAAATGAAAGCAAGTGAATACATCATTCAGTATTCTAGGCCAAGTTTGGCTAGAGAAGAATTTCAAATGTTTTAATTGATATCCACAATGTATTTTTGTTCGATTAGAGTTCTAAATGAGAGCCAAGAGCAATGGTGACCTTTAAATATCCTATTCATTTTAAGACTGCAGTAGATGATTTTAAACCAATTAATTATAAGCATTATAAGTAAATGAGTTATTAGCATTCATGAATTCTATAACAGCCAATTTGTTCCTGTTCCCAAACCCTCGAAGTGCCTATTTTATAATTTCTTGGAGATGTAACCATAGGAACTAAGTGGTTGCCAACATAAACCTTTATAATGAATGAGGGTAAGTTTTCACCTTTTTGAATCATTTTGAAATGTATACGGAACCCAGGTAATGTACCTCAAGGACTACAGTTTTCTTCAAAGTGAAAAAGTTGTCTTACAGCTCTCCACTCCCTAGGGTTCGTTTATTCGAGAAGCATTTAGAGAGTGTTGCTTTGTACCAGGTACTATGTCAGCCACCTTGATGGATAAAATACGAATAAAACACTGTCATCACCCTCGAGGAGCTTAAAGTATAGGAGGAGAGGTACAACATTTACCCAGGCTAGTGTGTTATCCACCACAATGTCTAAAGTATCATAAGAAAGGAATAAACCAAGATGTTTCCTTGTAAAATAATTTGTTGCACAACCTCCTTTTTACCTACCAGCTCTTCCTCCATAAAAGGTTATGAAAATTGCAAATAAAACACCTTTGATCTACAATCGTGGTGAAATGGGTAAATCTACAAAATGGATTAAGGCTTTGATCAAGAAAGCTTATCATTGGGGCGCCTGAGTGGCTCAGTGGGTTAAACCTCTGCCTTCAGCTCAGGTCATGATCTCAGGGTCCTGAGATCGAGCCCCACATCGGACTCTCCACTCAGCGGGGAGTCTGCTTCTCCCTCTCTCTCTGCCTGCCTCTCTGCCTACTTGTGATATCTCTCTGTCAAATAAATAAATAAAATCTTTAAAAAAAAAAAAAAAAGAAAGCTTATCATTTCTCTCTTCCATTTGCAAATCATCTATTTATCTATCTCTATACCCCAAGGGAGGAGTATGGTATAGACTTACACATTGAATAGAAGTAAAGAAGGCAAGTAGAAGAGGGAGAAAAAGGAGAGGAATAAGTCTGGTGTCTTTTCAGAGTCAGGGAATTAAATGGATATCCATCAGAAGAACCTGAGAATCCTTTCTCACTAAGTACTATTATTACTTGAAGGACATGACTCCATAATCTCCATGATTTAACTGAGTCAATCACAGCACCAGTTTGGTTGTCAATATTATGATTTTAATTACATTAACAATACTTGTCCAGATAAAGGACTAGTTATCCAAAGCACTGATTCAATCATGCTGCTGTATTTCTGCCATATAAGCACAGTTTGGATGCTTCTCTAAATCTCTAAATCTTGGCAGCGAACTGCAGAACTTCTAGAGGCCAAAGTCAATACATTGGCATAATAGACTTTGTTAATTCTTCCATGATGTTGGCAGAGGGGAGTTCATTCACATCATGGACCTTCTCTTTTCTGTAATTGAATGTATATATTTCGAATCACTTTTTACCTTGACTTTCATTATAACATAAGAGATATACTCTTTAAAAAGGATAAAATGAAACCAAATAAAATACAAGGGTTACAAAGGAGAGTAAGAACCACATTCTAGGGGGTGCCTGGTGGCTCACTTGGCTAAGTGTTTGCCTTTGGCTCCGGACATGATCCCAGGGTCCTGGGATCCAGTGCTGCTCTGCGCTGGGGGAGGGGGGGGGCGGGATGTCCCTGCTCAGCGGCGAGTCTGCTTCTTCCTCTCCCTCTGCCTGCTGCTCCCCCTGCTAGTACTCTCTCACTATCTCTCTCTCTCTCAAATGAATAAATAAAATCTTAAAACAAATGAAAACAAAACTATGGCCCTTAGACCTATTCATCGTAAACAAAACTTTAGAATTCCTAGAAGTATAAAACATAAGACTGCCAGTTTCACAAAATCCACTAAAAAAAAAAATCTACCCAATTCATATCAACACACTTCTTTCACAAGTTTTGAGGATCGATGCATGTGGATTTTGGAGTCGTGTTTCCTACCACTTTGTGGACGTTGCTAGCTTATTTCTAAATATAAACACTGGACAGAACAGAGAACAGGGAAACATGAAAGAGGCAAGGAACCAGTAGAATCAGCAACCTATAAATAAGAAGAAAAGGACAATTCTTGTAACATGTAAGTATCAAATGGGTAATGGCAGGAGGCAACAGAGTGGTGCTCGGGATTTAAGGAGACTTATGAGGAGGGGTGCCTGAGTGGCTCAGTGGGTTAAAGCCTCTGCCTTCAGCTCAGGTCATGATCTCAGGGTCCTGGGATCAAGCCCCGCATTGGGCTCTCTGCTCAGCAGGGAGCCTGCTTCCCCCCCATCTCTCTGCCTGCCTCTTTGCCTACTTGTGATCTCTCTCTCTCGGTGTCAAAATAAATAAATAAAATCTTTTAAAAAAATAAAGAGACTCATGATAAGGGAAAAATCAATTCTATAAATTATCAGCACCATATACAATATATTCTATCGAGCTCTGAGTTTGAGATATTTTAAAGTTCTGATTTTTCTTTGTTCAAGTTCCATTTAACAGGATACCTTTTCCCTCCTGAAATATTTTTCTCATTTGCTAAATGCTATTGTCCTTTAGCCCTCTTTGCAGAGACTTGTTTCATGAATCAAGGGAGGGAGATGCCTAAATATTATTTAGTAGTTGTTTCTGCTCCCCAAACTGGATTCCTCTCTGCCATTGACTTAGATCTTGGTTCAAATAGTCCTGGAATGTTGCTCCTTCCATTGATTTAATCAATATATAGGCTTAGTGAATTTTCTTTAAAAGAGTTTGACCTAATCTTTAGCTGAGACCTAAGATTCTCTGACCAGGCAGCTCTATTCTGTTCTCTGTCTATAGCATCTGTGCAGAAGTGAGATTAGCATCTTTGCAGAAGCTATCGAACCTTTGGGTATTTCTGTTTAGGCGACAGTTCAAAGAGCAGGTGAACCCAGTATGCACAGAAGGCTTTCACGTCATCCTCTAAAATGAACCAGAAAATGTTTCCCCAAGGTTTGAGAATTCATCTAAGTTTACCATTTTGTCATACAGGGAAGGACCCTGAATGACAGAGTCCAGTGCTAAGGTCTGACATGGGCTGCAGAATGACTAATGCTCAAAGGAAACTGAAACAGCGGGCTTTCTTTGCCTCCTTCCCTCTCCACCTGGAGTTTGGAGGGGCTTCATTTTCCAGATCGTGCTCACTGCAAGCCCCAAACAGAAGTTACAATCAGGCCTTAAGTGTGGTTTCTTACAGCAAAGGGCTTATATTCACAATCGGGCCATTTTTATTCTTCACTTAAGCACACCCTCCCTAAAGAGCCTAAACAAAACAAAACAAACAAAACAAAAAACAAAAAGATACTAAGAAAATACTCAGATGAATGGTCCGGAGAAGAAAAGAGGGGAACAAAGGCTAGAGGGGAGTCAACACATTCTGAGCCTCAGCAGAGCACCTCGTTAATGATTAAGAATAGATTGATTTTAATAACCTCGAACAGTTCTGCTATGTCTTTTGATTTAAATAGATTCTTTTTTAAAAAAAAAGATTTTATTTATTTGAAGGAGAGCGAGTGCGTGAGCAGCGGGAGGGGCTGAGGGAGAAGCCGACTCCCTGCTGAGCAGGGAGCCCAATGCGGCTGGATCTCAGCACCCCAGGATCATGACCTGAGCCAAAGGCAGCCACTTAACCGACTGAGCCAGCCAGGCGCCCCTAAATAGATTCTCACATTAGAACGTTTTTAGGCTGGCAGAATTTCTAGAGCCGATACAAAGTTTCTGAGTAACCCAGGCCAAGTTTTGCCTATTTTAACATCTGAAATTAGTAAAGAAAAATGCCACAATTAATGGACCCATATTGATACGTTATTATTAATTAAAGCTCATACTTTATGCAGATCTCTTTAGTTTTTACCTACTGGTTTTCTCTCGCAGGTTCCATCGGGCGGCCATATTACGTTTTGTTGTCTGGTCTCTTGAGGCTCTCTCGGCTGTGGCCATTGCTCAGGCTTTCCTTATTTGTGAAGATCTTGACGCTTTTGAGGAATCCTGGTCACAGGTTTTGTCAATTGGTGCTTTTCTAGCGTTTTCCTCATGATTAGACTGATGTGGGTTCCATGAACGAAGATCCCAGGTAAGCCACTCTAATCACTTTATATCAAGGGTACCTGTTGTCCACAATTTTTTTTTAAAGATTTTAATTATTTGAGGGACAGACTGTGACAGAGCACAAGCAGGGAGAGGGATGGAGGGTGAGAGAGAAGCAGACTCCCCACTGAGCAGGGAGCCCAGGACCCTGAGATCATGACCTGAGCAGAAAACAGAAGCTTAAGCGAATGAACCACCAGGTGACCCTCCACACGTTTTATCGCTGATAGTATTAACCTTGATCACCTGGCTGAGGTAGTCTTGTCAGGTTTTTCCAATGTAAGTTTTCTATTCCCCCACTCTCTTCCGTACTTGGCTCTTGGAAAGGAACACAATCTCCACTAAGCTCCATCTCCTTGAAAGCAGATAATCTACATAAATCTTTCACAAGGGAGGTTCGTCTATTCTCCTCTCACCCGCTGATTTCTTTATTCAATCATATATAGATATATAAAACAAATATATATGTTTATTTATTTATATATTATGTTATTTATATATATTATATATAACAAATATATATGTTTATTTAACGATTTTATTTATTTATTTATTTATTTATTTATTTAACAGAGAGAGATAGTGAGAGAGGGAACACAAGCAGGGGGAGTGGGAGAGGGAGAGGCAGGCTTCCCGCTGAGCAAGGAGCCTGACGCAGGGCTTGATCCTAGCACTCTGGGATCATGACCTGAGCCAAAGGCAGATGCTTAACGACTGAGTCACCCAGGTGCCCCTCAATCATTTATCTATTAGTATGGATTCACAGATATCTATTTTTATAAGTTGTGTTTCAATCCAATATGACCTTATTTTGTTGCCCAAATGATTCCAGCGTTGGCCATTGGGAGCGCTTTCACTGGGCTTCTCTGTCCCTTTGACATATCCCCATTACTGTGTTTGTGTTTTGTTTTGTTTTGTTTTGTTTTGTTTTGTTTTGTTTTGAGAACTACCTTAGTTTTACACACAAGAGGATGCTCTGGCACTAAAAAATGGGTATTTCCTGCCCTAGTCCTAGAATCAGCTATTTCTCTGAGAATTCTTGGTTCCTTTTATTGGCGAATGGTGTTAGAAACAACGATCTGTGTGCTAGGCATCTTCATTGTCAGTGCAGTGGTGTTTATTGTAGGCCTTCTCAGCTGTGAGAGCAAGGACAGTTGTGTATACTAACTCATGTAAATGCAGATACCTAGAAATATTTCTACAGAAATTTATCTTTTCCTATATTAAGGCAAATATGAGTTTTTACAGATGTCTCCAACTCTAATCCATTACTATGCGGATCCCGCTAGCCCCCTTCCCTTGCTTACCTATAACCTCCCAACTCCAACAGCAAGAAACCTGGCTCTTCCCATCTGCCATCCATTTAGGGAATTGTTCGCTTCTGGTACACAGGTATAGTGGTTTCAAAACCCTTAACCCTCACCTCCACGGGAAATACCTTTATCGAGTAGAGTACAGTCCCTTTTGACTTAATTCTTATAGTCCATTTATTTTCTAAGTTATTTAGGTCAGTATATTATTCTCCTACCCCCTGAGCAAGGTCATTTCGTGCTTTTTTAATATGGTTAAAATCTTATGTTACATTCTGTATTTCATTCTGATATCCCCTAACTAACTTCCTAATAGACTTAACAATTCGTGTGCATTAAGGTTTGCTCTTTGTACTGTCAAGTTTTATGGGATTTGACAAATGCATTATGTCATGTATCTACCATCACAGTATCATATGGAGTAGTTTTGGTTCCCTAAAAAATCCCTTCTGCTTCACCTGCTTATTACCCACCCCCAAATCACCAGCAATCACTGATATATTTACTGTCTCTATAGTTCTGCCTTTTCCAAAATGTCATTTGAATGGAATTATATAGTATATAGCCTTTTCAGACTGCTTTCTATCATTTAAGAATGTCCGTTTAAGTTCATCTATGGCTTGAGGGGTTGTTTTTTTGTTTTTTGTTTGTTTGTTTGTTTTAGTAAATGCATCGCACCTTATGGATGTACCCTAGCTTGTTTGTCCATTCATATACTGAAGGATCTTGGTTGCTTCTTGTTTTGGGTGACCATTAATAAGGCTGCTATAAACATTTGTGTACAGATATTGTATGGGCATAAGTTTTCAACTCAGTTGAGTAAATATCTGAGAGTATAATTGCTGGATTGCATGGTAAGATTATGTTCAGCTTTATAAGGAACTTCCAAAATGTCTTCAAAAGTAGTTGTCCCATTTTTCATTTCCACCAGCAATGAATGAATGAGTCTTTGTTCCTCAGCATCCTTGCCAGCAATCCGTATTGTCAGGTTTTGGTGGGGGTTTTTTGTTTGTTTTTGTTTTTTTTTTAAGATTTTATTTATTTATTTGTGGGAGAGAGAAAGCACAAGCAGGGGGAGCGGCAGGCAGAGGGAGGGGAAGAAGCAGGCCCCCCACTGAGCAGAGAGCCTGACACAGGGCTTGATCCCAGGACCCTGGCCGAGGTCATGACAGGACCCATGGCCGAGGCAGATGCTTAACTGACTGAGCCAACCACGTGCCCTTGTTTTTGTTTTGTCATTTTAATACATGTGTGCAATATCTCTTTGAACTTACCTCACTGAGCAAATCATTTTCTATACGTTCCTTGCAAGAAATCAAACTATATTGCTGATCTGTATGCATGCATGAAAGGAGAAAAATAATTTACTCAAAAATTATTTAATTTAATGCTGGTTTTTCTTTATTATTTCCTGGACTTAAGAAAAAAAATTTCTCCTTTTCTTACCCCCTTGCTCCCCAGTTTCATTTGCTTACTTGCTCAGCCTGAAGGAGGAGGACAGGAAAGGGACTGACAACCAACCATTGTCTAATTAGTTGTCATCCTTGTGTGGTGAACATTGCCTAGGTCTCTTCTCTAGTCTGATTCAGCCAATCAACCCAAATAATTGAGATGTGGTTGATATTTTGACTCTACTATGAGGAAAGAGTCTTGACTTTCTACTCTCCTGAACCTAGTAAGTAGAATTGATTGTTTATGTGTCACTAAACATCAGGGAAATGCAAATCAAAGCCACAATGCGATATCACCTTACACCCGTCAGAATGACTACAATAAGAAAGACAAAAAATAACAAGTGTTGGCAAGGATATGGAGAAAAGGGAACTCTCTTGGACTGTTGATGGGAATGTAAATTAGTACAGCCACTGTAGAAAACAGTAATACAGTTCCCCAAAAAATTAAAAATAGAACTACCATTTGGTCCAATTCTACTCCTAGATATTGACCCAAAGAAAACAAAAACATTAATTCAAAAATATATATGCACTACTATGTTTATTGCAGCATTACTTACAATAACCAAGATATGGAAGCAATCTCCATGTCCATTGATAGGTGAATGGATAAAGATGTGATATATATATAGATAATATACACCCACACAATGAAATATTACTCAGCCACAAGAAAGGATGAGCTCTTGTCATTTGTGACAACACGGATGGACCTAGAGGGTATTATACTAAGTGAAATAAGTCAGAGAAAGATAAATACCATATGATTTTGCTTACATGTAGAATCTTAAAAACAAAAAAAAAATGAATAAACGAACAAACAAAAAGCAGACTCAGACCGACAAATACAGAGAACAAACTGATGGTTGCCAGAGGGGAGGGGGATGGAAAATGGGCAATATGTGTGAAGAGGAATGGGAGACAGAGTCTTCAAGTTATCGAATAAATACATCATGGGAATAAAAGGTACAGCATAGGAAATATAGTCAATGATACTGTAATAATGCTGTATGGTGACAGATGGTAGTTACACATGTGGTGAGCAGAGCATAATGTATAGGGATTTTGAATCACTAGGTTACACAACTGAAACTGATGTAATATTGTGTGTTAACTATAATCAAATAAAATTAAAAAAAGATTCCATGGCATTTTTTTTACAGAAATAGAAAAAAAATAATTCCAAAATTTGTATGGAACCACAAAAGACCCTGAATAGCTGAGGCAATCTTGAGAAAGAATAACAAAGCTGGAGGCATCACACTTCCTGATCTCAAAGTATATTACGAAGCTATAATAATCAAAACAGGATGGCACTGGCATTAAAGGAGACATGTAGACAAATGGAACAGAATTGTGAGGCCAGAAATAAACCGATGTGTGTATGGTCAACTCATGGTCAACAAAGGAGCCAAGAATACTCAGTGGGGAAAAGACAGTCTCTTCAATAAACAGTGCTGGGAAAACTGCATACTCTCATGCAAAAGAATGAAACTGGGCCCTAATTTTAGACCACTCACAAATATTGACTTGAAATGCATTAAAAATGTAAAAGAACCAAAACCATAAAACTCCTGGAAGAAAACAGGGTGAAATCTCCTTAACATGGGTCTTGGCAACGATTTTTTTGGATATGACATCAAAAGCGTAAGCAACAAAAGCAAAAATAAACAAGTGAGACAATATAACTACAAACCTTCTGCACGGCAAAAGAAATGATCAGCAAAAGAAAAAGACAACCTACAAAATGGGAGAAGATATTTGCAAACTGTTATCTGATAAGGATTTAATAAACAAAATATATAAAGAATTCAGATGACTCAATAGCAAAAAACCAAATTGTTCAATTAAAAATGGTCAAAGGACCCAAATAACTGTTTTGTCAAAGAAGATATACAAATGGCCTGCAGATACATGAAAAGGTGTTCAACATCGCTGATAATCAAGGAAATGCAAATCAAAACCATAATGAGATATCATCTCACACCTGTTAATATGGTTATTATCAGATAAGAGATAACAAATGCTGGCAAGGATATGGAGAAAAGGGAACTCTTGTACACTGGTGGGAATGTAAATTGGTTCAGCCACTACGGAAAATGGTTGGAGATTCCTCAAAAAATGAAAAATAGAACATCTGACAATCCCACTACTGGATATATACCCAAAGGAAATGAAATCAGGATCTTGAGGAGATATCTACCCTCCCATGTTCAATGCCACATTATTTATCATAGCCAAGATGTGGTAACAACCTAAGTGTCTGTTGATGGATGAATGGATAAGATGTGATATATATGTATGAATATTATTCAGCCATGAGAAAGAAGGAAATTCTGCCATTGCAACAACATGGATAAACCTGGAGGACATTACGTTAAGTGAAATAAGTCAGACAGAGAAAAGCAAATCCTGCATGATCTCACTTATATGTGGAATCTAAAACAAACAAACAAATAAACTTATAGAAACAGAAAGCAGAATGATGGTTGCCAGCAATGGAGGGATAGGGAAAATGGGGAGATGTTGGTCAAAGGATACAAACCTCCACTTATAAGATGAATAAGTTCTAGGGATCTATTGTATAGCATGGCAATTATAGTTAATAAACTGTATACTATACTTAAAAGTTGCTAAGAAGATAAATCTTAAAAGTTCCCAATACACACACACACACACACACACACACACACACACACACAGTAAGTATATGAGGTAATGGATGTGTTAACTACCATTACTATGGTAATCATTGTGTAACATATATGTAGATCAGGTCATTATGTGTATACCCAAAACTTACAGAATGTTTTATGTCGATTATATCTCAACAAAGCTGGGTGGGGTGGAAAGTATGGTTTTATTTAGCCTCATCAATTATTTGCTTATCCAAAGAGGATATATATCTCTATTTCTTCAGTGTCAAGTATTTGGGTAGAAATTTGCTTCTTAATCAGTGTATCAAATGTTGACTCACCTATAAATGGTAGTAATAATGTGACCAAATAAAGGTTTTCCAGAATTATATTTTCCTTTAAAAAAGCACTGGTTTTCCCATTAAAGAAGTGGATAAATTCAATAGCTTTTCATTATTGGGTCAAGTTCCTTAACTATCTCTATTTTAAAACCAGTGAGTTCAAATTACAGGCTTCAGACATAATAAAAAAGTGATTTTTAAAAGCACCTGTTAGACTTCCAAAATTTCTAACAATAAGCATTTGGTATAGAGCATAGCATATAAAAAAGCCACCTGAGGGGCGCCTGGGTGGCTCAGTTGGTTGGGCGACTGCCTTCGGCTCAGGTCATGATCCTGGAGTCCCGGGATCGAGTCCCATATCGGACTCCCAGCTCTGTGGGAAGTCTGCTTCTCCCTCTGACCTTCTCCCCTCTCATTCTCAGTCTCTCTCTCTCTAATAAATAAATAAAATCTTAAAAAAAAAAAAAAGCCACCTGAAGATCCGGATTCAGAATTTGATTATACAAATGGAGAAAGCAGTAGATGGATGAAGCAACCCGTTTCTCTCAATGATCCCAGTGAAAAACTGGAAACAGTACTCCATTCAAAGTCTTCTCCACCAATTACGCCCTTCTGCAATCACTACAGCATCAGTCATTTTGCTTTGTTTTTGAAAGACAGAGATGGTCTTCAGTGTTCAGTGACACTTGAATGAAATCATATTTAGAACGTGGATGAAAACTGAAGCATTAGAATCCAGAGAGTACTTCCAGGCTTTGCTGTTTTGTTTTCCACTTGGTTGAAAGTGTGTTCATTGAGCCTGTGGGTAAGCTCTCCCAGATGGTGATAGCCGATAAATTAGAGGGACATGTCAGTGATGAGAAGTTGGGGATGCACTTATGCTACAAAGACTATATTGAATATTTCATAGAATATAGGATGTCAGAGTTGAAAATAGTCTTAGCAGCTAATACCAACCTTCTCAATTTGCAATAAGGAAACTACATCTTGCTTAAGTAACTGCCTCCCTCAAGGTTAGAAACCTAAACATGTCAGAGACTCAAAATCTCAAATTAACTTACAGAGAATACAACATATATATATTTTTTTATGACTATAATGGGAGAAATGTGTGAGAAAAAAATCGCTGAGCCTCATTTTCTCGAGAAGAACCAACATATAAAAAGAGAAAATACTGTATATAGGAGTAAGAAATTCATAATCAGTTTTACTTCAATCAATTAATTCTAGAACTACAACTTGATTTATGTGGCATTTAAATATTGAACCTATCTTCTCAATATATTTCACATGATTCACTTGAAATACTTTAGTTAATAATTTTTATTCATTTGCATATTTAAAATCAATTATGACTCCTAAATGAATATGAAGGAGCTTTATAAACTATAAAATATGATATAAAAGTAGGTTATTAATAACAGCAACATTTTTGCAAATTGGATTTTTTCCTACTTTTCAGGCCACATTATATTCTTATAATTATTCTTTGCAATAATCTGCATTAAGTAAATAAAATGGTTTGTAACAGTCATAAAATCTATTTTTTTATTAACTTATAATGTATTATTTGCCCCAGGGGTACAGGTCTGTGAATCATCAGGCTTACACATTTCACAGCACTCACCATAGCACATACCCTCCCCAATGTCCATAACCCAGCCCCCCATCCCTACCCTCCTACTCCCCAGCAAAAATCTGTTTTTTTTTTTTTTAAGATTTTTATTTATTTATCTGACAAAGAGAGAGAGAGAGAGCACAAGCAGGGAGACTGGCAGGCAGAGGGAGAAGCAGGCTTCCCGCTGAGCCCAATGACTCAGGGCTTGATCCCAGGATCCTGGGATCATGACCTGAGCTGAAGGCAGATGCTTAATCAACTGAGCCACCCAGGCACCCCATGTCATGAAATCTATTACTCAAACCTTCATCCAAGTGATAATATGTTTAGACCCTAATTGTATATATATTTTCCTTATTCTTTTACCCCATGTGTAACCATATTGAGGTACCATATACATTGGTCTAGTTTGTACTCTCATCCCTTTATTATTACTCCAAACCAGGAAGGGAAGGTTATGCAAGCATCTAGGTCCCAATGCATCTCGGGAAATCCTTCTTAAATTTGCATATTCTCAACACCATGTGCTAAGAACCGAGGATTCACTCAGATTTATACAGGAATCAGGATCAGTGTAACTGGAATTGGATTCCCCTAAAATTTCTCCCCTCTTTCAGCATTTTTGTCCCGCTTTGAATGAAAAAAAGCCAGCTGAAAATCAGAGATACATGGCTTATATCTAGCATTTCCATCCTCTTCAGGTTTCAAAAGCAATATTAAAAACTTTACCTCACACTAAAACTTCATTGTGCAGAGAAAATGTGACTTATTTATTTTATCTATAACTAATCTGGCCTCCTTCTGGAGTTCCCCACCCTCTGGTTGATGGGGGTTAGAATTAATGTCCAATTCAGTTTAAACCTTATTGTGATCTAAAATTAAACAGTCTCTTTAGAAAATGTTCAGAATCTCTTGGTGAATCAGCTTAGTTTCTAGGGCAGCTTCCCCTCCTCCCTGCTTTTCTTCTGGGTTGAAGCGTAGTTTTATGGGGGAGACAGATATGGCTTAGGTGCTGTCATGGCGGAGGAAATGCGGGGGCCCTCGCATGTCAGGTCCATGACCTCTGTTCTCTGTGCTGATATCCCTTGCCCACCTACATTGCTGTGCTGTCACTCAGAGTCGAAGATGTGACTAGTGTATCTGATGATCCCCATCTCGCTCTCTTGGCTTTTTCAGAGCTGCTGTCATTCTGGACAAAGTTGAAGTCACCTCAGTTTGAGCGGGCTGTTTACTCCTCGTTCTCTCCACGCCTTCTACGGAGCCAACTCGCCCAGTGGTCCAGACCCAGCCTGTTCTGCTGGCTCACCTTTCCTGCTTTGGAGGGTCGATGGGCAGTGCCACTGACTCTTAATCTGATATCTAAACCAGTTAAAAAGAGGGTAACTCAGGAAAGCCAAACCCCAGGAGTTCACTTTGCACAGCTAAACTGATAAGGTAGTACCCGGAGTTAATGCAGGGACAATCTGAGAGGATATTGCTCTCTGGAGTCCTAAGTGGGAGTAAGGAGGAAGAACGCCCTCTGCCGTCAGGGTTACTCTCACTATTTTAATATACTAATTGGGACTCATAATTTGTTTGTTATTTATTTAGTAAATACCATTGGTCTCCTTGTCATAATCCCCTGGGGCCAGAAAAATGCAGATCTTTCTTTCTTCTTCATGTGTGCCTATTCCCTCTGTAGAACTCTGTGCTAGCCTGGACCTTAACACACTAAAAGAGGAAGAGAGAGAGGGAATCTGTAAGACAGCTGCTTAGATTGCAAGACTTATTTGCCTGTACAATAAGATTTTTTTTAATTGTTTTACTTTTTTCTTTTTTTTAAGCTTGAATTTTTTTAAAAAAAGCACTAAGTACATAACTTCTGGGACAATAGGGAAAAACATTTCCCAGCCAAAAAGAATGCAGTAAAATAAGGTTAAGGGGTGCCTAGATGACTCAGTCAGTTAAGCATCTGATTCTTGATTTCCATTGGGATCTTGATCTTGGGGTTGTGATTTCCAGCCCCCTGTTGGGCTTCATTTGGAGGGGGGAAAGGTTAAAGGACGTAGAGAAAAAATAGGGATACATAGAAAGCAGGAAAAAAAGAGAAATCATTCAAATAAATAAGTAATTGCATTATTGCAATTACATTTATATGTTAAGTAACCTAAATCACCAATTAAAAGATACTCTAATATTGACTTTTTAAAGATACATCTGTATGATTTTATAAAAAGTAAACTTAGATATAAAGACACAGAAATGTTGAAAATAAAGATTAGGAAAAATCCACCAGGGAAAAAACAACTTAAAAATATACTATTTTCTAGCTTTTGAAACAGTTAATAAAATTGTTGCTGTGAAGACCAAATATATATATACTGATTGCATATATCATGTAAAATAGAATTTAGAGGGAAATAGTGACAGCGTGATGAAAAAAATTTAACTTCACCAGGATGATATGAAATTTTAAAACCTAGGTGAATGCCATAATCTGTCCTCAAATATATAAGAAAAAAATTGACAGAATTTCATGTATAGATGGATCAATCCAGCATGATAAAAATTTCTCTAACATGTTAATTCACTAACTGATAGGTGAAGTGAACAAAATAATGAAGTTTGAAAGCCTTGATAAACTTAATCAACAAATTGCTTTAGAAGACATATATGTGCATGTTACCCCATTCTAGCAATTATAGAGTCTATATCCTTCTCAAGGATATGACAACATTTATGTGAAAGTAAAACAATCTCTAGGTCTTAAGTCTAAAATAAAAAAAAAAAAAACAAAACCATATAGACTATGTTCACTTATTCTACTGTAATTTTTTAAAAAATAAAATAATAAGATTATTAAAATTATAAACAAGCTTGGGGTGCCTAGGTGGCTCAGTTTGTTAAGCATCTGATTCTTGATTTTGGCTCAGGTCTTGATCTCAGGATTGTGAGATCAAGCCCCGTGTCATGCTCCTTGCTGGGTATGGAGCCTGCTTAAGATTCTCTCTCTCCTTCTCCCTCTGCTCCTCCCCGCTCATTTGCACTCTCTCTCTCTCTCTGTGTTGTTCTCTCTCTCTCCAAAATAAAAAATATATATATATATAAAATAATATATATCATATATATAATATATAAATAAAAATTATTTAAATAAATAAATAATATATATAAATATATTATATATATAATATATATATATACACACACACACAAACTGCATAAGGATAGGGTTAACCTGTGGTTGGTTTCTGATAGTGCTACCCTTATACTTGAAGTCTGCTACTCACCAAATGTACTAGCTAGCGATTTAGAATGTGTGCACGATCAGATATTGAAAGTCAAGAGATTAATATTCTTCTTTGCATTTCTTTGGTAGCATTTTCATTTTCCTCAACATTGCTACCCCTTGCAGATACTTGTAAGTATTCCGGATCAGCTAAGGTGAGGCCTTTTTACTGGGAAAGGCACATTAATGCTTTCCAACATAGAATATTGCAAGGGCAGGAAGAAGGGGTAACTCTACTTATCCTAAAACAGGGAATATAGAAATAGAGATTTTTTTTTTGAAGTAGGAGAGGTGAGATACAGCCAATGTATTGAAATTCCCTTTCCTAATCCACTCACCCCTCCAAACATTGGGAATTCTCAGTTGCCAACATTGGGAATCCTTCAATTTTCCAGATCTACAAAGACAAGATTAATTCTGCTTAGAAACACCTCCATTTTAGTATTAGGTGATTTTTAAAAGCAGGAAAAGCAGGTGGGGAAAAAAATTATATGACTTACACATTTTTTTCTTCTTTTTGTCCTCCCCCTCCTTCTTTCTCTATGGAAAGGAAGAACTATTTGAGGAACAAAATATGAAAGCAAATGACAATTTACCAAATGATTTTTTGAACTTCTGCTAAATTAAATTTCTAAAAGCCTTCAGAGGTTGGAACGACAGGTATTTTGTCACAAGTATTGGTTGATGTGCCAGATATTCCTTTTATAAACGTGCACAAGCTCAATATAACTATTTGGGCTCTCTGACACTTTAAGAGATGGGTTAATGGCTCCTCAGTAGTTAAAGACGAAAATATCCAACTACCAGTTAACCAATTTAGGGAGTTGTGCAATCTTTAATCACTGTATGGAACGTAACCTTGCTATCTCAGCTACATAAAAAAATATGGAGCCATAAAAATAGAAGTACACTGCATTCTAGGGTCAAGACTCTAAGTCTAGAGTGATATAAACCTGAATTCCCATGTAGATCACTTCCTGCCTTCCTTCCACATCGGTGTCTTTTTTGTGCCTCTGAGCTGAGTTGAATGGAGGCTGCCCTGAAATGATTAGCATGTGCAGAGAGTTCCCTAGGTGTGGAGGTGACCCAGGTACTAGGGAGAAAGAAAAGAGCACTCAGAGAAGATAGCATCTGTCCCCGGGGATCTTGCCATCTTGGTGATGAAAGACAGATTGAAGGGCACCTGGTTGGCTCAGTCGTTGAGCTTCTGCCTTC
>CM052801.1:75135170-75150294 GCA_028533885.1 Nasua narica | reverse complement strand
ATAGGTTCTTAAAAATGTTTCACAACATTAACGTCTTAAAACACACGAACTTGGGTGACAATCTATTCAGATGACTGTTACACATTCATTTTACATTAAGCACACCCTAAAAACAATATAATTGGAGACATTTTTACATATTGCAAACATTTTTGTTCCATATTAAAATAAACACAACACAGGTGATTCAGAAAGTTATTGGCACTTCTAAAAGAAAGAAAGAACGAAAGACAGTAAAAAAAGAAAGAAGGAAAGAAAATTATTGCCACAGGAAAATTCAGAGCAAATATTCTAATCTTTGCATGGATTCAAATATACCACGCTTATTCGCCCAGTTTTGCTGCCTGTGGTAATCACACAGCTACCACGGAGGTGAAGTGTCGTCAGAAAACAGAGTCAAACGTATTTACACAGTAAAATTCTCCCCGCTCCATTTTTACCATTTCGATTAGTAGCATCAGATCAGAATCCCCAGCAGGGAGAAGACTTGAAGGGTGAAAATAAGCGAACTGAGCATCAAATCAAGAACTTAAAATGCAGACAAAAATAATCATAACAAACCCTCAAGAAACTAGAAGGAATGGGAGGAAAATAAATGAATTTGGCAGCATACAATTAGAACCAATTAAATAAAATCAGGAACCAGTTCTTTGAATGAACCAAAGAAAGGGGAAGAAAAAAAAAGCCCAAAACAACAAAAACTCATCCCCAGCAAACCTACTGAAGGAATGAACCACCGAATCTAATACAGAGTACCAAAGGCCGGGGGAAAGGTATGGAACAATGCCAAGCTAAACAAACACACACACACATAGTTTTTAAAACCATGTATATGACATATGTCAATTTTAAAAATAGGATGCGTCTGTATTTAGCTTAACATAATTATTAACACTTTATTGACATGAAAACAACATGTACGTTTTAAAAAATAATATATCTATGGGCAAGCAATAACGAGATTATGCTTACAATTTAATTTCTTCTTTTTGCTTCTCCACTGTTGCTTATTTTTAGTTTTTTACTTTAGAAATAAGAGAAAAGAATTAATTTTAATAACAACATATAGGCAGGCAAAAAGTGTTGAAAATACATATGACTAAATATTGGAGGATATTGTCTCCAGGTGGTTGGATTAGCATTTCACATGTGTACACACGCCTCTGGGAATTTTCCACATTTACATGAATGTCTTTTTTTTTAAAAAGAGTCCCACAATAATATGCACAGTTTAAACTCATTTTAGAAATCAAAATAGCATGTTTCTGTATTCAGGGACATAATGTGCTTGCACGTGTGTCTGTCTGTGGATAACAATAGCAACCTTGAGCCCTAAGGACCATTTCAAGGGGATGGCATTTTGTGTGATTTTTATTCTCTTTTCTGTACTTTTTTCGTACGGTCCAAATTTTATCAAATCAATAAGAGAACTGTTGTAAGCAAGTTATTACAAACTTCATTTTCAAAATGATGCTGTTTTCCTAAGAAATCTATTGAAGTCTTAGAACTGGTCTATGTAATGACCCTCAGAGCTGGAAGTAAGTAAGTGAAACGTTAACTGCGGGTAAGGTTAAAGGTGATTTGTCTACCTTCTTCCGTTTTGCTTGCCTATTTTTACCTAACGTCTAACCAAGAACACGCTCCCGCTCCATTTCTAAATCAGAAGAGGGCACCAGGGAATGAATCTGTGAGAATTCAGTGAGGTCCCTAATTGCGGGCAGAACTTTCACTTTCCCTGGCACCCTGGAATTTTTTACATTTAAAACACTTCTTGCGCCATGAGAAATTCACCGAATGACACTGGAGACAGTCCCAGTCCCCGCCTTTGCACCTGACGGTCCGTCTTGCAGAGCAAGAGAAGCCAGGTTCTTGCTTAAGCCTTTTGGACAAGAACTTCTTGTTGTGGCAATGCCTACCCTTCCAGGCACTTCTGGAATTTTTTCCAGCAGGAATTGCTGCAGCTTCTGCTGCTGCTCCTGGGAGAGAAGATGCAGGGTGAAATGAGTAAGGGGATTCAGAGGGACTAAGGGGTGGCTGCTGATTAGCCTAAGACCAGGTCCCTAAGACCTCAGAGCAAGGAAAAACTGTCACACACACCCCCCCCCCCCCACACACACACACCCGTCACTGCCCCGTACAGCCATCACTTCCCCTCCTGAGCCTCCCCCTAGAGCAGCAGTCCCAGGAGGAGTACCAGACTCCAGGCCTGCTCCCTTCCCTGCCTCCCCCGCCCAACGGCCCGTCGTCACTTGTTACTTGCTTCAGCCTGAGCAAAAGCAAACGTACCAAATATCTGTGCCTCCTTTCCCTTCTTGCTTTCCAGAGCTCCTTCCTGCTTTTGAGACAGAGCGCTTAACACCCTGAGCAGCTCATTCCTCAGCAGATTTCGCTCATCTTCCAATCCACGAAGGGCCGTGAGACTTTCCTGAAGCTGGAACTGGGCCTTCTCCTTCTCCCTTTCTTGCACATCCCTGAGTCTGTTCACCGTCCCGACCAAGACATTGGTGAACAGCTTCTGCTCGTCCAGCTGATCCTGGAGCTTTTTCACCTTTTCGGCGTCCTCCCACTGCTGCCTCTGAGCCATTCGCACTGCCAGGGCCAGGGTTTTCCAGGCACAAGCCTCCTTGGTGGCTTCTGCCACTGCTGAGTTGGTCAGGACGTCTCGCAACTTCTTCTCCATATCACCCCAGGACTCACACATCTGCATCGAGTAGAAGTGAGGACTAACTCCATTTCGAAGTATCTGCTTGTTTATGAAGTCGACCACCTCCCTCTGAAAGAAGCCACAGGATGGATCATTAAAATTTACAGCCATTCTCACTATCAGCTCTCTCTGACCTGCTATCCCTCAGAAAGCACACAGCAACAGGATATGACCTATGACCTTGACCTCTCTTCTCAGCTGTCACCACCCCTTTATGGAAAGTTAAATGCCACCTACTGGTTTGAGGGTTTAGCTACCAGGGAATGGAGTCCCCTCCTTCAGAGCTGCTGCTGCTGGGGGAGCTGCAGGAGGATAAAGCCAGGATAAAGCCGGAGAGAGAGTCAGTGGATTGGATGGATACAAAGTTTATAAAACAAAGCAAAACAATCTGCTTGTCTCCCGCCCTGTGCGCGGGATCTGGAGGTAAATACAGACACACGACGAACATTTACGAAACTGACCTGGGCACTATTAATTTAATAAGTATGCCCTGTTACCTGGTGCCACAACGAGTTTATAAAATACAGGAAAGCAGGGAATCTTTTACCATTAGCAAGCTCCTGGGAGGCACAGCAGAAATGCAATAATTATTTTTTGAT
The DNA here is from genome assembly GCA_028533885.1 of Nasua narica. NCBI lineage: Eukaryota > Metazoa > Chordata > Mammalia > Carnivora > Procyonidae > Nasua > Nasua narica. Next base: position 75,146,991 of record CM052801.1, on the reverse strand, counting down.
TGGTATATTTCACAGTTTACGTACACTTGCTCAGACTGCACACATTTATATTTTGCCAAGTGAGAGTTCATTCATGCAGCATGAATTTGAAACTTAGAAGGTGTTTAATGATAAAAAAAAATATTATTAACTATAGAGCAGGCATCATGTTAGGTGGGAAGGAAGTCTTACAAAGATCAGTAAGACATAGCCCCTGAACTACAGAGGCCTGTTTTCTGGTATAATTTTGAACAGATAAACCTCTAAGAAGAAAATTCAGAACTCACAACACAGTTCCTCGGTATCATCATTATTATTAAAAGTGAGGACTGGGCCCCTGGGTGGCGCAGTTGGTTGAGCGACTGCCTTCGGCTCGGGTCATGATCCCAGAGTCCCAGGATCGAGTCCCACATCGGGCTCCCAGCTCCGTGGGGAGTCCGCTTCTCACTCTGACCTTCTCCCTTCTCATGCTCTCTCTCACTCTCTCTCTTTCCTAATAAATAAATAAATAAAATCTTTAAAAAAAAAAATAAAAGTGAGGACTTCTCTCATTCTTTTTTTTTGGCAAATGTAAAGACATTCTGTTTATTTCTTTTTTTAATTTAAATTCAAGTTAGTTAAAATAGAGTGTATCATTAGTTTCAGAAGTAGAGTTTAGTGACTGATCATTTACATATCACACCCAGTGCTCATTCCATCCCGTGCCCTCCTTCATGCCCATCACCCAGTTACCCCACCCCCCCCTCCCCTCCAGCAACCCTCAGTTTGTTCCCTACAGTTAAGAGTCTCTTATGGTTGGCCTCTCTGTTTTTTTCTTATTTTATTTTTCCTTCCCTTCCCCTGTGTTCATCTGTATTGTTTCTCAAATTGCACATATGAGTAAAATCATATGATATTTGTCTTTCTCTGACTGACTTATTTCACTTAGCCTAATACCCTCTAGCTCTATCCACACCATTGCAAATGGCAAGATTTCATTCTTTTTGATGGTTGAGTAATATTCCAGTGCGTGTGTGTGTGTGTGTGTGTGTGTGTGTGTGTTTGTGTGTGTGTGTACCCCATCTCCTTTATCCATTCACCCACCAATGAATATATCTGGGTTTTTTTTTTATATTTTGGCTATTGTGGATTGCTGCTATAAACACTGGGGTGCAGGGGCCCCTGCGGATCACTACATTTGTATTTTTGGATAAATACCTAGTAGTGCAATTCCTGGGTCATAGGGTAGCTCTATTTTTAACTTTTGGGGAACCTCCATACTGTTTTCCAGAGTGGCTGCACCCACCCGCTTGCATTTCCACCTACAGAGGGTTTCCCTTTCTCCACATCCTAGCCAACACCTGTCATTTCCTGACCTGTTAATTTTAGCCAATCTGACCGGTGTGAGGTGTTCTCTCATTGTGGTTTTCATTTGTATTTCCCTAACGATGAATGATATTGAGCATATTTTCATGTGTCTGTTAGCCATTTGTATGTCTTCTTTGGAGAAATGTCTGTTCGTGGCTTCTGCCTATTTCTTGGCTGGATATTTTGTTTTCTGGGTGTTCAGTTTGATGAGTTCTTTATAGATCTTGGAAACAAGCCCTTTCTCTGATATGCCATTTGCAAATATCTTCTCCTATTCCGTAGGTTGCCTTTTAGTTTTGTTGACAGTTTCCTTTGCTGTGCAAAAGCTTTTTATCCTGATGAAGTCCCAATAGTTCATTTTTGCTTTTGTTTCCCTTGCCTCTGGAGACGTGTCTAGCAAGAAGTTGCTGTGGCCCAAGTCAAAGACAGATCTGTTTCATTTAAAACACAGGTTGTTTATTCTGTGGGTTGCATAAATACAATGGGAAATTGCCTATAGCAATGAGGCAATTTGTTATTTTTTATTTATTTATTTTCGTTAGTTAAATACAGTGCCATGTTGGTTTTAGGAGTGGAATTCAGTGATTCACTGCTTACATACAGTACCCAGTGCTTATCACAGGTGCCCTCTTTAATCCCCATCACCCATATAGCCCATCCCCCCCACCTCCCTCCATCAACTTTCAGTTTGTTCTCTATTGTTAAGTCACTTATGGCTTGTTGGATTCAATATGAACACTAAGTCTTGGAGGATGACACTCCCACGGTTGCAGCGTATTGTCTCATAACTAGTGCTTTAGCTACATACTCGGTAGGCCATTCCAACATTTTCTAAGGTCAGAACCTCCTGCATAGCGTCCTGTGTGATATGATCAATAGATCCTATGTCCATGAGCCGTGCCCATACTTTTATTGCTGTGAAATGGGTTCCCCAGTGTAATGCAATATTATGTGGGATCCCATCCTGGTGGATCAAACATTCTATAAGTCCCTTGATACTGGTCCTAGCTGAGATCCTGCAGGTGGGAGAGACAAACCATGCCTAGCACACAAACTGCTGAGCATTCTGGAATGGAAAGGATCCCAGGTAGCCAACTGGCCACAAAGTGGCCTGTTGGTCTCCTCAAGGAATGGTGTCATATCAGTTTTGATCCATTTTACAGCAAGGCTGGACATTCACTGGTGACAGAGGAGAGATCAGTCCCAGTAAGGGTGAGTCCAAGCTGCTGGGCTCATGAGCAGCCTTCATCTCGGTCACACTTTGCTCACGTGCCCATTGTGACAGCACTGAAGTGGCTAACGACAGAGGCTGACCAATATGAACATGGCCAAGTCTTTTTCTCTGCTTGGTTGTTTAGTGCTTTCTCTACGGTGGATGCTCTCTGGTAGATATTAGCATGTGATACTAAAATCCTTATACGTGGGTCGCCTGGGTGGCTCAGTGGGTTAGGCTTCTGCCTTCAGCTCAGGTCATGATCTCAGGGTCCTGGGATAGAGCCCTGTATCGGGCTCTCTGCTCAGCAGGGAGCCTGCTTCTCCCTCTCTCTCTGCCTGCCTCTCTGCCTACTTGTGATCTCTCTCTGTCAAATAAATAAATAAATAAAATCTTTTAAAAAAAATAATAAAATAAAATAAAATCTTTATACTTTTTGCCCACCCATATGTGTGTCTATATCCAACAATGTCAGATATTCTTTTTTTTTTTAACATTTTATTTTTATTTGAGAGAGAGAGAGTGAGAGAGAGAGAGCACGAGTGCAAGGAGGAGAAGCAGACTCCCCACCAAGCAGAGAGCCCGACTCAGGACTCAATTCCGGGACTCCAGGATCATGACCTGAGCTGAAAGTAGTCGCTTAACCTACTGAGCCACCCAGGTGCCCCTGACATTCTTATCTTCAGTCTTCTACCTTTTTCTTTCCAGGCTACTGATGATTTGGATATACCTTAACCACAGACTACTTCTATGTCCATACAAAATGGGTGAAGAGGGGCAATACCCAAAGTTCTGCCAGGTGGGAGAATTTTCCCTCACCACTGTCTTTCGAGGCCACCCTGGTTGAACTTGTAATATAATAGCCATCCATTTTTTGGTTTGAACCTGTCTATAGGGCTGCTTTACCTATAAACCAATCTTGGGCTTTTTCTTCCCCTTCTGACTGGTTATATGGGAATCCCATATGACCATATTTATGAGCTAAGGGAGGGGCTCTAGTGTAATAGTGGTGCTATGTTATAGGGTCTGAGCTAGCCGCTTGCTCACACACACTGTTCCTTCTGTTTCATGCCAATTACACTACTTCTATCTTATAATAGCTTGTTCCTGGGTCTACCCCAGCACTTGATTGGCAAGTTTACTTAAGGACCCGTCTTATTATGGGCCACCTCTGTCCACATGGCCAAGCAGCCTATCTCCCAGGAGAATACCTGGGCCTGGTAAAACACTATGAGTTTTTTTTTTTTTTTTTTTTTCAGAAGTTCTGTCCTTGCTTCAGGTCCTCAGAGACCTGGTTGTTATTGTCCCGTTGGGATTCGCCACAAAGGCCACATGGCATCTTTCGTCACTAACAGCACTTCAAATCCTGTAGGTCTACTTGATATGGCCCAAGTAGAAAGGCTTCCGGCCCCATAGACAAGACAAGCTATAGACTCTCTTTCTGCTCTGGGCCCCACTCAAAGCTGGTAACATTCCACACTGTTCATCCTAGGGCCTGAGGAATGTTCTAAAGTATTCTAAAGTACAGAATATGCTACTGCCAGAACTTAGAGCTATCGTGCCTCTTTTTTGTTAGACAGTACAAGTTGCAGAAGTCTTTATTTATTTATTTTGAAAGAGAGAACACAGGGGAAGGGCACAGGGAGAGGGAGAGAATCTTCATGAATCTCTATAGGTTTCTCTCTCACCATCTGGAGCACATGTGTCTTGTCAAGGCCTCCAGCACGCTAGCCACCTCTTCTTCATCGAGCCTAAATGACATAATAGTATCAATAAGGGATTTGTATGATGTTCTTACAGGATATCTAAACTGTCCAGAACTCTTCAAAATCTATGACTATACAAATAGATATACTATGATTATCTATATAAAGGTATGTTGTTTCCGTTTAAAGAGAACATGGACAGTTCGTAACTAAGACAGAAAAGAATGTATTTCCCCGAAATCATACCATGTAAATGAGGTAGTATCGATCTGCTCTAAGCAGAGTACCATATGTCCCATGGCAGCTGTGATTGGAATTACTACGTGGGTGACCTAAGGTCATTTACCGCCATTATCAAGGCTCTAACCAGTCTTGAGAAGGAATTGAAAAAGATAAGCTGAGTACATCTCATTGTGTCAGAGCAAGGAAACAACCAAGGTTTAATGGGGTCATGTCAAAGAATACATAGGGCCAATTAAAGGAGCTCCGGCTAGCTAAAGATAGAAAAATGTGAGCATTAAAATGTCTGAAATTGATTAAAATACATCATTTTTTAAAAGTGTGCTTATAGTGATATTTAAAAAGCAAAAAACCCATTGGTCAGCACTGGATGTTGCTACAGCATCAACTCATTATTCTGATTTTGATAAATAAAGATTTAAAAAAACCTATCACTTCAGGGTGCCTGGGTGGCTCAGTTGAGACCTGAGTCTGACTCTTGGTTTTAGTTCAGGTCATGACCTCAAGGTCGTGGGATTGAGCCCTGCATTGGGCTCCGCACTCAGCACAGAGTCTGCTTGAGATTTTATCTCCCTCTCACCCACCCTTAGCCCTCCCCCAACTCACACTCTCTCTCTCAAAAAAAAAAAAAAAGTAAAATCTTTAAAAAAATAATAAAACCTATCACTTATCCTGTTTTTTCCTGAATAAACTGTATTTTAGAGTAATCAAATAGTCAAAGAGGGAAAATTCTTTCTCATATAAGAATTCCAGCTTATAAATGCAGAACGAACGATAAGATTTGAAATTCACCAATTTGCAACCTCTGATGAAGTAATGGATCTCAGCAACATTACCCAATAGACGCTAGAACTATTAGGTGAAAGTTGGATGAGGGAATTTTATAGCGGGGAGACCTGACTGACACCATCCCAACACAAATGCCACATCATTAAAATTGAGACATATAGATATAATTTACCTCATAAAATGATATAATAGAAAGTATACAACAGCACCTCTGACATGTTGTGCCATAAAAATGAAAATCGAATCTCATCTATCTCCTTGATTTAACTAGCAGTTTACAGGAAACAGGATGAAGCTAAACACTAAGATAACGAAGCAGTCAGTCAAACGCTGAATGTATTTCATAGGTGAACTGCCCAGTTTTTCTAACAAATCAATGGCATAAAAAGAAAGTGGGGGGAAATGACTGACAAATAACAGACAAATGCATATGTGGTCCTTGACCTCATTTGAATCCTAATTTGAATAAATATAAAGTAAGAAGAAATTTTGAGACAATCTGGAAATGCAAATATGTAGGATTCAATATATAAGATTGAAATATGGATTCAGTACTGGATGATATTAAAGCTTTTTTTTAACATAGCAACAACACCATTGTTCATCCATCTACAATGCCAGTATTGTTATGTTTAAAAAATATCTTCAGCAAGGGCATGTGGGTGACTCAGTGGGCTAAGCCTCTGCCTTCGGCTCAGGTCATGATCCTAGAGTCCTGGGATCGAGCCCCTCATCGGGCTCCCTGCTCTGTGGGGAGTCTGCTTCTCCCTCTCTCTCTGCCTGCTGCTCCCCCTGCTTGTTCTCTTTGTCTAATAAATAAATAAATAAATCTTAAAAAATAATACCCTCAGCTAGATCAATGACATGATACCTGGAATTTGCTTTAAAATATTCCAGCCTTCTCCCTCCAGTGTTTAGAGTATAGATGAAAAAAAAAAATTGGATGACTTTTGACAATTGTGGACACTATGTGATGAGTACATGTATGTCCATTTAGGTTCATTTACATTTTGAGAATTAGATCCCTACCTTGTTCTCATACCTGGCACAGAGATAAATGTTAAAATCAAAACTCTGAAATGTATAGAAGAAAGTAGAGGATAATATGGTTGTGATACTGGGTAAGAATTCCTTAAACAGGACACAAAAAGCAAGAAACATGAAGGGAAATTTCATAAATTTGACTAGGTCATATATTTTAAAAATCTACATGAAAAGCAACAAAAGAAGCTAGAGATTAGCAGATGATATTTGTAACCGGTATAACTTAAAACAAATTAGTATCCCAAATATATCATGTATTCTTACAAATCTAAAACCAAAAGATGTACACAAATAATAACACAACCATAGGAAATAAAAGGCCTTTATAAATGACCAATAAGAATTTGAGAAGATGCTCAACTTCAATAGTATTTAGAAAACAAATATGTTGCTGTTTCAAAACAACCAGATTGACAATAATGAAAAAGTATGCCTATATCAAAGATCAGGGAAAGGAAAATGTTCATATGTTGTTAGAAGTAATATAAACCAGTAAAACACTTAGGAAAAGTAATTTAGTTATAACCTGTAAAGTTGTAGATGTGCTTATCACTTCTAGATAAATCAAATCTTTTCCTATAAGTAATCTCACTTGTACAAAGGGAAAAACGCACCTCTAAGGTTTAGTCCAACATTTTTCTTATAAAAAAACCGAGAACACTTTAAGTGTACACCATTGGAAGTCATGTATAATGATGTGATATGTTCATACCATGAAATTCTAAAGAACAATAAAAGTTGATATAATAAGTTGATATAAATAATTAAGTTGATATAAATCAACATAGATTTCAAATAATGTAATTCTGAGAGAAAACAAAGACTTTCAGAGCTTCACATCGTGATGACATGTATATAAAGTTAAATAGAACGCATAATTATATATATTATATATATATTCCAAAAATACAGACCTATATAAAAGTATTTTTTAATAGACATGAAGGAGGCACAATACACCCATGATAATTGCTTCTTCTGTGTAGAAAGAAGAGAATTAGGGGCTCCTAGGTGGCTCAGTCTGTTAAGCCTCTGCCTTTGGCTCAGGTCATGATCCCAGGGCCCTGGGATTGAGCCCTCCTCAGGCTCCCTGCTCAGCAGGGAGTCTGCTTCTCCCTCTGTCTCTCCCTCTGCTTGTGCTCTCTCTTGCTTTCTCTCTCCTCAGCGGAGAGCTTGTTTTTCTCCCTCTTCCTCTGCCTGCCACACCCCCTGCTTGTGCTCTCTCATTCTGTCAAATAAATAAATAAGTAAAATCTTAAAAAAAAGAGAGAGAAAATTAGAGCTGGAGGTGGGCAAAAGGAAACTCAACTCTCTATGTTCTGTCACTAAAATAGTAAGTTGAAATAAGTATGAAAATATGAGATAATTATCAATTCTTGATGATGGGCACAAGGATGTTTTGATATTCTTTGTAGATTTTTGTATTTTTTAATTTCTAAAAATAAGTAGAGGAAAAGAAGATTGAAAGGCCTCCTAACCTACAGGAAATTGAATAATAAAATCAATAGGTTAAACTTTAAGAGCATATTAAACGTTTTATATTACAATTGAGAATACATATTGAGAATACATATTCATTTTAAATGCAAATATGATATTTTAACTGCACCTTTTAAGTAGATAATTCAAATTCCTCAGTGTAGTAGAAATCGTAATAGTCAAATTCTATATTACAAAAAACCTGGAAATTACCAAGAAAAACAAACAACTTCGACTTTGAAAAAAAATCCAAATTGATCTTTCAAAAAGGCGGCATGGAAAAAGAAACAAAACTAAGAGTAATGTTATAATAGAAAATAATGACAATTAGTTTTGTGATACAACAAAACTCTCCTCAGACGATTTTGAGAGGATTAAATGCCTTTGTTATAAAACAAGACAATGTAAACAAATAAGCTAAGCTTTAAATAAATTAGAAAATCAACAACGAACTAAACCTAAGGAAAATATTAAAAGATCAATTTAGTCACTGAAGCACAAATCCATGAATCAAGATAAAGACAAAATAGAATTAAGGAATAAATGGAAATTGAGGCTAAAGCTTTCAACAACGGTTTTTAAATGTTTTTTTAAAAAAGATTTTATTTATTTATTTGACATAGAGAGAGATCACAAGTAGGCAGAGAGGCAGGCAGAGAGGGAGGGGGAAGCAGGCTCCCCGCTGAGCAGAGAGCCCAATGTGGGACTCAATCCCAGGACCCTGAGATCATGACCTGAGCCGAAGGCAGAGGCTTTAACCACTGAGCCACCCAGGCGCCCTCAACAAGTTTTTAAAATATTGACACATTCTTCAGCACGGATGGATCTCAAAAACATTATGTTAAGTGAAAGCGCCAATCATAAAGGACCACATATTGTACAATTTCATATATATGAATTGTCCGTATCAGAAAGTAGATCTGGGGCTGGGAATGAAAACAGGAATTGACCATAAATAGCACAAGGGACCTTACTGGGTAGATGGAAAAGTTCTAACACTGGATTTTGGTGATAGCTAAACACCTCAGTAGAGTTATAAAAAAAAATATCAAATTATACACCAAAAATGGGTAAGCTTTATGGTATGTAAATTATAGCTTAATAAATTGTTGTCTAATTTTTCAGCCTTATACTTAAAATATTAACTTCATTTAGGAATGAGGACTATCTCCACTGGAATCAAATAGTTCTTGTGTTTTATCAATATTAATAAAGGTTAAATAGTTAATTCAGGGCAGCTATATGAGGAAAGAGGATTCATTTCAAAGAAGAGAAAATTCAAATTCTCTTAATCCAGTGCTTTCTTGGCATGTTCGGGAACTTGATGGATCAAAGAGTACGTATTTCCAGTTATAAGAAGAATAAGTTTTGAGATTCTAATGTACAGCCTGGTGACTATCGTTAATAACACAGTATTGTATGCTTGAAAGTTGCTAAGATCAGTCTTAAGCATTCTTATCACACACATGCAGAGTTAACTGAGGTAATGAAAGTGTCAATTATCCTGATCTTGGTGATCATGCCTATATATATATAAATATATAATATTGTATATTATAAATATATATTACAAATATCATATATATTATAAATATCATATACAAGATAGAAATACATATAATATGTAAAATATATATTATAAATATATAGATAATCATTATGTTATACACTTTAGATATATATAATCATGTTTGTCAATTATTCCTCAATAAAGTTTAGGGGGGAAAAAACATATGGAAACCCAATATGTTTGAAGTGGAATGAGAGTGGAAGGTAAGTTAAGATGACGGAGGGTCAGATCTTGCAGGGACTTCCCAGGCCATTGTTAGGATTTGGTCTTATTATCAGAAGGAGATGAGATGACATCGTATGGCTTTAAACAGAAGAGTCACATTATTTGACTTAAGTTTTAAATGGATCACACTGGCTGTTGTTTGAATGACTGACTATAGGCAGCAAGGGCAGAATGTAAGAAGCTAGTTAGAAGAGGCTACGGCAATAATCCAGGAGAGAGATTCTAGTGGCTTCATGACTTTTCTCTTTTCCAGAATCTGTATTGTCTCTCTGACATCCAGGGTATCAAATCCAAATCCTTCTGTCCTAGAATTCCAAATCAATTCAATATTTACAAACGCTTAATAGGCACAGTAATACGTAGAAGGTGCTGTACTATGAAGAAGTTGGTGCGTCTGCCCATAAAGAGTTCAGGGCTATGGCTGACCCTACTGTCATCAATAAAGCCTAGATGTGTTGGATTTAGAGTAGCAAACCTCGTTTTCTATAAATGGCTAAGGATTGCAAGAAAATAAATGGGGGGTGCTGGCTAAACAAAGAGAAAATCTAAAACAAAAACAGAAACAAAAACCTGTTGCAAGCAGAGCTGAAGCTTCAGCTGCTCAGGGTGGGGTGTTGTAAGGAGGAAAGTCCGTCTGTTTAATTTTTTTTTTTTTTTTTTGTAAGATTTTACTTACTTCTTTGAGAGAGCAGCGCGAGCACAAGCATGGGGAGAGGCAGGCAGAGCGAGAAGCAGGCTCCCCACTAAGCGGGGAACCCGGCAGCGGGCTCGATTCCAGGCGCCTGGGATCAGGACCTCAGCGGAACGCAGACCCTTCATGGGCTGAGCCACCTAGGTGCCCCAGTCGGTCTGTTTAAAAATAAAAGTGGCTAAAAAAATAAAAAATAAAAAATAAAAAAATAAAAGTGGCTAGGGACTCCTGGGTGGCTCAGTCCGTGATGACTCTGCCTTCCGCTGGGGTTCTGATCCCAGGGTTCTGGAATCGAGCCCCGCCTCCGGGCTCCCGCTCAGCCGGAAGCCTGCTATTCCCTCTCTCTTTCCCACTATCTCTCCTCCTGCTTGTGCTCGCGCTCTTTCAAATAAAATCTTAAAAAAAAAAAAAAAAGTGGCTTGGATTTCAACAATCATTACTTGGAAACAGAAGATGAAATCGTGAGACTGAGGAAGATAGGATTTGGAACTAAAATCCTTGAAGAAAGCCAGAATAGTCATAGGGCTACACTGTTTGTAAGGACAGACTAGAAAAAAAATCCACCTACGGATAATACATATGATAAAGCATGTGTGTCCGGAATATACAAAAACTCTCAAAATCTTGTAATAAGAAAATAAACACCCCAATTACCAAGTGACAAAGCATTCAAACAGATACTACACCAAATAAGATATTTGGAAGACAGGAATATGAAAAGATGTTTAACGCATTATGATTTAGGGAAATGCAAATCATAAACCCAAAAGGAGATTCCACTTTGCACCAATTAGAATGGCTAAAATTAAAACTAACCATACTGGGGCACCTGGCTGGCTCAATTGGAAAAGCATGTGACACTTGACGTTGGGGTCGTGAGTTCGAGCCCCACACTGGGTGTAGAGCTCACTAAAAAAATTAAAAATACAATTTAAAAAGACTAACTGTACAAACTACTGGAGAGATTTGGAGGAACAGGAGCTCTCATTTACTGCTTGTGGGAAAAGTTGGCTAGTCTTCTGAAAGTTAAAACTACAAAACGATCCAGCCAGTCTATGCCTAGATATTTTTTTTTAAGATTCTATTTATTTATTTTGACAGAGAGAGAGAGAGATCACAAGTAGGCAGAGAGGCAGGCAGAGAGAGAGGGGGAAGCAGGCTCCCCGATGAGCAGAGAGCTGGATGCGGGGCTCGATCCCATGACCCTGAGATCGTGACCCGATATGCCTAGATATTTATGTAAGAGTTAGGAAAATATATGTCCATGCAAAGTCTTGTGTATGAATATTCATAACAGCTTTTTTTGTGATAGCCAAACTGGAAAAAACCCAAATATTCATCAACAGGTAAACAGATAAGTCGTAGGACATTAATACCATAGAAGTCTACGGAACAGGGCGCCTGGGTGGCGTAGTTGGTTGAGCGACTGCCTGCGGCTCAGGTCATGATTCCGGAGTCCGGGGATCGAGTCCCACATCGGGCTCCCATCTCCATGGGGAGTCCGCTTCTCACTCTGACCTTCTCCCTTCTCATGCTCT
>CM052801.1:75118898-75134670 GCA_028533885.1 Nasua narica | reverse complement strand
TTTTGATCTTTAAAAGTTGCCTCCTGATTTTTGTTTATAGTCACAAACGTTTTGAACAAACTTTATTGAAACAACAGTCTTCATTTTGACTTCCTTTGTCTCTAAAACATGGCAAAAAAGTGAAAATTGATGACTTATTAGCTGTGTATAAAGAAATTCAATTCTGGAGAAAGCTGCCTGTGCTAACTCAATGAACCTGCTTCTTAAAGTAAGAAAACAGGCCAGTTTTTTAAAAAGTAAGCTCTAGGCCCAACCTGGCGCTTAAATGCCTGACCCCCCAAATCAAAGGTCACACGCTCTACCAACTGAGCCAGCCATGTGCCCCCCAAATAGGCAATTTTTAAACTTTTTTTGGTCTGAAGGAGATTAGAATGAATTCGTATGTGTCATTATTTTTCTCGCTTACTTTATTTTTTATTTTGGTGAAAATATCTTGAGAAACTTTTAAGATGGTTTTTCAGCTCTCTCTTTCTGTATATTACTCCCTTTTCCAGTAGAACTGTGCAAGAAGATCCTTGTGAACTCTACACTGGCCACTTTCCCAAGGATCCCGTTTTATCCTGAAAGTGTCAAGAGTTGTAACAAGCCCCTGACATTCCAGCAGCCTGGCCAGGATTGCTGGTCTAGAGGCATTGTCTTTTTTTTTTTTTAAGTCTGTGCCTTGTGATTAAAGACAGTCTAGTGTTTCTGGATGTCCTCGGCAGGCGTAACATGGGGAGTTGAAAGGTCTTGATGTTCTTCCTTGGGGTCACACTAGGTTTTTGTTGCTGTGTGTTACACAAAATGCTGCGTACAGGTCTATAAATGCCACTTTGGGGGGCACCTGGGCAGCTCAGTTGGTTAAGTGTCTGCCTTTGGCTCAGGTCATGATCCCGGGGTCCTGGGATCGAGCCCAGCATCAGGCTCCCTGCTCAGTAGGAGTCAGCTTCTCCCTCTCCCACTCCTCCTGCTTGTGTTGCCTCTCTTGCTGTCTCGCTACCTATCAAATAAATAAAATCTTTAAAAAACACATTTTATTTATTTATTTGAGAGAGTGGGAGAGAGAGCATGAGCAGGGGAGTGGGTGAGGGAGAAGCAGACTCCCCACTGAACAGGGAGTCCAACGTGGACCTTGATCCCAGGACTCCAGGATCATGACCTGGGTGGAAGGCTGATGCTTAACCGACTGAGCCAACCAAGCGCCCCCTAAAAGCCCTTTCTTGTAGCTTTATAGCTAAGGCACTCATAAATTTCAGTGCAATCTTCTGAAGATTTCTTTGAGAGACAGAATAAGAAAATGTAATAGGCTGCTTTCTTATATTTCGTATTGGGAAGTGTCTGTCAGAACAATTAGCCAATGTTCATATTTAGATTTAGTAACATTTTGTTTTCTGGATAAGCGTCTGCCTTCAGCTCAAGTCATGATTCCAGGGTCCTGGGATTGAGCCTGGGATCGAGCCCTGTGTCTGGCTCCCTACTCAGAGGGGACCCTGCTTCTCCCTCTCCTTCTGCCCTACCTCGCCCTCCCCTGGCCTCCACTCATTCTCTCTCTCTCTCTCAAATAAATAAAATCTTTTTTAAAAAATGTGTATCTTGGGGCACCTGGGAGGCTCAGTGGGTGAAAGCCCCTGCCTTCGGCTCAGGTCATGAGCTCAGGGTCCTGAGATCAAGCCCCGCATCAGGCTCTCTGCTCAGCAGGGAGCCTGCTTCCCCCTCTCTCTCTGCCTGCCTCTCTGCCGACTTGTGATCTCTCTCTCTGTCAAATAAATAAATAAAATCTTTTTTTAAATTAATTAATTAATTAAAAAAATAAAAAATGTGTATCTTAACAACTGGCCTCTTAACATCTAACATACCTATCAATATAGTTAAGCACTCGCTTCTAGCTTGGATTAACATGATTATTTTGCTTTTAATAATCAGAGAAGAGAAATTAAGAACTCAGGGAAGGAGCCTAAAATCTGCATAAAGACAATATCCACCAATGGTCCACGATGTATTTAGCTATTCCAGTCAGTCATTATTTGAAGCGCATTCACAGTGCCTGGTGCTGTTTTCACGCTATAGGGTGATGACTTAGCTTTAGAACCAATAGCAAAAATAGCTAAACACTTGCTTGGTAGGAAACAAAATGAGATAGAGGTGACCATATCATTGCGGTCATTCTGACAAGCTGCCCATTTCTGAGAAGCAGGTGGTCAGGGTGCTGATGGAAAATATGCAGCTGTAACTTTATGATCCATTTAACACAACTGTATAGTCACAAGCACAGAAGATTGTTTCATCACTCAAAATCATTTCTTGTCCTAAAGGCATAACTTTTTTTTGGGTTGCACTGGCCCTAAAAAGGATATGAAATGCTATCAGCAATGACTGTGCTGTGCAACATTAATGAATTGACCTTGACTCTTATTAGAGATATGGATTTATCTTATTCATACCAAACATTATTGAATTCTGAGCCGGGTTCTCTTGGGATCCTAGTTTATTAGCTCTTAAATGCCATCTTTCAAGCAAGACTATTTTCAGACCCAGACTAGCAGGCTCTCTGTTGATGTAAATGAGATTATCAGAAGATGTACATGAAGAGCCAACTGCAGTGGATTGCGGTGCTATACAATGATGGGTATCCGATAGCTCAGGTTCTCTGTGTTATGCTGTGCTCTTGACGTCAGGAGTCTCCGTCATCCATTAGGATCGCCTTTGATTAGTGCCCAGTGGAACCCAATCACAATAGAAGCAGACTGACACCGTGCCACACTGTGGGGCTGTTTAGGGGAAGTCTTTTGAGGCAGTGTACAGAATATTCAAAGAAAAGGATGAATCCACAACCAAGGTATCGCTGGAGCCACTGGAATAAGTCAGTATATAATTGAATCTGCCTGAAATCACTACAGCTCTGATTAATCATATTGTCACAATATAGTGCTACATTAGGAAGCCTACTTGCATATTAATCTAATGTCATTACAATCATCTACCTCTTTCCCCAGTTCAACAGCTATCTTTTATCATATAATTGAACTTTAGTGTGCATAAAGCTTTACTACACGCAATCATCATATTCTTTATTCATTTATCAAACATTTTATTAAATGTATACATGCACCAGGCAGTTTTTTCTGCATTGCAGAAATGGAGGTGAGGAGAAGATTTATCCCTTTTCAAGGGTAAAAACAGTCATGTCAACAGTGATTCCAGAACATGTGAAACACTGGGATAAAGGCATGCACTGGGCACTATAGTAATTCAGCAGAGGGAAATTAAGACCAGATTTAGCTGGGAGAGGTAGCCCCAGAAAGTTTCTTGGTAGGACCTTCACTAGTCTTAAACCACTATCAGTTGAATAGGAAAAGACACTACATACAAGGAATAAAAAAACTAGAGGTCTAAAACTATATGCGGTATGTGGGGATCTCCAGAGAATTCTATCTAATGATGGTGTGAATGTACCGCAGAGGCAGTCAGGGCATAAATGACACTGTAAGTTATGTTAAGAACTTCTGAATTTCATCCTCCCTGTAGGTGAAGGGGAACGGTCACTGAATGACTTTAAGTAAGAGAATCATACAGTAAGAAGTGGTTTTATTTATGCATGTATCCATGTATGTATGTACTTATTTATTTTTTTAAGGTTTTTTCAATTTTTATGAGGTATAATTGACAAATAAAAATGGATATATATATATATATATATATATATATATATATATATATTTAACACATACACATTGTGAAATCATCACCACAATCGAGTTAATTGGCCCATCTGTTACCTCATGTAGCTACTAAATACTTGGAAGGTAAAATAAGCTAGACCAGGTAATTGATTGAATCTACGAGTGAGGTAAATGAAGGAGAAAGGGAGAACTCTATGAATGTGGATGCCATTAAATTGAATAGGAAATGCAGGAGACAGCGAATCACAGGGCCTTGAGATGGAAGGGAAAGCAAGAAAAGATGAGCTCTTGCTTACAGGGCTCTCTGCTTCCTTAAGGCAGGGCCAATGCCATTTAATTCAGTGTTCTTGTGGGAAGATAACCAATTGGAACCAAGAGAATCAGAGAGCTTTGAAATTTGATACTCAGGGACAAAGGCTAGATCCTTCTGAGGATGATTTTGACAAATATAACCTAGGGTTCAAACCAAAGCTAAAGCAAAGATGCCAGAATGTTATCACAGGCTAAATTCAATTGGTGAGGAGACAAAAAAAAAATTGCTCACTTTGTGGAGGGCAAGACCTCGTTCAGAAACTGCTGTGCCATTTGGTACGTTACTCATCCAGCATTTCCTTGCGGCTGAGCTCACACACCATGTGTGGACCTATCTCAGGTGTGGACCCCAATTTCAGCAAAACAAGTAATAAGGACCAAAATTATTTCTTCTAACACGTCAATCATGTGATAAGATAGTACTTAAATTATAGAGATAAAAGAAAACCAAATGACGCACTCAGAAAACCAAGTAGAAAAGAATCAACTCAGGTCACAGACAAAGTCGCATCTGGATTTTTGAGTCCATAAGGCTGAGGATCAGGTCTCTGACACAGAAAAATGATCCTTTAGTTTGCAGCCAATCTCAAGAAAAATTATCTCCTCTACTTTGTAGTTAAATGTAGCTTTGACACTAGACTAATGCTAGAGAAAATCCAGAATTCAATTTAATGCGATCAGTATCTTAGGATACAGGGACAAATGTCACCTTCTACCAATCAGCAGGACATTGTCACCTGACAAAATCTCAAACACAACCATCTGAAACCTTAAATGGTTTCAAACCACAATATATTGCATACAAGCCCATTTTAGCTTATGAGATGATAGCACCACTCTCCATGTCCTGTTTTTTATCATTCCGATCCATGCCTCACACCAAAAGTTATTAAGTTAGTTACCTATCAAATCTGACACCTTATTCTTGCTCTCCAAAATCCTCTTTCATTATGTGGTATGCACAATGATGGCTCACAGAAGATGTTCACGTCCTAATCCCTGGGATCTGGTACATGGCAAAAGAGATTTTGAAGATGCAATTAAGTTATGGAACTTAAAGAGTGGAGATTATTCTGGATTATCTGGGTGGCCTCAATCTAATTACATGAGCCTTTAAAAGATGAGATTCTCTCCCTGTTTTGGTGAGAAAGAGATGTTATGACAAAAAAAGGGTCAGAGAGAGCAGTGTAAGAAGGGTTTGAGGCCCCACTGGTGGTTCTGAGAGTTAAGGGACTACATGAAGACCAGAGACAGGACTCGAGCCACTAAGTGTGGCTCACAGATGAATGCCAGCAAGAGAGCAAAGATTTTAGTCCTATAATGACATGGAATTGATTAAAATATTTTTTAAGTTTTTATTTAAATTCCAGTGAGTTAACGTACAGTATAATATTAGTTTTATCCATACAATGTAGTGATTCCACACTTCCATATATTGCCTAGTGCTCATCACAACAAGTGCCCTCCTTAATCCTCATCCCCTATTTCCCCCATCCTCCCACCCACCTTTCCTCTGGTAACCCTCAGTTCTCTATAGTTGAGAGTCTGCTTCTTGATTTGCCTCTCTCTTTTTTCTCCCTTATGATCGTTTGTTTTTTAAATTCCACATATGAGTGAGATCATAGGGTATGTGTCTTTCTCTGATTGACTTATTTTGCTTAGCATAATACTCTCTAGCTCCATCCATATCATCGCAAATGGCAAGATTTCATTCTTTTGGATGGCTGAGTAATATTCCATTGTAGTGGAATGTAGTGGAAATTTTTTAAGAGCCTCATTTAACTTTGCATAATAACCTCTAGGTTCATCTGTATTGTCACAAATGGCAAAATTTTGTTCCTTTTTCTTATTGAGTAATATTTCATTTTCTCTCTCTCTTTATATATATATTTGTGTGATATATGTATATGTGAGATATATATCTCACAAATTTTTCATCCATTCATCTATCAATGGACACTAAGGTTGCTTCCACATTTTGGCTATTATAAATAATGCTGCAATAAACATGAGGGTTCACATATCTTTTTGTACTAGTGTTTTAGTGTTCCTTGGATAAATACCCAGTAATTGAAATCCTGGATCATATACTATTTCCATTTTTCATTTTTTGAGGAAACTCCACACTGTTTTCCACAGTGGTTGCCCAAGCAGAGGTGGGTGGGGAAATGGGGGAAATAGATAACGGGGACTAAGAGGTACAAACTTCCAGCTACAAAATAAATAAGTCACAGAGATGAAGAGTACAGGATAAGGAATATAGTCAATAATATTGTGATAACATCAGATGACAACTACATTTATCATGGTGAGCATTTTATAACATATATAAATGTTGAATCACTATATTGTGCACCTGAAACTAATATAACATTGTACTTCAACAATACTTATACTTCAACAATTAAAAAAAAAAGATTTTTAAGAGCGTGACTTCAAAATAAAATTTTATAAACCTGGGTTTATTTTAAGCCAACACACTGTTTAAGCCAACACCTATTTATAAATATCTTGATAGGTAAAGTTTGGGAGGAAAGTTCAGGGAAAGAGGTTACTGCTCTTAGAGAATATCCATTCTGGTGTAAAAGAGAAACATTATAAAGAAGTGGGCTATGGAAAAACAGAGGAGAGAGCAATTAATTCTGAGTATGGGAGCAGGATTTATGAGCATTACAGAAAGCACAATGTTTAAGATAGGTCGACAAATATTTACAGGGCACCTACATGTGCCAGGCCCTGTTCCAGGCACCAGAGAAGCATAAATGAATAAGACAGATAAGGTCACTGTTAGGCTTCCTGGCACTTTCATTCTAATAGGAACTAATGGCAGGAAATAGAGCTAAAAAGGCAGACTGGGACCAAATATGAGGGGCTTCAGTGACCAACGAAGGCCCTTGGACATTTTCCTGTAAGCAGTAGGGCATTATTAAAGACATCCTCTGATGGTCATGCTCAAATTTGTTTTAAAATAATCACTTTGGCTGCAAAATGGAGAGTATATTCTAGGGGTGGTGGCAATGGGTAGGTAGCAAAGGCTAGAGGCACAAAGCCTGCTCAGAAAGCTATTTCTGTACGTGTCGCTAGAGAGAATAAGGATCTGAAATAGGATAGACAAAGTGGGATGGAAAAGGGAAGTCATGATAGATTCATTAGCAGGACTTTGTAACTGACTGGATATTGGGCCCTGAGAGGGGTGGCGCCTCTTGGTCATACCTTTTAAGGAAGTAGGTGATTCATCAGACCCCACATCCCTGAATCCTATCACAGTATATTTACTAAGGACATACACACACCAAAATGGAAACATTGGTACATTCATAATCCTAATTGAGCCAAGAAGTAATGTCATCTATCTCCCATCTTCACCTACACTCAATTGTCTAGCATAGCTCACCAAAGAAAGTGGTTATTCCATAAAACTCCTAAAAGAAAATGTAGGCAGTAATCTTTTGGATATTGGCGTTAGCAATATTTTTCTACATCTGTCTCCTCAGTCAAGGGAAACATCAGCAAAAAAAAAAAAACAAGCAGTAGAGACTACATCAAACTAAAAACCTTTTGTCCAGTGAAGGAAACCATCAACAAAGCAAAAAGACAATCTACTGAATGGGAGAGGATATTGCAAATGGCATATCCAATAAGGGGTTAACATTGAAAACATGTAAAGAACTCACAAAACTCAATACCAAAAAAACCCCAAACAATCCAATTAAAAAACAGGGAGAGAACCTGACTAAACATTTTTCCAAAGAAGACATAGAGATGGCCACCAGACACATGAAAAGATGTCTAACATCACTCATCATCAGGGAAATGCAAATCTATAGCACGATGAGTTATTATCTTATAGCAGACAGAATGGTTATTATCAAAAAGACAAGAAACAACAAGTGTAGGTGAGGATGTGGAGTAAAGGAAGCCCTTGTGCACTACTGATGAGAAGGTAAATGGGTGCAACCACTATGGAAAACAATATGGAAGTTCCTCAAAAAATTAAAAATACAAATACCATGCAACCTAGTAATTCCACTTCTGGGTTATTTACCTGAGGAGGAAAAAAACACTAATTCAAAAACTTATGTGTACCCCTATGTTTATTGCAGCACTATTTACAATAGCCAAGATATGAAAGTTACTAGGTATCCATCAATAAATGAATAGATAAGGAAATTGTGGTATATATATACAACAAGATATTACTCAAACATTAAAAAAAAAAAGAGTGAAATTCTGTCATTTGCGACAACATGGATGGACCTAGAGTGTATTATGTTAGATGAAATAAGTCAGAGAAAGGCAAATATCATGGATCTCACTTATATGCTCTAGTAAACAAATAAATGAGCAAACAAAGTGGAAATCGACTCACAAATACAGAGGACAAACGAGGTTGCCAGAAAGAAGGGGGGTGGAGAAGGGCTGATGAGACAAAGGGGATAAAGAGGTACCAACTTCCGGTTATAAAATAAATAAGCTATGGGGATGAAAAGTACAGCATAGGGAATGTAGCTGATAATATTGTAATAACTTGCTATAGTGAAAAGCGGCTACACATATCATACTGAGCATTTTGTAATGTCTATAGTTGTCGAATCACTGTGTTGTGCACCTGAAACTAATGCTATGTTGTATGTCAACTGCACTTTAACAAAAAATAAAAACTAAATAAGGTGATTATAAAATATTTACCAGAGGGATGCCTGGGTGGCTCAGTTGGTTAAGCATTTGCCTTCAGCTCAGGGCGTGATCCTAGGGTCCTGGGATCGATCCCCGCATCAGGCTCCTTGCTCAGTGGGGAGCCTGCTTCCCCTTCTCTCTCTGCTCCCCCCCACCGCCACGCTCATGTTTTCTCTCTCTCTTGCTCACTCTTTCTCTGCTGAATAAATAAGTAAAATCTTAAAAAAAAAATTTTACCAGAGAAAAGCCATAAATACTACACATAACAGAAAATGCCCACCACTTACCATCTCTCTATGAAATTGAACACTATAGAGTCCAATCAATTTCTAATCTTTTCTTCCTAGGCATAAACTAAACTTCTGACAAAGCACTTCCCTGTTCCATTGCTCCCCAATTGTGAGAAAAGTGTCCTACTTTATGTACGAAGCATCTCCCTCATCTATTATTTTTGTATTTTCTGACTCTCCTCAGGCCCAGGAGAAAGAATGCCTGGGTAGAAACCATGCCATTTATTTCTTTAGCAAGTGCTGCATCAGCCGTCAAGCAGCAACCCAGAGTACCTTCATGAAAAATGGACAAAGCTCCTTCAACAGGTTCCATCCAGGCTGGGGAAAACTGGCACTCTGACAATGCATTGTCTCCGGAAATGCACAGCGAGTCAATGCCTATGGAGGAGAATTTAGCAACAGCTAGCAAAATTACAAGTGTTTTGCCAATTGATCCAGGAATCCTACTTCAGGGAATTCATCTTAGAGATAGGTCTACACGAATGATGCATGTATATATTTATTCCTTAAAGCATCATTTGTAATAACCAAATATTGGGAATTATAAGTGTCCATCAGTAGCTTGGTACAATCACATAATCAAATATTATTCAGGTTAAAAAATGAGGAAGATTTTTTAAAAAGATTTTATTTATACATTTGAAAGAGAGAGCAAGAGAGCACGAGCAGCAGTGGGGGGGGTGGCGCGCGGTGGGCGGCAGGGGCAGGGGGAGAATGAGAAGCAGGCTCCTGGCTGAGCAAGGACCCTGGGATCATGATCTGAGCCGAAGGCAGACATTCAAGTGACTGAGCGACCCAGGTGCCCCCAAATTGGGGAAGATTTATATGTACTATTACATAATCCCCATTACTTACTAAATGACAGAAAAAAATTAGAGTACATTTTAGACTACATAGATGCTACCTTTTGTGTAAGGAATGGTGAAAATAATACATATTTGTATTTGAGTGTGTTTGCATAAATGAGCAGTGAATGGATTTTTAAAAAATAAGATGTGTTTATCTTTAAGGGCTGCAGGGTGCAGTAAGGAAGGGGTACATAGGCATAGGCTGACAAGGAGACTTTTTAATGTTGCCTTTCTGTTGAATTTTGCTCTTTGAAACCTATTAATGAATAACCTATTCAGAAAATAATTTAAAAGAAAAATTACCCTATTATAGCATAGCACGTGATGGTAAGCTTCCAAATTAAATTTTATGCACCTAATATAGTCTCAACACTAGCATCTCATAAAGGTAGTCTAAAAGAAAAAGTGCAGAACTATTTGGCTTTTTAAAACAGATGCAAAAATTATAAACAGAATGCTAAAAATCAACCTATCAGTGCATCGAATAAATATACCGTGACCAAGTATCATTTGTTTCTGGAATCCAAAAATGAGTTGACTTTAGCAAAATCTATAAACAGACTAAAAGACAAAAACAGTACTAATGCAGCAAAGGCACTGGAAAAATGTAGCATCCGTTCCTTATTAAAAACAAAAGAAATAGAAGTAAAATGAAAATATTATAAAACTATATAATAAAGTCTAGCTACCAAAATTCAACAGGAAATAATCTGTGAATATAAGTAAAGGGTACATGAGAGTTACTTATACTATTCTTGTAAATTTGGGGGCCACTTGGGTGGCTCAGTTGGTTAAGCCTCTGACTTGGGCTCAGGTCATGATCTCGGGGTACTGGGCTACTGCCCCATGACAAGCTCCACTCTCAGCAGGGCGTCTGCTTGTTCCTGTGGCCCTCCCCCCCCATTGTAGCACTCTCTCCCTCTCTCTCAAATAAATGAGATCTTAAAAAAGCTATTCTTGCAAATTTTCTAAACATTTGAAATTATTTCAAAATAAAGAGTTCAAGTTCAAAAAAGGTTTGCACTTTCAAAACAAACTAGATGATTGAGATGCAATAGATTGTCCAGAAAATATGTATAATAATTTAGTAATTAACAGAAGCTAATCTCAACTCAGGAGAAGGGAATATCTCATAACAGATCCTGGCACAATTGGTTATTCATTTGTTAGAACATAATGATGGATCACAATGTCATACCATTATCAAAAATAAATTGCAGATGGATCAGAGATTGTCTGAAAAAGAAAAAAAATAAAGGAACTTGGAGGTAGAGAAGAGCTTCCTAAACTAACCAGAAAACTAAAAGCTGTGAAAGATAGGATAGTCCTTTATGCTTACAAAAAAATAAAAAATTTTCTGATTAAATACAACATAAATCAGCTCAAAAAACAAACATAAGTTGAGGAAAAATACTTTGGCATAAATTCAAACGTTCACAGTTATAATCTACAAAGAGCTTCTACAAATGGAGAAGTAAAAAAAAAAAAAGCAAAGAATTCACTATTAAATGTGCTAAGGATAGAAAACAACATTCCATGGGAGACAAAACTCAAAGGACCAACAAAGTTAAAGAATGCTACTTAACTTCTCATTCGATTAAATGCAAATTACCCTGGGGCGCCTGGGTGGCTCAGTCAGTTAAGCATCTGACTCTTGATTTCAGCTCAGGTCATGATCGCAGGATGGTGAGATGGAGCCCAGCACGGAGCCGGCTTTAGATTATCTCTCTCCCTTTCCCTCTCCCTCCTACATACAGCAATATGTATGGAGATGTGTCAAATAATAATTCTTATTAGCCCATTGTTTGTTATGGTAAAATCTCCCAAGGACCATCACCAGGAGATTCTTTTTTTTTTTTTTTTAAGATCTTATTTATTTATTGGACAGACAGACAGATCACAAGTAGGCAGAGAGGCAGGCAGAGGGAGAGGGGGAAGCATGCTCCCTGCTGAGCAGAGAGCCCGAGCGGGGGGGCTTGATCCCAGGACTCCGAGATCCTGACCTGAGCCGAAGGCAGAGGCTTAACCTACAGAGCCACCCAGGCGCCCCACCAGGAGATTCTTGAATAAATTGTGACATGAGTGCTATCAGCATCATGGCTACACAGGACATTCCTCCTTCCAACCCTCCTTTTAACAACAAAACTGGGCTTCGGCTCATAAACAAAAGTACCTCTGTGGGAGCTGTGGGATCCAGCATCGGTGTCGAGGGACCTGGGAGGAACTCCATCTCTCTGTGTGTCAGGTATCGGGCAGACGGGGTTTGGGCTGCAGAACCAGCAAGCTGGCCCCAGACCTTTAGCCTGCTGAGCGCTCTTCTGGGCGGACTTCCACAGATGCGGAAGGCTTTGTACAAGTTCAGGCTTCCCAAGGAAGGATTCGAGCACTTCGCTGGATCTCTCTATGTAGGAGTTCCGATGCTGCAACCAACACGGCTAGAGAAACCCATTTTTCTCCTGCAGCACCCAGCTTACTGAGGCAGGACCTCCATTACTGGGAGGAGGGAAGAGATCTGGAAAGAGGCAGATAATAACATCCGAAGCCATTAAAGGGACGGGGAGCCTGCGCACTGTGTTCAGGACGCCTACGCACAAGCCACTAAGAAAACCTGGTCTGAGGATTGCCCCACCAGGCCTGTGGGCACATCCAATGCCTGGAATGTTCAACCCACGCTTTCCACCTCTGCAGCTGTCTCCTGGGGGCACATTCCCCAGTGTGGTGGCAAGAGTGAGCTATAGTAAACACGGAGAGCGCTCAGAAAACAGGCCTGGCTCCGTGGGCTTGGGAGAAACACAAATCTGAAGTATAGCACCACCTTCTGGAAAGAAAAGAGAAATTTCCAGCAGCCAACCCAGCAAGTTCTGCCAAAAGAAGGAGCAGAAGCAGGAGGCAGGTGTGTCCAGACAAGCCCAGAGAAAGCCCCAGATATGAGCAGAACCAACAGTAGATCCCTCCCGAAAGAAACTATTAACGATTGAAGGAGATGCTACTTCGAAAGGAAAAAATCTCAACGCAAAATTTCAAGGAATGTGAAGAACCAAGGAGATATGACACCACCAAAAAACAAAAACAAAAACAAAAACAAAACAAACAAAAAACCCCACAAAAAACAAACAAACAAACAAACAAAAAAACCCTCAATAATCTTCCAGTAATCAAACTCAAAAACATGGGACTCTGGGGTCCTCCAATATAGAATTCAAAATAGCTGTTTTGAGAAAATTCAGTGAGATACAAGAAAACACAAAAAGACCATTTAACAGGATCAGAAAGCAATACATGAACAAAAGGAGAAATTTAACAAAAGGATAGAAATCATAAAAGAGAACCAAAAAATTCTGGAGCTGAAGAATTCAATGAGTGAAATAAAAAATGCAGTAGAGCACCAATGGACCAAATGGAAGACAGAATCAGTGAGCCAGAGAACAACCCAGTCAGGAGAAGAAAGGAAAAAAGAAAGGAAAAGAATGAAGAAACCTTATGTGACCTGTAGGACATCATCAAACAAGCAAATATTAGAGTCACTGGCATTCCTGAAGAAGAGAGGGGGAAGGAAAAAAGAAAGCTTATTTAAAGGAATAATAGCTGAGAGCTTCCCAAATTTGAGGAGAGACTTGGACATCCAAGTTCACAAAGCTAATAGATTACCCCATTATTTCAATGTAAAATGACCTTCTCTAAAGACGAATTATAATGAAACTGTCAAAAATCAAAGACAAAGAGAGAATCCTAAAAGCAGCAAGAGAAAAAAAAAAGATTGTAACCTATAAAGGAACCCCTATTTTATATATATTTTATGAATATAACTATCCCCTATTTTATATATTATATGTATAATATATATTTAAAATCACTTTTTAAGACAGTGATGGAAACAAAAATAGGCACATTTTAAAAGACTATTTCAAAATGAAATGCACATGTGATAATACCATATAAAACGTAGAATATAAAATTCTATTGATGTGTCCTCAAACCTGAGTAACCTGAAAAAAATGGAAACTGATTTCATGGCATTTAGGATTTTTTTCCCCCTTGAATTTCTGCTTAAATAAAATAATGACAAAGATAATCAGTGGACATGTTTTCAAGCATTTCACATTATGAAAAGAATGTTAATGAACTAAGCTGAACATCCTGATTCGAAATTGGACAAAGGCTATGAACAGGTGCTCACATATGTGTCTCTTTCCTATGTAGCCCACATACAATCACAAGAAACTGGATTCTGTCAGCAATACATACTGTTTCTTTTTTTAAGGCTTTGGCAGCAAATCCCAAATTATTGTCCTGGACTACATCTGAGCCTTGTGGGACTTTTTTTCCCCCTCCTAGATGGTGCAGGAATAGAAGGCCAATCTTTTCCCCTGTTTTCCAGGGACCTAGCCTCCCTGTGTCTACTTGTCCTCAAAAGTAGGCAATCGTCCCTTTTCAAATGCATCTCTTTTACTAGATTAGCTCCAGGGAAGAAGAAAACAAGACAGAGAGACAGAGACACCAACCACATGGTCTCTTAGAATGAGCAGTCCAAAGGAAAAAATTCAGAGAGCCCAGAAACAAGAGCTCAGTTCCTCCTGGACATGCACGTGTACTGCTAGTACTCACCCACCAGCACCCCGCACTATTTTATTCTTTCCTTTTAATTCGGTGAGCTAAATAGCCAGCAAACAAGACATTAACCATCCCATTTGGGGGAGGAGATCAGTCACAGTCCAGAAAAGTCCTACCTGTACCATCATGAAGCTAAACTTTGATGACATTTACCTCAAGGTCGTCTAGATTCTATGCAAAGAAGTGATCTATAGGTCTACACTTCATGTCAAATGACACAGATACTAGACTACTACTGCCTACTCAAGACTGTCAAATAAACAAGGTGCAGCAGACAATAGTCTAAGCAATAAGAAGCTCATATTCTAAAATACCCCAAATTCGTCATCATTCTATTTAAAACAAAACACCACATTCATAGTAACTATCCTCAGTTAAATTTCTTGTTTCCTTAGCAAAAGGTCCTAAGAAATGAATATCCTCTTCTGAATTCCCAAGAGCCAGTTAAGTCCCATCATATGTACTAAGCCACAATACCCTCTTCCATTTCTTCTGATGATATTCTATGTCAACCAGAGAATGTCATTCATGTGCTTCGCGTTTGAGTTTCTTCTGATATCAGCTATGACTGGCAGCATCTTTTACTGACACTGACTGCTCCTTTTTAGCCCTCGCAAAGACTGAGTATTCCAACGCCAACTCAGTCTTCTATATAACTTGTCTAGGTGCTTTATGTACTAGGACACAAAAATATCCCAATGCTGGCCTCATACCTGCAAAATTACAGATAAATCAGCCGACTTCCCAGAATAAAAGATTTTTTTAGGGGCGCCTGGGTGGCTCAGTGGGTTAAAGCCTCTGCCTTCGGCTCGGGTCATGATCTCAGGGTCCTGGGATCGAGCCCCGCATGGGGCTCTCTGCTTGCCGGGGAGCCTGCTTCCCTCTCTCTCTGCCTGCTTCTCTGTCTGCTTGCGATCTCTCTCTCTGTCAAATAAATAAATAATTTAAAAAAAAGATTTTTTTAAAGATTTTTATTTATTTATTTGAGCAAGAGACAGCAGCAGAGGGAGAGGGAGAAGCAAATTCCGTGCCGAGCAGGGAGCCCGACACAGGACTCCATCCCAAGACCCTGGGATCACGACCTGAGCCGAACGCAGATGCTTAACCCACTGAGCTACCCAGGTGCCCCAAAGAAGATCTTTCAGTGCATTTACAATCTAAGAATCAATTCCCACAGTTCTGCAAGAGAAATTGGTAATTTCAGCACCCAACACATATTAGGGTCTGGATCATTCTTATAGCCACAAACCAAAACAGAAATTAATGATGTTTGAGGGAGGGGAGCAGGAAGAGAAAATAACTTCACAGTTGTTCGGCTTTTAAGAGAAATAATGTTGTATTGGGGCACCTGGGTGGCTCAGTCCATTAAGCCTCC
>CM052801.1:75076889-75118398 GCA_028533885.1 Nasua narica | reverse complement strand
CAGGTTCATTGAGTTAGCACAGGCAGCTTTCTCCAGAATTGAATTTCTTTATACACAGCTAATAAGTCATCAATTTTCACTTTTTTGCCATGTTTTAGAGACAAAGGAAGTCAAAATGAAGACTGTTGTTTCAATAAAGTTTGTTCAAAACGTTTGTGACTATAAACAAAAATCAGGAGGCAACTTTTAAAGATCAAAATGGGGCGACTGGGTGGCTCAGTCGGTTAAGATCCGACTCAAGTCATGATCCCAGGGGTCCTGGGATCAAGTCTAGCACTGGGCTCCCTGCTCAGCAGGAAGTCTGCTTCTCCCTCTTCCCTGCCCCCTCGCTCTCTCACATGCACGTGCTCTCCCTCTCCCTCGTAAAAATAAATAAGTAAAATCTTTTTAAAAATACATAAATAAACAAACATCAGAACAGGAAAGAATCAGAGAACGTTTTAGTAGAACTATTTTAAGATTACCATACATTTCTATTAATATAGAAATACAATTCAATTTTTGATAAATCACTTTTTTCCATAAGAGAACAAAGTAAAACAAAAATAAAGACAAAACTTAAAAATGCCTCACTTGCCTCAAAACCTCTCCCAAGCCAGGCCAAGGAGATATTAGAGAATTCGAGAAAAGAGTAACCCAAATGACTAATATCTATGAAAGGAATTTCCTCTTACACCTTTTAAGGTATAAAGATTCAGTTAAAAGAGTAGGCTGACAGGTGACACCACTGGGGGAGACAAATAGAAGGATTAATGTATCACAGTGAGAAAGGAGCAGTATTATTTATATACATTAATTATATTTACCACCTCTCTGTATGGGAATTTAGACATGTAACTTTGTTAAGGGCAGGGAAGAAATTATCCCTTACAATTAAAGAAAGAAAAAACAAAACAAAACAAAAAAACAAGAAAGTGGTCCTTAAAAAAAAAAAACTATTTATTTGACAAAGAGAGAGAGAGAGAGAGAGAGAGAGCACAAGCAGGAGTACTGGCAGGCAGAGGGAGAGGAAGCAGGCTCCCTACTGAGCAGAGAGCCTGGGGCTTGATCCTAAGACCCTGGGATCATGACCTGAGTGGAAGGCAGACGCTTAAGGACTGAGCCACCCAGGTGCCCCTAAATAAATAAAATCTTAAAAAAAAGGAAAGAAAAGAAAGGGCTTTTAGGGCTACTCCTGTGTATAGTTGTGTATTTTTCTTTTCCCTCAATGTTCTGGGAGAAAATATCACCTTATAATAAAAAGTATGATGGATTTGCTTTACAGCAACCTGATTCTTGCCCCTGATTTGGTCCCTCACCCTTGAGGAACTAGAGAAAATAGTTAAAACTCTCGTGACCTGTACTCATCTTTACAATGAGGAGGCTGGACTATTTCTTATTATAAAATCCGATGAATATTTGTTGATATGAACGAATTTATGAATGAATCTAATAATGATATGTAAAGTCCATTCTTTCTAGGTTAATCTATGGTACTCTAGTTAGTTAGTTAGTTAATTAGTCTAGTTAGTCTCTGTGTCATTGAACTTAATGAAACAGAAGTTACAACCTGTTACAGGTGCTATCAAAGGAATTCTTCTATTAAGCATACCTTGAACTGGTGAGACCTCACAGATCTCCTCTACCTCTGCTAATCTATGATGGTATCTACATACAAGACACTGTTTTGGAACTATTGTCAAGCCATTCTGGTCAAAACTGTAAAATAAAATAGCCTCACAAATAACTGCAAACAACTTGAAAAAATAATATGATCTCCCTTTTGCCTGCAGAATTGGCATAGAGTTAACAATACAATGGTGGTATTTCATAGTGACAAGGGTCCTTATGGGAGTATAATTTGATCCAGATGTTTCTGAAAGCCCCTCACCTGGCTGGCTGCTTCTTATGCTTTAGGTCTCCGCCTAGAAGAGAATACATCAGACTTTCCTTGACCACATAAGCAGTTTCTCCTTCAACCTCCACTCCGTGCTATGCCTGCCAATTCTTCCCTTTAGCATGCACTGTAAATTTGTGCTTTCGCAGTTGGATCAGTCAGGATTCTATAGAGAAAAATAACCAATAGGAGATTTTATGTGTGTGTGTGTATTTCCTATTGGGTATATGTACATACATACACGTATGTATATCACGTATACATATGTATATATGTAAAAAAAGAAATTTATATATGTGTATATATATAAATATATGTTATATGTTATATATGTTAACATAATAACGTATGTTAATATGATGTATATATGCATATATATGAATATAACATAGATTATATATATATATGTATATATGTAAAAAGAAATTTATTTGAAGGAACTGGCTCACGTGATTATAGGAGGCTAGCAAGCCTGAAATCTTTAGGGCAAGCCAGCAGGCTGGGAACTAGGCCAGACTTGATGCTGTAGCCCTCAAGTGGAATTTCTTCTTCTCAGGGAATCTCAGTTTTGTTCTTAAGGCTTCCAACTGACTAGATGAGGCTCGCCCACATTGTCAAGAATTGTTTACTTTATTTAAAGTCAACTGATTATAAATGTTAACCACATCTTCAAAACACCTCTAACACCTGGATTAACGTTTGATAAAATAACAGACTACTATGGCCTATTCAGGTTGACATGTAAAATTAACCATCACAACAGGTTTGTTGATTCTCCTGCTAGATGATAAACCCTATAAAAGGGCAGAGACCTTGACTTTTCTGGTTACGTCTAGCACATTGCTCACACATTGTGTATTCAGTAAATATAGTAGCTGCTTAAATATTTGTTGATGTAATAAATGAATGCACAATATCTGATGACTGTTGAAGCACTCATCCCATCGTTTGGGGGTCAAATGGTACCTTTTTTATCATGATCATTTTCAGTACCTGGTCAGTTGGGTAGAACTGTAAAGAAGTATTGGAAAGTTTAGTGGTTTTAAAAATTATTGAAATAAAAAAAATTGTTGAAATAAACAACCAAGCAACAAATGAACAGTTAAATAATAAAATGTAGAACTATTCAAATGAAAGCTTAGTTTACTCTTCTTATATGTTTATATCTTAATTATGGTATTATTTTCAGATAAACCTGGAGGACATCAGAGATCAATGACAGATCAAAACAAATATTGTCCTCATGCAGTAGTTATAAACAACCAGGAAATGTAGTAAGACAAAAAGATCTTCAAAATGGCAGTGAAATTTTAAAGTACCTACAAATAAATCTAAACAATTCATTTAAGATCTTTGTCCGGAAATTGAGGACCTAATAACTGGAAAGACCTGCTATATTCATTATAAAGATGTCAGTTATCCACCAAATTAATCTATAATTTTATTGTAATTCTAATAGAAATCCAATAGGCTTTTTCTTGGAACTAAACAAGTGGATTGAAAATTCATCTGGGAGAGTAAAATTCAAGAACTAAGACAAATCTGAAAAAGAAGAGTATGGTGGAGGAACATGTGCTGTACTATTTTAAGATGTATTTTAAAATATTTTTTTAAAGATTTTATTTATCAGAGAGAGAGAGAGAGAGAAGCAAACTCTCAGCTGAGCATGATGCCCGAAGTGGGACTCGATCCCAGGACCCCAGGATCATGACCTGAACTGAAGGCAGACACTTAAATGACTGAGCCACCCAGGTGCTTCTTAAGATGTATTTTAAAGCTGTAATAATTAAAACATTTATGTATCGGCACAGAAGTAGGCAAATGACAAGTGGACACGCTAGTGCCCTAAAATATGTCCATATATATAAGAAAACTTGGCAGATGACAGATGTGGCATTATAAATCTGTGGAAAAGAACACAACTTTGTCACGATGTTTTATCTATCTTATACACTTTTTTTTAATAATATTTTGCGTAAGAGTTTTGCATCTACACTTGTGAGAACATTTTCTTTAATTTGCCTGTTTCACAGGTATTTGTTGCCAGGTTTTGGTATTAAGTTTATGTTAATATATAGAAGAAGAAATAATCTTTTTTCTTCTTTTTCTACACTCCAGAAAGTTTGTGAAATATTAGAATTATGTGCTTCTTCAAAGTCTGGTAACACCTTCTCATAAAATTCTACCAGGTTTTTGTTTTGTTTTGTTTTTTTCTGTGTGGGAAATTTTTAAATTATTTTATTTCTTTAGTTGGAATGTAGGAATGTTTGGAATATTTTTTCTTGATCAACTAAGTCAGTTATATTTTTCTAGGTATTTCTCTATTTTAGCTAGGTTTTCAAACTTATTGGCATAAACATATGCTATTTATTCCAGCTTTATTGAGCTATAATAGACATATAACATTGCATGAGGTTAAGGTGTATGTATTGATTTGATACACATATATTGCAAATTGATCACCATTAAAGCTTTAGCTAACACCTCTAACATGTCATATAATTTCCATTTCTTTTTTGTAATGAGGACATTTAAGATACATATTCTCTTAGCAATTTTCAAGTAGATAATGCAGTATTGTTAACCATAATCCCTATGCTGCATGTTAGACCCCCCAGAACTTATTCATCTTATAGCTGTAAGTTTGTGTTCTTTGACCAACATCTCCCCATATTTCCCAACCCTCAGTTCCTGGTAACCAACATTCTACTCTCTGTTTCCATGAATTTGGCTTCTTTTCGATTTCACATATATGTGATGTCATACAATATTCGTCTTTCTGTGTCTGGCCTATTTCACTTAGCATAATGCCCTCAATAACTGTCCATGAATATTTATTGGAACATTGTATTTTGTTGAATGGTAAGTGAGAAAAACAAGTTCCAGAACTTCATACACAGCATGAAATCATTCTTATCAATTGAGAAATGAACACACATGCCCAATAAGTTGAAAAACAAGAAAATGTGAGCTGCAGAGAAAGCAAATTCATCATGGTGATTGCTTCTGCAGAAGGAGGAAAGGATTTGGGGCTCCAGAGAAGAGCAGAGGGGATTCAACTTTGTACTGTTTTATTTCTTTGAACAAGTCTGACGTAAATATGAGTATTCATTCAAGTGTGATATTTTATCTTTTGTTAAAATTGTGATAATACTAAGAAGTAAACAAAGGCCCTGAGGTGGAAAAGAGATTTTCAAGGATCACATTGGTGGCGGTGTGACTAGAACACAATGAAAGAGGGGAGAGTACCTGTGAGATGTGGTTTCAGAGGTGGACAATTGCCAATCTATGCAGTTTTGAGGCCATGGTAAGAAGTTTATTTTTTTAAAAGATTTTATTTATTTGAGAGAGAGAGCATGAGCCAGGGGTTGGGGGGAGGGCAGAGGGAAATAGACAAGCAGACTTCCTGCTGAGCAGGGAGCCCCATGCAGGACTTGATCCCAGAACCCTGAGATCATGACCTGAGCCAAAGGCAGATGCTTAACCAACTGAGCTACCCAGGTGCTCCAGAAGTTTATAGTTTACTTGGTTTTATTCATATGAAAATATTTTGCCAAAGGAATTATGGTGACAACAGTGGTAAAAATCTTGCCCGCCGTGTGGCGGGGGCGGGGGGCACCTTAGTTTGATTCCTTGCCATTCCCTTGCATGCTTTTTCTTTGGGAGGCAGTGAGGATTGAAAGCTCTGTGTGTAGAAACGTTTTTCTATCTTATATCCGTAGTGCCTAGCACATATAAAGACGAATGAATAAGTAGCGTGAATGCATAAATCAGTAATAAAAGATATGGTCTCAGGAATCAAACACCCTGAGTCTCAAATCTACTATTCACTGTTGTATGACTTTGCACAGGTTAACCTCCTTTTCTCAAATTGTTTTCCTCATCTGTAAAATGGGAATAATAATAGTACCTACCTCACAGGATATTTTAAGGATGAAATTAGAGAGCACATGTGAAAATGTCTATTATACTCTTGGACATTATAAGTGCTCAAAAGATGCCTTATTATTAAGTTTATAGCATACTCTTGCTAAAAATTGGGGGGCAGAATTAGGTGGAATGGGGGAGTGTAACAGGGACAGTCAATGAAGGCTTTACTCTAGAGTTTACATTTGAACTGAGTTGTAATGGACTAAACAGTTTGCTAGCTAGGAGGAGGTTGGGGGAGGGCAGTGTTTTAGGAAACAGCATGTCTAAAAGCATGGAGGAATGAAAGCCGTGTGATGTTTCATTGGCCAGAGTGTACAGATATTTATGACAGAAGATAAAAAGAGAGGAAGAAGGGCACCTGGGTGGCTTGGTTGGTTAAGCATTTGTTTTTGGCTCGGGTCTTGATCCCACAGGCCTGGGATCGAGCCCCACATAAGGCTCCCTGCTCAGCGGAGAGTCTGCTTCTCCTTCTGCCCCTCACCCGGCTTGTGCTCTCCCTCTACATTCAAATAAAGAAATAAAATCTTAAAAAAAGAGAGAGGAAATTTTCTTTAAATTGTCAGAAGCCTTTTATTAAGTCAGAGTAAGGAGCTATAGCTTAACCCCGATAGCCACAGGGAGCCCATGGAAGTTTATGAGGAGGGGAGTAATAGGGTAAGATTTTGAGAGGGAGAGCTATTACAGGAAGTCTCCTTTAGTCAGTGGTGGGCCCAGACAACACTGTGAAATAGGTAAAGTTGAAATTTTCCTCCAAACTCACCCCCTCCCTTTTGTCACCCTCTTCCCAGACACGAATAGTGTGGCCATGTGTCCTTAGATCCATCAAGTCTGATTTCCCTGGTCAGGATAGATGTCCTCATTACACGAACATTGGCACCTAATATGTTTGTTTAGTTAATAGCCATGTTTACCAGTAGCATCAGCTCCAGGAGACAGAGACAAAGTAGGACTTAATGTCTGTGATGTCCCCGGAACATCACACAGTACGTGCTGTATTACATAGTCAATGAATGTTCATAGCCTGTTAGATGAATGGATGGATCAACAGCAGGAAATAGCCTTAATGCTTTTGGGGGAGGGCAATGAGATGTATGGTTAAGAAGTGAGTTGGTCTCCTCTATGGTGATGACAAAAATTTAACACTAGCATGTGATCGCTTATGCAATCATGGCTTCATTTTCTTAGCAAGTGTGTCTTGGGTTTCAGAAAAAGAAGAGATGATTTTCTCAGTATCTTTTACACTTGATCTTAGCCAAAAGGCCGAGAAGCGATTCTCAGTATCTTTTAGACTACATTGTCCTGTATAACCAAGCCTGTGTTCTCTATGAAATCCTAACTGCCTCATAATCTCCCTCAGGGTTAAGTCACTCTGGGCTTCACGTTCCAGCAAAGTTATCTTCTGACAACAGTGGGTCCCATTCCACATCTGTGCATAGAGTTGTTTTAAAGCAAATTTGGAATGAGGCTATTGCCAGCCTAAGAGTTGGTACTTTATTACAATATCTATAAAATGGTTGTCATAAAAAGGACTGTCCAATGTTGGTATGAAAATAGCTACTAAAATTCTATGCTTGCTCAGAGATCAAAATGGTCAGATGGTAAGGGGAGGGTTATGGTTGGCCACAGGACTTCTACAGAGCTAGCTTAGAAGCTCTGGCCTGGTGCTGGAGGGATTCACTTTGTTAGTAGCCCTTTGTCCCTGAGCAAATAGGTGTAGCTTTGGGGAAGGGTAAAGGTAATGCCACCATGGCTTGCTGAAATGGATCATAGATAGGGATAGTCGGGGCGGGGGGGAAGAAAGAGTTGAAGGAAATACATGGACATATGTTGGGTTATATGGGGAAGATGAACATTTCTAAAGTAATGAAAACAATAGCCATGGGAAGTAATCTTCTGTGGTGGTAGGATCCTAATGACTTGGCACAGAGTGGGTCATGTTGGCCTCAGTCTCTTCAACTCTAAAATAAGGGGATTGTACCAGTGGCTATTTGCAGTCTTTTCCAGATCCAATATTCTGTAATTCTATGGGTGGAAATGATACTGCAGCAAATTACAGACTGCCTGGTTCAAATGACAGATCGGATGGTAGCTTGGAACTTGTCAATCAACACAACTGATTTGCATAAGTGAAGCCTCATTATATTGTCTCGGATGAACAGCTATATAACTGACCCATAAGATACAGAGATCGCTGGGCTTTAGAGGCAGCATATTTACGGTAGATGAATTAGTATATAAATGAGCAGAATGAAAGTTCATTACAAGTGCATCTCCCAGGACACAATTGTCTAAAACAATAAAATTGGATTAATACGCCCAAAGTTCAAATGCAATGGGACTCATAAGACCTCAGCTCTGCCACTCCTCTAGTTAGTGGAAGGAAATGGATGATTTCAATGTATTCCCTGTGGAGGGGTGTCCAGACAGACAGATACCCACCACCGCCTGTTCCCAACAAAATATATATTGAAAACCAATGAAATCAGATTAAAATGAGCATCAATAATATAGTTGAGGACAAGATCAAAAAAGGGCACATTGTGGAGTAGGTGGGGAGCACCATGGGTAGGGAGAGCCAGTGCCACCATTTTGTCTTGGTAATGATGTTGACAGCAAGGTACTGGATGAGTACATGTGTTTCAGCCTGTTGGCAGTTTTCGCAGCAGCTGATGGAGATCCCTTTTCCTTTTACTAGTTCCCTGCTCAGTTCTGCAGTATCAGGAACCCAGAGTATGGTGTGCAGGACATTCAGGAGACAGAAGGACTGTCCCACACTTCTTCAGGTGGTGGGAGGACAGCCAGCCAAATTAGCTGACGCTTACATTCATTTACTTCTTTGCTCATTTATTTATTATAACCAAAGCAAACATGGCCTCATTGCTTACAATGCTGATCTTCTAGATAATAATAAAATAATCATATGAGTACACATATGCAAACTGGGCTATCTTACGAAAGGAAAGAGCCTTTTAGACACATTCATAGGCATCTAATTTAGAAGTGCAAGGCGGAAAGGGTCAAGGGACATTTCTCTGTAGAAGTGACATTTGAATTGAGCTCTGACTGGTGAGCAGGGGTTCATCTGGGCAAAGACTGGGTTAAAACATATGAGGCAGTCGACACAACATGCACAAGTGCCCAGAGGCAGGGAGCACTTGGCACATTCAAATAATCAAAAGAGAGCTGCTAGCAGGAAGAGCAGTGCAAGAGCGTTGTGTCTTTCCAAGGGCCCAGCTTGACTCAGAAAAATGAATGGTTCTGTAGTGAGTACTGCTAGACAGTGAGAAAGTCAAACTGGATAAACTAATGGGCCAGAAAGAAAAACTGTCTTTGAGAATAGGTGAGAAATACAGGTCAGAATCCCAGGTGCCCTCAAGAATGGAGATAGGACCAAGGTGGGAATCAGGTGGAAGTTTCCAGAATTTCAGCTAAGAATGGGGTGCAGGTGGGGGGCGAGCCTGGTTTAATGGTTTTCAAAAACGGCAATGTCAGCACTGGGTCCTAATTCTGCTGCTCTGCTAAGTAAGGTAAATGTCATTAGGGGTTATGTTAGCGTTTTCCGTCTACGGAGGAATCAGTGGGATTTGAAATCCCTTGCACTCCTTCCAGTGAGTTCAGTTCAGGTTATTTAGTGAATAACAATTCACTAAATTGTTTAGTGAATGGCAAAAACCTAGAAAAGCTCTGCTTTCCCCTATGCCTCAAGGTAACTAACAACAGTGACTCAACGAGGCCAGAGAGACTTTTACCACATGTCAGCAAGGCGCAAAAAGCATGACTGAGGGCTGGCTCACAATAAAGGTCAATATACTGAGCCATTCTCGCTTTGACCTCATTTCTAGGATGGACATTTTTTTTTTTAAGTTTTCAAGTGGGGGTGAATTTATCCTTATTGATCGACTTCTTTTATTGTGGTGAAATGTACATAACATCAAATGTATGATTAATCATTTTTAAGTGTGGCATTCGGGGGCATTAAGGACATTCACATTGTTGTGGAGCCATCAACATCATCCATCTCCAGATCTGTGTCACCATCCCCTGCTAATGATCTTTACTCATTAAACAAAAACTCCTTGTCCTCCTCTCCTCACCAGTGCCTGGCAACCACGGTTCTATGTTATTGCTTTATCAATTTGGCTATTCTGGGTACCACAAAGGAGGGGAATGATACAAGATTTGTCCTTTCGTGTCTAGCTTACTTCACTTAGTAGAATGTCTTCGAGGGTCCTCCGTGTTGCGGCATGCATCAGAATCCTTCCTTCTTTGGTCTGAAAAATATTCCAGCCTATGCCCTTGCCACAATTTCTCTATTCATCGGTGGATGGATATTTGGGTTCTTTTCCCCTTTTGGCATTGTGAATAGTGCTGGGATGAGCACGAGTGTACGAATATTGGTCTGAATGCCTGCTTTACATTACTTTGTGTTTAAGCTCAGAAACAGAATTGCCATATCATATAGTAATTCTATGTTTAATTTTTTTGAGCAACTCATACTGTTTTCCATCGCAGCTGCACCATTTTCATTTCCATCAGCAAGGCACCGGAGTCTCATTTCTTCACATCCTATCCAACACTTGTTTTTTGTGTTTGTTTGTACTAATAGCCATCCTAATGAGTGTGAAGTGGTAGTTCATTGTCGTTTTGATTTGCATGCCCCTAATGATTAGTGATGTTGAACATCTTTTCATGTGATTATTTGCATATATTTGGAGAACTGTGTCTTGGGGTTCTTGGCCTGTTCAAAATTTTTGTCTTTTGTTGAGTCGTATGAGTTCTTTATATATTCTGGATATTAATCCTTTATCAGAGAAATGATTTGCAAATATTTTCTCTCATTCTGTGGGTTGCCTTTTCACTCTGTCAATAAGGTCGTTTGATGCATGAAAGTCTTTAATTTACTATATTCCAATTTATCTATTTTTTTGTTCTGTTATCTGGGCTTTTGGTGTCATAGCCAAGAAATCATTGCCAAATTTAATATCATGAATCTTTCCCCCTATGTTTCTAAGAGTTTTATAGTTTTCACTCTTATGTTTAGGTTTTTTATGTATTTTAAGTTAATTTTTGCATATGGTGTAAGGTAAGGGTCCAATTCCATTCTTTTGAATGTGGACATCCAGTTTTCTCAGCACCATTTGTTTGAAAGACTATTCTTGCTTTCATCGAATGATCTTGGCATCCTTGTTACAAATTATTTGACCAAATATACAAGGCTTTACTTCTGGGATCTGAATTCAATTCCACTGGTCAATTATGTCTGCCTTCATGTTAGTACGACACTGTTTTGATTAATATAGATTTGTAGTAAGTTTTGAATCAGGGAGTGTGAGCCCTTCAAGTTTGTTTTTTTCTTTTTCAAGATTATTTTGGTTAATTAGGGTCCCCGAAGCTTCCAGGTGAATTTTAGGATAGATTTTTCTATTTCTGTAAGAAAAAGTCATTAGGATTTGATAAGGACTACAATGAATCTGTAGATCACTTTGGATACTATTGATAACTTAACAATAGTAAATTTTTTAAATCTATGAACACACAAGATGTCTTTGCATTTACTTATGTCTTTAATTTCTTTCAATAATGTTTTGTATTTTTCAGTGTACAAGTATTTTATCGCCTTGGTTAATTCCTAAGTATTTTATTCTTTTTGATGCTATTCTAAATGGAATTGTTTTCTTATTTTCCTTTTCAGGTTGCTTATTGTTAGCATACAGAAAAGCTGATTTTTGTGTGTTGATTCTGTGTCCTACAACTTTGCTGAATGCATTTATTCTAACAGATTTTGTGTGTGTGTGTGGAATCTTTAGTGTTTTCTACATATAAGATCATATTATAAGTGAACAGTGATCATTTTATTTCTTTCTTTCCAACTTGGATGCCTTTGATTTCATTTTGTTGTTAATTGCTCAGTGTATAACTTTCAATAATAGTAGTGAAAGTGGGCATCCTTGTCTTGTTCCTGATCTTAGAGGAAAAGCTTTTAGTCTTTCACTACTGAGTATGACCGCTGTAGGTAAGAAGAACTATTGATAGAGAAACTTCTGAGGGGAGAAGAATGATGACATTAAAAATCACATTTATTATAAAATATATTTCAAATTCGGAACTGTTAAAACATGAAAAAATGTGCCATAGAAGAATTAAAAAGAGATACAGTTCTCTCTACTGTCACTGGATAGCTCCTCTGGATGTCTTATCAGCACTTTAAACTCAGAGTGTCTGAAACTGGATACATCCTCTTGCCTGCACACGAGCTTTTCGGCTACCCATGCTCTTAGCTCATAGTGCTACTAATCCAGAAACACAGTGATCATCTTAGACACAGTGATCATCTTTCCTCTCCACCTTGTTCCTTCTTTCATCTGATTGGCCATGTAATTTTTTTGATATTACCACAGAGTTAGATAGCTCCATTTGTCCATTGCCCTAAATCTTCACTACCACTTGCCATCATACAGACTCTTCTTAATTTTTGCCCGAACTATGGTAACAACCTCTTAACTGGTCTCTTTGACATCAGTCTCTCCCCCTTCAATAGACCATCACAGGGCCAACAGTTATGTTCCTATAACATAGATTTGATTATGTCTGATAGAGCCAGAGATAGCAGATGTGAAAGCAAGCACTAAGGGTTCATGCTTAAGTCTTTTCATTCTCTCACTATCGTTGTAGCCCCACATTCTTCTTCTTCTTCTTTAATATTTTATTTATTTGAGAGAGAGAGTGTGCGTGTGCATAAGCCGAGGGCAGGGCAGAGTGAGAGGGAGAACTACTTCTCCCTAGTGAGCAGGGAACCGATACAGGGCTGATCCCAGGACCCTGGGATTGTGACCTAAGCTGAAGGCGG
Source organism: Nasua narica (assembly GCA_028533885.1). Classification (NCBI taxonomy): domain Eukaryota; kingdom Metazoa; phylum Chordata; class Mammalia; order Carnivora; family Procyonidae; genus Nasua; species Nasua narica. Next base: position 75,105,745 of record CM052801.1, on the reverse strand, counting down.
ATGCTGCTTAACCGACGGAGCCCCGCAGGCTCCCTTCCCCCCTCCCCCACTTCTAATATTCCCCTATGGATGGGACATAGGAAATGGAGTGATGCAATATGATTTATGAGGCCATTAGAAACAGGACGACAAAGCAATAAAACATTAATCTGATGATCTCTTCTGGTGCTTGGATCAGGCAGATTCGGCCAGGACATCTGTGACTTGGAGAGAGAAATGAGGGCTGCAGTCACATAGTCAAGATCAAGTTTTATATTTAACGCGGTTTTCTTGAATTTGGCACCTCCTACTGGCCTCATGCCACGTGTTGCTACAATGTGTAGGGATAAATCTAGAAATAGAATTACCATAAATCAGAATTTTTCAGTGTCTCAGTGTTTAGACATTGAAGTCTGCTAGGAACTTGCATGGCACTCGAGTTGCCAATCAGCTCCAGAGGCAGTTCTAACTGAGGCCACCAAGGCAGCAAAACCAAGGTCACGCAGTAGAGGGAAAGCCTTCTCTACTTGAATCTAAGCTTCCAAACTACTTTTGGTTCCTGACTACCTACTGGATAAAGTCTAACTTCTTAGCTACACATCCAAGGCCCTTTGTAATCTCTCTCCTACCGAACTCCCCAGTCTAACCTGCTCACACTCCCTCCCAAAATTGTATGCTCCAGCTGCAGCAGGTGTCTCACTCCTCTCTGAAGACTTCCTACCCTTTTGTGACCCCAAGCCTTTGCCTGTCCTCTTTATTCTCTCTTTCATGACTAGCAGACTCTTCTGTCCATACCCACAATACACAGGCCTTATGTCACCGCCTCCGGGAAACTGTTCCCAAATTTTCTAGGTATTTATATTTCATACAGATATTTTAGCGTTCATCGAATTTGTGTGCCCTTCCTATCAGGTAGGAGTTTTTGAAAGGCAGAGTATTTATAATACTATAATCCTAATGTTGGGTATAGTGGGTCCTCCATGAATATTTGTGGAATCTTAAATGAATTGCAATGTACAACACCAAGAATGAACTTGAACGTGAACTATGGACTCTGGGTGATGAATGTCCACATAGGCTCATCAGTTGTAACAAATGTACCACTCTGGTGGGGAACGTTCATAGGAGGGGAGGCTATGCCTGTGTGAGAAAGGAAGGTATATGGGGAATCTCTGTACCTTCCTAATTTTGCTATGAACCTCAGGCTGCTCTAAGAATAGTCTTTATGAATGAATAAATTGCAAGTGTGTGTATTTTGTTTGTTTTTCTGTCATAGTGAAGAGAGCTTATGTCACGTGACATGGGTGAACTCTGATGTGTGTGCCTGTGTTGGCTTACGTACCCGTCCATAGGCACTCTGCCTCCCAGCTAAAGCTGCTAAGGTTCTACCTGCTACTGATCAAGTTCTGCAAAAACACACGATTGATCTTCAAATGAAGACAGAGGGAAGCTGTGTGATTTCAGGTCAGAACAGGAACAGACCTTCAGCAGGAGTTTTCTGTGGAAAGCATCTGGTTAGGGGCATTTGATTATCTGGGGCATTGAGTCATTTCCACGTACACCTTCACGTCGATGGTGGATAGAGTCGATTTAGGAGAAACGTATTCTGAGAGGCTGACGTGGTCACTCGGTCCCTCAGAGGGTTCTAAGGCGCAGCCCCCGGCTCTCTTTTCTCTCTCCTCAAATAATCTGCTTTGTTTGCTGCATGCCCACTTACCACTGGAGGAGTGATATGTTCTATGGTTAAGGTTTTTTTTTTTTTTTTTAAAGATTTTTATTTATTTATTTAACAGAGAGAGAACACAAGCAGGCAGAGAGGCAGGCAGAGGCAGAGAGAGGAGCAGGCTCCCTGTGGAGCAAGGAGCCCGATGCGGGACTCGATCCCAAGACGCTGGGATCATGACCTGAGCCAAAGGTAGCTGCTCAACCAATTGAGCCACCCAGGCGTCCCAAGGTTTTATTCTAATAAAAAACAAGCCCTTGAACCACCAGAATGCAATGCCGTGGCCAGGAAGAATCTGGGTTTGTGGTTTGTGTGTGTGTGTGTTTTAATTAAAAAAAATCTCACTCCCCTCCCCCCTTTTTTAAAGGGTCCTATTGGCCAAAACAGAAACAGGAAAGCAGGTGCTGGGACATCAGGAAGCCATTTAGCTTGCCATATCTCCATTCTGAGTCTTTGGCAATGACTTTATACTTACCTTCTTAGAGGAGGTATAGGCAAATAGATGATGCATTATGTTTACAAGTCCAAGACTTGGTTTAGAGCATTTTGTTTTTTAATGTATAAAGAGAACGGGAGCAGCAAGGGAGCTCTCTGAATAATGCAGTTATAAAAACAAAAGCCTTAATCATCTGTCTCCATCAGGCAAAATTTGGGATGAATAATCTGAATAATTTCCTTATTACTTCATGTCATTATGGATGTGAGCCAATCAAATAAACCCATTTCCTTTCATTTAGCTTCCTTTCAGCTTGAGAAATGGTGTACTCAATTTAATGCACTGTTGGAAAGCTGAACAATCTCTTCTAATTTGCTGATTTCAACTCCACTCAACAAACATTTATGGAGCACCTACTGTGTGCCAGGAACTGCATTTTAAAATTTAAATGAGTCAGATTGAATATCTCAGTTGTGTATTTTCATGACTCTATACCTTTGTCAAACAATTATGAATGTACATATTTAGTTGAAAGGCTAATGGCATCATAACAAGCAGGCAATTTTAACCCAGCTGCATGACAATTAAAACAACTGAAGTTGATTTTGTCGAACTTGGCCCTTAGACGGGAGCGATTTTCAGGCTGGCTTGCGCGCCAGAAGCGAAGCTCTGAGCTCCAGCCTTGCCTTCCTCAAAAATAGCTGAATCCCAAGCCTTCTGTCGGAAGCTCGGGAGTCAACTTTACTATTGAATAAATAAAGCCAGATTTTTGTCTGTATGCTTATGTGGGTATGCCACAGCTAGTGAAAATAAATTCCGGAAGCCATATTGCTTGCCTGCCACCCCTTAGGTGCCTGTGGCAGGGTTTGAGCTTCTGAATGGTAAACACCCTACACATTCCTAAGATTTGTTGTTGCCATCATTTGCTAGGCTCCCCACCTGCTGCTTGTTTTCTGCAATTCGAGATTTCTGCCCATCCCTAACCCTATGATTTTTGCCCCCTACCCTGCCTCCAATTTATCCAGCAAGTTTCTTGGTGAGTCTCTCCTACTTCTCATTCTGGACGCCATTCCCTTCTGTTTTGCTCCATACTCAGACTCCTGATGTCCTCAGCCTGCTCGTATTTCTCCTTTCCCAAGTAGGCAAATGATGGTTTCATTCACACTCAAGTAACAGAGCCTTCTGTGACACTTCTTTGAGGCAGGTTTGTACTGTGAAGGAACTATAAGGGCTAAGAAAATCCTCCAAGGACAGAATGCGTATTTAACAGAATTCCATCCATCAGATAAGGCACTTATGCATGAGGGTGTCATCCAGATACTCCACAAAAAATTATAGTTCAGTGGCCCAGCAGCTTTTAGCATTCCGACAAAACACTTAGGCGGGCTTTCAATGACCCCTAGGTGAAAAGAGACTGCCAGGCCATGACGTCAGCAAGGCCATGACTTGGCCGAGTAGATCTCCAGTCTTTACCGAGAAGAGAGTACCTTGATAAATTATATCCAGAACGATCCTTCTGAATTAAAATGCTCTTATTTTTTAATAAAATAAAACATATACACAAAAATATATATGCATATGTTTAAAGTAATCAAAAGAAATATACAGGCACTGCTAATTCTAGACAATTAAACATTGTCGATTTCTCTGACTTTCCATCTAAGCTCCTGCCTAGCAGTTGTCCATTCCTCCCAACCAAGGAAACTAATACCCTGAATTACGTATTCATCATTCCAGTGTTTTCCTTCAGAGTTTTTCCACATACATATGTACCTCTTAAAAATACATAGTTTACTTTTCTCATGTCTTTGATTTTATGTAAACAGAATCACCTAGTATGTATTCTCCCATGACCTGTTGTAATTCTGGCTCATTCATTTTCTTTGCTTTATGGAATTGGACTGTGTGATCACCACAATTTATTCATTCTCCAATGTTTGGCATGTGACATTTCTGTTTGCCTGTTGGATTAATTTTTTTTTTTTTATCGACTACAGCAGCTTCCATGAATAAGTTTCTTGGTACATATTTCTAATAGCTTTTTTTTTTCAGAGTCTATAACAGAAGTGTAAATTCTGGGCCATATGTTAAGCCTAAGCACTACTTTACTAGGTAAGGCCAAATGGTTTTCCATAGTGCTTTTACCAATTTAAACTCCATTACAATGTAAAGAAATAAGTTCAGGGGCACCTGCGTTGCTCAGTCAGTTAAGCATCTGCCTTCGGCTTAAGTCATGATCTCAGGGTCTTGGGATTGAGCCCCATGTCAGGTTCCCTGCTTAATGGGGAGCCTGCTTCTCCTTGCCCCTCTGTTCTTCCCACCTGCTCATGCTCACTCTCTCTCTCAAATAAATAAATAAATAAATAAATAAATAAATAAATATTTTTTAAAAAGCATTAAAAAAAAAGAACTAAGTTCAGAAGGGTCTTTGTGGAAAATAAACACAACTAGTGGTAACTATCTACTCAACAACCACATTCATTCACAAGGTAGACTACAACCCCCCCTCACCTAGGTATCTAAGGTAGATAGATATCTAAGGTATAAGGTAGATAGATATCTATCTAGCTTCATCTCTTACAGCTACAGCTACAGGGAATACCCATCATTCAGAAAATCGCACAGTATAAAAGCCCATGAAAAGGCATGATTTATTTTCTGCACTATAACCCCGGAGAGGAAAAAAAAAAAGGTAGATGACTGGGGAAAAAGTCAACACAACAATCCTCCCCTACAATCCTGTTCCACCCATTGCATTGCTTGGCTTTTGTGCATTTTCATTTTGTGACAAAACATTTGAATATATACATAATCATTTCATTGAAATTTTTCAAATAAACTAAACCACACACACACACACACACACACACACACAAAACACAATACATCGGGCACCTGTGTATTCACTACCCAGATTTCATAAATGTTTACATTTTGCATATTTTTCTTAAGGGTAGATAGATACTAAGGTGATTCTAGTACCGATGCCAACTTGTGAGGGTCTCTACACCAAAAAGCAATTCTACATACTAGCTGGGCTTCCTACAGTTTAACTCCATTGTGACAGGATCTATGCGGAGAGAGCGTCATATCCCATAGGTTGGGCTCTCAGTCCTCTAAGACTGCCCTCCCACCCTACTTCAGATCCCAATTGCAAGCCCAGGGTTTCACCTGTATTTCTGACCAGTAGCTTCTGACTATAGACTGGAGGTTCCAATAATCCCCTCTTTGGATTCCATTGATTTGCTAGACTGGCTCACAAAACTCAGAAAAACATGCTTTATAGGGCAAGGTATGTGAGGAGGGGTGTGGAGCTTCCATGCTCTCTCCGAGGGCTCTGCTCTCCCCCGATATACAAGTGCTCACCAACCAGGAAGCTCTCCAAACTCCATCCATTTGTTTTTTTATGGAGGCTGTGTTACATAGGCACAAATGATTAAATTCTAGATCGTTGGTGACTGGACTCAATTTTCACCCCTCCCCCCTTCGCAGAGATCAGGGTGTGAGACTGAAAGGTCAGACCCTCTAATCCCGTGGTTGGCTCCACTGGAACCCAACCCCCATGCTTAGGTGCTTTCCAAGTCACCTCATTAACACAGTAAAAGACACCATGATGCGCCCATCACTTACACAGTTCCAAGGGTTTTAGGAGCCCTGTGCCAGAAATGTGGAAGAGGACCAAATATATATTTCTTATTATAAATCACAATGTCATAGATAGATATGAAATAAAATATTTCAATTAGAAATGAAGCCCCTTTAGGGCACCTGACTAGCTCAGTCAGTAGCGTGTGTGACTCTTGATCTGGGGGGGCCATGAGTTCGAGCCCCACATGGGCATAGAGCTTACTAAAAAAAAAAGGAAGCCCCTTAGTGATCCTCTCCTATGCCTTCTCCTGCCACCTGTCTCCCCAGAAGCACCCTTTCTCCTGAAGTGGTTGTATATCTGTTTTATGTATAGGCACACGTGTATATGGCCAGAAACAATAAATAACTTTCTATTAATTCCAAAACCTTACATAAACTGCATTGTATTGTATCTATCACTTGATAAGATATTTTTTTTTTCCCCAAATTTATTTTAATTTTTCAGTGTTACAAGATTGATTGTTCATGCACCACACCCAGTGCTCCATGCAGTACGTGCCCCTCTCGATACCCACCACCAGGCTAACCCCCCCCACCCCCTCCCCTCCAACACCCTCAGTTTGTTGCTAAGAGTCCACAGTCTATCCTGGTTCAACACCCCCTCCGATTTCCCCCCATTCGCCCTTCCCTTCCTTCTCACGATGCCCTCCATGATTTTCTTTATACTCCACACGTAAGTGAGACCATAAGATAATTGCCTGTCTCCGCTTGACTTATTTCACTCCGCATAATCTCTTCTAGTCCTGTCCATGTTGATACAAAAGTTGGATATTCATCCTTTCTGATGGAGGCATAATATTCCATAAGATATTTTTAAATTCAACCTTAGGCTTTTGACAATTATCCAGGTAGTATACCATTACCTCTTTGTTCCTCCCTCTATATGATTCCTTTATGTGAGTAAACCACCATTGATTTATACTCCTATTTAAGTGAGGTTTTTTGTTCTTTGCATACCATTTTTCACTGTATTAAGCAGTGTTGCAATAAAAATGTCAGCGCACTTCCAAACGTGTGTGTATGAAAGCTTTCACTGTTATACCCAGGGGCGGAATGACAGGCTTACGGAGTGTGAACCTTTTTTACCTGGATGTGCCAGTGCACACTTTCTCCAGAAGCATGTGAACATGCCCCTGTCCCTCTCCTTACCAACACTTCCTTTATCAGAGTGTGGATTATAAGGGAGTGGGTGCTAGCGGTCTCAGAAGAGGCTAGAGAGTAGGCAAGGGCTAGATCCCAAAGTGACTGACAGAACATACTAAAAAACATGGATCCTATCCCCAGAGCCCACTGAAGGGTTTTCATCGGGAGAAAGTAATGATCACGTTCCTCTTGGAAGGATCTGAGGAAGCAGTATGGCAGATGAATTGGGGTGGGAAGCTTGGCTTTAGGGAAGACCTTCGAAGGAGGTGGGGATTGAGAGTTACCCAAATTTTACTCACTTTGTTTTGTTTTTCAGTGAAAAGGGTAAACTTTCATTTCCACATTAATTGATTTTCCTCTAGTGGCACTTCAAGGTCATGGAGCTCTAGCCTAAAGGAAAAGAGAACAGGTTTTGCATCCATTGTCTGGCAGTTTTATAAAGGACACATACTGTGCAGAAGAGACATACAGCCTCTGTCAATTGCACAAACCAATAAACACACCTTTATTGCTAATTACCATTTTCTTTTTGTGCTACTGTTTGCCAAATGGCAATGAAAGCTGAAGCACAGATGCTCATTAACATCCTTCTTGATTTACTGATAATTCAGCACTGACAGTTTTAATAAGCTTAGGACTCAACCCAAAAATTATTTGTCACCACATTTTGGGGGCAGTATCTTTTCTTACCTCTTGAACTAAACAGCCTGTCCAGTTTTATAAAAATTGCACCAAAAATACCAGTGTTTTGAATTTGTATCACACATTTTAATGAAGAGCTTAAAACCATCCTCCCCATTCTTCAATTAACCTTCATGATAAACTGTGAGAACACGCAAGAGGTTTTATGAACCCCATTTCCCATAAGGAGACACTGGGGAGTATGCCCAAATGATATTTAAACTTATTTCACTTGTCTATAGCTGAATGTAAAGAGCAACAAAATCTTGACTTATCTGAGAGACAAGAAACTTCTTGCCCAGTAATATTGAGATGTAATTTACGTATAAAATTGTATTAATTTAAGGTATACAAAGAATGCTTTGATATATGTGTACATTGTGAAATGATTAGCACAATAAGTCTAGTTAACATCCATTACCTCGCTGAGTTAGAAACTTCTCTTCTTGTGATGAGAACTTGGAAGAACTACTCTCTTAGCAACTTCCTAATGTACGACGCCGTATTGTTAACTACAACCATCACAGTATACATTACAGGCCCAGAACTTATTTAGAACTGGAAGTTTGTACCTTCGGACCACCTTCACTCATTTTCCCCTCCCCCACCTCCCACTTCTGTCAACCACCAATCTGTAAGATTTCTTGAAAGTGGGGCTTTATTTCACTTAGGAAATACTTAGTAGGAAAATAGTCAATGTGGTATAATGAACTTTTTGAACTCATTTTATATGGCTGGTTTATTGTGAGACCTTCACATTTATTCATTTGGGAAGAAGGATCCCAGAGCAGGATTAGGCCTCAGTAGATGTTTCTGAGATGATTAAAAAAAAAAAATGCCCAGCGAGAAACCTCACTGCCTTTATTATGCACTACGCTTGCTTTTTCACTCTTTATGTTGGAGACAGGAGATGGTATCATATTGGTCACATTGTCAATCCACAGACATTCAAAAATCCCATCAAGGGAAATATTTTAAGTATGTTTATCCTTCTTTTTGTCCACTAAACATAAGGAGAAACAAGTTAAATATAAGAAGAAACAGCACCCATACAACAGCGTGGGTTGATCTCAAATACTTTATGTTGGGTGTAAAAAAAAGCCAGTCTCAAAATGTCATATCCTATATGATTCAGTATATGTAATATTCTTGAAGTGAGAAAATTGTCGAGATGGAGAACAGGTTAATAGTCATTAAGGGTTGGTTAGCTATGGTAGTGGGCAGTGTGGGGGGAAGTGTGCAATTATAAGGAGTAGCACAAGTGATCTTTGTGGTGATGGGATAGTTTGTTCTGTACCATGATTTTGGTGGTGATGACATGTGATAAAATTACCACTGTCATTTCTGGGTTTGATATTATATTATGATTACCCAAGTTATAAACAGTTATGGGAAGTAGATGAAGGGGGCCCGGGACCTCTACTATCTTCACAGCTTCCTATGAGTCTATAATTATTTCAAAATTAAAAAGGGGGAAAAAAACCCACATTTTTTCAAGTAAATGGTTTCTAAAAAACGTAGAAGTTGCCCTAAAGCATTATGTTCAGCCAAACTTTGGATTTAATCAGGTACATAGAGTATTTAAATCCCATAATAATTCTGAATAGAAAAATCTTACTCTCCAAAAAGTATTCAGTCATGGCTCAATCAATTGAATTTGCTTAAAAACCATTTTATCTTTGTTCATTTGTTTTTACTCCGGTCCAGCAGTATGTGTATCTTTTTTTTTTTTTTTTTTTTACTTGGAGCCATTCCCATAAACCCTGGTATCTTTGTTCCCATTTGAAAATGTATAGAGTGTGGACATTGATCAAGAGCTCATTCAAATTGGCAAAGGCATATCTGCACATAGTAGGATGGAAGGTAGGGATCGTAAATTTATGCTGAATGGACAACATGATGTCACCAGGTGGCAGTAGAGTATTATGACCATCCATCTAAAATCTGGATAGTAGACCTACAAATAGTTAGGAAAAGCTACTAAATCTCTAGTACTAAATCTCCCATATTTTGTAATATTATTGTAACATATTTCAACCCCATAATATATATATATATATATATATATATATATATATATAGATATGCAAATTTGAGCAGAGAATAGCAGAGCCATGTTAAGCTATATAACCTTGGGAGTTAGCTTGGTTTGCTTATCAGTTAAAAGATCCTGCCACATGCTAACTTTGCAAAGTATGTAGCTCACGCATCAGGAAAACCATGACTCAGTAAAATGACAGATTGTTACATGCCATTGATATCTGGGTCTTCTGTGTATACTTGAAACCTTGAATTGAAAATCCTTGAACACCGAGGATTTACTATATTAAGCTTAAGGAGAAGCACTCAATTAAGAGATCAGCTTTTCTCATTTCAAGTATAAAAAATAGAATTCTGGGTTTTTTTTTTGTTTTTTTTTTTTGTTTTTTAGAGAGAGAGAGCAGGCATGTGCACGTGTGAGGGAGGGGCAGAGGGAGAGGGAGAGAATCTTAAGCAGGCTCCACGCCCAGCACAGAGCCCGTTACAGGGCTGGATCTCATGACCCTGAGATCATGACCTGAGCCAAAATCCAGAGTCAGACGCTTAACTGACTGAGCCACCCAGTGGCTAAATGTCCTTAAATAGAATTCTGTATTAACCAACTAAACTAACAACTTTAATCAGTAAAACATATGTCTTATAGAGAAAAATGCCTGAAAATGAACTACTGCTCATGTACAATTACATAACTACTTCAGTAAATGCAGTTATTAAAATCCTTATAGAATTATAAATGGCATTAATAGTGATAACCAGGGACCACTGAAGCCTATTAGATCATACTTTAAAAGGCTAACATAAATTCACAAAATACAGTTCAAGGAGGTGAGTCTTTTTGTTCTGATTGAAAGTAAAGAAACATATAACAGCAGACTTTAACTCTCTAGAAGTTATTTGCTTTGTGTTTTTCAAGAAAGTTGGAAGAGATAGAAAAATTTACAAAGGCAGATTTCAGTACAGCCTAAGAGAAAACCTTTGAATGATAGACCTTTGGTATCTGCCCCAGGATGTGGAGAAGTTCCTCCCTTTGTGAAAGGTTTCAAGCAGAGACTCAAAACCAGGTTTCCTGTTGGTAATACTGTTATATTAAAATACTCAAGTTTTTATTTTATCCTTTTATGATCTCCCCTACCTTATCCATACTTCCTAATAGAAGTAGCATTTTTTTGAGCGCTTATTATCTGTCAGGCATTTTAAAAGTGCTTTTCATGTCTTTATCAGATATTTATTGAACAACTACAAGGCATCAGGAATAATTTTAGGTACTGGGGATAGCGCAGTGAAAGAAAAAATAAAGGGCCTCCTGGGGGGGGAGAAGATGATAAATAGAATCTCAGGGAATGGTAAGTGTTATAAAGAAAAATGAAGCAAATCAGGGGATGGAGAATCATAAGGAGGGATGTTAGTTTAGATTGCAAGGTTAAGGAAGGGCTCAGCCTGAAGCCTGCTTCTCCCTCTCCCTCCACCTGCTGCTCCCCCTGCTTGTGCTCTCCCTCCTACTTCACTGTAGCCTGTGCTCACATGTCACCTACTATGTCACCTAATCAGAGAGCTGTTATCACCTACTCATCCTTTGGGTTTTGCCTTTTAACCATGCCTTCCTCTGAGAGATTGCTGCTGAAGCCTCAGATATATCCATTAGATATATCTGCTCTTAGACTTTATAGCAAAGGTGGTCATCTAACTTAACATCTAAACACACACATTTTTGAAGATGACAAACAGTGATATTGGTAATTCTGTTAGGTCAACAGATGTAGTAAATTCTACCTACGATAGTCTGTATTTTCCTTATTGTCACTTTTCACACTGTATTATAATTTTGGTTTACTTTTATTTCTCTCCTACCAGCAGAGGGCTGAATAAAAGCAAGAATCTTGTACACCTGGCTCAGGTTTTTATCCTGTAGTTCCTTTGAAATGTCTGGCAAAGCATGGTTGCTCAAAAACTTGTTCACTCAATCAGTGAATGAAAATAGCGGGATCCTCCAGAAAAGAATTGATTCTTGGAATAATTTTTTCTCCTCCTGGAGAAGCATTCTTATGTGTAGTGACATATATTTGGTCTTTTTCTTTGAGTATATGGTGGCTGAGTTTGTGGGGGCGGGTGTGGTGAAGATGGCGAAGTTGAGCTGGAAGAAAGGAGAAAGAAGACAATAAAGCTTGTGATATTTTTTTTCTCTTTGCAAGTTTCTGCTAACAACTAACTCTATGTACTTGCAAGTCTTAGTCTGAGAAAACTTTCTCTGAAAAGAAAGTCACCATGGAAATTTAAGGTATCAAAATTACTTTCACTTAAAGGAGCAATTTCACATCTGATGCTAGAAATTACAGCCTATGATTTCCAGCCATTCCCTGAAATAAGATGTGAATTTGGCCATTATTGACTTGATATAATTTTCTCAAATATGTCTGACATTTTCAGAGGCTTTAGTAGTTGAGTTCTGCCTTCCCTTTCTTTCTCTTGGAGTCTTTATATGCCCCCTTTCCATGTATCAGATGTCTCCAAATCACTTTACTCAGACTGTTCTCCCCTCTACTTTGATTCAGTTGGATATTTTCCACCATCTGGTTTCAGGCTTTTAAATGGGTATCTGGAGGCTAATATTTCCACATTCTAGTAAGAAATGGTAATTAAAAAATATGTTGCTTTTATTACCCTGTGGTGACTGAAGGAAACCATAGGCAAACAACACTACATTTTCTCTCATTTTAATGCAGCCGCATATGAATCAAATTCTCCACTACTTGTGGATTTCTTTTTTCTGCCAGGTTCATGCACAGATTAAATTTCCCAACAAATGAGATATATAGGCTCCTACAAGTCACAAATGCCAGAGCAAATTTGGTAGCTCCAGTGCTAAGTCCTTCATGGGTCCATGGTTCTCAAGCACCATATTATTTTACGTTTTATATTATTCCATATTATTCTGTTATTCTTCCCTGGGAGAGCAGGAGGAATGGCATGTTGTGATCATTTGTCTTAACCGATAACATAGGTATGATAAAATCAATTATGTATATCTTTATCTATCTGAATAGCTATACAGCAATTGACATACCTTTTATGCTGTCTTGACAAGAACCACGTCAACAGTAATTACTACTCAAGGCAATTAGGAAATGAAAATAAATGTATTACATTATGTGGAAGTGGAGAGCAATTAAGTCATGCTAAGCTCTGAGACATCGTAAACACAATTAGGTATTTGGCTAAACCTCGGTAAAAAATTGATATCAATAATTTTCTAGAAGAATCCAAAGTAAGCTTGAATTTATATTAAGTAAATAATTGAGTAAGGAAAAGACGGTCTCTTCAGCAGACCTTCCAGCATTGGTTCAGAGCCCTCTTGCCCTTTGCTGACTGATAAAAGAAATCTCACAATAGAATGTCTTTGCTGTAACCCTAAGGTTTGACTTATTTTTAAAAAGGTAAATTCAGATTGGAGAAGCAAACTATTGAGTCTTACCAGCCTGTCACTCTTTAAGTTTCGATGTGCATACCACCTCCCTTCTTAAAAACTGGAGATTTAGGGTGAGGAGAGAATGTAAAAGAACAGTTTTGAGAACACAGGGTGTGTGAGGAAGGTGAGGACAATCTATAGCACTGGGAAGAGAAGAAAACATGGAAAAAGTGACCAAAAGAACTAAACTCCTAACTGGTGAATTTCACTGGCATGCTAGTAAAGTCTTCATTCATTCATTCATTCATTCATTCATTCATTCATTTATTAAACAGTCACTAGGAGTATAAGGTGAACAAAAACAGATGTGCCCTTAGAAAGCTTAGCGTCTGGACCTTGGAGGGAAGATACAGGCAATAATAACCATATGAGTAAGCAACTACAAATTATGATTGATGCCAGGCAGAAGAAAAGAGTACCAGAAAAGGATATCACCTGAGTTCTGCTGGATGACTCGGAAGGGTCTGAGACACAATGTTCTAGAAAATGAGAGAGGGCATCTGCAAAGGCTTGTGCTGTGAGGGAAGAAAGCAAGAAAGCCTTTAAAGGCAGGCCAAGGCCAGACCACACAGAGGGTTGCCGAAAATGTTAAGGATTGTTTTAACTATATCTTAAGAGCGATGGGGAAACATTGGAAGATTTTAAGCTGAGAGAGGGATCACAGATAAAATTTGTATTAAATTTCTTTGGCAGTGGTTGGAAGCAGTTAGGAAGGGAGAGGTAGTGGATAAAATGAGAAGAAATTAAAGCTGTTATAGTTCAGTCAAGAAATAATGCCTTGGGGCACCTGGGTGGCTCAGTCAGTTAAGTGTCTGCCTTAGGCTCAGGTCATGTTCCCAGCGTCCTGGGATTGAGCCCCGCATCGGGCTCTCTGCTATCAGGGAGCCTGCTTCTCCCTCTCCCACTGCTTGCCGCTCTGCCTACTTGTTCTCTCTCTCTGTCAAATAAATACATAATTTTTTTTAAAAGCCAGAAAATAATAAAATTGTCATAGGAGAACCTGGAAGGATGAAAAGGGGAAAGCAGATCATGTAGGAGACATAGTACTTAAAGAAAAATGCAGTGACCCAGTATCTCCTGGCCACCCACCCAGGGGCAGAAGGAAAACCAGGCCCAAAGTCTCCGACTTTCCAAGGCACAGAAAGCATTTTAGGCTCAGTGTTTTGATAGAGTAGCAGTCCCACTGGCACTAGGCAACTAAAAGAACAGGACCTGAGAAGAACTCCCTGTCCAACAGTCCTTGCTGCCTCCAAAGGGACCTAGAGACACCCAGTAGCGCAGAAATGCACATCTTGCCCCTTTAGGCAACACCAGGGAAAATCAAGAGGGAGCTCTGCCAGTTCCATGTGATCTGACAGAGAAGGCTCCACGTGTCCCATCAAGGTCAATGTCTCCTACTTATGATTAGGGACATTCTGCCTAAGGAAGCACATAGAAAGAAAGAAAGAAAGAAAGAAAGAAAGAAAGAAAGAAAGAAAGAAAGAAAGACCACCATTTATCCAATCTCTTTCAGAAAATAGAAGCAGGTGGAAAAACTCCCAACTCATTTTATGATGCCAGTATTACCCTGATCCTAAAACCAGCAATGGCAGTGCAAAAAAGAAAACCTCGGACCAATATGGACTCATGAACTTAGACTCAAAATACCTCAGCCAAATATCAGCAAGATATTGTGTAAGTATGGCGTTAATTTTTCTTGAACTGTTTGGTAGAGTTTTCTAGTGAAACTATCTGGAGCTGGAGATTTCTTTTTCTGGGAATTTTTTAATTGCACATTCAATTTCTTTAATGCCTATCTTGATCAGTTGGATAGTTTGTGATTTTTGAGAAATTGGTCCATTTCTTCTAAGTTGTTGAAATCATAAGTTTAAAGTTATCTGTAGTATTGCCTTATTATTTCTGTGATTGCTGTAGGATTGGTAGCGATATTTCCTATTTTATTCCTGATATTGGTGATTTATGTCTCCTTTTTATTTGTTTTTTCAGTTTTGCTACAATTTTACCAATATCGATTTTTTTTTCCATAAACTAGCTTTCTTGGATTTTCTCTATTGTTTTCCTGCTTTTAATGTCATTGACTTCTGTTCTTTATTATTTCCTTTCTTCTGATTGCTTTGGTTTATTTGACCCTCTAATTTCTTGAGTAGGAACTCAAATTATTGACTTGAGACTTTACACACCAGAATGGTATGACATTATTTTTTAAATCTGCAAATCAGCAAAATGAAAACTAAAAACTACTAG
This sequence comes from Nasua narica, assembly GCA_028533885.1. Classification (NCBI taxonomy): domain Eukaryota; kingdom Metazoa; phylum Chordata; class Mammalia; order Carnivora; family Procyonidae; genus Nasua; species Nasua narica. The sequence goes on along the minus strand of CM052801.1, from coordinate 75,090,388 downwards.
GGGATGGTATTTCCAATGGGAGGTAAATAAACCAGTCCAGGTGAGCAATATTAAGTGATTATCAGAGTATTTGTACAGATAATTCAGAGCCATAAAGTCTCCTTTTGCAAGATTTTGTTGCAAAAATGAATGTTCTTTTGAATTCTCTTGATGAATTTCTCAAGTCTCCAATTTATATTGGCAGCATAGATAATTTCTAGAACTGAAAATAACATAAAAGGCAGATACTCTTTAAATGTACTGTATGTTGAGAAAAAGGACTTGAGACAAGTGAATAGAGGACACAAAAGAATATATCATGATGCTTGCATCCGAAATGGTAGCTAGGATTTTAGGGTGAAATAAAATAAAATAAAATAAAATCGGAAATGCAAAAATCAACAAGCCTAAGCAAGAATAGGACCGATAAGAAGATATAGGTGCACAAAATGTAAGACAAAAAATGAGATTCAGTTTACGTGAGAAGACAATAAGAAAACATTTGATAAAGATGATTTAAGAGTAATTATACGACTGAGGAAACTTTATTCAAGAATGATGATAAAACTGCTTGTCAGAGCTGAGCCTCATTACTCACCATTTATTAGATGTGAAAACTGGGACAAATTACTCATCTCCTTCGAGCCGCCATTTCCTCATCTCTAAAGTGAGGAATGATAAAGTTACGGCTTATCATTGGGGTGCCTGAGTGGCTCAGTGGTTAAGTGTTTGCCTTTGGCTCAGGTCATGATCCCAGAGTCCTGGGATTGAGCCCTACGTTGAGCCCGGCCTGGAGCCCTGCCTTGAGCTTGCATCACCCCCACATCTGGCTCCGTGCTCAGCAGGAAACCTGCTTCTCACTCCCACTCCCCCTGCTTGTGTTCCCTCTCTCGTTCTCTCTCTCTGTCGAATAAATAAATAAAATCTTTTAAAAAAGTTACAACTTACCAGAGTTATTATCAGGATTAAAGGAGGTAATGTGTCATCATTTATCATGATGTTTATACCTAGTAAGGGAGAAATGTTAGCTAGTAATACAACTCTGGCCACATCTTTCTATGTCCTCAGTACTACTAAATTATTTTTGTAGTTTCTGATTTTTGATTTTCTTACTGTCTTTAAGGCATTATCCAATATTTCTCCACCACCCAAATCGCTATATAAAGGATCTCTTTTCCTGAGCTTAACCTCATATCTTTTAGTTTGCTTGTTGAACTGTCTCCACTAGGGCCATTTTTAAAAAAGAGTTTACTTATTTATTTAAGAGAAGGAAAGAGAGAGAGCACAAGCTGGGGGGGAGGGAAGGGCAGAGGAAGAGGGAGAAGTAGACTCCCCGCTGAGCAGGGAGCTCAATGGGGGGCTCAATCTCAGCATCCTGGGATAGTGACCTGAGCTGAAGGCAGACGCTTAACGGATTGGACCACCCAAGTGCCCCTACTTTGGCCATTTTATAGGCAAAGAAACTGAGGCTCAGGGAAAATCAGTAAGCTGTCCAAAGGCATGCAGATTACACATAATGGAACTGTGCATATAATTATTACCTCATGAGAAAATAAATGGAAGAAAATAAGAAATCTCTTTGAATGAAAAAAAAAAGTTTGGTTAGCTGAATTAGTTTACCTAGGATAGTATCAATGCAATCATTTTTTTCAGTTAGAGGAAGGGGTACTAAGGGCAGGCTTATCAGTATTAACAGAGAAGTTATATTTTCAAATTATACTTGTCAAAGGATCTGGACATGTAGCAGTTTAAAATCTCTCTTAATATGCAATTTAAGATGGAAAAAAATATGCAACTTAACATGTGCAAAAGAATCTTTATGTTTCTCTAATTGATATTTGTTTCCAACTTGAGTCTTTGTTTTGTCCCCTGGTGGTGTACTTAATCTTGTGAATTCAGGGTAAACTCAAATAATTCAGGGTTTTCTCATCAATTTCAGGGTAAATTCATTATATTTATGGTTTTCCTCCCTTTTCTCTAAAGACGCATTCTACTAGCCTGATTTCTTCATTTGGTCTTTTAAAAATTAAAAGCCAGAAATTTGGAGATTCACAAATCTGTTCTTGTAAGTTTCTTGTAAGTAAGAAATTTGTAATTCACAAATCTGCCTGTCCTATGAACTTCAAAGCCTATTTTGAAACCTGTTTTGAAACTCAGAAGCTGAGAATTGATTCTCTTCTCTTTAAATTTCTGTCATAACAATGGTGTCCTCGAGGCAGTGGGTATAGATTAATACCTTGGTAGTTGCATGAATAGAACAGAATAGCAATAGCAAAAAAAAATTAATAAAAATTTTAAAAAGCATATTATGATTATGTCATATTTTACAAATTTACTAAATAAAATTAAAATGTTTGTCTCAAGTGTTTTTGACCAATAAGGTGTTCTAGATGTGAACCTGAACTAGAATATCAGACTATTCCCCTAACCAGAGCTACACTCCAGATAAGTAGGTTACTGGTGTCTCGAGCTAGTGCGCTCTCAGCCAGACTGGCCTTTGGCCATTAGCAGCTTCATACAAATCTTATTACGCATAAAAAAAATAAAGTTAGGAAGCATCACCCCAACCTCTCTCCGTTCCTATTCCTTTATTTAATTTTCTTTAATCAATGCATGTATATAGCAGCAAGCCTAATCAGATCAGAGGTGGATGAGGTATGAAAAGCATAAAAAAAAAAAAAGCAATGACTAGGGCAGACAAACCAAGATGGATTCAAGCAAGAGGAAGGTTCTGGGGGTGGGAGTAGAAATCAGCCAGAGCAACTCTGTTTCAGAGACAGGCTTCCAATCTCTAAAATTCTTGGAAGGGGAAAAAAAGCAAGAGGAATTAGGATACCAGAAAGGAGGTCGAGGGAACAGTTCATTATTGGACTTGCGTCCGATTTGAGAAAAGAACTAGTCATAAGGCTTAAAGCTCCTGAAACAACGACTTACTGGCCTCGGGCCCTTCAGATTCTCCTGCCTTGGGAAAGAAATGGATCTAGAATTCAGAGCAGGGATGGATTTCAGCAAGATTTAGCATTAGGGAGCAAGGCAAATTGTGACTATATACTGGGACAACTAATCTGAACAGAAATTCTTAAGTACTGGGAAAAGGATGGCTTTACCTTATCTCGGGGATCCGTGATCGTGCCTGAGTTCTAGAATAAGAATCAAATCTGGAAAGAGTCAGAGACACAGAGACTGTCTACCTCTTGCTGATAAGATCTCTACTGATGTACTTTTTTTTTTTTTTTTTGAGATTTTATCCATTTGTTTGACAGAGAGAGAGAGAGAGCACGAACAGGGGGAGTGGCAGGTAGAGGGAGAAGCAGGCCCCCCTCCAAGCAGGGAGCCTGGTGCGGGGCTTGATCCCAGGACACTGGGATCAAGACCCGAGATGAAAGTAGATGCTTAACCGACTGAGCCACTCATGTGCTCCTCTACTGATGTACTTTTAAGCTTGTCTTTGTTTCCTTATGGATTATTAACAGAGAAAGCAAAAAAAAATTTTGGAATTAAAACTTGCAATACTTTTCTCCTGTGGCCATCACATGAAAAAAGCTTCTGGTAATAAAATTACCCAGACCAGGCAGCTCATCTCCTCCCCATCTTCATGACTCATCACTCATAAAGCCAAGAATTCTACATTCTCTAGCCTCCAGGATGCTCTGCATTTCCTTGCTCGTAACTGAAGCAACTCCCCCCATTCCCAAATCCCTTCACCAGGTCCTCTGTAGATAGCCCTTGACTCATATTTAGCAAATGATTCTATACTTAGAATACATGTGAGCATTACATTCATTGTCTTAACTGTGTCAGGGAGCAAGAATTTCCTGTCCCCTTCAAGGACTTTCTGGGGGATAAGAATCAAATTGACATGAGACAGATTAACAGGAGAAAATCAAATTTAATTTCATACGTATAGGAAATCCACTCAGTCGTGGAAATTCCAAAGACAGTCAGGCAAAATGAGATATCTATGTCACTGTGAACCAAGGAGAAAGGGGTAGGGGTCTGGGACTTCAAAGGGAAGGGGTGGAATTCAGAGGAAGATGAAAAAGAATGTATGTTCAGCAAATGTTTTCTGGGCTCAAAAACAATGGAACATAGAAGACTTTGATAAAATGGGTCTTGCTAGCTTCCTTCCTGTCTACCATACCTAGTTTTACAATTATCTCTGGTGATCACTCTTTTCCTGGAATAGGTCCTCTATCTAGATCCTTTATAGGTAGTTGAGAGGGGAGGTAAAGAGTTTTTCCTGAATACGCTGGGTTTCAATCACTTTTTTTGTTGCTCTGTTTTTTTTAAATGTAGACTCCATGCTGGGCGTGTAGCCCAACGTAGGGCTTGAAATCACAACCCTGAGATGGAGACCTGAGCTGAGATCAAGGGTCAGACACTTAACTAACCGAGCCACTCATGTTCCCCTCAATTGCTTTCTAATCCAAAATAATCTTCATGCCACATTAGCCCATCTTGGGGCCGCCTGCCCTTGATCCCAACAACAGAATCCTAGCTCTTCCCTGAGACCACTTCTCCTACGGTACTCTAAAGTGTTCCTCTCCCACACGGGTGCAATGAAATTGACAGAATTGTGTCCTCTTTGATGTTCATTGCCACTTCCAATCATTGCTTTTTCTACTTTCTTTGGAATGAAACAAACAAAACAGCAACAACAAATTCCTGTTTTGTTGTTAATTCTGCCATTCCATTACACAATCCTCTCCTTCTCCTAGTTGGTCACCTACCACCTCCCTGCCACTCACTCCCCTTCCTTTATCAAACATTTTGCCAACTGATTCATAGCTCTTTTAATTTTTTCCTTTCACAACCTCTGCCTTCATCCAGGTGATTCTCATACCTCTGTGGATCATGCATTTAACACCAATACCTCTCACTTTTTCAACTTATCCTAATACCTTTTCCTCCACTCCATATAAATCGCTTACACAATTTTGATGTGGACCTCATCATCATTCACACCTGTTCTAATCGAAGGCAATCATTCAAGTTTTCCTCCCCTGACTTCAACCTCCTATCCTTCCAGCTTTGTTGTTCAACTGGTTCCCCTGTGGTCCTACCTCAGGGTCATGGAGGCTTCCAGTTTATTGATTCCTCTACTTTTCTCCCAGTCACTCCAATCCTTCCTTTCATCACTTTTTTCCTTAGCCAGCCTATAGTTCATGGCCTATTATTTCAATAATAACTAGTTATTTCGAGTGTAAGTTTACATTGACTAACTTTGTGTAGGATTTCAACACTACTCAATATCCTTACTTTGTTCTCTGTCTAGGTCACTAAAATTTCTCTGCTTTCTTCACATCTTTGGTTCCCCCTTCCATTCTGTGCCCATGTAGAAAGTGGGGGGAAGGGTCGGGGTGGGAGCAGAGAGGATAGAAAGAAACCTTCAGACAGAAGTGTCCTCATTTTCTCAATACAAAATCCACACATTTACTTAAATCTTCAAGCAGCCTATCATCCTTCTCCCTAATTAGGACAAAGAGCAGCCCTTTATTCTCTCCAAAGCTAATTTCTCCATTATTATTTATCTTCACTATCTTCGTCTCTTTATCTCCCATTGACCCACTTCAATTTCACTTTCTGCCCCATCCCTCCAAAAATAGATCTGGCTAATATCATCCGTGTCAGTAAATAAAACAGACTTTAGAGTTCACATTTTCTTTGCCCTCTCATCAGCCATGTTCATGTTAAACTGCACAACCCTTCTTGAAACATTCTTTTTCCTTACCATATATGACATAATACTTAACTATTATTTATGTTTCCACCTCTCTGCCCATTCCTTCTCTGTTCCTTTGCAGGCGCACCCTTCTCTACCTGGCCATCCCGTGTTAGAATTAATCAAGGTTTAGGGGTGCCTGGGTCCTCAGTTGGTTGAGTAACCAACTCTTGATTTCAGCTCAGGTCATGATCACAAGGTTGTGAGCCTCACATTGTTCAAGCCTCACATTGGGCTCTGCACTGGGTGTGGACCCTGCTTAGGGTTCTCTCTCTCCTTCTCCCTCTGCCCTTCCACACTGTCCTGCTCTTTTTCTCTCTCTCTCTCAAAAAAAAATTAACCAAGGTTTCTCATAGACCCCACTGGCTTCTCCTTCTATAATCTTTCCCATGACTTTAATTAACACATATACTGAAGGTAGCAAAAATAAAAAAGTATAGAACATGTGACAAGCAGAAAAGAAGAAAAGTCTTAACAGCTGAGTGTTGTACAGATATTTTGTTAAGTATTGTGTATGCACGCAATACTTATTGATGGATATCTTGATGGAGATATACATCTATATCTATATCTATATCTATATCTATATCTATATCTATATCTATATCTATATCTATCTATATCAGACACCTAACATATGTGATCCAAAGCAGTGTATTTACAGCTCCTTGTTCTACATCTTAGCTGTTTTAACCTCACCTCAGCCCAACCCTGAGCACATCACACGCACACATACACAAACTCCTACCCCATGAAATACAGTCCTCTTCCAGGATCTCCTATGATCAAAACGCACTCTCAATACCTCCACATACTTACCTCATTGCTAACCCAGCTCTAAGTCTCATGGATTCTACCTCCCAAATCTGTTACATTTATTCACCTTTCTCGATCTCCACTGCCATCACCCTAATGCAAGGCAGTATCTCTCTCTCTCTTTTTAAAGATTTTATTTATTTATTTATTTGACAGAGAGAGAGAGAGAGAGAGAGAGAGAGAATGCACGCACAAGCAGGGGGAGCAGCAAGCAGAGGGAGAAGCAGGCTCCTCACTGAGTAAGGAGCCAGATGCAGGACTCAATTCCAGGTCCCTGGGATCATGACCTGAGCTGAAGGCAGATGCCTAACTGACTGAGCCACCCAACAGCCCATTTTCCAGCTTTTTAATTATAGTTAGTAGAGAGGAGCTGGAAAAGACAAGTCTACGACAACTTGTCCCAAGTCAAAAGGCTGTTTTGTTTTATTTTTAAACCAGGTTTTTGGGTTGATTGTTTTCAGAGAGGAAGGGTAAGTAGGAAGGAAGTAGTACTACTTCCTTATTACTAGGAAGTAGTAAGGTTTCCTACTTCATTTTTACTTCTGGAAATTGAAGTTATACATCTTTAAATCCTTAACCTAACATGCAAATCCTCCATAGACTTCTACAGATCATATTATCTCTGTAAATGTGTTTCTCATTCTTCATAACAAGTTCATCTCTCCAGTCAGATCACTCTCGTTAGTACATCTTGCAACCCCCACCCCCCCATCCTGCCACCATACCTTTATTAGTGCCATCGCCACTCTTTGGCATGTTGTCTATTTATTTTTCTCAATCAATTTACATCAATTTGGTTAAACACGAAATTACAATCATCAAGCATTATAAAATTCTACCTCACTGACTATACTGCACTCAATTCTTAGCACCCAGGAGATCCTTCAGCACTAAACACACGGTATTTCGCCTTATATATTTTGCTCTTGTTCAGGAGCTATTTTTTATACACTCAGACCACCTGGAACCATACTACACATCAAGGAAGAAAGCTTATGGTAGGAATCGCATGGCAATTTTTAAACTATTTTGATGAAAGCCTCTCAAATACCTCTGCTTGGATTGATGAAGATTTCACATATCTCTTTCTGGATTTTATTTAGGTCTAGGGGTGCAGAAAGACTGAAGGCAGAATAATTTAGATAATAGGCCCAAGTCTGCATTTTGATTTCCATTTGTAGACCTAAATTATGTGACCAGATGTCAGCACAAAAACTGGAAATTCTCCCACCCTGTGAATGGATGATATTGTATGAAAAGACAGATGGTAAAGAGCAGCAAGCATTTTGTGGAATGTTTCTTGCTTTGAAAACCCCTGAAGTTTAAAACCTGGCCTTTATTGAAGTCACATTAAGGTATGTCTGTAAATTCCATATCTATGGTAGATTAGCAATACAGACAACATGAGGTCTATTTATACAATAGTCAAGAGAGTGTTCAGCGAATACATAAACTATTGACTCTGGGATCGAATTCTTTTAGGGGCAAGCTATTTAATGAGTTCTGACATTTTGAGATGCCCAAGATTTCCCATCGCCGATCACTTCTAAACTGCACAGGACATTTGCATCCAAAGGAAATGAGTAGTAGGACCAGATTTCTCCTCCTTTCTGAAACAACAATAATAAAGCAAAATATACAAAACAAAGGTTTTTCAAGACATTGGGTATCTGGCAATGAAAGAAAGCAATCCCTGAGAGATGAAAAAAAAAAAAAAAAAAGGTGACTCCTATGGTGTCTGTGTCTCAGCTTACAGTATTAAGTTTACAGACCATTGGGAGAGCCCAGTGGATTTTCTGAGTTGAGAATAAACAGCTGAGAGTCTAGGTAGATCAAGGCAACTAGAGTTTACAGAAGAGAACACAGGGGAAGAGAGTGCTGTACTCAGGTGTTCAGCTGAGTATTAGTGCCTGTCTGTGAAGAAACTACCCACAGCCTTGGATACAACCTCCAGAGGATGAGGTAAAAATTTCCAGCATTGGGGCACCTCGGTGGCTAAGTCAGCTGGGAGTCTGCCTTCAGCTCAGCTCATGTTCCAGGGTCCTAGGATCGAGCCCCACATCAGGCTCCCTGCTCAGTAGGGAGCCTACTTCTCCCTCTCCTTCTGCCCCTGCCCCCTGCTCATGCTCTCTCTCACAAATAAATAAATTAAAATCTTAAAAAAAAATTCCCAGAATCCACATAGCCCCACAAATAGTGACTATTCCCACCAGCTAGACAGAAAAATTGCAATGTTTACAAGGCATTTCGTACAGGAAACAGAAATATCTTGCTTCAATAATGAGAAGTACTCCTAGAAATCAAACTGCTTGGGTCTCACCTAACAAATCTTAAAAGTATGACACAAAGTGATCAGTTTCCAATAACATAAATACATCTCAGAGCAAAGGACTAGAAATACAAACATATCAAGCCCCCAACAATGTATGCTTCATGGGCATACATTGGGAGGTGTATGGGACCATGGGAGGTGGGGGAAACTGCTTACCACAAGGGTCATGGGGGGAGTCATACCAGTAACTTCCATGTATTTGTGATTCTACAGGCTCCTATCCACGGCATGTTCTTGTGGGAGGGCAGGTGTCAATTCAAGTTTCCTGCAGGCCTCCCGGCTACACAAAATGGATACTGAGGCAGCAATATTACAAAGTACATTAGCTAAAACGCTCAACAGCATTCAAAATAAATGAAATACATAGGAACACATTTAACCAAGTCCTGTTTTGTAAGGACTACAAGATTTTGATTTAAGAACTTGAAGCTGTAAATAAATAGAAAGGTATCCTGTGTTCATGGATTGAAAGAATGAATATTGTTAGGATGTCCGTACCACCCCAAGCCATCTATAGATTTAATGCAATCCCTATCAAAAGCCCAATTGCATTTTTCACAGACAAAAGAAGTAATCTTAAAATGTGTATGGAATCACAAAAGACCCTGCATAGCCAAAACAATCCTGGGGAAGAAGAATAAAACTGGGAGCATTACACTTTCTGACTTCAAACTATACTACAAAGCTATAGTAATCAAAACAGTATAGTACTGGCATAAAAATAGACACATAAACCAAGAGAACTGAATAGAGAGCACAGAAATTAACCCTCACAAATACAGTCAACTAATATTTGACAAAAGAGCCAAGAATAGTCAATAAAGACAGAATAGTCTCTTCAATAAATGGTGCCAGAAAAAACTGAACAACCACATGCAGAAGAATAAAATATAACCACCACCTTCCATCACTCACAAAAATGAACTCAAATGAATTAAAGACTTGAATGTACAACCTGGACTCATAAAACACCTAGAAGAAAACATTAGGAATAAACTCCTCAACATTGGTCTTGGCAATAAGTTTTTGGATATGACACCAAAAGCACAGAAAACAAAAGTGAAAGTCAGTAAGTGAGACTGCATCAAACCACAAAGCTTCTGCATAGCAAAAGAAACAAGCATCAACATGAAAAGGCAACTTACACAATGGGAGAAAATATTTGTATCACACACAACTCAATAGTAAAACAACAAAAAATTCTGGTTAAAAAATGAGCACCGGAACTGAGTAGACATTTTTCCAAAGAAGACATACAAATGGCCAACAAGAATGTGGAAGCATGGTCAACATCACCAAGCATATAGAAATGGAAATCAAAAGCACAAAAAGATATGCCTCACACCTATTAGAATGGCTATCATCAAAAAAATAAGATATAAAAAGTGTTGGCAAAGGGCACCTGGCTGGCTCTGTGGGTTAAGCATCTTCCTTCTGCTCAGGTCATGATCCCAGGGTCCTGAGATCGAGTCCCTTTATTTATTCATTTGTCAGAGAGGGGGAGTGCCCAAGCATGGGGAGCTTCTCCCTCTGCCTCTCCCCCACTCATGCAGGTGCTCAAATGCACACACGCACGTGTGGATGCTCTCTCACTCTCTCTCTCTGTCTCTCAAAAATAAATACATAAAATCTTAAAAAAAAAGAAAGTTTTGGCAAAGACATGGAAAAAAGGGAACACTTGTGCACTGTTACTGGGAATGCAAATTGATACAGCCACTATGAAAAACAGCCTGGAGGTTCGTCAGAAAATTAAAGATAAAGCTACCATATGATCCATCAATTCCACTTCTGGGTATATATCCAGAGGGGGGAAAAATCACTCTCTCAAGGAGATATATACAGCCTCATGTTTATTGAAGCATCTTTTACAATAGCCAACACTGGGAAAGTGTTGGAAAGTGTCCATCAATAGATGAATGGACAGACAACTTATGGTATATATATTACACAATGGAATATTATTCAGCCATAAAGAAGAAGGAAATCCTGCTATCTGGGACAACATGGATGGACCTCAACGGCATCATGCTAAGTGAAATAAGCCAGACAGAGAAAGACAAATACTGTGTGCTCTCACTTATACATGGAACCTAAAATAACTGAATAACTGTACTCACAGAAACAGAAAACATATTGTGGTTGCTGGAAGATGAGGTGGACTGGGGGAAATGGGTGAGGTGGTTGAAAGGAACAAACTTTTAGGTATAAACTAAATAAGTCCTGGGGGTGCAATGTGCAGCATGATGACTGTGGTTAACAATACTGTAATGTATATTCCAAAGTTGCTAAGAGAGTAAATTTTTAAAGTTCTCTCCACAAGAAAAAAAAAATTGTAGGTATGTGAGGTGATGGATGCTAACTAAACTTACTGTGGTATATCACTAAGTATACAAATATCAAGTAATTCTACACCTTAAACTAATACAATGTTATATGTCAATTGCATCTTAATAAAACTGGAGGGAAAAAGACAAATGCGATCCAGTAATCCCACTTCCAGGTATATATCCAAAGGAAATGAAACCATTATCTCAAAGAGTTATCTACATTCCTATGTTCACTGCAATATTATTCACAATAGCCAAGACATAGAAACAACTGAAGTTTCTATCAACAGATGAATGAAGAATGAAAATATGGTATATATGCAATGGAATCTTATTAGACCATTAAAATGAAGGAAATCCTGCCATTTGTGACAATATGGATTGACCCTGAGGACATTATGCTAAGTAAAATAAGCCAGGCAGAGAAAGACAAACACTATATGCTATCACTTATGTGGAGCCTAAAAAAGCAGAACTCACAGAAACTGAATAAAATGGTGGTTACCAGGGACGAGGGGTCAGGGTGGGAGATGGAAAGATGTTGGTCAAAGGTTACAAACTTCTGATTATAGATAAATAAGCTCTGGAGATCTAACATGCAACATGTGATTATAGTTAGTAATACTGTATTACATGCTCGATAAATGCTAAGAGAGTACATCTTAAATGTTTTTGTCCCAGAAAATAAATGGTAATTATGTGATGTGATGGAGACATCATTTTGCAATATGTAAATGCATCAAATTAATACATCCTACACCTTGAACTTACACAGTGTTATACATCAGTTTTATCAAGCTGAAAAAAAAATAAATCCACATGTTCAACCTTGAGTTAATTTTTGTATCAAGTGTGAAGTTTAGGTTGAGGTTTTTTGTTTGTTTGTTTTTGTTTTTGTTTTTGTCTTTTGGTCTCCAATTGCTCCACCATCATTTGTTGAAAAGACCATCCATTATCGCATTTAATTGTCTTTATTCCTTTTTTTTATTAGCATATTTGTGCTGATTTAATTCTGGATTCTCCATGCTATCCTATTGATTTATGTGTCTATCCCTAAACCAGTATTATACCATCTAGATTATGATAGCTATATCTATCATACAACACATATGGAAGAGTCCATGTGGAGAAAATTGTTTCTTCTATAAATTGTGTTGGAAAAATTGGATATCCACATTTAGAAGAATAAAAACATACCTTTATCTTACACCATATGTAAAAATCAATCCAAAATGGATTAAAGTCTTAACTGTAAGACCTGAAACTTTGAAACTACTAGAAAAAAAATAGGGAAAAAAATTTTTTAAAAAGATTTATTTATTTGACAGAGAGAGAGAGAGAGAGAGATCACAGGTAGGCAGAGAGGCAGGCAGAGAGAGAGGGGGAAGCAGGCTCCCTGCTGAGCAGAGAGCCTGATGCGGGGCTTGATCCCAGGACCCTGAGATCATGACCTGAGCTGAAGGCAGAGGCTTTAACCCACTGAGCCACCCAGGTGCCCCGGGAAAAAATTATTAATATTAGCCTTGGCAATAATCTTTTGGATTTGACCTCAAAAGTACAGGCAACAAAAACAAAAATAGACAAGTAGAAGTACCTCAGACCTAAAAGCTTCTGCTCAGCAAAGGAAACAAACAACAGATTAAAGGGACAACCTAGGGATACCTAAGTGGTTCAGTCAGTTAAGCATCTGCCTTTGACTCAGGTTATGATCCCAGAGTCCTGGGATCCAGGCCCTCACCAGGTTCTTTGCTCAGTGGGGAGTCTGCTTCTCCCTCTGCCTGCAGCTCCCCCTGCTTGTGGCTCCCTCTCTTTCTCTGACAAATAAATAAATAAAATCTTTTTTAAAAAATAAAGAGACAAGCTATGGAATGGAGGATCATATTTGCAAGCCATACACCTGATAAGGGGTTAATATCTAATATATATAACTCAATTCAATAGCAAAAGAAGAAAGAAAGAAAGAAAGAAAAGAAAAGAAAAGAAAAGAGAAAAGAAAAGAACCCAATTACAAAATGGGCAAAGGACTTAAATAAACATTTCTCCAAAGAGGACATACAAATAGCCACCATGTATATGACAAGGTGTTCAACATCACTAATGATCAGGGAAATGAAAATCAAAATGAGGTATCACCACACACGTTAGAATGGCTATTATAAAAAACACAAAGATGCCAGCTGTTGGCATAGATGTAGAGAGAATGTAGAGAGAAGAGATCCCTTGGGCACTGTTGGTAGATATGTACATTGGTACAACGATTATGGAAAGCAGTATGGAGGCTCCTCTGGAGCTCCTCCATTAAAAATAGAACTATAAAAAAAAA
>CM052801.1:75056896-75076389 GCA_028533885.1 Nasua narica | reverse complement strand
TGGAAACCTCAAATGCTAGCAAGCATATGAAGTGCTACTCACACTCATCGGTAATGACAGAACTACAAATTAAGACAATAATGAGCTTTCACTTTATATCTAAGAGACCAGCAAAAATCAGGAGACTTGATGAATCCATGTGTTGGCAAGGAAATAGGGTTGTGGGACCCATGCCAGACCTTCTGGTGTCTTGACCCCCAGCTTTCTATCTCTCCTCTGATTTTAGTCCTGTTGTATCTATGAAGATTTATGTCTCACCTCATGCACATATCACCTATCTCCACTTTTCTATGCAGGTCTCTTCCAGTGCCTTCCAGTCTCAGTCTCCCCTGTAAGCTTATTCCTGCTTCTGAGATCACCTTCCAGATAAACTACCTGCTTGTAAATCCTGGTTTCGTTCTTTCTGGGAACTTTGGCTAAAACATGCACCACCATGTACTGCTGGTAGAGATGTAATTGTGCAGCTCTTCTAGAAAGAAATCTGGCAATATATAAGTAAATCGCATATATGTGTATCCTGTGGCCCACCAGTTCCTTTCCTAGGTATATATCCCCCCAAAATTATACTATCACTGCATAAAGGTATACATTCAAGGATGTTTATTGAAGCATGTTGGTGTGGAGGGGAATACAAGGCAATCCAATTGCCATCACTGGCTAAATGTGGCCAGTTAGATAGCAGTTAGAAGTGTGTACTTGTGGCAACATGGATGGATCTTTTTTTTTAAGATTTTATTTATTTATTTGACAGAGAGAGATCACGAGTGGGCAGAGAGGCAGGCCGAGAGAAAGGGAGAAGCAGACTCCCTGGTGAGCAGAGAGCCCGATGCGGGGCTCCATCCCAAGACCCTGAGACCATGACCTGAGCCGAAGGCAGAGGCTTTAACCCACTGAGCCACCCAGGCGCCCCGCAGCATGGATAGATCTTAAAACCACAATACTTGGGGCGCCTGGGTGGCTCAGCCGGTTGGCTGCATGCCTTCAGCTCAGGTCATGATCCTGGGGTCCTGTTATCGAGCCCCATGTTGGACTCCCTCCTTGGTGGGGAGCCTGCTTCTGAACCCTCTCCTTCCAGTTCCTGCTCTCTCTTGCTATCTCTGTCTCTCTCTCTCTCTCAAATAAATAAATAAAATCTTTAAAGAAAACCACAATACTTGGTTGAAGTTGAAAAAAACAGAATGAGAGAAGATAATATAGTTTACACAAATTATAAAAACATGCACAAAAGAATACATGCTTTGCAAAACACTCATTCAAATATACAAGTTCCCCCACTGAGCACAGAGCCCAACATGGGGCTTGATCCCAGGACACTGAGATCATGACCTGAGCAGATTGAGCCACCCAGGTGCTCCCCAAAACATCATATTTTTATATACATATGTACTGCCTAATTTTTTAAAAAGATGTATTTATTTCAGAGAGAGAGAAAGGGAGAGAGGGCGTGAGCAGGGGGAGGGGCAGAGAGAGAGGGAGAGAGAATCCGTGAGCAGACTACATGCTGAGTACAGAGCCCATCCCAGGGATCGATCTCATGACCCTGACATCATGACCTGAGCTGAAATCAAGAGTCCAGCACTTAATCAACTGAGCCACCAGGTGCCCTGTATTGCCTCATTTTTATCCGTAAGAAATTACATGCTTTTGCTACTTAGAGTTTGATTGATTCCTTCTGAGGTCTTTCGTCCCTTCCTGTATCAATAAAATATTCATTGAGTCTCTCACTATGTACCTGTCCTCCTCCAGATACTTGTGATAAATCAGTGAAGAAAAAAAACAATCCTTGCCCTCATTAAGCTTTCCTTCTAGTTAAGAGAACAGGCAACAATAAACATAAGTAGTTTTTGTGTTGTGTTAGATTATTTTTTTATGGTATGTTAAATGGCTGTCAATGCTGTGGGGGAAGATAGAGCAGAATGATGAGGGTAGAGGTAGAGGGTGTCAGAAGTGGGGAATGGTTTATAACTTTAAACAACATGGAAAGGATAGGCTTCATGAAAAATTTAGTGTATTTTATTTCCTTTCCCACAATATCTCCTTATTTTGGTGGATATGATTTGGGTGGCATTTTTTGCATTGTGTCTTTTTGCTTAAGAATATTTTTGTGTTTTCTTACGGATTGAAATTTGTATAAGGTTGATTCTATAATTCAGTGTTTCTAATAACATTGTACTGTGTCATGATATTACTTATTTAATTATGCTAATTCTGGAACACTCCTACCTCCCTTTCCATATGAATCTGTTGCCTTATTTTATCAACATTAACAGTTTCTCTTATGGATTCCTAGTTTATTTAAACTTTATTGAAAGCAGAAAGCAGATGTTTTCTGCAAGTTACTTCTGCTTACTCTAGTAAAAGGTTTTAAAAATGTTCCTCTTTTTTCTTTTTCTTTCCAGATTAAAAATAGGATGAGAATTTATTAATGGCATCAGATCATTTTCAAATAATAAAAAAATACCCCTAAAAGCTGTCCTTTTACATGCTTTCACATATTATTGGTGGCAAATAAAAATACCCAGCTGGGGTTTAAAAATATTCTGAAGAATGTACTCTTGCAAAATAGAGATTTCAATAGAACACTTTAAAAAAATATATTTTATTTATTTATTTGACAGAGAGAGAGAGAGCGCACAAGTAGGGGGAGAGGCAGAGAGAGAAGCAGGCTCCCCGCCAAGCAGGGAACCCAATGTGCGACTTAATCCCAGGACCCTGAGATCATGACCTGAGCCAAAGGCAGATACTTAACTGACTGAGCCACCCAGTGCCCCAGCCCACTTTTTTTTTTAAGTCAATTTCAATGGTACTATGTTAAAAGCCTCAGACCAAAAACATGAGATCTACCCTCTTCGTGATTTTTAAGTGTACATTATAGTATCGTTAACTATGCATATTAAATATGCACTCAATGTTATACAGTAGATCTGTAAAGCTTTTTCATCTTGTATGACCCAAACCTTATACCCATTGGACAGCAGCGCTCCTTTATCTCCTCCTGGCCCAGCAATCACCATTCTACTCTGTGCTTCAGTGAGTTTGACTCCTTGAGGTACCTGATTTGTCTAAATGGAATCATGCAGTACTTGTTCTGTGAGTGGCAGATGTATCACTCAGCACAATGCCCAGGTTTATCCACCCTGCTGCATATGATGGAATTTTCTTCTTTTTATGGCTGAATAATATTCCATGGTATTATATACCACATTTTCCTTATCCATTCATCTTTCGATGGACACTTGGAGTTACTCCCACCTCTTGGCTATTGTGAATAATGCTGCAATGAATGCGGGAAGGCAAATATCTCTTCAAGATCCTGATTTTATTTCCTTTGGCTGTATACCCAGAAGTGGGACTGCTGAATCATACAGGTGTTCCATGTTTGATGTTTTGAGGAGCCTTCAAGCTATTTCCGTAGTAGTGGCATTACTTTACATTCCCACCAACAGCGTACAAATGTTTCAATTTCTGCACATTCTCACAAACACTTCTTTTCTGTTTTTGTTTTCTAATGGCCATCTTAACAGATGTGAAGTGATAGCTCATTGGGGTTTTGATTTGCATTTCTCTGATGATTAATGATGTTGAACATCCTTTCATATATCTGTGGGCCATTTGTACGATTTCTTTGGAGAAATGTCTATTTAAGTTCTTTGCTGGTTTTTTTTTTTTAATTGGGTAATGTGTTTTTTGCTTTTTCACTTTGTTGTTTCCTTTGTTCTTGACTTCTACTACTTAAATCTCAGGTTCATCTTTTTTCCTTTCATTTTGCAGAATACTTTTATAAGCCACATGCTGGTTTTACAAAATAAGTATTTATCTCTTAATTAGGGCTGGTCCATACTAAACCGGTCAATGACCCCAAATTAGCGTAGAAGGAGTCTCTGCAAACTTCCTCACTGTGTCTCAACACTATTAGAGTTAATGATTCAGAAGTTTTGCAGGAGGCCTGCATTGATGTATATTTATTTTTTTTAAGATTTTACTTATTTATTTTTGAGAGACAGAGGGGGGGAGAGAGAACACATGCAAGAGCACAGGGGGGCAGGGGGAGAAGCAGACTCCCCACTGAGTGGGGAACTTCACGTGGCGCTCCATCCCAGGACCCTGGGGTCATGACCTGAGCCGAAGGCAGATGCTCAACCGGCTGAGCCAACCAGGCGCCCTGATACATATTTATATCACCAAATTAGTGATACTGAGACCTGAGTGGGGAAGAGTTTGCGATTTAGGGGCTGTCCTTTGGAGAAAATTAGTCTTTGCACGCTTCCTCTTCACCGTTTGGTGAAGTGATATTCCACGATTAAAAATTTTGCCTCTTTTTCTCTGTGCTATCTAAACTCTACTCCAGGTACAGAATGTGTCTATGTCAGTTCTCTTTCCTAGTGTTGCCATCGATTACTGCAGGTAATTACTGGAAGCTGCGAGAAGAAAAATCCCAGCACCCCTAGATTCCCTGTTAGATGTGACTAGACTTGACCTTATGGTCCACTTGCTTGTGAGTCTCAAGTGGTCTGAATCTACAGTAATGAATTTGTTCAAAGGGCCTGTTCCATATTTGTTCCCAGTCTTACCCTAACCTCCAGCCCACATGTTCCAGCTCAGAAGGTTCTTTTTGGCTTGGTTCAGGCTGGGACTTGTCTAATTATCCACCCACTATACAGTATATCTATGAAATAATATTGATATTTATTATTGTGATCATAAAGGAGTGCGTTAGATAACAGTGTTCTAACCTCCATTTTCTGGTAAATATTATCATTTAAAAATATAGTACATACCATAACCACATGCTTTAACCACATGGTTACTGTTCACACTTACTGTCAAAATATTGACCAACACTAGAAGGACAAGAAAATGAAACAACCCACTGTTTACATTTTTGTGTATCTTTTCCAATTACTTCTCTGAATCTGGGAAAAATAATGTGTTCTGACCTTGTTTTCACACAACTGTTCTGTTTCATGAAGGAGATCACAGTGACTTTGTGTGTGTGTGTGTATGTGTGTGCACACGTGCACACATGTGTGTGATTAATCAGACTCCATTACATTATGCACACAGTCCCCAATTTATGATGATTTGACTTACAATTTTTCACCTTTACAAATGATACACGTTCTGTAGAGACTGTACTTCAAATTTTGAATTTTTATCCTGTGCTGAGCAAGCAATATGATACTCTCTTATGGTGCTGGGCAGTGGCACCTTCCAGTCAGCCATGCCATCATGATGGCCTACATCCAGTAAAGCATTCAATAAATTACGTAAGATAGTCAACACTTTGTCATAAAATAGGCTTTGTGTTAGATCATTTGGCTTACCTGCGGGCTAGTGTAAGTGTTCTGAGCACATTTAAGGTAGGCTAGGCTAAGCTACGATGCTCAGTAGGTTAGGTGGAGTAAATGCGTTTTCGACTTAGGCTATTTTTTAAAGTTTTTTTTTATTTGTTTGAGAGAGAGACAGAGAGAGCATGAGCTGGGGGAGGGGAGGGTGCATGGAGTGACAAACAGATTCCCCGCTGAACCTGGAGCCTGGTGCCCCACTCTGGGGCTGATCCCAGGACACTGAGATCACGACCTGAGCTGAAGTCAGGTTCTTAACCGACTGAGCCACCCAAGCGCCCCTCAACTTAGGAAACTTTTAACTTATTATGAGTGTGGCCTCATTGTAAATCTAGAAAAATCTGTAGTTAGTGGACGTTCCTTCTTAATTTAGGCAATAAGATGTCTGTAAATCTTAGTTTTCTGAGGAGTTGTGTGTTTTACTTTGTAAAAAATATATTCAGGTATTTTTAGAAGGCAGGAGAGGCTATGACAGCAGTTGCTGGCCAGATGCCATTTATTAAAGGCACCATCTTTCCTTTCTTGGGGCCAAGGGTATATGAAAGCAAGAGAATTCTTTTTCTTGTAGTCAAAAAAAATAATTGAATCTGTAAGTACTGACTAGATATAATCTTCGATTTATTTTAAAATATTTTCTTTATTTTTTGTAGAAAGATATTTCATGTGGAAGATTAAAATATAAGCAATGAGTTCATTCATACAGAGTATCAAGGATTCCTCATGATTGCAAAATCGCTTTTAAGAAAAGAAAGTGAATAAAACAAAGTAAAATATTTTGTTAAGAACAAAGGCCATGCCTTATAATCAGTTTATCCCAAATAACTAGTTTGCTATGCACGAGCCATCGCTATAACACATTATTGCCTTGAACTTTCTCTTTGTTAAATTGTCCCAAATGAACAAGTAAAATGCCCTTAAGTTTTAATGCAACAGGTAAACAGAAATCCTCCTGTTACTGTTTTTATGATGGATTTTAAGATTAGAAAAATGAACTTCTGGGGACGCCTGGGTGGCTCAGTCGGTTAAGCGGCTGCCTTTGGCTCAGGTCATGATCACACGGTCCTGAGATCAAGCCCCATGTCTGGCTCCTTGCTCAGCAGGGAGTCTGCTTCTCCCTCTCCCTCTGCCTGCTTCTCTGCCTACTTGTGCTCTCTATCTCTCTGTCAAATAAATAAATAAAAATCTTTAAAAAAAAAAAGAAAAATGAACTTCTGAAAGTGGTCCAGTTTAGGATTGTTGAGCTTATAATTTACAAAGTTCTCTTTTGACACCTTAATAGCAATGGTATATCTATCTTTCTAATCTCATTACTGCATTTACTTCAAGGGAAAGCATATTTATGAATATTGAGTTACTGCCCTTTCCTTCAGGAAGGCTGCAAGAACCGCAGCGGATTGTAACTCCCTTTCGCATACCCTATAGGCATTTTCATACCTATGACAGTTGCACATCCCGTGATTCTTAATTTCTAAAAATGAGGTCATCTATGTGAAATCACTCCATGAAATGTTAAAGGTCCTAGGTATATTGAAGGCGTGAAGTGGCAACATGATGGCTTTATCAGAATACTGAAAAAAAAATTTTTTTTAAGCTATGGGTTCATTCTCTCTTCTTATTGGTTCTGAGCAAAAAAAAGTTATTCTTGGGGTGCCTGAACAGATCAGTCATTAAGTGTCTGCCTTCAGCTCTGGTCATGATCCTGGGGTCCTGGGATCGAGTGCCGTGTGGGGCTCCCTGTTCAGCGGGGAGTCTGTTTCTCCCTCACTAGCTCTCTGGTGCTTGTGTTCCCTCTCCCACTATCTCTCTCTGTAATAAATAAATAAAATCTTTAAAAAAAAGCTATTCTAAAGGCTTGAGGGGTAACCTGGGTGTCTCTTCTAATTGGATATAGATAATTCTGTTTTCAGCTCGCAAGAATTTTCTCCACATCATATTCGATGTGTTTATTTATTAACACTTTGGAAATTTCACCCTTGGTTTTACTGATATTCTCAAGAGGTTTTGGTCGTGTTTCTAGTAGTTGCATTTTCTATGTGTGTGTGTGGTTTTTTGTTTGTTTTTTTACTTCTTTCACTCGGCCTGTCCCCCCACCCCCGTTTGGTTCTTTTCCTGGCTTATTTATTTCAATATTCTACTCAATTACTTTCTCTATTTCTTTTGTTTTTAAATATATACACTTAATGTTGTATATTTACCTTTAAGTACCACTTCAGGTTTGATATGTAGAACTTTCATTGTTTTGAAGTGAGTTTTAAACTCAGTAAACATGTTTTTTTCTCTGTAGTGAGACTGTATTTCCCATTCAGTGCAATGTTTTCACACAACACTTTGCATATCGACTCTGAAATTTCCTGAAAATTCACATAAATCAAGTACACTGTTTTTTCTTTTTCTTTTTATATTTTTAAATATTTTACTTATTTATTTGACAGAGAGAGTACAAGTAGGCAGAGTGGAACACAGAGGGAGAGGGAGAAGCAGACTCCCCACCGAGCAGGGAGCCCGATGTGGGACTTGATCCCAGGACCCTGGGACCATGACCCAAGCCAAAGGCAGACACTTAACTCATTGAGCCACCCAGGTGCCCAGTATTCATCTTTATAAAAATACCCGAGTGTTTTTCTAAATAGCTATATCGGTTCATACTCTTAACAGCAACATAGAAGAGATCCTGTGGATTCAACATCATCTCTCTTGCTGTTCTCTTGGCATTCGCTCTGTCTTTGGTTGATCAGTAGCTGTTGGGTCAGCCCTCAGTTCTTTGCCATATTGAACCAGCCTCTATATGCGTGTTTGGTGAAGGTACTTGAAGATCTCTCCTACCTTTACTGAATAGATAGGGTTCCATATCCCCCAACCCTGGCTTTATAACGAGAGACTGATACTGATCCCATTTCATATGGAACATCTTTAGTCTTTAATACGCTTGAGTAGCCAAACTCTTGGCCCACACTACACACTCCAGAGAGCAGGAAATTTAACTACTTTTCATTTTTGTTATATTTCTGGTTCTTAGCTCTGTCCTCTTCTCTTCCTCTTTTTATATTGCACCTATCATTTGCTAAGTATTGAAAGCACAATTGGTATGCTAGATAATAAAGTTATTGACTGATTTTGACCAAACTTAGCTCATGATTTTTATGACAACCTAAAACTAGATTATAAGATCTTAAAAAGCAGAAATTTTGTATTAAATTCATATAATCTTCACATGAACATATATGCCATGGCATATAGAAAATCCTCAAGAAATGTTTGTCGAATAAATGAGACAAGTGACTGTATGATCATTCGTTGCTATAGAAAGCCTGGAAAACATGAATGGAAAAATACACATGTGTAAAACCCCATGCCCCTCCTTAATTTTTGCTTTACTGAGATGTTTAAAATTTTTATTTTTAGTGATGGAGTGGTTAAGAAATGAACAACGTCTGTAATTATCTATTTTACTGTCATCACAGCATCACTATGTTGTTACTAGGAATTTGGGGTTTTATCTTGTGCTTAAGCAAAATATGCATTCAAGTAACCTCAGTATATTTGTAAAACAATATTAAATTAAACCACTTCTATGATGATGTCAAGCTGGTTATCACTCTATCACAAAACACTTATTTGAACAAATCATTTTTTTGAGACTCTATTTTTTTAAGATTTTATTTATTTATTTGACAGAGAGAGAAATCACAAGTAGGCAGAGAGGCGGGTGGGGGTGGGGGGTGGGGGCGGAGCAGGCTCCCTGCTGAGCAGAGAGCCCGCTGGGAGCTCAATCCCAGGACCCTGAGATCATGACCTGAGCCCAAGGCAGAGGCTTTAACCCACTGAGCCACCCAGGCGCCCATGAACAAATCATTTTTTATGAGGATTTAATTATCATAAGGTAAAACAAAACCCAATCGTCACTGAAATTTTAAGAATGCAATAATAATCTGTTTGCCTTATTCTTTTGCATAATCCAACACTATAGAGGACTAGAGTAGTCTTTTTTTTATCCATTTAGCAAACCAGCTCTTCCTATTTTTGGAATTCCCAATAGCATTTGCAGAGTTAAGATAGCTTGTCTTTCTAAAAATTTTTCAAGTTCAGTGTCTAGAGCCTTTCTAATAAGCTACTAATTAATGTATCCCTGACTGTTTTCCTTCCCCACACTCTTCTATTTAGCTTGAAATGACCAATAATGTTTTAATGAGCTTTTGTAATAAACAAAATGTCACCATTATTATTGCACCTCTGGATAATTTTTAAAGCTTCTAGAGAAATTTAACATCAGCCAGAATGGAGGTATTAAGGGCAATATATAAAAAATGTGGGCATTAATTTATTTCAGATCTGTATGCTTAAGTTATACTAAATTAATTTTATTCAAAGTAGCAGAGTAATCAGGGTACTTATCCCATTTTATTGTGGTATACTTAATAACCAAAAAATGTACTCTTTTGAAGAACTAAGCTTAATGAAAAACATCACATTTATTTTGATGATGCCAATATCTTCCCTGAAACAAGGAGAGGTTTGTGCTACCTTGGAATATGTCTAATTAATGTCTCAATTTGAACATTTTAATCAAGAGTAGCATTGCATACTTATTTCCCGGGCAGCAAATGACATGCTTCCAAGATTCTCAAATTCTATTTTGATATGCAAATAAGCAACTTTATGGTTGATTCCATCAATATTAATTCAGTGTCCCTATATTCTTCGATTCTTTTTTTTTTTTAAAGATTTTATTTATTTGTTTATTAGGAAAGAGAGAGAGTGAGAGAGAGCATGAGAAGGGAGAAGGTCAGAGTGAGAAGCGGACTCCCCATGGAGCTGGGAGCCCGATGTGGGACTCGATCTCAGGACTCCGGGATCATGACCTGAGCCGAAGGCAGTTGCTTAACCAACTGAGCCACCCAGGCGCCCCTCTTCTTCAATTCTTAATTAATTCAATTAATTAAATTCAATGTTCCTGCCTTCTTTTCTAAATAAGTTATTGAGCATTAAATTTCTTCAGGTCAAGCATATAATAATTGGCTTAACTTCATGCTTGGGAAGAGTGGTTAGAGCATCATACTCTAAATTAAATCTGTGAGATTATTTGGAGTTATGAGTGGATATTGAGCTAAGTCCTAACAGTGTGAATGGAACAGAAGACAGCAAATTCCATGAGGGGAGGGGCTTGGGTCGGAATTCTTTCTGGAGTTTTCCCTCCTTGCTAAAAATCCTCAAAAAGCTTATAAGAGAAGGCAGAGTCATTGCCACCAACTTGAATCACTCACTATGGAAAATAATAAAACAATTTTTATCACATACAAGTACTATTGTAAGTACAAGTATGGTGTTATTTAATCTTCTCAACAATTACATGAAATGGGTTATTCTCTCTATTTTATGAATAAAGTAAGGAGGAAAAGAAGTAAATAGTAGAGCGCCTGGGTGGCTCAGTCGTTAAGCATCTATCTTTGGCTCAGGTCATGGTACCAGGGTCCTGGGATCGAGGCCCATATCAGGCTCCCTGCTCAGGGGGAAGCCTGCTTCTCCCTCTCCCATCCCTCCTGCTTGTGTTTCTTCTCTCTCTGTGTCTCTCTCTGTCAAATAAATAAATAAAATATTTAAAAAAAAGAAAGAAGTAAATAGTAAGCACTTGATAGTACTGACCATTTGGTTGGTGGCCCTTGAGCTAAAGCTTGAAGTAATCAGGGCCTTCAGGGATTTAACCCCTCTGTGGCACATTTTGCCTTTGCCTCATTCTGTTTCCGTGTCACTAGTTGCACTGCAAAAAATCTTTTCACCAGGGAGACTAGTAAGAATAGTGTGGTTTGATCATTGAAATCTATCTTGCAGGAATACATAAGTTCAGTATCACAAAACTGTAACATAATACAATATATAAGTTATATTCACAAAGGCCTGAATTTTATTCTTACAAAGGTAATGAGTTTTATCTGTATTTACCACACTTACCAATCAGATATAGCCACCAATCAATCAAAGAACTCTTAAGTCAAGGGAAAAATGTGTTGCCTGCCTAAACATGGGTGGAAAATGGTGGTATCTCTCATTTTCTTTAAGTACAGTTGACGCACAATGTGACATTAGTTTCATGTATACAACAGAGTTGTTCCATAAGTTTATACATTATGTTGTGCTCACATACATGAAGTATGTAGTGTAGTTCCCATCTGTCGCCATACAACGCTACTACAATATCATTTACAATATTCCTTATCCTGTGCCTTTTATTCCCATGACTTATTCATTCCGTAACTGGAAGCCTGCATCTCCCACTCCCCTTCATCCATTTTGCCCAACCCCTTCCCCTTCCTCTCTGGCAACCATTAGTTTATTTTCTGTATTTATAGGTCTGATTCAGTTTTTATGTATTCATTTTTTAGGATACACTTATGAGTGAAATCGTATGGTATTTGTCTTTTTCAGTCTGACTTATTTCACTTAGTATAATACCATGTAGGTCCATGTTGTCTCAAATGGCACAATGTCACCCTTTTTTATGGCTGCACTCTCATCTATCTATCTATCTCCACATATTCCTGATCTATTTGTCTGTTGATGAACACTTAGACTGTTTCCATCTCTTGGCTATTGTGACCCATGTTGCAATAAATATAGGGGGGCATATATTGTTTTGAATTAGTGTTTTCATTTTCTTTGGGTAGATACAATGGTGGCATCTCTTGAGCCTAGAAGTATGTAACTTGACAAATACTTATTGACTGTCATTTATGAAACTAACCATGTAAGAAACATTGGGTACACACAACAAAGAAGAAATAATTTTAGCCTTTGAAGAAGTCACAATCCAATGTGGAAAACACACATGTAAACAATTTATTACAATACAAAGGGATAATAAATATATGCATATAATATTGACATCATATTGACATAATAGAGGATAGATAATAATTCATTGAGGGGGGATAGGAAAAAAAGAAAGACTGGATAGGGAAAGTGATATTTGAGCATGCTTTTGAGAGATGAGTAGGTATTTACCATGAAGATAAGAATGGAAAAACAGTAAGAAACCATCATTGTTCAAATGTACACTATAGCATGTTGCATTTCTTCAGCTTTTTATAGATAAATTATTTACTTCTTGTCTTAAGAATTGGGTTACACTGCTTCAGAAGTAGTATAAATAAAATCATTGTGTATTAATAGAGGAAAATCAATCCAACCTGATGTGTTTTGAAGGGATTATCTTGTGCCTGGCCCTATACTAGGGATTATGAAGAATGGTATGCAACACTAAATTCTAAATAGGTCAGAAATGTCTCTCATTGGTAGCTACCCAAAGCAATATACAGATTTAATGTATTCCCTATCAAAATTCCAATGGTATTTTTCACAGATATAGGACAAAGAACCTTAAAATTTATATCAAACCATAAAAGACTCTAAATAACCAAAGCAATCTGGAGAAAGAAGAACAAAGCTGAAGGCATCAAGTCCCTGATTTCAAACTATATTCTAAAGCTATAGTAATAAAATAGTATAGTATTGGCAGAAAAGCAAACACGTAGGTCAATGGAACAGAACAGAGAGCCCAGAAATAAACCCACACGTATATGGTCAATAAATTTATAGCAGAAACCAAGAATATACAATGGGGAAAAGACAGTCTCTTCAATAAATGGTGCTGGGAAAATTGGACAGCCACACTGAAAAGATTGGAACTGGATCACTATCTTATACTATGCCCAAAAATCAACTCAAAATGAGTTAAAGACCAAAATTTAAGACCTAAAACCATAAAACTCCTAGAAGAAAAGATAGGTGGTAAGCTCCTTGACATAGGTCTTGGTGATGATCTTTTAAAAATCTGACACCAAGGGACGCCTGGGTGGCGCAGTTGGTTAAGCAACTGCCTTTGGCTCAGGTCATGATCCCAGCATCTTGGGATCGAGTCCCGCATCGGGCTCCTTGCTCCACAGGGAGCCTGCTCCTCTCTCTGCCTCTGCCTGCCTCTCTGCCTGCTTGTGTTCTCTCTCTGTTAAATGAATAAATAAAAAAAATCTTAAAAAAAAAATCTGACACCAAAAATAAAAGCCATGGAAGCAAAAAGAAACAAGTGGGATTACATCAAACTACAAAGCTTCTATACAGCAAAAGAAACATCAACAAAATGGAAACACAACGTACTGAATGGGAGAAAACAATTGCAAATCACATATCTGATAAGGGTCTAATTTTCCAAATATTTAAAGAATTCATACAACTCGATGGCAAGAAACAAACAAACAATCCAGCTAAAAGAAGATCTGAATAAACATTTTTTTTCCAAAGGAGGCAGGCAGAGGTCCAACAGGTACATGAAAAAATGCTCAACATTATTAATTGTCAGGGAACTGCAAATCGAAACCATAATGAATATCATCTCACACTTGTTAGAATGGCTATCATAAAAGACAAGAAATAACAAGTGTTGGCAAGTATGTGAAGAAAAGAGAACCGCTGTGCACTGGGTAGGAATGTAAAATGGTGCAACCACCATGGAAAACGATATGGAATGTCTTTTAAAAACTAAAAATACAACTGTCATGTGACCCAGGAATTATACTTCCGGGTATTTATTTAAAAATAGTAAAAACACTAATTTGAAAAGACATATGTACCCCTGTGTTAAATTGCAGTGTTATTTACAACAGCCAAGATATGTAAACCACCTAAGTGTCCATTGATGGGTAAATGTATAAACAACATGGACTATTATTCAACCATTAAAAAGAATGAAATCTTGACATTTGTGACAACATGGATGTTCCTTAAGGGCATTATGCTAAGTGAAATAATTCAGACAGAAAAAGACAAACCCTATATATCTTTCTTATTTATAGAATCTAAAAAAAGCCAGACAGGTGGTTGCAAGTGAGTGGGAGAAATGGGTGAATTGTTTTTTGTTTGTTTTTTAGTTTAAATAAGTTGAATAACATTTTTTAAAAATAAGTAGCTTAGAAATGTGTTACTGGCAGCTTTCAGGACTTTGTTAGTCTAGTATTTCATTATCACTGTCATTGCATTGTTCATAATAGTATATTTTATATGTTGTGCTGAATTTGGATGACAAGAATCGTATTTATGGCATCTGGTTTAATAGACAATCATCTATAGTTATATATTATGTATCACTTGTATCTCACACACCTTTCCCATGACAGTCTTTATGCTACCAATAGAAGTGTCAACTTTCACAGCATAATACCCTTTGCCAATAATTCTGTAACTATTTGCTAAGTGGAAATGCAGAGTCATGGCTCAATTTCTGGCTAGCACTCTTGATGCAAGTGTTCTTTTATAAAGGTGTAATTTTGGGGAGAGTTACATTGGAATAGAAACAATAAATGCTACATCCTTTAACTTTGTTTAAAAAAAACAATTCAAATGAGTAAATTTAAAAGATTTTCTTGGCTTTAATCAATGATTCATGACAGTCAGGCAGCATCCCATCAAGCAGATAGAAAGAAGCTCCAAGGACCTTCACAAAATGGAAGACTATTATAAGTAGAAGGGAGAAGGGAAAGGAAGTCACACTAGCAAAAAGCAGATTGGTTGTAGCAAGTTCACTTTCCTTTAGGAGATGGCAGTTTTATCAGGTGGATTACCTCACTAGTATTGACCAGGTAATTCCTGATTAACTGGTTTAAGATTCTATTTCTGGGAAAGCCCAAACTGTAATTACATTAAGTAGTAAGCCTTGGTTTGGTGACATGTGGCTTAGCACAAGTGACTCCATTTTGGGCCTGTCTTGTTTTGAACAATTGCCTAACTTCTAAATCAATGGAGACATAAGATAAAGAGATACTGGAGAACATGCATTGGACTGCCTAATGACAATTGACTTTGTGTTATTGCATCCCAGAAGGATCATAGGCACTGCTTAAACATCTCCAGACCACCCCTAACAGATGTAGAGATTGGACCACTTACTCTTCTATACGGCTGAGAGCAGAGCAGCGTCTCCCTACTTTGTAGTCGGACAGATCTCCCAAAGAGATATGCTGGAGCCCAAACCATCCAGTTCTCTCTCCTAAACTCACTAACCAAGTAAATCACTTCTCCTCCTCCTCTAAACAAACAGGGCAGAAGTATTACGGTAATTAATGCCTCTCCACATAGAAACCTGAAGTCCAGTAAAAGGAGGTCCTCTGAACATGAATGAACAGAAAAAAATGCACATATATGACAAAAATAAAACTATAGATATTAGATCAATGCCAAAAAGCCTCACAAAACTCCTGTACTCATTGAGGGTGGATTATGTCCATAAACTTAGATATTAAAGGGAAAAAGCCAGAGTTTTTCTGCCCTGGAAACTAGAGTTGCTGTGTTGTCTACTCCTAGATCAATTCTATTCCTAGTGGGCACCTTTTAATTCATAACTTAATAATTGTGGCTTTCTCCATGATAACAGTAACTTTCCTCCCACTGTGCTACCAGCTTTCTTATTCAACTTGACCTTGTTCTGTTTTTTTTCCTTTAAGTGATACTTTTCTGAGTACTTATTATATATAAGAAGGCAAGCTGCTTCATATTTCATTCAAAGAAACATTAATCAGGAATCTAAATATAAATGAAACGCCATTAAACATTTTATATAGCCTTTTGATGAATTGTCAAAGGGAAGTTTTATTCACAAAATACCATACAAACAGCAGCTGCTCCCTGGTCTCCTCCTGAACTCCACTGAGTATCTGGTGAATCTCTTTGGCTTTACTGTTTTGTTTTGCTTTGTTTTCTCATTCATTATCACAAACTTTAACTGGTTAGTTAAAGGGAATTAATTGTCCTTAGAAATTAGATGAAGGGAAAGGATGATTATTTTCCCCAGTCACAATGATAATACTGCAAGGAAGGGATTATTATTATTTTGCTGGTGGTTGATTAAATCAATTTTCCAAGGCCATAGAACTAGTAAAAGTGGCAGTACTTGGATTTGAAGTCAGTTCCTTTTTTTTTTTTTTTCTTAAGGAAATGAAACAAACCAAAAAGAATTTGGACTAAAGTTCCATGGACCTGAAAGGGGTGAAAAGATTAAAAAAGAATAGTATGCGCTCAAAATATGCCTTGCAATAGAGCAAAATTTAGCCTTATGAACTACCAAAATTTTGTGGGAATATTCTCTTGGGGAATTTCTAACATCCAAGGAATTTTTTTTTTCCTTTTGGTAGAAAAGGTGGACTTTGTGGAATTTATTTTGTGGTGATGGGAAGAGGCTCTCCGTTCAGGCCAGATGCTTACCTATGTTAATTTTCTACAGGTAGTAGACTCTATTTTTGAATAGTTTTAGATTTACAAAAAAATTGACTGGATTATTCAGAGAGTTACCACATGCTACACACAGTTTGCCCTATTATTAACATCTTACATTAGTATGGTTATTTGTCAATATTAATGAACAAATATTGATGTATTATTCATTTAAGTCCATACTTTATTCAGATTTCCTCATTTTTATTAGAGTTATTTTACTATTCCATGATGTTACTAATTTTCCATATATAGTATTTCCATAATTTCCATAATTTGTATTATCAGTTATAATACTGATGATATTCCATGGATTTTACTAACCCATAATTCCAGCCAGGATACCACATTACATTTAGTTGTCTTATCCTCCAAGGCTCTTCATGGCTGTGACAGTTTCTCCAACTTTCCTTGTTTTTGATGATCTTGAGAGTTTGGAGGGGTACTGGTTAGGAATATTGTAGGAACCCCCTCTGTTGGAATTTGTCTGATGTTTTTCCTCATTGGGGTTATGAGTGTTAGGCAGGAAGAACACAAGGCAAAGTGCCATTCTCATCATATCCTATCAAGAGTACAGATCATCAACGTGACATATCACTCCTGTTAACCTTGACCGCCTGGCTGACGTATTGTCAGCTGTCTCCACTGTGAAGTTGCCTTTCCTCTCCATTCTTTGCTCTTTGGAAGGAAGTCACAAGGGGTAACTCACACTTAAGGAGTTGGGTATTTTTCCCCATCTCCTTGAAGGCAGAGTATCTACATAAATTATTAGGATTCCTTTGCGTGGGAGATTTGTCTATTCTCTCCCTAATATGTTTTTTGCCCGTTATTTAATAGAGTTGTTTGTTTTCTTATTTTTGAGTTTTGAGTGTTTGGTTTGTATATTTTAGATACAAACCCTTTATCACACATGCATTTTGCAAATATTTTCTCCCAGACTGTGGCTTGACTTCTCATTCTCTTAACAATGTCCTTTACAGAACATGTGCTTTGAATTTTCATAAAATCTAATTGATCAGTTGTTTCTTTGATGGCTCATCTTTTGAGTAGTCTATCTAAAAACTCAGCACCAAATGCAAGGTCATATAGATTTTCTCTTATGTTTTCTTCTAGAAATGTCAGAGGTTTAGTTTTCTCATGTAGGCCTATGATCCATTTTAAGTTCATATTTGTGTAAGATATAAAATAGATATCTAGGTTCTTTTTTTGGCATATGGGTGTCTAATTGTTCTAGCACAATTTATTGAAAAGATTACATTTGTCCATTGAATTGCCTATCCACTTTTGTCAGAGATCAGCTGACTATATTTGTATGAGTCTATTTCTGGGCTGTTTGTTCTGTACCATTGATCTATGTATTTATTCTTTCATCCAATATTATGCTGTCTTGCTTACTGTAACCTTAGTGTAAGTCTTGTAATCACATAGTGAGTCTTCCAACTCCGTTCTTCTTCATATTATGTTGGCTATTCTACATTCTTTGTCTTATCATTTAAGTTTGTCAATAATTAAAAAATATCTCGCTGAGGTTTTAAATCAAATTGTGTTGAATCTATAGATCAACTTGGAGAGAATTTACATTTTAACAGTATTGACTCTTCCAATTCATTTTTCAATTCATCTCTCCATTTATTATATCTTTGATTTTTTAACTCATGTTTTGTAGCTTTCTGTATATAATTCCTGTATATATTTTGTTAGATATATACCTGAGTATTTCATCTCGGGGAGGTGCTATTAACAACCATAGTGTTTTGTTAAATTTAAATTTCTATTTGTTCATTTATAGTATATAAGAAAGCAATTGACTTTAGTATATTAACTGTGCATCCTGTGACATTGTTATACTTAGTAGTTCAAAAAAATTTTTTGTCCTTCTTTGGGGGGACTTTTTACATAAACAATGATGTTACCTATGAATAAAGATAGTTTTATTTCTTCCTTTCCAAGCTGTATACCTTTCATGTTTTTATTGGTCTTATTGCACTAGCTAAGTCTTTCATTATGATGTTGAATAGATGTGTTGAGAAAAGACATATTGCCTTAGTGCTGAACTCAAGGAAAAAGTATCTGGTTTTTTCTGATTAACCATATTATCTGTAGGCTTTTTGTAGATGTTCATTATCAAATTGAGAAATTTCCCCTCTATTCCTAGTTTTCTAAGAGTTATTACATGAAAGGGTGGTGGATTTTGTCAAATGCTTATTCTGCATCAATTAATATGATCATATGATTTTTCTTCTTTACTCTGTTGATGTGGTAGACTACATTAAGTGATTAATTTTTAAATGTTGAAACAACTTCACAGACCATTTAGTCATGATGTATAATTTTTTAATACATTGTTGGATTCATTTTGCTAACATTTTCTTAAGGATTTTTACATTTATATTCATTATAGATATTGGTCTGTCACTTTTCTTTCTTGCAATCCCTTTATCTGATTTTGACATGAAAGCAGTGCTGGCTTCACAGACTGAGTTAGAAAATGTTCATTCTGCTACTATTTTTTGTAAGACATTGTGAAGAATTGATGTCATTTCTTCCTTAAAAGTTTGCTAGAGGGCACCTGGGTGGCTCAGTTGGTTGGGCGACTGCCTTCGCTCGGGTCATGATCCCGGAGTCCGGGAATCGAGTCCCATATCGGACTCCCGGCTCTGCGGGAAGTCTGCTTCTCCCTCTGACCTTCTCTCCTCTCATTCTCAGTCTCTCTCTCTAATAAATAAATAAATAAATAATCTTTAAAAAAAAAAAGTTTGCTAGAATTTACTGGTAAAATCATCTGGGATAAGTAGTTTCTTTTTTGGAAGGTTATTATGTTATTAATTATTAATTAATTTTTTGTTTTCTATTTTATTTTATTTTATTTTTTAAAGATTTTATTTATTTATTAGAGAG
>CM052801.1:75028453-75056396 GCA_028533885.1 Nasua narica | reverse complement strand
GGACTCGGCTCCCTGGTGGTATTTGGGGATCTCAAAATCTGGGCATAACAGTTTAAACTAACCTAAGTCTACTTTAAAATACATGATGCCATTTCTTGTGTAGTGCAGATATCTTATAACACTGTCCTCCTGGCCCATATAATATTGCTGCCACTCATTTCACTTATTAATAGACTATAATCACCCACTACATGGTGACTATTATTATTTTAAGCAAACAGTTATGTTTTAGATAAGCCAAGAATATGGAATAGATTTTATTTTACCTCTATTTATTTCTTCTCTGATGCTCTTCCCTTCTTTTATGTAGATCTTTTCTTTTATGTAGATCTAAAATATTTCCTCTCTCCCTGAAGATTTCCTTTAAACATTTCTTGGAGGACCAGTATCCTGGAGATAAACTCTGTTGTTGTTGTTGTTGTTGTTGTTGTTGTTTTAAGATGGAGCCTGCAAAAAGCTTTATTTTGCCTTCATATTTAAAGATAATTTCACGAGATATAGGATTGTGAATTTTTTTTGGTAACATTTAAATATCTCATGCCACTCTCTTGTCTGTACATTTTTTTTTCTTTCTACAGATAAGGTGTCCCGAATTCTTGCATTTCAAAATATATTCCTTTGTCTTTGTTTTTCTGTCCTTTGATTAAAATATTCTTAGGTGTGGTGTTTGGGTATTTATTCTATTTGGCATTTTCTGAACTTCCTGGATCTATGATTTAGTGACTATCATTTTAGAAATTCCTCAGATGTTATTACTACAAATATTTCTATTTTTATTTTCTTCTTCTTCTGGTATTTCAGTTATTTCCTTTGAAACTTCCAGCTGTTCCAGTGTTTTTTCCTTTATATTTCAACTTGAGAAGTTTCTGTTGCTTGATCTTCAGGCTCATTAATTCTTTCCTTGTCTATATCTACTCAATTGATAAGCCCAACAAAGGCATTCTTCATTTCTGTTACAAAGTTTTTAATGCATAGCATTGACTTTTGACTCTTTTTTAGAAATTTTCATCTCTCTGCTTTTATTACTCAACATTTCTTGAATGTCTGCTTTTTTCATTAGAAACCTTAGCATATTAATTATAGTTATTTTAAATAACCTGATAATTCCAAAATCTGTGTCATACCTGAGTCTGATTCTGATGCTTGCTTTGTCTCTTCAGACTCTGTTCTTCCTTCTCTCTTTTCAGCATGTCTGGTACTTTTTGTTGTTGTTGTTATTGTTGTTAAAAATCAGAAAGGACGCATTGGGTGAGAGGAATTGAGATAAATAGTCCTTTAGTGTGAGAATTTGTTAATTTTTCTAAGAATTGCAGTTTGTTTTGTGTAGTTCTAGACACTAAAAGCATCAAATTCTTAGTGCCCCTGTTTTTTTCTCCTTGAGTTGGGTTGCTATAAGCACTCCTTCTCAGAGAGATACTGTGTTTTGTGACTCTTTCAGTGGTAATCCACTATTAGTATACTGCAGTTCTATTGATGTCATTGTAATGTGTAGGAGAGACAGAACTTTCTATAATTTTCTGATTAAATATTAGTCTTTCAGTAGGCTTAGGCCTTTTATCTATGGTCTTCAGAAGTGTTTCTTCTTGTAAAGCTCTTCCACCCTTTCTTTGGTGAGACTAGAGGGCTAGATGGGTCTGCAGTGGGAGAAATGCCATCCCTTCAGGTGGGAAAAGGTTCTGGCAAGTTCTTTCCTCTGGAGAGCTGGCCTTTTTTATGGAGAATGCTCTGGGTATACATCAAAATGGTTACTTTCCCCTACTTCTTCCAGAGACATGAAAGGATTGTTCTTGGCTCTTTGATAGTGAGACTGATAGAGTTCTTAAAGGTCGAACTCACAAAGTGTGAGGGCCCTCCTAAGTCTATGGCCCTCAGTTGTTTCTTCCTTTCACATTCATTCATATTCAGCCTCTAACAATTTATCAGAATTATAATTTACCATTCTTGCCAGTTTATGGCTCCAGCAGTTTCTGCTTCAAGTAAGCAGATGTCAGTGATGGTTTTCCTGATTACCTGTCTATCCATTATTCATGGGGTGGTTCTCCGGCAAACCAAGGCTTTTGATGGGGTTCTTTGATTTTAAGTTTGTTTAGCTTTTCTCTTGTAGGGATGGGAGCAGTGACTTGCGAACTCTTAGCATGTCAGAGCTCTCTCCATAATGGATTTTATTTCCTTGGGCCAGATTGGTGATAAAGTAGTAAGAGTACATCACATAAACCAAATAAAAACTTTTTATGTGTGCTTAAAACAATTATTTGTGGTTTTGATTCTTTATAGTTGAATAAGTATGATTCACTTTTTTCTAGCTTGTGGACATGTCTGAAAAGATTTCTGGCAATATTTAATAATTTTGTTACTTAGGAAAAAAGTGTAAGAGTGTTCTCTTCATTAAGTCCCCCAAACAGGGTGCTGTGGGATAACTATTATGTCCATTACATTTGAGGAAATAAAATTTTGATGAAACTTATTCCTGACATGAGTCTTAATTCTTTGTGGTACTGATCTGTTTGTTTCAATGAATGTCTTTTATGATTTGTCTCTATCTCAGATATCTAACTCCAAGTCCTGTTTACTGAGAATGGACTTAGATTTAATCAGAGAATATTAGAGTCAAAAGAAACCTAAGTAACTATCTAAAGGAGTGATGTACCCAAAGTCACAAACCAATTTAGAGGTTGTATTGGGTCTGGAGCTGAGGTCTACTGTCACATAGTCCTTTAATAAATAAGTAAGTAAGTAAGTAAGTAAATAAATAAATAAATAATTTGATTTTAGTTAGCAAACATTTATTGATGCAAAGATTTACATTATACAAACTTACTTAAGAATTAGTTCTTGCCATCCAGGTGTTTTCAACCTAGTTAGGAAGATAAGAGAAGTATACAAGTAGTTACTCTACGTTGTAGAAAAGATTAAGTGCCAGGGGAAGGGAGATTCTAAGTTGGGACAGAGTATACATAGTGGGGAGATCAGTGATGTCCAGCTCAGTACCCTTTTTAATCTGTCTTTTACCAAAAATATTGTCTGGAAAGAATTCTTTTTGTGTTTTGCTGAATGTTCAGATTTTGTTCTTTAAGTATAAAATATTGATTAGGAATTTTGACCCAAATAAGACAGTTCTATGTTTGAAACCTAGCTTTATGATATGCTATTTGACTAAGGACAAGTTCATTTGATTCGGTTCAACAAGTATTTATCAACTACCTTCTATGTGCCAGGCACACTTTTCTAAACACTTGGAAATACCTCAATAAAAAAAGGTAGAAAAATATGTTTGCCTTATAAAGTTTACATTCTAGTGGGTGCATGTTTTAATAAAATAATTGTATACAATTTATTGCATGTAATTTAACTGTGCATAGATCTTCCAGGAACTTAGTGATAGAACTTTTCTGAGCCTCATTTTCCTCATTTTTAAAATGGGGTGCTAATGGTGCTTTACCTCATAGGCTTGTTAGTAGAGTTAAATGATTTCCTATGTAATGCTTTTAATAGAGGCCAACCACAATAACTGTGAACTATTATCACTGTTAAGGACATAGTGATTGATATAAACTGAATTATATCCTCCCAATTCACGTGATGAAGCCCTAACTGCCAACATGACTGTCAGTATCTCCTATTTGGAAGTAGGGCCTTTAAGAGATAAGGTAATGAAGGTTCAATAAAGTCATAAGACTGGAATCCTTATAAGAAGAGGAGGAGGCCCCAGAACAGAACTCTCTGCACTGGCATGCATAAAGAAAAGACCATGTGAGAACACATTGAAAACACACTGTCTGCAAACTAAGAAGAGAGGCGTCACCAGAAACCAACCCTGCTGACATCTTGATCTTGGACTTCCAGCCTCCAGAACTGAGAGAAAATAAATTTCTGTTTTTTAAGCCCCAGAGCCCCTGGTATTTTGTTATTGCAGCCCAAGCAGGGTAATATGGTGACTTATTTGGGGATGTAATTTGCTGCTTTTGTTTAAATAATGTCCCTAGTTTATGATTTGTTTAGTTCTTTCCTGGACTAAGCCAAGTGCCACCTATTAGCATAAAAGAATAAAAGCATGATACTTTTTAACAAAAAGAACTGTTCCTTTGCCCATTATGAACATATATTACAAATATTACAAGATGTGTTTAGTGATGTTAGGCTAATGACCTCATACCCCACTACGGGAAAACTTAGGGAACAGCTATGAAGCAAGACTGGGTCAGAGTATACAAATACCATTCAAAGATATGAATTTGCCCACTCCGAGGTTGCCATTTCGTTTCATGATTTTGGACTGACTCGTTATTTGAATTTGTTAATAGTTTTGAGGTATAAGTGGCCTAACCTAAACTGCACATGATTAAGTTGTACATTTTTAATAAGATTTGACATACAAAAACACCTGTAAAACCATCACCATAATTGAGGTAGTGAGACATTCATTACCCCCAAAAGTTTTCTCATCTATCCTTATACTCCCTTTTGCTCCTCCTGAACCCTTTCACCTTATCCAAGGTGACCATTGATCTGTTTTTTGTTATATAGATTATTTTGCACTATATAGAGTTTTATGTAAATGTAATCAAACAGTATGGATTCTTGCATCTGTCTTCTTTCATTGAACACAATCATTTTGAGATTCATCCATATTGTGCATATTGATGGTTCAATACTTTTTATTGTGATTTATATATATTCTATTGTATAAATATACCAAGTTTATCCATTCATCTGTTGAAGAACATTAGTGGTTGTTTACAGTTTTTGGTGATTATGAATAAAACTTCTTTGAACCCCCATGAGAAATATTTGTGTGAAGATAGGATTTTGTTTCTTTTGAGTAAATACCTAGGAATGGAATGACTAGATCATATGGTAGGTATATGTTTAACTGTTTATAAAGTTGCCAAACTGTTCAAAGTTGTACCTTTTTACATTCCCATTACCAGTGTATGAGAGTTAGTTTCTCCACATCGTCTAAAAAATTTAGTACGGACAAACATCTTAAATTTAAACATCGACTTGATGTATAGTGGTATCTCATGGTGGGTTTAATTTGCCTTTCCCTAATGACTATAAAGCTAGCATCTTTTCATAGCTTATTAGCCATCTGTGTATCTTCTTTAGTGAAGTGACTATTGAAATATTTTGCCCATTTTTAAATAAGATTATTTGCTTTCATATTATTGAGTTTTGAGAGTTCTTCATATATTCTGGGTATCTTTTATATGATGTGTGATTTGCAAATATTTTCTCCCAGGCTTCGGTTAGTCTTTTCCTCCTTAGCAGTGTTGAAGAGTGGGTATTTTGTTGAAATCCAGCTTATCAATTCATTTCTTTATAGATTATGCTTTTGGATCTGTATCTAAGAAAAGCTTGCTTAATCCAAAGTCATAAAAGTTCTCTACTAGGTCGTATGTTGTCTTCTGGAAGTTTTATAGTTTTAGGTTGTAAATTGCTCTCTAGCCCATTTTGAGTTAATTTTGATGTATGATCTGGATCAAAGTTTATATTATTGCATAGGAATATCTTGGTTTTGGTTCATACCATTCATACCATTTATTAAAAAGACTATCCTATCTCCACGGAATTATCTTTGATGCCTAAGCTTATAAGGTATCCTTCAAATTTTCTTTTCTTTTTTTTCCTAAGGATCATGACCTTAGCCAAAACCAAGAGCCATATGCCCAACCAACTGAGCCACCCAGGCACCTCTATGTTTTAAATTTTCTAAGATCACTTATTAGTTCTACAAGTTTTTTTTGTAGATTTTTGTAGATTTTATTGCATTTTCTACATAGACACGCCAATTTATTTCTTCCTTCCCAATCTGGATGCCCAATCAGTTGCACTAACAGAAATTCTGATATAATGTTGACTAAAATGAGAGTGGACATCTCTGCCTTGTTTCTAATCTTAAGAGGAAAGCACTGTTTTTCACCATTAAGTATGATGATAATTGTAGATTTTTGTAGATGTTTTTAATCAAGTTGAGAAAGTTCCTTTCTATTTCTAGTTTGCTAAGAGGTTTTTTTTCCTTCTTTATTCAGATATACACTAACCTTCCCAATCCATGGAGAATACATTCTAAGACCCCCAGTAGATGCCTGAAACTGAATAGCACCAAACCCTATACATATTATATTTTTTCCTATACATACATACCTATGATAAAGTGTGATTTATCACACTTTTATTTAATCATTTAAATTAGGTATGGTAAGAGATTCACACCAATAACTAATAATAAAATGGAAGAATTATAACAACTTACTGTAATAAAAGTTATGTGACCATGGTTTCCTTCGCTCTCTCTCAAAAATACCTTATTGTACTGTACTTACCCTGTTTCTTGTGATGTGAAATGATAAAATGCTTATCTGGTGAGATGAATTGAGGGGAATGACATAAGCATCATGACATAGCTTTAAGCTACTAATGACCTTCTGAAGATATATCAGCAAGAGGATCATCTACTTTTCTGACTATGGTTGACCACGGAGACTACTGTAATTGACCCATAACATTGTGTAGGTTTAAAGCACACAATGTGCTGATTTGATACACATATATTCCAAAATGATTACTGCCATAGCCTTAGCTAATACCTGCATCATGTCACATAATTGCTATTGCATTTCTGTGGTGAGAACATTTAAGATCTACTCTCTTAGCAACTTTCAAATATATAATAAATACAGTATTATTAACTATAATCATTATCCTGTATAGTAGATCCTCAGAACTTATTCATCTTACTGGCTGGAAGTTTGTCCTCTTTGACCACCATCTCCCTTTCCCCCCACCTTCTAGCCCCTGGTAACCACCATTCTGGTCTCTTTTTCTATGAGTTTGGCTTTTTTAGATTCCACATGTCAGTGATACCATACAGTATTTATCTTTCTCTGTCTGAGTTATTTTAACTTGGAGAGTTTGTTTTTAATTACAAATAGATGCTTGATTTTGTCCAATTCTTTTTCTGTGTCTATTGAGATGATCATATGATTTCCTTTTTATGGTTTGCTAATAGAATGACATTGATTGATTTTGTACTATTATACCAAACCTGCATTCCTGGGATAAACTCCCAGGTTTATGATCGCAATCTATTATCTTTTCATATATCACTGGATTCAATTTGCTAAAACTTATTACCTTTTTCTATAGATCTTTTGTTTCTGTATCAATATTTGCAAGGTATGTTGACCTGTGGTTTTCTTATCTTGTATTTTTCTGTTTCTGCTATTAGGATAATGTGACTTCATCAAATGAGGGAGAAATATCCCTCGTCTTCAATGTTTTGGAGGAGTATGTATATGTGTAAGTGTAGAAATCACATTGTTTTTTCCATAAGTGTTTGGTACAATTCACCAGCGAAACTATATAGGCCTTGAGATTTTTGTGTGTATGGAAAGATTTTTAACTAAATATTCATTACTTTTAATAGATAAGTCATTTCTTTTTGACTGAGCTTTGGTAGTTTATGGCTTTCAAGGGATTTTTCCATTTCATCTGTTGTTGAATTTGTAGGTATAAATTTGTTGATAATGTTCATTTTATAATCATTTTTAAAAGAATATGTAGTAATGGGGGTGCCTGGGTGGCTCAGTTGGTTGGGCAACTGCCTTCGGCTCAGGTCATGATCCTGGAGTCCCAGGATCGAGTCCCACATCGGGCTCCCTGCTCTGCGGGGAGCTTCTCCCTCTAACCTCTCCCCTCTTGTGCTCTCTCTCTCTCTCTCTCTGTCTCAAATAAATAAAATAAAATAAATAAATCTTTAAAAAAAATAAGTTTTAAAAAAAAAAAGAATATGTAGTAATGGTACCTCTCTCATTCCTGATACTGGTAAATTGTGTCTTCTTTCTTTTTCTTCCTGATCTGTCTGGCTAGAGGTTTATAAGTTGTATTCATCCTCTCAAAGGGTCAGTTTTTGGTTTCTATTGTTTTTCTGTTTATTATTTTATTGAATTCTCCTTTTAACTTTATTATTTCCATTGTCTGCTTGCTTTGGATATAATTTACTCTTTCTTTTACAGGTTTTTAATGTGGAAGAACATTTTTCCTCTCCAATGTAGGCATTTAGTGCTAGAAATTCTCACTAATACTGTTTTAATGGCCTCCCACAAACTTTCTGGATGCTTTATTTATTTTTTTTCTTTTTATCCCTGATTTACAGCAACTCGAATGTGAGTTGATATAGATTTCTTCATGTTCCTAAACATGCTGTTTGCTGAGCTTCTCCAGATTGAACATTTTCATATACCTGGGGAAATTATGAACCATTATTTATTCAAATATATTTTGTATCACCGCTATCTCCATTAAGGAGTCCAATCACATGTATATTAGGTTACTTGAAATAGTCCCACAGATCACAGATGTTCTTTTTTATGTTTGTATGGTTTATTATTTTCCATTCTTTTACTTTCAACCGACTTAAATTGTTATACTTGGAGGAAGTTTTTTGTAGATTATACCTAGTTGGATATCTTTTTAAATTGAAATATAGTTGACACACAATGTTATATTAGCTTCAGGTATATAACATAGTGATTCAATGTGGATGTTCTTTTAATTTCACTAAATTATTTTTTGGGGGGCACCAGGGTGGCTCAGTCAGTTAAGCATCTGCCTTCAGCTCAGGTCATGATCCCAGGGTCCTGTGATCGAGCCCCACATTGGGCTTCCTGCTCAATGAGGAGCCTGTTTCTCCCTCTCCCTCTGCCTGGCACTCTGTCTCCTTGTGCTCTCTCTATCTCTCTGCCAAGTAAGTAAATTAAAAAATAAAAAAAAACTAAAAAAAACTAAATTATATTTTGTCTGTGTTAATTTTGGGTAGTTTCTATTGTTATATCTTTATAATATAACCTTATCTTCTGCAATGTCTGATTTATTGTCTATGTCATTCAGTATATTTTTATCTTATGTATTTTAGTTTTTATCTCGATATTTCATATGAGTCTTAACTTATGGAGCATATGTAATATAGTTACAATAACTTTTTTTTAAAGGTTTTATTTATTTATTTGACAGAGAGATCACAAGTAGGCAGAGAAGTAGGCAGAGAGAGAGGGAAGCAGGCTTCTCTTGGAGCAGAGAGCCCGATGCAGGACCCGATCCCAGGACCCCGGGACCACGACCTGAGCTGAAGGCAGCGGCCCAACCAACTGAGCCACCCAGGCGTCCCAAGGCAGAGGCTTTAACCCACTGAGCCACCCAGGCACCCCAGTTACAATAACTTTTTATATTTTCTCCCCTAATTTCAACATTTAGGCTAGTTTTAATCAATTGATTACTTTCCTTATTATGGTGCATTTCCCCATTTCTTTGCTGGTCTCGAGTCTTTAATTAGATGTCAGACATTGGAATTTTTACTTTGTTGGGAACTGGATATTTTTGCATTTCTGGAAGTATTCTTGAGCTTTAACTTGGGGGACAATGAAAATACTCAGAATCAATTTGATCATTTTGAGTCTTTCTTTTACAATTTGTTAGGAAGGACCACAATAGTGTCCTAGGGCTAATTATTCCTGTCTACTGAGGCAAGACCTTCTTAAACACTATAATCATTGCCACATGAATTATATGTTTTTTCACTGTGGCTGATGAAAATAGCCATTGTTACTGGCCCCATATGAACATGGGCCACTTGTCTCTAATGTTTTTGTATTATATCCCCCACCTGTCCCCCACCTCATGTAATTTCCTCATACATATGCACTTAACAGTTCTCAGCCAAATACTGTAGGGGCATCCTCTGAAGATGTCTAGGGTTCTTGATCTGTGCAGCTGCCTCCTGGGTGGTATTCTGTTCTATGAACTCTAGTCACCTTATTCTCCCTGGACTTTCTGCTCCATTTCCTTACCTCAGAGATACCAAAGGTTCCCCACCTGGATTGTTCTACTCTGCTTAAAAGCTTGGAAACTCAAGCAGATAAATTCTGAACAAGATACTAGCAAATTGAATCCAACAGCACATAAAAAGAATTATTCAGCACAATCAAGTGGGATTTATTCCTAGGCTGTAGGGGTCATTCAATATTCATGAATCAATCGATGTGATATATGACATTAATAAAAGAATGGATATGAACCATATGAGCTTCTCAATAGATGCAGAAAAAGCATTTGACAAAATATAGCATCCATTCTTGACAAAAATCCTCCACAAAGTAGGTATAGATGGAACATACCTCAACATCATAAAAGCCATATACTCACCACCCACAGCCAATATCATCCTCAATGGTGAGAAACTGAGAGCTTTCTTCTATAGTCAAGAACAAGACTGGGATGTTCACTCTCACCACTGTTATTTAGCATAGTACTGGAAGTCTTAGCTTCAGCAATCAGACAACAAAAAGAAATTAGAGGGATCCAAATCAGTAAGGAAGAAGTCAAATTTTCACTATTTGCAGACTACGGGATACTATATGCAGAAAACACAAAACATTCCACCAAAAATTGCTAGAACTAATACATGAACTCAGCAAAGTCACAGGATACAAAGTCAATTGACAGAAATCTGTTGCATTTCTATACACCAATAATGAAGCAGCAGAAAAAGAAATCAAGGAATCGATCCCATTTACAATTGCACCAAAAACAATAAGATGCCAAGG
Source organism: Nasua narica (assembly GCA_028533885.1). Lineage (NCBI taxonomy): Eukaryota > Metazoa > Chordata > Mammalia > Carnivora > Procyonidae > Nasua > Nasua narica. The sequence goes on along the minus strand of CM052801.1, from coordinate 75,045,795 downwards.
AATAAACTTAACCAAAGAGGTAAAAGACCTGTACTCTGAAAACTACAGAATAGTTATGAAGGAAATTGAAGAGGACACAAAGAGATGGGAAAACATTCCATGCTTATGGATTGGAAGAACAAACATTGTTAAAATGTCTGTACTACCCAAAGCAATCTACCCATTTAATGTACTCCCTATGAAAACACCACAGCATTTTCCACAAAGCTAGAACAAACAATCCTAAAATTGGTATGGAACCATGAGACCCCGAATAGCCAAAGCAAGTCTGACAAAAAAAAGCGAATCTAGAGGCATCACAATTCCAGACTTCAAGCTCTATTACAAAGCTGTAATCATCAAAACAGTATAGTACTGGCACAACAACAGACACATAGATTGATGGAACGGAATAGAGAAGCCAGAAATGGACCCACAACTACATGGTCAACTAATCTTCAACAAAGCAGGGAAGAATATCCAATGGAGAAAAGACAGTCTCTTCAACAAAGGGTGTTGGGAAAATTGGACAGCAAATAAATGGTTAAGAACATGAACTCTGAAGTCACCAGAACATTTGGTGAACCTCAGGCCTCACTGTGCTCGGACATATCCTTTACCTCATGATACAGAAGTGACATGGTGACACGTGTGTTTTGTCAACTGGACAGTAAAACCAGCACTGAAAGAAAAAGGGTTTAACAGTTTCTTCTCTCAGACCCACCAGCCAATTGAGTCCCTTCTCCTCTGGCAGGGAGAAAGGCCAAAAGTATTACTCTAGGGAAAGGCCTTCCACACAGAACAAGTGGAGTGGGGGATAAGTAACCACTCACCTCCAAAAAAAAAATCATTCGACTCTTGAAATAGACAGGTAAGAGCTGCCTAATGCTCAAGTTGAATTATAAATCGCATTTCTTAGGGGTTCCAAGTTCAAGAAGAAGAGGTAATGGTATGAACTACCCTTAAACCATATATATGCCAACTTGAATATTTGAAGAAATTAAAAGCAACATTTTCTGTGGAAAGATGTACTCTCAGATAATAGGACTTTGACTATGATGGCACAGCCCTCATTGTAGTCTTTTTTATGGATGAAATTCTGTGCCATATAACTGAGCTCCCCCAAATCAAACTATGAGAAAAGGAATTAGGGTATTGAGACAGATGCTCTTTCTGCGATTTACAAGAAATACCATTTCTTAATAAGACATTGATTAGTGATCACTCTGCAGAAAACATCTTGTGTACTGAAGCATGTAATAAACTGTCAGGAAACAAACTGAACCAGCAACTAACCTTTTGAAAATTCCCTTTAAATTTATTTCATCTCTTTCATAAAGAAAAAGATGAAAAGACTTATTTCTTACCATTTTATTCTTGGTTTGGATGCAGGCCAAATGTAAGCAGGAATTATAAATAAGAGTGTAATATCTAGCATGCATAAATGGGCATCACCTACGGTTGAGTGATTAGAATTGTCTTGTTCTCTTTTCAGTTTATTTTATTAGAAGGATAAAACTCTTCACTTTGTTGGTCTTAAGTACAGGAATTAATACACCAAGAATAAGAAAAATCTTTATCCCCCCAAAATAAGATTAACAGCATTTTTATAAGTAGACCAAACTAAGCTACCATGCTAGGTCTTTCAACATATTGTATCTTCAGCCTTGGTTTCCATTTAACTTAGCAAATAACCATCAACCTGTTCATTTAGAGTCTAGTCCAATAAAACTCTTAAGCAGCATAAATGGATTAAATTCCAACTATATGGCATACCATTTAATGTAGAGGATATAGCTTCTCCCTCAAAGATTTTCCAGTCCAGTGAAAATACAAAACCATCAAATGCCCTTCAGACCCATTGTTCACTGGAGATTTGAGAAAGGAGTAGTAAGTACAGGTTCACATGAATAGGAAGGCTCTGTGGAGGAAGTGTCCTTAAGAAACAGGTAGGAATTAGGTAAATAAAGGATAGAACAGCAGGTATTCCTAGATGTGGGAACAACATGGAGCTAGAAATGAGATTGGTGTGAAAGAAGAACAATTCATGTGGAAATATCACAATAAGGAACTAGTGGAAATAGGAGCGAGGATAGAAGGTAGATCCCAAACATAGAAATCATGCCAAGTGTTCAAGACAGATACGTTGACAAGTGCATCATTAATGAATTCTGAGCAGAGCAATGTGCTCAAATTTGCATCTTAGGAAATTAGAGGTTATATGAGGAAAGGCAAAGTATGAGATAATGTTAACAGGCTGCTGTAGTTATCTAAGCTTAAAATGGGAAAAAGGGAGAGCGTTGCACAGGAAAAGAAACAAATCCCTAATTATACCAGGAGATTTTAGCACAGATTTTCCCAGGAATTGATAGATCATAATACAAAACATAAAGATATGAAAGATATGAAAAACACAGTTAAAAAGCTCTAGCTGGAGAATATACATCTATACCCATCATTTAGACACACATTCATATAACACAGGTACTGACCATGTATAGTCACAAAACAAGTCTAAAAATAAGATATACAGCCCATTTTCACTGATGACTATGTGATAAAATCAACAAAAAGAGAGTAACTTCCGTATATTTAGAAAACAAAAAACAAAAAAATTCTATGTAATTTATAGCCCACAGAGGAAGTCATAATACAAATAAGAAAATCTTTGCAACTGAACAATAATAAAAACACAACATTTTTGATTAGGGAAGAAGCTAAAATGGCACATAAAAAATGTATATTCCTAAAACCTTCTCTTCCAATATAGGATTTTAAGGACAAAAATTGCCTTTGTAGCCAAATTAAGAGGGTAAAAAAAAAGTACAACAGAGCCAACTCAAAGAACTGGAAAAAAGAAATACATAATAAATACATAATACATAAAGAAAATCAATTTCATGCAAAAATGGTAACAGAAAGAGAAAACTGACAAAAATCAAATGCTGGTTCTCTGCAAGGTCTAATAAAAGAAAGAAACCTCTGGCGAAATTCAAACTCTCTAGGGTAAATTCCGGAACCACAAAGATCACGTTTGTGTTTTTGATGTTGTTAATCATTTTTTTCCCACCACTTTACCCCTAAAACCTAGTCCAGATCCTGAAACATCTGGTTTGTCGATTAATACTTACTTAAACATGTTGGATTTGAGAGGACAAGCAGCCATCCAAATGGAACCTGGGCCTCCATACAAGTCTGGGCCCCGCAGTGAAATGGTGGGAATGAAACTGCTCTCTGGACCTTAAAAATACAAATAGGAAATAGAAAGATTTGAAATCCGTTCACATTCCTTCTTGCCCTCAGACTCGGAATCTGAATCGCCAATGTACTTTTCTCAATTAGAAATCACACATCTACTGATTTATCTGTTCCTTGTGCCTCTTTCCCCCACGCAGCTTCCTTGGGTAACCTTATCTATTTCACTTCTGATGTCTACCCAAGACCTCAAGCTGCCCTGAGCATTTACCAGCACTTGATAAATGTTTGTTAGCTGACTGAATAAACGCTATGATGGAATAGATTTAAGACACCGAGTTTGAAGAGAGACCTACGGGTCACCTGCAGGGAGATATACATGTATACGGCTTGGGCGAAAAGTCCAGGGGGAGTTGTAGTTTGTAGGAGGCCATGGAATAGAGGTACCAGCAGAAGCTGTGAGGAAAGGAATCATTAAAGAAAACAAACTTGCGGGGACTCTCAATTTTTTTTAATAGCATACAATGTTCTACTTTGAAGGTAATGCAGAGTCATTGTATAGGATTTGAAAAATGGAGAAATGTACAAAGAGGGAAGCAACGTGCTTTCCAAAGGGGTTTAAGTCTGGGTGGGTGGCAAAAGATTGAGTTGTCGTTAAGCAAGCAGGAAACGTGACCCCTGTCTTTTAAAGAGGCTGCAATTAAATGGGGGTGGGGGTGGGGGACGGAAGGGGGGACATAACAAGCCACAAAATAATCCAGAATAACTCCAAAGTACTACATGATGTAGAGCATAATCGCGCATAAAAATTAAAATTTAACAGAGATGTAAGTCTGTAATCAGTGTGGGCCGGAGAATGGAGTTAGTCAGAGGGTTCCCAAAAGAGGTTAATTTTTGCTTAGGCTATGACAGGACTTCTGGGGGGCAGGTAGGTGGTGGGGGTGACGTAGGAGTGGAGCTGAGCAGAGAAAAGGAGGGGAGAGACTGTAACCTGCGTGCGAGCTCCAAGACCTGAGATCTAGTCTCATCTCTGTCACTAATTCGATGTGAGTTCCTGGAGAAGTTGCCTCAAGCTCAGTACCTTCCTGGGAGCAGAGTTCCTTCTAGCTCCCATTGTGATGGAGATACCCATCAAATCTGTCATTTCCACTCCTGTTCGCCCATCCTGCCTCCTTTGACTTTCAGATGAAGCCTGGCATTCATGGAGAATGCAGATTGCTTTGAGAGGAAGAGCATTCATTTAGGCTTCATTTAGGCGAAACAGGACTTCCCCAGCTACGGTAATTTTTGCAGACATGAGAGTATTTTCCACCTGAGGCAAAGCCAAAGGCAGATTTGCACGACAATTGGTACAAAAGTTACATCACCTCTCACTCAGCTCTTCAGCCTGCCCCCAGGATGGGAAGAAAGCTCTGAAATTTGTGGCGATGTGAAACTTTCCCTAAGAAGTACCAAATTGCACAGTTAAGTACTTGTAACCGGGGATATGTTCAATGTTTTATAAGTACAGTGTAATTTTTGGAATCCACAGGCAATTTGCCTCCTGTGGAGAAATCCTCCTCAATGACTACTATATACTCCTGCCAAAGGCAGATGAAACCCAGCAGTTTTAAAGGCAATGCCTTCCCTTTTGTCCCCCTGACAGTTTTAACAGTTCTCCTTCCTTCCCTCCCTTCTCTGTCTCCCTCTCTCGCTCTCTTCCTCCTTCCTCTTCTTTTACTTTCTGTTCTTTCTCTATGTCTCTGTCCCTCTTCTTTCCCTTCTCCCTCTCCTCTCTCTCCCTCATCCTCTGTCTCTGTTCCTCTCTCTAAGTTCCTCACATTTTTCATATATAAGGCAGCTTCACTCCCTCTTCCCTCTAATTATCCATTAAAGTTTCCTTCCATAACCCTTATTGACATTTTTTTTTTTCTGGGAATCTATACTCAGACAGTTGAAGTCTTTCTTGTCAGCTTGAACTCAAGAAAAAGAACCAAAGGTGTGTTCAGGTTGCATAATAAAAAGAATAATGAAAATTCATGTCAACATATCAATGAAAAGCCCATGAAAGTGAGACCACACAGTACATTGTGTTATTAATATACAGTTGAGTAAAAATGTGAAATCTGTCAGCTAGAGCAGCAGAAAATGAGAAGTCTCAGTTAGTATTCAGAAGAACAAGCTCTTTGTGGAGTCAATTAATTCTTGCATTTCATTCTGGAAATTCTGCAAGAGATAGATTCTTCCCCGGGGGTTTTTCATTCTATTCTGCAGATCTGAAACACATCTCTTTTATCCTGTTGTTTCAGAAATAACTTTGTTATCATTTAAATGTCATTGGTGGATACCTCTTGAACTCTCGTCCTCCTCTCCTCTTCATATAACATTTTTCTGTCTTTCACAGAGCCCCAAACATGAACCTTTAGCATACCTAGCAATCAAAATGTATTCTTCATTTTTTTAAAATTTAGAGCTGCCTAGAAATAGTATTACTACTGGCCATGATTTTTATGCTTTTGGGAACAACAAGATTATTCAGGACCAAAAAGTAGAGGCATTCATTTCCTTATTTATCTTCTGTTGATTTCAATCAAAAGAATTGTCAAATGTTAGACTGAAGGAAAATGAATATATTGTAGGTAAAATGTCCTATTACTTTCTCCCATATCAATCATTTTTAGGGTTTGTAGGTCATAAAAAACAAACTAAAACAACCAACAAAGCAATAATAAATGCCCAACAAATGTCTAGGAACTTGCATGTTTTTCTTTCTTCAGAGCTATCCACTCTAAATTTGATTTATCATCATTGGATTCTGTTGAGCTAAGTGGGTACTTCTGATGATTTAGGGTACTTGTTTGTTCTCCTAGTATAGATCAAATAATTGTAGCACATTAATTCATTTATTCATTTTGATCATTTTTATATGCAACTGTCCACCACGGGGAGGGGGGGCGCCTGGCGGTGGATTTTTCCTGCTCTGATTCTGTGCTTAGTAAGGTGATCGACAAAAAATAAAAAATCAGAAGGAAGGCCCAGATATGCAGGGTTCCTGAGGGAAAGTGCAAAGGTGTTTTTTTTTAAAGGATTTTATTTATTCATTTAACAGAGAGAGAACACAAGCAGGCAGAAAGGCAGAGAGAGGAGCAGGCTCCCTGCAGAGGAAGGAGCCCATGTGGGACTCAATCCCAAGATGCTGGGATCATGACCTGAGCCAAAGGCAGTTGCTTAACTAACTGAGCTACCCAGGTATCCCATGCAAAGGTGTTTTTAACTTTGGCTGCCTTACTTGGAGCTGCTCCAGAAAATCTATAACATGCTGTTACTGTAATTATAAACCACAACCATTAGAGAAATTCATAGTTTTTAATTATTCATTAAGAAAAAAATATAATTACTATACTATACATACTATAGGACAAACTTTGTATTAATTTCTTGATATAAAATACTGGCTTTACCTGCAAAGTATTCATGCGGCCCTTAGTTTTTTCTTTTACTATTTCTTTTCTTTTTTTTTTTTTTTAAGTAATCTCTACACCCAACATGGGACTCGAACTCACAACCCCAAGATCAAGAATCATATGCTCTCCTGGCCGAGGCAGCCAAAGCCTCCATAGGACTCTTATTTTTAATCTGTTAGTCATGTGCAAGAGTGTCATAGTTGATGCCCTCAAGGTCAGAATAACAAGGTACAAGTGGATCTCCATTCCATCTTGTTTTTTCTTGGAAGCTAAACTCTTAAGTAGACAGGAATAAGATTTCCTTCACATAATCATAATATGTAAGGCCAAACTCATTTGGGCGTAATCACCCTCAAGACGACACAGAGATACAGTTTTATCTCCAGAGAAAGCAATTTATCAAGCATTATATCATGAGATAAAACTCGAAAATGTAAAGAAAACAATCTTTTTCATTCTTACTACCATTGCCTTGTCAGGTACTCACTATTTCTTGCTACCAATCTAATATCTCTTACTGCATCTCGTCCTCTTAAATACATCCTCTACCCTACTTACAGAGGCATTTGTCCACAAATACAAATCATATCACTTCATTCCCCAGAGGGAAAAAAAATATAGATTGCTAATCATATCATTAAGATTTGATTCTAAAGACAGCAATTTAAATCCCTTTATCCTTTAGTCCCAATCCACTTTTTCAAAAATCTCACCTCCAACTGGAGCCCTGTACACACTCAGGCTTCAACCGCACTGCCAACAAAGTTTAACAAGCAAGCAATGTAAGCTGGTATTTCCATGTGTTTACTCACAGCTACTCCGACTACCTGAAGTTTCCATCTAACAAAACTCATTTTATTCGTTGCAGCTCACCTCCATGCCACATTTATTAAACCCACCTCAATTCTCAAGGTTGAGATTAATCTCTCTTTTTTAAGTACCCACCCACCCCCTGCACTTTGTTTAAATCCTTGTTATGGCATGTAGATTGTTCTAGTAGGTGCATATGGAAGCAACATCTTATGTCTTCTTGGGTGAGTTTCAGTAGCTTGTGTCTTTCTGAGAATCGGTCCATTTCTTCCACTCTAATTTGTGGACATATAGTGGTTCGTAGTATGCCCTCAAAATTCTTTTTATTTTTATATTTCTATAAGGTTGGTAGTAATGTCCCTGCCTTCATTTCTGATCTTAGCAGTTTTGAGTCTTCTCTGTTTTCTTGATCAATCTAAGTAAGGGTTGAGATAACATCCTAAATATTTTTTTTGTCTTCACGTGTGTATGGTAATTGGGCTTGTGGCTGCGGTACATTTTGTGTAATGTCTACACTAGCTTCAGAGTGACAATTCTAATATGCATTTGTGGTGTACAAACTCGACCATCACCCATATATCAAAATACTTGATATGGAAAAGATTAAGTTTAAAACAAATTTATATTATCATAAATTGCAAACATTAAATTTACCAGTGAGAGAATAGATAAACTATTAGTTTTTCCAGTCTCTAAATAGATCACTTAATTTCTTCACTTTTAAGAAAATTGGGGTATGATTTACATATAACATTAGTTTCAGATGTACAATGTAATGATTTAATATTTGAATAAATTGTGAAATGATCACCACAGTAAGTCTAGTTAACTTCCATCAGCAGACATAATGACAAATTTTTTTTTCTTATGATGGGAACTTTTAAGATCTATTCTCTTAGCTACCTTCAAATAGGCAATATGGTATTTTTAACTATAGTCACCATGCTGTACAATACATTCTTGTGACTTATTTTTTTTAAAGATTTTATTTATTTATTTAACAGAGAGAGAAAGAGATCACAAATAGGCAGAGAGGCAGGCAGAGAAGGGGAAGCAGGCTCCCTGCTGAGCAAAGAGCCCGATGCGGGACTTGATCCCAGGACCCTGAGATCATGACCTGAGCCAAAACCAAGAGTCAGATGCTTAACTGACTGCACCAAACAGGCACCCTTATTTTTAACTTTTTGAGGAACTTCCATACTGGTTTCCATGGTTGCTGCACTAATTCACATTCCCACCAGCAGTGCACAAGTGTTACTTTTTCTCCACATCCTTGTCAATGCTTGTTATTTCTTGTCTTTTTGATAATAGCCATTCTAAGAGACTAGACTTGTGCAATGTCATCAAACACACAAACATCCACATTTTTTTTTTTGAAGATTTTATTTGTTTATTTTACAGAGAGAGACACAGCAATAGAGGGAACACAAGCAGGGAGAGCAGCAGAGGGACAGGGAGAAGCAGACTTCCCGAAGAGCAGGGAGCCTGACGTGGGACTCGACCCCAGGACCCTGGGATCATGACCTGAGCCGAAGGCAAACGCTTGAGCCACTCAGGCGCCCCACATTTTTTTTAATTTGTGTTCATTCTTTTCTCCTTCTGCTCCTCAGTAGATAATCTGAGATTTATCTTCAAGACTGCTGGTTCTTCCTTCTGCTTGCTCAAATCTGATGTTGAACCCCTGTAGCAAATTTTAAATTTCTGTAGCAAATTTTAAATTTTAATTATTTTAACTTTCAGGTCTATAATTTCTTTTTTTTTAAGATTTTATTTATTTATTTGTCAGAGAAAGAGAGAGCACAAGCAGGGGGAGTGGCAGGCAGAGGGAGGGGGGAAGCAGGCTCCCTGCTAAGCAGGGACCCCTATGTGGGCCTCCATCCCAGGACTCTGGGATCATGAACTGAGCTGAAGGCAGATGCTTAACTGACTGAGCCATGCAGGCGTCCCTCAGCTCTAGAATTTCTGTTTGATTCCTTTTTTTTTTTAAAGATTTTATTTATTTATTTGACAGAGAGGAGAGATCACAAGTAGGCAGAGAGGCAGGCAGAGAGAGGGAGAAGCAGGCTCCCCGCTGAGTAGAGAGCTGGATGCAGCTCCATCCTAGGACCCTGAGATCATGACCTGAGCCAAAGGCAGAGGCTTTAATCCACTAAGCCTCCAAGGGGCTCCTGTTTGATTCCTTTTTTATAATTTCTATCTCTTTATTGACATTTTTTATTTGATAAGATATCATTCTTTTGGTTTATTTTTCATCCTTCATGGTTTTCTTCAGCTCCTTGAATGTATTTAAATAATCAGTTGATTTGATTTCCTTTTCTAATATGTCCAATGCTCGAGTTTCCTCACAGTTTTAACTGTGGTATGTTTTTATGTGAATGAATCATACTTTCTTATTTCTTTACATACATTGTTAATTTTATTGAAAATTGAACATTTTGAACATCATGTCACAATCATAGAAATCATATTTCCTTCCCTCTCTGGGGTTTGTTTTGCCATTTCTTGTGGCTTGTTTGCTTGTTTAGTGACTTTCTAATTTTTTGGGGGGGAAGTCTGTAATCTTTGTCATGTGTGGGCATTGAAATCTGTCTTCAGTTGTTAGACAAATGGTCAGCTACTATTTTGACAGTTTTTTTTTTTTAAATACCTGAAGCCAAAATCAGTCACTCAATCAATGGAGTAACAATCTTCCAGTCTTTACAGACTGAATCTATGTTAGGACTTTTTTTAAACCATTAATAACTCTGCCTTAGCTTTCACCTCCTACTTATACAGGGTCTTATATCAGTTTGAAGTGAATCTTGGGTTTTCCTCTGGACTTTCCTGAGTATGTCGGCGGTCCTGTTCATGCCCATAGCCATTGTGAATCCCTGGTATATATGGGACCTTTTAAAAGCCCTTATTTAGTCTCATATCTTCTTTCCTAACATCTTTCTTCCCAGTTTTTCCAGTCTATCACTTGCCCCAACTCGTTTCTTGCCACAATCTGCTAGGGCTAAAACTTGCACCTTTAAACACTTCTAGAAAATGCAACTCAGAAAGCCATCTCTGCCCCAGGAACACTAGTCAGGCAAAACAAAAGCAAGCTTATGGACTTGTCCTTCATGAGCCATCAGGCAGTTCAAATAAGACAACCACGATTCTTTAAGGATAAGGTCCTAATCGTTCACTTTGACACTAGCGACCTGCACCATTACCTCATGGACACTCTCAGTCTAGGAACTGGCAATTTAAAATGCCACATTACTCTCTTATTGCAAAACAGTACCTTCTTACCTCATTAAGCCTTCACTTGGTTGTTACAAAATTTTTACTTGATTCCGGAGTTCTATAAAAGTTTTTGCCAGCTCTTTAGCTGCTATTGTGGAGATGAAATCCTGGAGTTCCCTACTTCATCATTTTCCAGAAGACATCTTTTAAAATCAATATATACATACCATATTGGAGCATTTCATTTTCTTTCCCAAAAAGATAATGTCAGTTTTTGCTTCTGTCTGTAAGGGAGTAAATGTATATAAAATTAACTTTCAGCCATAAAAAATTTAGAAAACTGGATCATATATAAGAAACATCTGTTTTCAGTTGTTAGACTGAAATGGGCAACATAGGATTATGATCCCGGAAAAAAGAAAAAGGATTTAACTAAGCCCTACAATTACCTGGCTTTCTATCAGGAGGAAATTTCTGGGCCTCAGGGCAGAGGGGGAACTGAAACAGAGCCTAGTGTTCTTGCTGAGTTAAATAAAATAATATATGAGTTTTAAGAGGCTGAGGCCGCTATAATTTGAAGGGCAGAATACTGAAAAAGAGGGAACTACAAAGAAAAAGAGATCCAGAGAATTGTATGAGTGGCTGAATGTTCATTTGCATACATATAAGGTGAAATCCCCCTGATGCCTGGCCAAGTGCAACTTCCAGAGAAAAAAATAATTACAAAAGCCATAAGGCAAACTATCCCAGAGCTCACACAGAGCAAGGGATCATTTAAGTTCCTCTTAGGCAGAGTGAAGAGACCTCACTGACTACACAGAGCATTCAGCATAGGCCCTAGTATTATTCTTGAGTAGTGGGACAAAATTAGCCTCCACCTAAAGGCTGACCTAGACCCACCACACCAAAACTATAGAACAATCAGAGAAAGGAGCAAGTTATCTGCAAGTTACTAAAATGCCTGCCATATGCTTAGTATGTCCAATAATTTCAAGAAGACTAAGAAGAAAATGAAAAAACAAAATGAGATAACAACAAACCATTTTTTAAAATCTAGAGATGAGGGGCACCTGGGTGGCTCAGTCATTGCCCCACATTGGGGTCCCTGCTCAGTGGGAAGACTACTTCTCCCTCTCCCACTCCCCCTCCTTGTGTTCCCTATCTCGCTGTGTCTCTCTCTGTCAAATAATAAATAAAATCTTTAAAATAAATAAATAAATAAAATCTAGAGGTGAAAATGCAATATTGGAAATTAATATTTTACTAAATAAGATTAAGAGAAAATTAGACAGTGTAGAAAAACAGATACGCAAACAAGAACATCTAGCAATAAAAATTATCCAACACAAAAATTATCCAGCATAGTACAAAGACTTATGAATCAAGATAATATCAGTAAAACATGACACAATATCAAGTATTCTAACAGCCACATAATTGGATTACCAGAAGGAGTGGGGTAAAAATATATTTGAAGAAATAATGGCTGAAAATTTTCCTATTTTTTGAGAGATAGAACCCACAGATCTACTAAGATCAATGGAGGACTGTCAAGATTAAACATAAAGAAAACCAGACAAAGGTACATCATATTCAAATTGTCGAAAACCAATGTTAAATAGAAAATCCCACAGTAAGCCAGAGATAAGAAGCATGTCTCAAACAAAGGGCAATGATCAGACATTGAGCATATTACTTTCAGAAGCCATGGCAAACAGAAAACAACAGAATCACACCTTTAATATGCTATGAAAAAAAAAGACAGTCTATAATTCTATATACGTAGAAAATATATTTCAAAAGTGAATAAAATTTGGCCTCAGTGAACTGCCACTAGAAGGTATGCTAAAGAAAGTTTTTCAGGCAGAAGGCAAATGATACCAGATGGAAGCATAGATATATACAAAAGGAAATGAAAAGCATAAAAAATAGGTATATGATTAAATGCAAAAGGCATTTCTTTCTTATTTTTAACTCTTTAAGAGACAATTGTTTAAAAAATAATAACACATTGTGAAGTTTATAACACATACAGAAATAAGATCTTAGTTGACACTATTTGGATAACATTAATGTTAGTACACATTGTATACTAATTAATATATTAATATATATGCTATATATTATACTAGTACTATATTGGTATGTAATGTGTACTAACACATTAATACAAAGGAAGGAAGGGGAAAATGGAAGCCTACTTTTGAAAGGTTCTTATATTTGACATGAAGTAATATAATATTATTTGATGTTAGATAATGGTAAAGAATAGGTGTATATTATAAAATTTAGAGCAATGACTATAAGAGTAAAACACAGATGGTTAATTAATAAGCTAATTGTGGAGACAAATAAAATCTTAAATAAGTAATTAGTGATTCTAATTGAAAGCTGGAAATAGAAAAGAGAATAAAGAAGAGAGGACTCAGTAGCAAAGTTGGAGGACTTATACTACCAAATTTCCACACTCATGAAAAGTTACAGTAATGATATTGGCATAAGGATAGAAAGATAGATAAATGGAATAGACTAAATGCAATAGACTAAAGTCCCAAAATAAACTGTTACATTTATGGTTGATTTATTTTCAATAAATGTGCCAATGTAAATAAATAGGGAAAGGAAAGTCTTTTTAATAAATGGTGCTGAAACAATTGGGCATCCATATGGAAATGAAATCACTTTGAAAATTACCTAACACCATATGCTAAAGTTATCTCACAATGTATCACAGACCCTAATGTAAACACTTAAATTATAAAACTTCTGGAAAAAAGGCATGGGAGAAAATCTAATTAGGGAAGGCAAAGTTTTCTTCTACAGACCCAAAATATATGAACTCTAAAAGATAAATTAACAAATTGCATCTCATCAATATTGAAAACCGTGCTTTTTAAAGAACATTTACACTATTGAAAAGATAAGCTCCAAAGCTGTTGGATATACTTATATCTGACAAAGAATCTGTGTCCAGCCTATATCAAAAATTCTTACAACTCATGATAACAGGTCATAAGCTCATGATAACAGGTAAAATGAAAAAGAAGGGCAATGCCAAGTGTTTATGTATGTGGAGCAAAGGTAACTCTCATGTACTAATGGTGGGAGCATAAAATGATATAAGCACTTTTGAAAACAGTTTGACAGCTCCTTAAAAGTTAAATGAATACCATGACCCCAGCAATGCCACTCTTAGGGAATTTATCAGAAAGCAGTGAGCTACATATTCACACAAAAACCTGAACAGGGATGTTCATGAAATCTTTATTCATCCTCACCAAAACCGGGGAACCACCCAAATATCCATCAACTGGTGAATGGATAGGCAAATTGTGGTCTAGACAACAACAGAATAATACTGAGGAAAAAAAAAATGGATGACCGATACACAAAAGAACATAAATGGATCTCAAAAGCATTCTTCTAAAGCAAAGGAACCAGAAAAAAAGTAATGCACATTCTATGATTCCATTTTTTATAAAGGACTTTAAAAGTGGGACTTTAAAAGTCCCCATTTAATCTACAAACACACAAAGAACAGTGATTCTCTGAGCTGGGAGTTGGAGAAGGGCATTGACTGGAAGGGGCATAAGGAAGTCTTCCATGATTATGGAAATACTGTATATCTCGACTGTGGAGGTTGTCACACATGTATATCTATCTCAAAGTGCCTCAAACTGTGATAAAAATGGGTGCCTAACGTTGTACGTAAATAATCTTTTAATAATGTAAAGAAAACGATCCTTTCTTAAAAATGGAAAATAAAACAGTATTTTATTGTTCTGTGTGATATTGTGGCTTTTCTCAGTAATAAGATTGATCTGTGTATTTTATGTCCTGCTCCTCCATTTACTTTAAGATCACTTGCCTTTACTTGGAACTAGATACCTCGAAGCAACGACAATATTTAGAAAAGAAATTTCAGCATACACGAGACAGCCATTTAAACACACGGCAGGCTTACACAAATTCAAAAAGCACATGAAATAAGGAAGAAAGGATTAAAGACGATGGGTGACAGGAAGGTAGAAAGAGAGGAGGAATAAAAGAAGGGAAAAAGGAAAAAAATCATGGCAGGATACAGAGAACTTCAGTAGCCATAAGTCTGACCTAATCCTGGCTCCAGCTTTGTTTTAGCCCATTCAGGCTTCTATAACAATATACCACATGCTAGGTGGTTAATAAACAACAGAAATCAATTTCCCATAGCTCGGGAGGCTGGAAGTCTGAGATTAGGGTGCCAACATATTCAGATGAGGGCCCTCTTCTGGGTGGAAGACTTATGTTGTCAAAGGGTAGAAGGGTCTAAGGAGCTCTATGCGCTCTCTTTTATAAGAGCACTAAGTCTATTCATGAGAGATTCACCCTGATGATTTGGGCACCTCCAAAGATCCCACCTTCTAATACCATCATATTGGGCATTAAGATTTCAGCATATGAATTTGGGGGGATACAAACATTCAAACCAGAGCAACCATATATTTTCTACCCTGAATTAAGCCACTTTTCCTCTCCGTGCCTCAGTTTCCCGACTTGTCAAAGAGCAGGGAGTAGGTAGGGCTGGTTTAAATCATTTCTATGTTCTATATTTCTAAATTTCTGAATTTTAGATCTCTAAAAAAATGATATCTACCTTCAAATCCCATTTTTAAAAAAAAAGAAACCAAGTTGGTTTGGTTATGTACTCTGGGATAGTGAGGTGAGAGGTCAGAGGAATCGGCTCTGAAACCAGACTTCTTGGGTTTAAATTCCTGCCCTGCCATGGGTTTGTCATGGGACCTTAAACAGAGGACTTCACCTTAGTTTCTCCATCAGTATTCAAGAGACCAACATGAAGTATCACACAGCTATGTCAGGTAGCTGTGGGTCTGATGAAATGAAGCCTATGATGCATGCAAACTGTGTAGCACAGTGACTGGTCCGTGGGCAGTCCTCAACAAATGCTTACTTAGCATGATGCAGCAAGTCAGATGGCAGGCCTTGTGACTCTAGAGCCATACCTATTTATAAAAACTCCAAGAAGGGTGAACCACAGAAGGGCTACTCCAAAGACCACCATTAGCATGGTCTGACTATAGAACAATATCAACAGACTTACATTTCCTTTAAACATAGATAAGAGGGAGTGGAGCAAGATGGCGGAGAAGTAGGAGGTTGAGATAGAGTCGGATCCCAGAAGTTCATCTAGATAGTTATCAAACCATTCTAAAAGCCAGCATACTCAACAGGAGAGAGAAGAGAGGAAGAACTGCAATTCTAGGAGCAGAAAATCGACCGCTTTCCGAAAGGTAGGACGCTTGGAAAAGTGATTCCAAAGCGACGACGGGAAGAGAGACCGCGGGGGAAGGGGCCGGCTCCCTGCAGCCGCAGAGCCGCGGAGCACAAAATCGGAACTTTTAGAGTCTGCTCCGCTGAGGGACATCACTCCAGAGGCTAAGCGGGAGGTTTAGCCCTCGCGGGAACAGTGTGGTTTCAGGACCCGTGAGGTCACAAAGGGATCGGGCCTGTCTGAGTGCGGCGGAGCTCCCAGGTATCAGGGCAGAGAAGCCGGCGGCAGAGAAGGAGCCGTGCAGTGCGCTTTCAGTGTGGGCTTACCGTGGACCGTGATCTGAGGCACAATCCAGCCGCGGCTCTTTGAGCAGGGACCCTGCAGGAGGCAGCTCCGAGAGACCCCCTCCTTCCTTCTCTGGGAGAAGCAGCGTGGGAGCGCACAGCATGAATTTGGTGGGTTCGGAGCAGGGCCCTGAGCGTGCGGCTCCTCCTGCCGGAGACTGGGAGCCGCCATTTGCATTCCCGGCCTCCAGGGTGGTACGGAAAGCGCTAAGGGAACAAAGACTCCTTAGAGTGAACCAGAGCGAATTGCTTGGCCCATCCCCTGACAAGGGCGGGGCAATTCTGCCTCGGGAATCACGGCGACAGGCCCCTCCCCTACAAGATCAGCGAGAATATCCAGCCAAGACCAAGTTCATCAATCAGTGAAAACTGTGGAACTCCAGAGTATATTTCTCTTTCACTCATCTCTTCTTAGCTGGATAAAATGACAAGGCGAAAAAACTCACCACAAAAAAAAAGAACAAGAGACAGTACTGATGCCTAGAGACCTGGTTAATACAGACATTAGTAATATGTCAGAAATAGAATTCAAAATGACAGTTAATCAAGGTGCTAGCTGGGCTCGAAAAAAGCATGGAAGATATTAAAGAATCCTTTTTGGAGAAATAAAATCCTTTTCTGGAGAAATAAAAGAACTAAAATCTAATCAAGTGGAACTAAAAAAAGCTATTAATGAGATTCAATCAAAAATGGAGGCTTTTAATGCTAGAATAAATGAGGCAGAAGAAAGAATTAGTGATATAGAAGACCAAATGACAGAGAATAAAGAAGCTGAGAAAAAGAGAGACAAACAACTATTGGACCACAAGGGGAGAATTCGAGAGAGAAGTGATACCATAAGACGCAACAATATTAGAATAATTGGGATTCCAGAAGAAGAAGAAAGAGAGAAAGGGGCAGAAGGTATATTGGAACAAATTGTTGTAGAGAATTTCCCAGATCTGCCAAAGGGAACAAGCATCAAAATCCAGGAGGCACAGAGAACCCCCCCTCAAAATCAATAAAAATAGGTCTATGCCCCATCATCTAATGCCCTTTCTTGATCAAAACTCTTCACAGTGTAGGCATAGAGGGTACATTCCTCAACATCAT
>CM052801.1:74938636-75027953 GCA_028533885.1 Nasua narica | reverse complement strand
CCTGTATGAGTTCTAGCAGTCTTGGAGTGGAGTCTTCTGGGTTTTCCACATAAAGTATCATATCATCTGCAAAGAGTGAGAGTTTGACTTCTTCTTTGCCAATTTGGATGCCTTTTATTTCTTTTTGTTACCTGATTGCTGAGGCAGGTACTAGTCCTTCTAAAACAACTGGAAAATTGGGCAAATCCTAAAAAATATTTATATTTATTTATTTATTTATCAGAAAGAGAGATAGTGAGAGTAGGAAGAGTACAAGCAGGGGGAGTGGGAGAGGGAGAAGCAGCCTTCCCCACTACGCAGGGAGCCCGTTGCAGAGTTCGATCCCAGGACCCTGGGACCACGACCCAAGCCAAAAGCAGATGCTTAACTGACTGAGTCACCCAGAAGTCCCTGGGCAATATTTTTTAAAAACTATCCAGAAACATTAGACAATAGAAAGTAAATGACTTTTACCCTGGAGAGAAGTGAAAACAATCAGATGAGCTTTATGATCATTTTGTCTGTCTTTCTGGGGACACCTTCTGGACCAAAAGAACAAGGAGTGGAAAACTAAGCAGAGAAGAGACATTTCTACTGATTTGAGAAAACAGATATTGACCTTTGGGAAGGCTGAGGTCCTTGAAATTTGTGAACAAGAGGGACCTATTCAAAGAAAATGTTCTAGAGTATTTGTAGGTGATTCCTTGAATCGGTTGCACAATACTAAGACACCCACGAAGAAGGTGAAAAATCCATGGTGAAATAAAATAGCTCTGAGATGAACAATTCTCAGAGCTTTCCGAGGGCGGTGAAATAGTCAAATTCTCAGCAGCTAGTGTGAAATTTGCTGCACATCTAAATAATTCAGCTGAGAATCCCGCAAGTGTCATACCTTAGAAATAGGACTACCCAAGTCCTAGAGTAAATGCCATCCTAGAACCATGCCACAAAGCCTAAAACTGGCTTCAAAAGAATCAAGCTGATCCAAGTGTACACTTAATGCCAGTCATAACACAATCCAACACTGGCTAAAGCAAGATAACAACTTTCCAGTATTTGGCAGTGTAAATTTCACACTGTTGAAGCATCCAATTCCTATTAATAGACATGCAAAGAAGCAGGAAAGTGTGACCTATAACTTGAATGGAAACAAGTCAATAGGAACAGACCCAGAAATTAGAGAGATGGTAGAATTTGCAGACAAACATTTTAAGCAGCTGTTCTACATATGCCCAAGGAATTCCAGAAACACATAAAATGAGAAGAGAAACTAGTGCTACCAAAAAAAAAAAATCAAATGAATATTCCAGTGCTGAGCAATATACTATTGAGAATGAAAGCTTTAGTGGAAGAGAAAAGTAGTGATTTAGGTACTGAAGAATAAAGGATAGGCTCTTTAAGATGTAGAAATAGAACCTGTTCAAATTGAGCTACAGTGAGAAAATAATGAATAAAGTTAGCAGACCATCAGCGAATCTGGCTAACATATGAATAATTACAATATCAGAACAGAAGGATGGCAAAAAAAAAATTTAGAAAAAAATGGTTGAAATTTTCCAAATTTGGGAAGCAGTATAAACACAGATCCAAGAATCTTAGCAAACTTCAAGCAGGAAAAAAACACCACCACCAAAACACAGTGTGATCAAGTAGCTGAAAACCACGAACAAAGAAAAAAATCATCCAATCAACAAAAAGAAAGAAGAATTCACAAAGAGAAAGAATTCTTTTTTAAAATTAATTTATATTTGAGAGAGAGCACAAATAGGAGGGACAGAGGCAGGAGAGAGAAAATCTCAAGCAAAATTTGCAGTGAGTGCAGGGTTTCATGTGGGGCTCGATTTCATGACCCTGAGATCACAACCTAAGCCAAAATCAAGAGTCAGATGCTCAACTAACTGTGCCACCCAGATACGCAAGAAAAAATTCTTCTTAAAAGATGGCAGATATTTGATCAGGGAAAAAATGCATGCCAGAAGACAGTGAGACTTTCAGTAAGTGCTGAAAGAAACAAGAAAATGTTAGCCTAGAATTTTATACCAGTGAAAAAAACCACTCTTTAAAAAAGAAGGCACAATGAACCACAAAATCAGTCACACAAAAGCTGCGAGTGGTCATGCATTACAAAAACTAGTTAAAAGATGTCCTTCAGATTGAAGGAAAAAATATATCAGTCACAATTAAAAATTATATGAAAGAATCTAGAGCAATAAATATGAAGAATATGTGGGTGAGTACAAGAGTTACATTTATCATTAACTTACCACATGAAACAACAAATAAACCACATGAGTATATTGATCTCCAAGAATCAGAGAAGAAATAATCTGTTCCCTAATATTGCCCAAGCACTGCCTAGAACAAATCCCCAGGCCACAGAGAATGAAATGGGGGACCCAGGTGGAGCACAGCAGTCTCCCTGAGTTGAAGAGTTGGAGCTGGGAGTCTGGGGAGGCCAAGATACCTAGAATTCAGAGGGAGAAGTAGTAAAGAGAGAACTGCACAGAGAACTCGGTATCTGCAGAGCAATCTCCTGGAGTTTTGTTGTTGTTTTTCAAGAATTTATTTGTTGACTTGAGAAGAGAGAGAGAGAGTATGAGTGGGGTGGGGAGGAGGAGAGGGAAAGGAAGACCAACACAGGGCTTAATCCCAGGACACTGGAATCATGACCTGAGCTGAAGGCAGATGTTTAACCCACTGAGCTACCCAGGTGCCCCCCTTCTAGAGTTTTTGTCTAAATATCGATCATTGCATATGTATGAGGTTACAGAAAGAATCATCCAAAAGAATTACAGAAAGCAATCTTTAAAGCTTATATAAGGTTAGGTATAAAGCCCATTCCCACTATCCAGAGTGAACAATCTCAATCTCATAATTCAGAGCATTAGGTAGAGTTCTCAGTTTTTTGTTTGTTTCTGTTTTTGTTTTTACCTCAGGAACAGGAAAAAAATAATGCTAGACTAAACACTGCTTTGGTGTCACCTAACAACAATAAAACAATACCCAAAGGGATCAAACTTTTTCCATGTAACATAAATATGCCCCAGAATGAAGCTCAAAAATATTTTTAGAAATGCCACCATATCCATCACCAAACAAGATGAAATTCACAATGGCTGTTATCCAGTCAGAATTAACAGGCATGCGATGAATAAGGAACATAGTAACATAACAATGAGGAATATCTATCAATCATAAATGACCCCAAATTGACCTTATAGACTAAGTAGATGGAATATTAAATTAATATTAAAATAGTTATTAGTATAATTTCAGAAAACTATAGTATAGTACAGAAAAATTGAATATATTACATAGAAACATGGAAAATATAAATAGACCCTAATAAAATTCCTAAGGATGAAATGTCAATCTCTAAGATAAAAAATACACTGAATGTTATTAAGAGCAGAGCAGACAGTGCAGAATAAATGATTAGTGAATGCAAATGTTATAATAGAAACTATGTGAAATGAAGCAGAGGGAAAAAAATGAATAGGGCGTATGTGCACTATAAAAAAAAAAAATCCAAGCTGCCAATATATGTGGAATTGGAGTCCCTGAAGGAGAGGAGAAAGTAGGGAATAAAAAGAATATTTGAATTAATAGCTCCAATGTTGAAAATAATTTTTTCAACATATATATGTTGAATATAAACTATAAACAATATAGTTTCAGGTGGTTAATGAACTCTTAGCACAAGACACATGAAGAAAGTGTCCCTAAGTTATGCTTGATCAAATCATGTAAGCCCATCAATAAAGAGAAAATCTTAAAAGCATTAGGCAGAAAGAGCATGCTTATTATATGCTCCAGAACAAAGGTAAGGACAATGGTAGATTTCTTATTGAAAATAATACGAGCTAGAACACAGTGGAGCCCAAATTCTTTACTCAGTGAAAACGAAGGTGAAGAAAGCAGAAGGGGAGGGATTTCCAGTATGGCTGAATGATGATCTTGGTAATTCCTCTCCTGGAAAAGCAGTACTAAAAATGGACAAAATTATTTTTTTAAAAAACAGCCACCATTTAAAGACTATGGAAATTTGTCAAAGACATTAAACAATGTAAGAAGCATTTGAGAAAATGTACTGAATCTAAGAACGATGGAAATCCATGGTGTTTTAACCCAGGCCTGCTCCCGACACAACTACCCCTCCTGATTCCATAATGAAGAAATACCACCAGGGTAGTAGAAGGGGCTAAGATTATTTGGAGCAGGGTGCAGAAAATTCCACATAAGCCAGTGTTGTTTTCCAGCTGAGGCCCCAGACACCACGGAGCAGAGAAAAAAAAAAATCCCCACTTTTCTCCTGTTTGAATTCCTGACCTGTGAAATCCATGAGTCACAAACAATGGTTGCTTCACATCATAAGTGTTGGGCTAATTTGTCACACAGCTATACTAACTGAAGATATCTGTTACATGAAGACCTCCATAAAAGGGAAACCTAATATGGCAGTGTTTTGAGCCCCAGATGTTAGGCCAAAGTTAGAAATGCCTTAAGATGATCAGTGGAAGCATGAAGGCCATCATAAAATGTATCACTTAAGGCTTAAAAGAAAGTGAAGAATTTGTTATTAGAACACAGAGGAAAGGAAAATCTTGTTCTGTAGTGGTGGTAAGTTTAGACCCAATGTCACCTGCAGATATCTGGAAAATAGAAACTATATATAATAAGTCGAATGATGCAATTAAGGAGATTTGAAGCAAAGTATCAAAGGGACCATCTTCTTGTTGCTTACAGAAAAATGTTAGAGAAATAACTCAAAGGAAGAACTGTTAAATACAAAGAAAGTTTCAAAAATTGTAACTTGCAGGCATTCTAAGATTCTAGATTTAAAGAAGGGTTTCAGAGAAAAGAGAAAATTCATAGCAGGATTATAAGATCCTTTGTAAGACTTGAGAAAAATCTAATGTGGTACCTCCAAGAATCATTTAGTTGAACAAAAGCTCCCTTAAAGATCTTTACAGACTTGTCTTACAGATCTTCTCAATTTAACAATGGAGTTTGCAAGATCTAAAGAGCATTCAGTATTCCTCAGAAGTTGTATGGGATGCCCAAATAAAGCAGGGCTAAACTCAAAGAGATTTATGAGTGTGGCTTTTGTTAATAGAGAAGATTATGTATTGATTCATAAGAAAATCACTATGTTTTTGAAAGACTTACATCAGCTTGGACTATGAAATTAAAAAGATTTTTGTGACTCCAATTTTTTTAAAGATTTTATCTATTTATTTGGCAGAGAGAGAGAGCATAAGCAGGCAGAGCAGCAAGCAGAGGGAGAGGAAGAAGCAGGCTTCCCACCAAGCAGAGAGCCCGAGGCGGGGCTTGATCCTAGAACCCTGGGATCATGACCTGAGCCAAAGGCAGACACTTAACCGGCTGAGCTACCCAGGTGCCCTTGTAGCCCCAACTTTTTATGACTAGGAAGCATGGTGAGAAAAAAGAAAAGTCAGCTATATACACATCCCACTTTTTATTGAGAAGGAAGGATGAATAAAATCATAGAATCAAAAGCTTTGGTGAGTCATTCCCAGGCAGTAGGACTGAACCCTCACCAAGAAACTAGCAACATCTACCGAACTGGATTTCTAAATTGTTAGGGACCATTAACTTCAACATGGCTCATGCTTGTCTCCATTTGCAAAGGAGGATCTATGCCTGTCAAACATTTCATGTCAGTGTGTGTATGTTTGCATGTGGGTGTGAGTGACAGATAACATCTCTTCAATTCACAGGATTTTCAAATCAAGAGGAGCTGTACTTGACCACATGGACATTAGTTACGACAGCTGAGCAGCTTCATCCAACAGAGTACAGATCTAGGTGAGGTCCTGGGTCTTGAGATTGAACCTGTCACTTAGTGGGATGAGAGTGGGGGTTTTGGAGAGGCATATGTGAATTTTGTATGTAGGAAGAATGTGAATTATTTTGACCAGAAGACAGACCGTGGTAGATGGTAGATCCGTGACAAATATAGACCACATATATGTGACAATGTGAGTGACATCTCCTCCCTCTGAGAGTTGAGGTTTCTGTCCTCTCTCTGTTGAATCTGGGTAGGGAATTGTAACTTCTCTGACCAACACAGTGTAGTAGAAATAATACTGTATGATTTCTGGGTAGGTCATAAAAAGGATATAGTTTAGATCTATTCTTCCTTTTTCTTGAGATAGTTGCCCTTGAAACCCAGACACCACGTTCTAAGGCACTCTAGGTCACATGGAGATGCCATATGTAGGCTTACCAATGGAAGAGCCAAACTAAGGTCTCGACGGACAGTCAGACTAAACTTACACATTAGTATAACTGTCTTCAGAAGATTATAATACTCAGGTTTGGGGTCTGCCAACTGGGGGCCCAGCATCATGAAGTAAAGACAAGGAATCTCTATTAAGCCAGGTGTTCATTCCTGTCCCACAGAATATGTGAGCGAACAATTTTGGGATAATTTTTTACCTAGCCCTAGTCAAATAAACAGATTTTCTTGGCACAAGCAAAATATGGGTCACAAAAAGCACAAACTATAAAAGAAAAAAATTAACAAATTTGACTTCCTCAAAATTATACTTTTATGTCTTTAAAAAGGTGCCATTAAGAAAATGATAAAGGCAGAGGTGCCTGGGTGGCTCAGTCAGTTAAGAGTCTGCCTTTGGCTCAGGTCCTGATCCCAGGGTCCTGGGATGGAGCCCCACGTCCGGCTCTCTGCTCAGTGGAGAGCCTGCTTCTCCTTCTCCCTCTGCCTGCTGCTCTACCTGCTTGTGCTCTCTCTCTGTATAATAAAGAAATAAAAAGTCTTAAAAAAAAGTGAAAAGGCAAGCCACTGAATAAGAAAATACATTTGAATACATATATCTTAAAAAGAACATTTTAACAAAAATATAGAAAGAACACTTATAATTCTTTATTAAGAAGACAACTCACTAATATAATAGGCTAAATAGTTGAATAATTAAAAAAGCATATAGATAGTAAAATATAATAAAATATGTAAAAATATAAAAAATTAAAAAATATAAAAATAGTTAATCTATACGTATAGTAGTAAGGACACAATCAACAACAGCTACTCCCAGAGAACATGCAAATTAAAACCACAATGAGAAATGACAACACAGCCACAGAATAGTTAACATTTTAGAGGCCCCAAATTCCGTGTTTGGAAAGTATCTGCAACAACTGGAACTCTCCTGCGCGTGAGTTACTCGTGGAAGTTTCAAATGGCGCTAGGGCCCTTTGTCTTCCTCTCCCTGCAGGTGCTGGGGCTGCCCAAGGGACCTAGTTGGTGTGAGCCTGGCACGAGGTTCCTGGCCCCTTCGGCGCTTACTCAGGTCAATTTCTCCATAACTTTATGGAGAGAAGGACTTGGAGGCGTGGCTTGGTAACATTTGTGTTACATTCCTTTCTCAGAGGGACTGGCAGGAAAATGAAACTCTGGCTCACCCAATTAGTCCGAGGGGGGCAGTCCAGCCCAGGCATCTCTCCAGTAACTTGGGAGACTTCCTCAAACTCCTTCCCCTGGAGCTCAGTTTTTATTTGTTAAAATGGCTCGATCCTCAGTCTGCGTGTAAAAATTTGGGCTGGCACATAATGATTCTGTTCAGGATGCCTTGCCCTGGAAGGTTTGTTTGAAGGCCTATTGAGAATGAAGCACCTGGAACCTTGAAGCCTTTGAGCCCTCATCATTAATGGGACACACTGCCAGGGGGTATGCAGTTGACCACAAAGATGGCTTTCTCCGCACAGGGTCACATGGCTTGTCTGCAAAGCTGTGGGATGTGAGTACAAGGCAGTGCATTTATGGAATCCAGACCCACAGTTGGGCAGCAGTGAAGTGTGATGAACAGAAGTTTGGGATCCGCTCCTTTGAGAACACTGTGGCCTGTTGGGAATGGAGCTCCAGAAGCCAGGACTCAGCACTTCCGGGGTCACACAGGGGTGGTGTTTAGCATTGACTATAAGGATGAACTGGGTATCGTGGTGAGTGGCTCTGAAGATTTCACTGTGAAAATATGGGCTTTATCTGCTGGGACGAGCCTGAACACACTCACCAGCGCACAGAATGGGTCACCAAGATGATTCCGCATGATTCTGCAAGAGTGTGAAGTCAGGTCTCTTTTGCACATCCTTGGAGACTACATACTCTGAAGTGTGGACAACTATGAGATCAAGATTTGGCCAGGTGGGAGAGAAATCAACCGCAGGTGCTTAAAGATGTTGTCTATCTCTGAGGCTAGAACTATCTGCCTACAGCCAAGACTTCAGTATGATGGCACATACACTGTAGTTTGGTACTGCGGGACTTTGCCAGTTGTGATATTCTCAGGGTCAGCGGACTCCTGAGATAGCAAACGTGGCCTTGCATAGCTTTGAAGATATCTTTGTCCCGCTGTTTGACGACCGTTCCCTGTATATCATGGACTTGCAGACAGAGAGCCCGATTAGCTGCTGGCCTCTGCCAGAGTACAGGAAGTCAAGAAGAGGCTCGAGCTTCCTGGTGGGCAAAGCATCCTGGGTCAATGGATTGGATGGACACCATGACATGGGCTTGGGCTTTGCCACCAGCGCACCTGACCACAGGATCCACCTGATGTTGTGGAAAGAACATAGCCCACTTCACCAGCTGACCACTGCTGACTGAGTTTGGGTGTGGGGGCTGCGGGTGTTCAGTGCTGCCTCTATGGCACAGTGTCATCATGGCACAGTGCACGATCCTTTATCTGTGTTTGCCCGGGGACCAGGGCTTGGGGTGGGGTAGGGCTTGTTTTCTTGACATACAGAGCAGCATGCTAATGGGGTACAACATTGACTTCATTTGTACTTAGTTCTATTGGTCAGTATAAGAGGATGCCTTTTGGGTTCTTTCTGGAATGTTAGTTTAAAGAAAGTTGTATGGTTCATATAACTTTATACGGTTCATATAATAGGCATGCTCATTAGTTGCCCATAAAGCACATTCCGTCTAAAAAAAAATTAAAAAATTAAAATGCTACTACCAGTTTGGATATCATTTTAGCTATTTCTTATCAAGTAAAACATACATTTTCCATATAATCCCACAATTTCAATCCTAAGTATATACCTAAGTTTAAAGAATCCCTGTCTTCTCACAAAATATATGTCTAGCCATTTTCTGTTGGTGTTTTAATATTTGCATGGGGGAATGAGGAGTTGGAGATTCCTCATCTGCTATTTTGCTCCTGGTATGTTTGCCATAATTTAAAAATCAACTATACTGTGGGGCGCCTGGGTGGTTCAGTGGGTTAAAGCCTCTCTGCCTTCAGCTCAAGTCATGATCTCGGGGTACTGGGATCGAGCCTCACATCGGGCTCTCTGCTCAGCAGGTAGCCTGCTTCCCCCCTCTCTCTGCCTGCCTCTGCCTACTTGTGATCTCTCTCTCTGTCAAATAAATAAATAAAATAAGATAAAAAAGAAGTAAAAAAAATCAACTATACTGTACTATAAATTCACAGCAGCTTTATTTATAATAGTCAAAAATTGGGGAAAAAATCCAAATATTTCTCATCAAATTGTGGGTGTATAAACAAATTGAGGTGCATTTGTCCAATGGAATAGTACTAACTAATAAAAAGAAAGGAATTACTGATACATTTAAATGGGTGTATCTCAGAAATATCATGCTGTACATAAGTAGCCATACATAAAGCATATGTAAGGTATGATTCACTTTAAATGAAATTTTAGAAGAAGCCAATTGAATTTATAGTGACAGAAAGCATATCAGTACTTGTCTAGGGCTAGGATTATTGGGGGAATTGACTGAAAAGATTTAAGACGAAACTGTTGGAGTGATGGAAATGTTTTCCATATTGAGTGTCATAGTGGTTATACAGATATATACATTTGTCAAAACTAATCTGAAACTGTACACATAAACTGTGTATATTCTATTTTATGTAAATTGTACTCCAATAAAGTGGATATAGTATCACAAATCATTAGGGAAATGCAAATGAAACCCATTGCCTACCAGTTAGTATGATGTATCTGTCAGAGTTCTCTAAGGAAACAGGACCTGTAGGATGTATAGGAGTGATTGGGTGATTGATTTTAAAGAACTGGCTCACAAGAATGTAGAGACTGGCAAGTTCACAGACTTCAAGGTGGGCCAGCAGAATGGAGATCCAGGGAAGAGCTGATGTTGCAGTTGGGATCCAAAGACATTCTGCTGCAGAATTCACTCTTCTTGGAAGGACATCAGTCTGTTTCGATTAAGATCTTCCAGTGATTAGATGAGGCCCACCCATATCATGATGGGTAATCTAATTTACTCAATGTCTAATGGTTTAAATTTTAATATCATCTGAAAAAACAACTCCAAAGAAACATAAAGAATAATGTTTGGTATCTGGGTACTGTGGCCTAGACAAATTGACACATTAAATTAACCATCACAGATGGCTGTTATTAAAAATATAATAATAACGTGTTGACAAGGATATGGAGAATGAGAAGGCTTGCAATTGTTTGTCGAAATATAAATTAATGCAGTCGTTGTGGAAAACAGCATGGTGGCCCTTCAAAAAAAGAGAAACTTGGAATTACCTCATGATGTAGTAAGTCCCCTTCTAGGAAGATGTCCAAAGCCACTGAAGGCATGGACTCACAGAGACATTTTTGCTAGTGAAAAGAGCCAGACTCAAAAGCCCACAGATTGTATAATTCCATTTACATGAAATGTCTAGAGGAGGCAAACCCAAGGAGACAGAAAGTATATTGGTCACTTCTCAGGCCTGGGAGAGAGATGGAGGGGGTTAGAAGGTGATGACTAATGGATATGGGATTTTTTTGTTGGATAAATTAAAGTGTTCTAAAATTGATTGTGGCAATGATGGTGCAACTCTGTGCTTATAGTAAAAACCATTGAATTGTACACTTTTTTTTCAGGATTTTATTTTTTAAGTAATCTCTATAACCAATGTGGGACTAGAACTTACAACCCCAAGATCAAGAGCTGCTTGCCCTACTGACTGAGCCAGCCAGGTGCCCCGAATTGTACACTTTATATGAGTGAATTTTAGAGTATATGAATTATATTTCAATAAAGATATTTAAAACTAATAATATATGGGGGCGCCTGGGTGGCTCAGTTGGTTGAGTAACTGCCTTCGGCTCAGGTCATGATCCCGGAGACCAGGGATCGAGTCCCACATCGGGCTCCCAACTTCAAGAGGAGTCCGCTTCTCACTCTGACCTTCTCCCTTCTCGTGCTCTCTCTAATAAATAAATAAATAAAATCTTTAAAAAAAAATAATATATGGCACCTATAGTTGAAACATTAAAAGATATCTAAGAATATTATGGTGACAGTGATAAAACTTTATTGAAAATAACTAAAGATGACATAAATAAATGGTAAAATTAATTTTGTTCTTCTATAGGAAAACCAATACAAAATGTCACTTCCAATATTCATCCATAGATTCCATGCATTCCAATCAAAATAATGACAGGATTTTTCTTTGAATTTGAGAAGATGATCTTGGAGTGAAGACACTACTGAAGAATAAAAATGAAAATATTTCTGCTTTATCTCAAAATTTTATATGACATACAGAAATTGAGAAAATATGGTGCTGGATCAGGACTACATAAGTTGATTAGTGGATCACAATGTAAAGGAAAGAACGAAGGAAGAAAGGGAGGAAGGAAGGAAAAAAAGAAGGGAGGGAGGAAAAAAGAAAGGGGGGAGGAAGGAGAGAAAGAGGGGAGGGAGGGAAAGAGGAGAGGGAGGCAGAGTGGGAGGGAAGGAAGGAAGGAGGAAAGGAGGAAGAAGATAGATGATAATTGGATGATAGATTGATATGTGACAGGAGTGCCATTGCAAGTAAATAGAAAGGGAATGACCATTCAGTAAGTGATGAAATAGTGCTGAGAGAAATGTTTATCCATTTTAGATGCAAAATATAATTAAATATTCAATTGAGATACAAAAACCACATACCACACACAATAAATTCACAGTAGATTAAATACTTAAATGTGAAAATCAAAACTTTCTTAGAGGAATGTATGGAAGAATATCTTTATGATCTCAGGTAAGAATGGATTTAAATAAAGTATATTCTTAATAATAATAATAAAGTAATTAATTAATTAATTTAAAAACTAAATGTATAAGATTCAAATTCCAAAAAGGAAAAGAGAAATGTGTTTATGTTAAAATTAAGATATTCTGTTTGCAAAAATCACTATATATTTAAAGACAAGTCAAAAATTAAATGAAGGTATTTACAACACATTTAACTGCCAAAGTCCTGATAGACATAATAAATAACCCCTATGACTCAAAATAGAAAACCACAAATGACCCAATACGAAAAAATGGACTAACTCCATGAATAGAATTTCACATAAAACAAAGCTCAAAAATTATAGCAATGTATACTGATTTTCATTAGTGACCAAGGAATTGAAAACTAAAGGCATGCAAAATACAGTTGTATACCTTCCAGAGCACAAAAACGAAAAGTCTGCATATTCCAAGTGTCTTCCAAGACATGAAGTAATGGGAACTCTTATCTACTACTTTTGGGATTCAAAAACCATTTTGGAAAATAATTAGACATTATCTGGAAAATTTAAAAATGTGCATACCTTGGGATGCCTGGGTGGCTCAGTTGGTTGGGCAGCTGCCTTCGGCTCGGGTCATTATCCCGGAGTCCTGGGATCGAGTCCCACATCGGGCTCCTTGCTCAGCGGGG
Organism: Nasua narica; assembly: GCA_028533885.1. Classification (NCBI taxonomy): domain Eukaryota; kingdom Metazoa; phylum Chordata; class Mammalia; order Carnivora; family Procyonidae; genus Nasua; species Nasua narica. The sequence continues at coordinate 75,015,246 of CM052801.1, read as the reverse complement.
AGCCTGCTCCTCTCTCCGCCTCTGCCTGCCTCTCTCTACTTGTGTTCTCTCTCTCTGTTAAATAAATAAATAAAATAAAAAAAATGTGCATACCTAGGAACCCCATTTTCATGCATACACCATAGAAAACTTCTTGCACATGAGTGTCAGAAGACATGGACCACATTCTTTATTTAACCATGCTTTGCAGAAGCCAGAGACAAGAGGCAGCCCAAATGTACAACAGCAGGAGAATGGATAAATCATGGCATATTCTATACGAATAAAAAAGAAAGCAAGTCTGGCAGCACTCATAATCATGGTTGATTTCAGATTCATAATGTTGAGTGAAAAGACCAAGTCATAGACAGGTGCATATAGTCTGTTACTGTTTATAAGTTCAAAAGTAAATATTTTGTTAACAATATGTTCTGTGTATGGAAGTGTGTTATCCACGAGGCACTATTCTTCCCAATTAGCACTGGAGCTATGTTGTCAAGAATCCTCTTCCCTATATAATTTTGTTTGAGTTGGCCATTGGGAAAGCAGAAGTGAAACAGAGGCTGATATACTAAGAAGTTTGTGGGAGTGAGATATAATGGTAGACAGAGAAGCTTCAAAGACCCTACCTTGCCCTGCTCTTCTGTTCCATTGCCAGTTCTTTTTTCTGATGAAATACCTCGGTGGTGCCAGCCTTACCTTGGTGGTAGGTTCCAGGGCATCCCCAAGGGCTTGGCTATGGTCTCACAGAGGAAGCTCTTTCTACTAAGAGAATAGCTTTTGCAAAGATGTCAGTTTCCATAGAACTCTCCATTAAATCTCTCGTGGTATGAACTTGGGAGCCACATGGGCTCCATTTCTCAAATGTCCCCACATTCTCTGACATTCTTATTAGTGATTTGGGTGGACATCAGATCTGATCGCCACCATGAACCATGTATTGCCATTGTATTAGTCTGCTAGGGCCAACATAACAAAATAACACAGACTGGGTGGCTTACACAACAGACATTTATTTTCTTACAGTTTAGTCCGTAACACCCATAATACGTGTTGTGGTCTTGTGTTCCTGACACGTCTACACATATAATCACACTATAATAAGAAATACAAAATTATAAACACACAAATAAGAATAGTAGATACTCTGAGAAGAAATATTTCATTTAGCACCTCTTTAGCAAAACTCCATATCCTGGGTGCTCTTTGCTCAAAAAAACTGTTCAGTTAATATTTTCCTCTGTGACCTTGGAAGCATCTTAAACCGTTGCTGACTCATCATTTTTCTTCCTTTTCCCTTTCTTCAAAACTGTCCCTTCGTTTCCCTTTCCCTTTCTTACCCCTCTCGTTTCACAAATCTTTTCACTGATCATATAGGGGAGAAATTGCAAAGTTGCGACCCCTGGCCACATCTTGACTACAGATGCATTTTGCTTCGTATGTAATTAAAAAAAAAATGGTTAAACGTGTAATGAATTAGTTGCCAACATTTTAAAATTGGGAAATTTTACATTGCAATCCAGACTTCTGACTTTTCTAACAACTGAAATATCTGGAAATAATGACCATACATACTAGAACCCTCCACATCATATTTCATTTGGCCAGCTGCCTTCACTCGTATTTTACTGATCCCTTCACTGTTGACATTTGAGCTGGTCACCACAATCCTCGGTTACCAAAAAAAAAAAAAAAGTTAGCATATATAATATTTTCCTTGTTTCCAATTGTCCTTGACCCCAAGACACTGTGTTCATTCTCTTCTGATCCCTATTCTCATGAGAAAATACAGCTGAATCTAGTGATTCAAATACTGAATCATTTACGGCTAGGTAGTAGCTTTCCCAGGAATATTTTCATTTTTAGTAAGGTTACCTGGAGAAAGGAAGAAACTCTGCTATGTATTCCACTGCTCCTTTGCTTTCCTTTTCATAGCATTCAACTCACATGTTATTTGCTCAATGTTATTTTCCACAGTAGGTAAGTTCTTATGAAGGTAGAAACTGTGTCTGTTTTTTTCACTGCTATTTTCCCAGTACTATCTCAATCTGTATCATTGATTAAGCCCTAGATAAATATTTTTGGGTTTTTTTCTTTATTTGTTTGTTTTTTTGAAGATTTTACTTATTTATTTGTGTGTGTGCGTGAGAGAGAGAGAGAGCGCACGAGCAGTGGGAAAGGCAGAGGGAGAAGTACACTCTCTGCTGAACAGGGAGCCCAATGTGGGGCTCAATCCTAGGATCCCGGGATCACAACCTGAGCTGAAGGCAGACGCTTAACCAACTGAGCCACCCAGGTGCCTCCTGGATAAATATTTTTGAATGAATAAAGGGACAAATGAGTATTTTATCCCTGCTTTTCTTGGTGATGTTGGTTCAAAGCAAGCATGATCAGCTCTTTGCTCTCTCGAGAAGCTTTATCTGATGCAGCTAACCGAGAGGACCAATCCTATGGACTTGGTCTTGTACCCTTATCTAATCTACTGATAATAGCCATGGTTTAAATAAGTTAATTTTCCAGCAGACCGCAGAAATTCTACCTCTAAGTAACCACTTGTTCATTCACAACCTTAGAAATTAGCATGTACTATGGAGGGCAAAGAGAGACAGAAAAAAGAGGGCACCCTGGAGCGGTAGGTGACACGTTTAATATACAAGGGAACTTTCAGATGGACGGCTTGTCTTGGGTGGCCACAAGACAAATATATCTTCACATCCACCCACCAGAATCTTAAAAGTTTATATCTCTATATAATAATATCTTAATAATATGTATCTAAGCTGGGTTCAGTCCTATATACAGTCCAGAATGTCTCAACATCACATTACTGTCTCAAGGCTGCATCCTTAAAACGGCTCCTGGCGTGGAATGGTTGGTAGAATGTACATTCCAAGGACAGAGAAGGAGGTGATGAACCCCCAGTTCCCCTGGTCCAGCATTACGGTCGACAGGCAGTCACATCATCTCTATGATCTCTTTCAACACCATTATGCAGGAGGAGTATATTTAGATAAAATGTAAAAGGCTTTCTAATCCCTTATGATCAATTCAACCTCCTTGAAAAAGTGTGTGTGTGTGAGAGAGAGAGAAAGAGAGAGAGACAGACAGACAGAAAGAGAAAGACAGAGAGGCAGAGAGACAGTGATTGATTCTGTCCTCAGTGCTATTAAATGCCTAAACACAACACAGAGGAGAGACAAGCTCCGCCCAGCTAGAGACTAGGGAGCAAAGCAAAGGCAATTTTCAAGAACAAGAGAGAAGATACAGACCATGGCTTGGAAATACTAGAAGATCTGAATTCATAAGTTTGGCCTAAGTGTCTTTCAACTTGCACAATCTATTGATTTAGTGCCTCAACAAATTAAATCAAAATTGCATTTCTCATTTCAAAAAGTCTTCTTCCATTTATCCATACAAGCCTGACTTTACTTTAAATACATTTTATCCATTACAAGTTGGCGTAATGTAATTTACAGATTGGTCTCGGAGAGTGGGATTGGAATAGTAAGCTATTTTAAGACATTTGAAGATTTCATTTGAGACCAAAGATTCTTTTTTTTTTTAATTTTTTTTAAAGATTTTATTTATTTATTAGGAAAGAGAGAGAGTGAGAGAGAGAAGGTCAGAGTGAGAAGCAGACTCCCCATGGAGCCGGGAGCCCGACGTGGGACTCGATCCTGGGACTCCGGGATCTTGACCTGAGCCGAAGGCAGTCGCTCAACCAACTGCGCCACCCAGGGGCCCGAGACCAAAGATTCTATATTCATCATTAGATGAGCAAATTGAAGTGCCTATTGAATTGGTTTCTCCCCCGCCCCAGCTTTATTGAAGTAGAATTGACAAATAAAATTGTAAGATATTTAAAGTGTGAAACCTTGATAATTTGATGTAAGTATGCATTGTGAAACAATTCCCCCATTGAGTTAATTAACATATCCATTGCTTCACATTTTTGGAAGATGGTGAGTACATTTAAGTTCTACTCTCTTACACTCACACCATATAGTATTACTAACTGTAGTGACAATGTTACACATTAGATCTTCAGACCTTATTCATCTTATAACTGAAAGTTTGTGTCATTTTACCAAGGTCTTCCTAGTTCCCCTGCCCCTGACAATCATCTTTTTGTTCTCTGTTTCACTGCGTTCAGCATTTTTTTTTTAATTCCACCTATAAGTGATACCATGCAGTATTTGACTTTCTCTGTTTGGCTTATTTCACTTAGCATAATGCCCTCCAAGTCCATCCACATTGTTGCAAATGACAGGATTTCTTTTCTTTTTAAAGGCTGAATAACCCTGTAGTGTGTGTGTGTGTGTGTGTGTGTGTGTGTGTGTGTGTGTGATATTTTCTTGATCTATTTTTCTATTGGCAGACACAGGTTGTTTCCATACCTTGGCTATTATGAATAAGGCTGCAATGAACATTGGGAATACAGATATCTCTTTGAGATAGTGGTTTCATTTCCTTTGGATATATACCCAGAAGTGGGTTTGTTGGATCATATAGTTCTTTTTTTTCCTTTCTTGGGGAACCTCCACATAGTTTCTTACAATGGCCGAACCAGTTAGTATTTTCACCAACAGTGTACAAGGTAACTTATGTAACAGGAGAAAAATATTTGCAAGCCACATATCCAATAAGGGGGCGACATCTAAAATCCATAAGGAACTCACACAACTCAATAGCAAAAAAACCAAACAACCCAATTTAAAAAGGGGCAAAGGAGCTGAAGAGAAATTTTTCCAGTGAGGACATCCGGATGACCAACAGGTCCATAAAAAGGTACTTAACATCACTCATCATCAGGAAAATGCAAATCAAAACCACAAGGAGACATCACTTCACACTTACTAGAATGGTTATTACCGAAGATGACAAAAGCCAGCGAGGATGTGGAGAAAAGAAACACTGAAATTGGTTTCTCTTTTCAGATAACTCATAGGCACTAGTTTAGCTACCTATTTTCTCAGAGAAAGCCCACTATGGCAGTAAAGAATAACAATGCATGAACATGACCTTTCTGCCCACCGGCATAGATGTGAAGAGAGCACTGTCGCAAGGCTAGCTGAAATTATTGTCCATATTTTCCTCTCGGGGCAAAAATTGAGCTTTTTATTTAAGTTCCAGCACACACATACTACAGAGGCCCTTATTTTATTTTATAATGAAATTGCAACACTTGGTTTCAAATGTTTAGTTAGCTTCACCATTTGCTAGCCCTTAAGCAAAAGTGATTGAGCTTAAATAGTAATTGAAGAGAGATTTGGGGACACAGGCAAGAGTCTGCAGGGTTATGTACCATAGCCAAGAGCCTTGGGCAGGAAAGTATCATAGGATAAAAGCTAAATCACTGTAACAAAGAGACCAAAAAAAAAATGCAATGGCTAACAAAAGATAGAAATTTCTTTTCACGTAAAAAAAATCTTGGGTCAGAGGGTGCCTGGGTGGTTCAGTAGATTAAGCATCTGACTTTTGATTTCGGTTCAAGTCATGATCTCAGGGTCATGAAATTGAGCCCCATATCAGGGGCATGGGACTTGCTTAAGATTCTCTCTCTCCCTCTGCCCTTCCCCATCCCCACTTATGTGCATGAGCTCTGTCCTTCTCTCTCTAAAAAATTAAAAAAAACTTTAAAATATATATATAAAAATTCCTGGGTTGGTAAATGGACTCTGCTTCACAAATTGATTCTACGATCCCAGATTAGTAGGGAAGTTCTGCAATCCTCAGTAAAGAGTTTTTAATGTCATTACTCCAACCTTCAAATTTTCCAGTCGGCAGGAAGGAAAAAAGAATAGCGATTCCAGAGCAATCTTCATTGGAACAAAATGACTCAAATTGCATAGCTTACTACCATGCTCGTCCTTTGGAGATCGTATCATCATTTAGCTACACCTCGACATGAGGGATGCTGGGTAATATAGCTTAGCTAGGCAATAGTGTGTCTGGCTACAGCCCAATTACTATAGAAGATATGGAGGATGGAATTTGATGGACAAGTAGCAGTCCTGGCCGTAGGGCATATGATAGAGCTGAGGCTCTAGATTATCACACTTGGTATTGTAACAGGTCAAATAATAAATATTCTAATCTACTTGCCTTTGACAAGCTTTCCTAGGGTGTATGTCCTCTGTCGCACACTCTTTTTTTTAATTTCAACCTTTTAAAAGGTAAAACCATTCTTAGCTTGAGGGCTACGTACACACAGGATGTAAGCTCTCAGGCAGAAGTTTTCTGACCCCGGCCCTAAGGTAGAGCTGACTCAGTTACTCAGCCACCTATTTGCTAAGAGACTTTGGAGAAGTCACTTGACTCCTGGAAGCCTCAGAATTTTTCTTACTCATCTTTATCCAACCATGTGCTGGTAAATATTTCACAGCTGGCTGGGGGATGGGAACAGGTAAGTATTTGTAGCATTTGTTGATTTGTAAGGTGTTAATACTCTTACTAGGACCAATTTCAAGCTATTCACGTGACACCACTGAACATGGATTTGGGAAGAGATGCACAAAATCGGTTCTTACAAGCTGAGGTAACCCAGGACACTGACACCATTTCTCTTGTCTACTTCCCTGGGTTGTTTTAAGAATCAAAGCCAAATAAAATGCTTTGAAAATAAAAATATTTGTGAGTGAAAGAAATGATAATTATTATGTGAAGAAACATATTCCAAGATGGAATTGTTTTGGTAGGAAATGTATTCTTCAGCAAAACCAAATTTAGCACACGAAAATTTTGAACCATTAATATGAACTGTGTGTGTCCTAAGACAAACAAAATATTTTTACTCCTTCACATGGCAGTCATTCAATACCTTAAGGCAGCCATCTTATTTACCCTCAGGCTTTCATGATACTCTTTCAATTATTTGGATTACATTGTGGAGGCCATGAGTAATTTTTATGTACTTCTTTACCTGACAATGGAGAGTGACTGAGCAGATTCATTTATTACACCTGAATCACGCATGTACCCTCCAAACCAAAACACAATTGGCAAGCTTTGTACCATTTGAATATGCTCTTTGAACAAGGCGTGTGGAAAACGTTTTGTCTACTGAATGGTGTTCCTTGAACTTCCATCATGATTTCAGAGAAAAGTCCTGACAGAAATAAATGAGTCCATATTTAATCAAAATCATAGTGCGGAATGCCAGCATTCAGTTCAGGGAGCAATATGTCTTTGTCAGAGACATTGTGTTTTCTTTTGTAGGTTGATCCAAAGATAATTTGCTCACATGCTCTCTGGCAGGCTGATTCAAGGCACATGTTAGGTTTGACTATGAATCAAGGAGAAAGAATGTTAACCATTATTGTAACAATTTTATATTGATCAAGGGGCAAACTTTGCACAGTCACCTTAGAACATTCTGCCCTGATTCTGACCTGCACAGCATTACTAAATAACCAGCCCATGGTTGAACTTCCTTGAAAGTTATTGTAGTCTCCCTGTGGCCTTTGAGATCATTTTGTTCTGCTTCCCTGTGTTAATGGAGGGTACGGTCCCTGGACCACCATATACAAATTCAGAACCCAGGATACTGAGATGAAGAGACGGTGCTGAGGGTGTGGGGAGACTGAAACAACTAGACAGGGCAGGATACCAGAGTGGAGACAAAACTCAGGAGACCTCAGGAAACCCCTTGCTAGTATTTAGCCAAGAACTAGGAAGTTAATGTATGCAGGGAAACCGGCTGACACTGGAGAAATGACTGTCCTCAAGGATTAGAGATAACAATGCCCGGTGTTCACACAGGGAAAGAAGTAGTGTTTACTCCCACCAAAAAGATAAGAAAACATCATGACTCAGGAGACATTAGATAGAGTATATATAAACATCTTGCCTTAGTAATGGAATAATTCACTCTGGACCCAGCAATTCTCTGGTCCCATTCCAAAAAGCCTAACAGCAAGATCCAAAAAGATAAAACAGTTTCCAAGTAAATTCACTGTGTCCCAGAAAAAGAGCTTAAGAATACTCATAGGAGGGATGCCTGGGTGACTCAGTGGGTTAAAGCCTCTGCCTTCGGCTCAGGTCATGATCTCAGGGTCCTGGGATTGAGCCCAGCATCAGGCTCTCTGCTCAGCAGGGAGCCTGCTTCCCCCCCCCCCCCAACCCCTCACCTGCCTCTCTGCCTGCTTGTGATCTCTCTCTCTGTCAAATAAATAAATAACATCTTTAAAAAAAAAAGAATACTCATAGGAATAAAAATTATTCAACAGCTGATGAGGTAAAATTCACAATATCTGACTTTTAATCAAAGATTACCAGGGATGTGGGGCACCTGGGTAGCTCAGTTGGTTAAGCATCTGCCTTCGGCTCGGGTCATGATCCCGGATCCTGGGATCGAGCCCCAAGTCAGACTCCCTGCTCAGTGGGAAGTCTACCTTTCCCTCTTCCCCTCCCCCACACTGGTGCTCTCTTTCTCTCCCTCTCTCACTCTCATAAATAAATAAATAAATAAATAAATAAATAAATAAATAAATAAATAAAATCTTTAAAAAAAGATTACCAGGCATGCAAAAAGGCAGAAAGATACAGGTTATATTGAGGGGAATAATCAGTTAAAACCACCTAGGAACTGACATAAATGTTAGAATGAGCAGAGAAAGACATTAAAAAAGTTATTGCAATTATGTTCTATATGTTCAAAAATTAAGATATGCAATGGTTTTTTTTTTTAGAAGAACCAAATCAAATGTCTAGAGATGAAAATGACACTGCATGGGATGAAAATTATGCTGGATAGGTTAATGACAGATTAGCTATTGCCGAAGAATAGATTAGTAAACTAGAAGACATCATGATAGAAAAAAAACTTCAAGATGAAACAGAGAGGAATAAAAGCACCAAAAACAAAGAAAATGGCCTCAGTTAGCTGAGGGACAATGTCAAGAGCCTTCCCATCCTTTGGAGACACAGAAAAAATATTTCAAGAAATAATGTTCATAATGATCATTTATGTAGATAATGTTGCAGAATTTACAACAAAACTGATAGAAAGAATGAGTTTAGCAAGGTTGTAGGATATGATGTCAACATATAAAAACCAATTTTATTTCTACATACTAGCAATGAACAATCATAAATTGAAAGAAAAACCGTCTAAAAGACCATAAGGAATATGAAATATTCAGTGATAAACTTGGCAAAAGACTTGAGAAACCTTTATGCTAAAAATGACAGAACTTTGCTGAAGGAAATAAAGGAAAGCCTAAGTAAATGGAGAGACATAATCTGTTCATTGACTGGTAAGCTGGGTATTCAATATCAATTTTCCCCAAATTGATCTACAGATTTAATGTAATCCAAATCAAAATTCCTGCACTCTTTTTTTCCTAGAGAGTAACACTCTACAGCTCATATGAAAGTACAAAGAAGTTGGACTAGTCAAAATAACTTTGAAAAAGAATAAATTTTGAGAACCAGTGTTACCTAATTTCAAGATATTTTATAAAATTACATTAATCAATGATACAAATGTTGATACAAATAGAGACAAATAGGCCAATGAAAGAGAATTGATTGCACAGAAATAGACCCACACATACATAGAAAACTAATCTTTGACGCAGGTGCAAAGGGAATTCAGTAGAAAAAGAATAGTTCCACAGATAGAGCTGGAAATTAGATATCCATTTGTTCAAAAAAGGAAGTTCAATCCATACCTCAAAGCAAATAGAAAAGTTAATACAGTATGGATCATATACCTTAATGTAAACCCTACAACTGTGCAAATTCTGGAAAAAAGTATAGAAGAATTTGTGTGTGTGAGAACCTGCGTTAAGGCAAGTTTTGCCTGAGGGGGAGGGTTGGGAGGGTCCAACACCAAGAGCACATCTTTAATAGAATGAATTGCTAAATTCTACTTCATCAAAATCGAAAACTCATCCTGAAGAAACACTGTTAAGAATGAAAACACAAGTCCCATTCTAAGATAAAATATTTCTGAATCATATATTTGCCACAGGACTTCTATCTAAAGCATACTGTGCCCTCTCAAAACTCAATAATAAGAAAATAATTTAAAAATAGGCAAAACGTTTTACAGACCCTTTCCAAAAAAAAAAAAAAAAACCCTTTTGAGTGGAAAATAAGCAGATGAAAAGTTGATCAACATTAATAGTCATTGAGGAATGCATAATAAAACCACAATGCAATGTTACTGCTCATATATTTGACGTGCTAAAATTAAAATGATTGGCCAAACCTAGTTTCATACACTGCTAGTAGGAATGAAAAATGATACAACCTCATTGGAAAAGGTGTGACAGAATTGTTTTAAGTTAGACTTATACCTACCATACGATCCCAGTCTTTCTATTCTTAAGTATTTGCCGAAGAGAAATGAAGGCATATGTTCACACAGAAATTTATATACACAATGTTTATAGTGGCTTCATTTTTAACAGACCTAAACTGGAAATAATCTAAATGTTCATCGATTGGCGAATCAACAAGCAATCTTATGGTTTAGTCACATGATGGAATACTACTCAGTAATATAAGGGAATGATTTGTCAATACCCACAACATAGATGAATGTCAAAAATAATTACACAGAGTGGAAAAAAATAAAACAGCCATTAAAAAGTATAGACGATAGGAATAAAATAATATAAAATTCTAGAAAATGCAGACTAAAGTGTGACAGAAAACTTTGGGACAGAATGGGTGGTGGCTGGGGTGGCAGAAAATATGGGCCTACAGCCTGAATTGTGTCCCTGCAAAATTTCCATGTTGAAGCTTCTCACCACCAGTGGGATGGTATTTGGAGATGGGCCTTTGGGAGGTCATTGGGTCTACATGACTTCATGAGGGTGGAGCTTTCATGATGGGATTAGGTCCTTCTATAAACAGACACCAGAGAATTTGTTTTCTCTCTCTTTTTTGATGTTAGCCTAACATCTTGTAGCAAGTTGTTATTAAGAGGCAGAGAAGCAGGGGAGAGTCAAACAAGTGGGACTTTCTGGTTTTCAAAAAGCTCAGGATTTACAGGACCAAAGTCAAGCAAGGAAAGAAAACACAACAAAGTGAGCCAGACATTCTGAACTCCTTTCCTTCTTTAGACATTCTACAATTTCTAAGTGGCATAAGACAAGAAAGAGAAAAGCCAAGCAGAAAGCAGCTGCTAATAAACTGAGAAGCTGAGCAGAGTTCTCGACCATCTTTACAGTACTAAGGAGGGAAAAAAAAATTGTGATGAAGGAGCCTGAAGTTTCCTTGGCCCTACGAAACAGTCCAGGCTCTCAAATGGAACCTCAGAAGACTATATAGAGGAGTAAGGGTGAACTAGAAATACACCACGCTCGAAATATGAACTCATCCTCAAATGATCTCCATTCCTTATTGGAGAAAGATCATCTGATGCATTTCTAGCTGCTTGCTAGAACCCAAAGACAATGCTGCCTGGAGGAAGAGAATATTTTCCATATGGAGGCTAATTTCAAAATGGGATATAGACAGTTTAGGAAGAGGAAAATCAGAGGTCAGTCTCACTCTTAAAGTGCCCCAAATTCTAAGAACAAGAAAAAATAAAAGCAAACTATGTCTATCACTGGACAGAAAAAACGTGAGGACTTCTGGAATGGTGGAGTGAGACCCTCTATCAACGTAATCTTCTCTAAAAGCAATGAAAACATGGCCAAAAAAATTGTCAAAATCAACTTTTTGGGAACTCTGGAAATTAACAAAAGGCTTTCAAAAATCTGAGAAGCGTTTGTTCAAGAAAACCACTGGACCTCCAGAAGACTAGTAGGATTCGAGGCATTTTGACTCAGACTACTCCAAGCCCCTCTCTTCAGCTCAACAGCTGCCCTGAAATAAAGCAGTTCTTGATGGCTGTGAAAACCTGCAGTCTTGCAGTCACTAAGGGGGCTGACTCGATTTGGAGTCCCTTGAAAAGACCCACCTACAGAGAATGGCCCCTATCTGACCTATCACCTGTCTCCCTGGAAAAGCCTCATTATAGAGCCTTGGCATTACTGAACTGTGTCAAGAGTTCACTTCTTTGGGGAAAGCTTTACCATAGGGCATTGGTGAAAATAGTCGTGGGCAATGATACGACATTGCAACTGGGGCAAACAAGAGCCTGACAAAAACCTAAAAGGAAGATCTGAGGAATACAAGGTCCCTGATGCTCTTTGAAAAACTTCGATGTATTTTTGGAGAACTAAAAGGCTGTCTAAATATGCAGGGTTGGGCGCATGTCTGAGGCAGATCCGAGAAAACCTGAATCCCTCTACTCTGGGGGACCTTGAAGCCTTGCAAAATTTTCAGGAAATAAAAACCAAACACATGAGGACAAGTGAATGCTGTTTGCTCAGGGCTTTCTAGAGTGAGGGAGTCAGCTAGCATCATCTTGTGGGCTTGGGCAGAGACTCCAAGTCAGGCCAAAATGTGAGAAAGCTTTACAGTAGAAAAAAGAGACAGCTTCAAGGATGCCCTGATTGGAGGTTGTTGCCATGGGGAAGCCGGAAATGAGCTAACTAGAAGCCTCCATCACATGTGATTGGTTAGGGAGGACGTATTTGGCTTTCTCTGATTGGTCCTAATTTGGAAGCAGAGACAAAGATTAGGGAAGCTGCCAGTTATTAACGGAGTATGGCCGTTTGAGGTCAACTATTACTGGAATTATTATTCAGCTTCCTGAACTGGTTGCTACAGATAGTGGCCTGATTTCTCACAGGTCTGACTTTTAGATAACATGCTGGCAAACAAACAAACAAACAAACAAACAAACAAACAAAAATGTGCTGGCTTCCCGGGCTGATTCCTGTAGATAATGCTGGAGCTGCAGATTGTAGATCAGAGCTCTATTTTTTTTTTTAAGATTTGTTCATTTATTTTAGAGAGAGACAGAGAGAGCTCAAGCAGGGAGAAGGGCAGAGGGAGAGGGAGAGAATCCTCAAGCAGACTCTCGGCTGAGTGCAGAGCCCAAAATGAGGCTTGATCCCGGGATGCTGAGACTATGACCTGGGCCGAAATAAAAAGTTAGACACTTAACTGACAGCCGTCCAGGCACCCTGGATTTCTACTTTTATTTTTTTAAAAGATTTTATTTATTTATTTGAGAGAGAGAGAATGCGACCACAAGCAGGGGGGAGGGGCAGAGGGAGAGAGAGAAGCAGACTCCCCACTGAGCAGGGAACCCAATGCAGAGCAAGGCTCTATCCCAGGACCCTAGGATCATGACCTGAACCAAGGACAGATGCTTAACCGACTGAGCCACCCAGGCGCCACCAGAGTTCTATTTTTATATATGGTCTGACTATTGTCCATCTGTGTATTCAGTCTATTGCATTTTAATGAACAGTTTTAATATCTTGAAATAAACATGTAATGTAGTTAAAGGAAGGGAAAAAAGAAGGAAAGAATTTAGAATAAATGCTGGTTAGAAATATAACTTAAGGGTAAACTATGTAATGAAAGTAAACCCATGAGAATAAATGAGCTTGAAAAGGCAGAAACAGATTGGTTAAAATACAATTTTGTTGCTGAGGCCAGAGAGTTCTTAAAGGGGCTCTGTAGTCCTTTCAAATTGTGAGAAAAGACCAAAACAGTTTTTGGGACATTGGATCTAAAAATCTCAGTTATTAAGTGGAAGTATATATCACACATAAGTCAAATTACCACAGAGAGAAATGTGTCGGTGAGATTCAGAAAGTGCAATTAAAAGGCGGGGGTCGGGGGGCCTGGGTGGCTCCATCGGTTAAGTGTGTCTGATTCTTGGTTTTGGCTCAGGTCATGATCTCGGGGACATGAGGTTGAGCCCCAAGTCAGGCTCCCCGGAGAGTCTGCTTGAGATTCTTTCCTTCAAGAGAGGCAGACAGAGAGACAAAGAGAGACAGATGACAACAAGAGAGCAAGAAAGGCCAAAGAAGACAAATCAAAGTACCGGAACACACAAGAAAAATGAAAAGTAGGAAGGAACGATCATGAGGAACTATAGTTGGGATTTGTACAATTTATGCAATTGCCTCCAGTAAATTCCATCTTAAAAGCAAGATTATGCACAAACTTTTAAAAAAAATGAGGAAGGAGGGGTGCCTGGGTGGCTCAGTCCGTTAAGCACCTGCCTTCAGCTCAGGTCATGATCCCGGGTCCTGGGATGGAGCCCCGCATCAGGCTCCCTGCTCAGCGGGGATCTACTTCTCTCTCTCCCTACTCTCTCCCTCTCTCTCTCTCTCTCTCTCAAGTAAATAAAATCTTAAAAAAAAATGGGGAAGGAAAGAAGCTTTGTTACAAGAACATATCTAGAAGGAAACTTGATTGACAAAAACAGAGAGGATTTGATTCTGCTAGGTATTAGAGAGGCAGGCTGTGTATGTTCGGGATAGACGCAAGGCCCTGACATTTTGGGTAGAAATATGGGCTAAAGAAAACAATCTATTCATAAGGAGGATTTTGCCCAAAGACATGAAGAGCCATTGCAGAAGAGAACTAAGATTTTCCTTCTTTTTTTTTTCTTTTTACTTTTTTTTACTCCCAGGAGGAATCTCTTCATAGACAACCCATCTGTAAAATGTAATTTAAATAAATGGGTCTGTCCTAAAGTTACATGAATTCCAAAGAAAATAAACCATCTGAAATTCTTATTTCTATAATTCAACATCTGTTGTTTTTCTTTTCACTTTTTCTCAAATACAAGAAAAAATTTCACTGCTGGGCTGAATGGAACATTTCATATCAAATTTTTATAGAAGGGTTTTTTAATACTTGAGTGATTGGGCTATAAAGTGAGAAATTCTAAATTAATTTGGGATGATGCTAAAATGTATCACTTCATTTCTCCCATCTTTTCTTGGAAAAAAGCTTTGATCACCTTGCCTTCAGTATCCCGTGACCTTCCCTCCAAAGTGTTCCAAAAACTGTTTGACTTGGCCGCTGAAATGTGGGGTTGAATTTACAGGCCATGCTTGATTACTAATCTTCATTTGGAATGCAAATTTAAATATGGATATGACAGTTGGGGTCGAGTGGTTAGGAAGGGCGGCAAAGAGAAAGGCAAGTGGAGAATATGCCGGATAAAATTTCTGATCTTTCAGAAGGTGTAATAGAAAATAGCAACTCTCCCCCCAAAAACCCTATCACGGCGTGTATGATCTCTACCACTCGAATGGTATCGTGGAAATACATTTTTTGTATGGTGGCTGATTCTGTATCCCGCTAATCTCTTTTACTAGACAGCAAGCTCCAAGGAAGAAGGACCTTAGACACTATACCTATGATATTGTTTGGTTCCAAAAGCGAAAAAGTAAAAATGCTCAGCAAATGTGTGCTGAATGAATATACACATAAGAAAGAAAGGGAAGAAAGGGAAGGAAATGGGGAGGCAGGGAGGGAAGGGGGGAGGTAGATAGGAAGGGGTCTGCGGGGAGACAGCTGGCATCCTTACAGGGAGAAAGAATGCTTTATACACTAAGAGTGTCCTCCAAACTGAAGTATAAATTGAAGATGCGGGATGAAACCCTTTCCCTTTCCTAGATTTGTTTTTGTCTCCCACCTCTGCCACTTTCGCCACTCAACAAACAGGCGAACCAATAAGAAAATAACACAATGATTGGATTGCGGGAAACCCTCATCCCCTTTAAAAACCTCAGTAACTTCTTGTTATGAAATTGCTTTTCATATAATGATCCTTAGCCTAAATTACTTTCCCTCCTGCCTACCTCAGCCCACACCGAACTCTTTCAACTCTGATCGTTTTAACATTTTACACCGTATATAAGAATCTGTATTATATAAAATTTGTATTCCATTTTATGTCACTGTGCTCTGTTCAGCTAAATAGATTGTAAACTTCTAGAGGGTTTGGACATAACACCTAGCATCCTGTTTTGCATCTAGGAGTTACTCAGTAAACAAGTTTGTTAATTAAAATACTATGCAATGTGGGGCACCTGGGTGGCTCAGTTGGTTAAGTGTCTGCCTCAGCAACAAAATTGTATTTTAACCAATCTGTCTGTCTTTTCAAGCTCATTTGTGCTCATGGGTTCTTATGGGTTCAAGGTCATGATCCCAGAGTCCTGGTCTCCCTGCTCTGTGGGGAGGCTGCTTCTCCCTCTGCCTCTCCCCCTGCTTGTGTTCCTTTTCTCTCTCTCAGACAAATAAATAAATAAAATCTTAAAAAATGTATCACCAGGGCTGAGTGGGGAGGTGAACTTCCACCTTACTCATTTACAATCCAGAAGTCTGAGTCAGTGATCTTCTTTTATTAGGGTGGTATTGGTGGAGCCAAGCGGGACGCTGACCGAACACATTCATGCTTCACGTCAGCAAAGTAACTGTTGCTAAAATAGGAGAATCAGTAGGATCTGGAGTCTCCTAGCTATTATATACACAATATCCAGGATACACTAGAAATCTACCGATTGTACCAAGATCCAAAAAATAACATCGTGAATGAGAAAAGACGAGAAATAGACACCAACACAGACTAATTCGATGTAGGAGCTTTCTGACAGAGATTTTAAAGCATCCATCATAAAAAAAAAAATGTGGCAACAAGCAATTTTTTTTGGTCGATTATATTTTAAGGGCAATTTTAGGTTCAAAGCAGTATCGGGTAAGAAGTATAGATTTCCCATATACTCCCGGCCCCCACACAAGCATAGCCTCTCCCATTATCAATGTCCCCCACCAGAGTGGTGCATTTGTCACAGCTGCTAAACCTACACTGACACATCATTGTCACCTGAAGCCCTTAGCTTCCATTAGGGTTCACTCTTGGTGTCAGACAGTCTATGAGTTTGTACAAACGTATAATGACATGCATCTTCTATTATAGTACCATACAGAGTTATTTTGCTGGTCCTAAAAATCTCCTGTGCTCTGCCTATTTATGCCTCCCTTCCCCCTAATGGCTAGCAATCACTGATCTTTTTACTGTCTCCATACTTTTGCCTCTTCCAGAATGTCACCCAGTTGGAAACACACAGTATGGAGCCTTTTCAGATTAGCTTCTTTCACTTAGTGAAATATTTTGCAGAGAAACTAATCTGAACATTTGCATAGCCATCAACACCCAAGCTCTGCTATAGAAGCAGAGAAGACTTATTTTAAGACTGCTCCAAAGGTGGTACTGTGTAAGGTAAGCACGATAGAAGGGGCAAGAGAAAGAACTAAGGGTGCTCGTCAGAGAACGTGTCAGTGATTGGCCACTGGATCGAGGCTAGGAAAAAGTATACTGAGTTGAGAGCTGATGAACTAAGAGAAAGTTGAAAAATGTGACCGAAAATCATAAGAGCTTCAAGAAGCAGGTGTAACAGGAGGGAGTGAGCTGGAAAAAGAGAAGGTCGTGGTCAGAAAGTAGGATCAGAATTCATGATGTAGCCATGGAAATGGGTTGCTAAAAGCCGGTACATGGGAATGCTTGGGGAGGCAAGGGTCTGTGAGTGGTTTATGGATTTTGAAGTCATCCAAGAAAACTAATTGGAAAAAAAAAAAAAGGTACATAAGGAAGAATATGCTTTAGATGGACAGATCCGCGGCAACACCAAACATTCATATAGCTCTTACTAAATGCTAGAGAGCGTTCTAAGCACTTTAGATATATTAAGTTCTATAACTGTCCCAACGTCTTTATTAGGAAGGCATTATTGACACTTTACAGATAAGAAAACGGACACACAGGGATGGTAAGGACCTTGCCTAGCTACACTGCCAAATAAGTAAAAGAACTAGGATTGAATCACAGAGTCTGATGCCAGATTTGACGTTCTTGCCTACTATGCCATGGTACCTGGAAGTCGGACGGAGAGGGGCAGGAGGGGCAGAGGGTGAAATAACTTCCGAGAAAGCCACCTGGGAAACAGTGTTCCTTGAAAAGATCTGTGTTTCAAGGCAAGGAATTTGTCTGAGAGAAGATTGGTGCCTCGCACAAACGCACTGGGGATTCAGCATTCCCTTACATGCCACCAAAGTTCTGCCGGAAGCAACTATAACTCTTAGGACTTTCTGTGGCCAGGAGCATGGGGATAGAATGACTGGGGAACAAACCCTTTGGAAGGAAGGACGATGGCCCCTTAATAATGTCTGCGTCTTAATCCTAGGAACCCGTGAATATGTTAGGTAATAGACAATAAGAAAAACAACTAAAGTTTCCAATCAGATAACCTTGCGGATAACCTTGCGATAGGAAGATGATCCTGAGTTATCTGGATAATGTAAACAGCGTCCTTATAAGTGGAAGAGGGAGGCAGAAGAGAGAAAACCTGACAGATGGCACATGAAAAGGACTTCGCTTAACGTCGCTGCCTTTGAAGTTGAAGGAAGTGCACTATGAGCCAAGGAAAGCCTCCAGAATTGGAAAATGAAAGGAAATGTGTTCTCTAGAGCCTCCACGGGGAAATGCAGCCACGCTGACATTTTAGTTTTAGCTCACCGTGATTCACTGTGGACTTCGGACTAACAGAATCGTAAGATGATTAACAGTAATAATAGGCATGATAATAGCAAACAAAATAATAATACATTTGCGATGCTTTGTTAAATCAGCCATGGTAAACTAATAACAACCCTAAGCCAGTGAGAGATGAGAGTTGGAAAATGAGCACCCCAGCTTCCTCTCCCTTGAGTGGAGCAACTTAAATGCGTTGTTCTCAGAGGTGCGTCGTAAGATGGAACACTGGTTACCCACATCCATCACCAGCTGACCTGCTAATTAAAACACAGTATTGACTTTCTTCCTTTCCTTGTTTCATTTCATCCCTGATACTCCCCAGGGGATCATTTGTCTAATAAACCATTTGCATACTAATGCATGGGACTGCTTCTGGGGGAACCCAGAATAGCATAGATACTAAAGAAAATTTCTATGAAATTCAGTAGAATGTAGGGGATGTTTCTTTCTTATAGAGTGACGATTTCCAATAGAAACTCTGTAAGGAAGATTGAAGAGAGATAATGAGCCATATTTCTGGCACTTTCAAAATGACACAAGTTTTGATCAAAATTTTCAGGCACCTAGATGGTGCTTATTCATTTATTAAAATATAATTATTCAAATGGAATTAGTTTCTTAAATATATGAATATAATTTTGTCTCCTCTCTTAAATATCACTGAAATGGTCAAAATGTAATTTTCATGAAGATAAATTAAATTTAGATTTAATTAAACCGTTCTTTTGAACTTTGCAAACTGCAATGCCAAGTGAATTATGTTATTATTAATACTTTAATTAACCATCTTTCTAACATTTATTTAATTTGTATAAATCCTAATTTGAAATAGTACCTTCAAGTTAAAAATGTACATATACCTGACATTTCATTGAAAAACTAAAGGTTATACCCATTTTTGTACCACACAGCTAGCCCATTTGATTTATATTGATAACCACATTCCAATAAGTTAATAACTTAATTTCACCTATTCACAGGCCATCTGAGAGTTTTGGTTTATGTATGAAACTCAAGCTAATAATCATGATGGTTGAAATTATGGTTGAAAATATTGCCTTATGAAGTCAGTCAACTTTTTTTTTAATTTAGCACATAGTACACATGTAGAACTTAGCTCAGTTCAACAGCCTTCCAAGGGTGTTTTTACTTCGAGGTGGTGGAAGAGTAGTGGCTACAATTGGAAGAGAATGAATAAACATTTCTATAATCCAGGCCCTATCACAGCTTCACACACTGCTCTGTTGCCTGTGGGAAATGGACACATATGCAAGATCCAACAAGGGTGATGAGGTGAGGGATGGGGGCGTGGGGGTTGACATCCTTGAGCGAGAATCTTCTTTTAAGAATAGAGAGGACTAAACATTCTGCGATAAGGTTGAGAAGGTCTGGAAGTTAGTTCATCCTTAAGTAGAGGACACAATCTGGGGAGAGAAAAATTGCAAACAATAAGGGGATGAGCATACAATAAAGGACATATTTAGAACTTTGGTAGATACTTCATACAGAGGGATGGAAGAACAGTAGTCTTGGGCACTAATGAATAGGAGAACCACATTTCCCAAACTTGTAACTGGAGTGCATAATCTGAGAAATGTGAATGGATTTGTAGAGCCAATGGGATATGAGGCAATGTTTGAAATTCACACGCAGTTTGAAAAATCAGATCACCATAG
This sequence comes from Nasua narica, assembly GCA_028533885.1. Classification (NCBI taxonomy): domain Eukaryota; kingdom Metazoa; phylum Chordata; class Mammalia; order Carnivora; family Procyonidae; genus Nasua; species Nasua narica. The sequence goes on along the minus strand of CM052801.1, from coordinate 74,995,182 downwards.
CTTTGGAGAATATATCATCTCACCACAAGTATATAACCCATGGAAGGGTCGAAAGGCTAACTCAAGTGATGTTAGCAGTATATAGTGCAAGACAATGCTTCAAAAGGAAGAGGAAACAGTGTATTTTAGGGGATTGATTCAGTCCAGCAGAGTAGTGACTTCAGGGTGTGGGAAACTGGACTCAGGAAAGGGTGGTGGGATGTGTGTTGAGAGGGGAGATAGAATGAAGAACATGGAAAGAAAACACAACCCAATTAAGAATCCCTGATGACTGACACTGTACAGCAAGACACCTTACAACTTTCTAGACTTTAGATGATTTCTTTTTAGAATAGGACTGTATCATAATGCACCTGACCTTCTGATCTCTCCTGGAATGATTTATATTATCAGTTTATATAGGGATCATGATTGATCAGAACTGTAGACAAAACTATGAAATTAGGGAAAATTTATTAAGCACATCCTAGCCTTCTTTTTCTTTCCCCTACTTTGGCTGACCTCTTGCCCTCTCCTACATACCACAGTCTCTATCCCAGTACTCCCATGTTGCCTGACCATCTTGCATGTCAGATAGGAAAGAAATCTTATGAAAGAATGCACAATTTGAAGTAATCATGGAACCTGTCTCTTTAGAAAGATTTTCTCATAGGTGATTGAATAACATTCAATACTGAATTGCTGGCTGGGGATTTTTTTCTACACTCTGGACAGAGGACTACTATGGGTGTTGTGTGAATCGTATCACATGGGTAATTAATTATTGACTCTGTCTATCTTTGAGGCTAGGCCTGCTTATGCAAATTCAGAGTTGTGACTTGTTCCATCATGCAAATAAGGTTTTTCTCTGTTCTTTGTCTCCTATGCAAATCCTAGAATATGAATATTCTTGCGTGGCTAAACTTCCATATTTTGATATGAAATTTTAAAACCTCAAGTGTGGGCATATTTACTAATTTCTCTACTTGTAGCAAAGGACAAGCCGTCAGAGGGTCCCCAGGATTACTGGTTGTGGTTCTAAATAAACGGCTTATCAGTATCTCTAATTTTATGCAGGTTGATATTGACAAAAGAACTTGGTGTTTATATTTGTATATCCTGGCTCAGTAGTGCTTAAATATGCAAATGAACTTTCTGTTTACATCTGCTTAAACAATTCCATTGATGCCAGTTAGAATTCAGTCAAAAAAATCATATAATAAACTACTCTACATGAAATTGTATCAGATCTCTAGAAAAGAACAAAACAACAAAAAGGCAGAACAAATGGCAAGAGTAGAAGATGAGTTATCACTTAACATTAATATCTGCTTCCTTTTTAAAAAAAATCTATTTTTATTAGAAAAAAATATTTTGTTTTTCATGTAATTAAGGTCATGATGGACGTAGATTTTTGAATGTCTGTATCTCTTTTTATCCCTCCCACCCTTTTTCCCTTTTCGCACTTTGAGTGGAGAAATTTCCATTTCTCCGTTAAAGGGAGAAAGTAAATCACCATTTACTCTCCATCTTCGCATCTCATTTTCTAAATATTAGGTTTAGGTGTACGACATAGTGATTGGACATTGATTTACACTATGAAATGCTCACCAACTAGAAGTTTGTAGCACTTAATTCCCTTCACCTGCTTTGCCCATTTCTTCAACCCTCTCCCCTCTGGCAACCACCAGTTTGTTCTCTGTATTTAGGAGTCTGTCTGTTTCTGTTTGTTTGTTTTGTTTCTGAGATTTTGCATGGAAGTGAAATCATATGGTATTTATCTTCCTCTTTCTGACTTATTTTACTCAGCATCATACACTCTATGTCATCCATCCATGTTGTCCCAAATGGCAAGATTTGATTTTATATTCTTATGGCAAAGCAATATTTTATTGTATATGTACACCACCATTTCTTTATCCATTCATTTACAGAAGGATACCTAGGCTGTTTCCATATTTGGCGATTGTAAACAATGCTGCAATAAATAAAGGGGTGCAGACCCGTTTTTGAACTAGCACTTTTGGCTTTTTGGGTAAATGCCTAGAAGTGTAATTACTGAATCGTATAGTATTTCTATTTTTAATTTTTGGAGGGACCTCCATGCTGTTTTCCCCAGTGGCTGCACCAATTTACATTCCCACCAACAGTGCACAAGGGTTCCCTTTTCTCCACATCCTCATCAACACTTGTTATTTCTTGTCTTTTTGACACTAGTCATTGTGACTCTTATAAGGTGATGTCTCCACTGTGGTTTTGATTTGCATTTTCCTGATGGTTAGTTATGTTGAGTATCTCTTCCTGTGTCTGGTCATCTGCATGTCTTTGGAAAAATGTCTATTCAGATCCGCTGCCCAATTTTATTATATATATATTTTTTATTAGCGTAAAATGTATTATTTGCCCTAGGGTGCCTAATTTTAAAACAGGATTTTTTGGACGCTGAGTTGTAGGAGCTCTTTATCTTTAGGGGCTATTAACCCCTTACTGCATATGTCATTTGCATAATTTCTGCTTCCTTAAGCAAATAAAAATACAGATCAATCTGTTTTTTACAGAGAAATGATGTGGCATGTATTTGTTTAAAAAGACACAAACACCCTGAGCCAGACTGATCAGATTCTGTGATTTTGATCTCTACACCAAATCTATTTCATTCTTGTCAGTAGAAACCCAGACATTCTGAACTAAACCCTTTGGGCGACACTTTACATTTTTTACTAATTATTCCAACCATTATTAAAAATTAAAATACTTCTACAAGGCTAATTAAGAACTTCTCCACCACTACCATCTATTGGCTTGGTTAGATCAACATTCAGGGCATAAACATTATGATTAAATTAGATTCACATCTGAACCATGAATTGAGAATAATTGTAGATCCTTCCTGGTACAATATTCCATTTCCTGAAATTTCTTTTTAAAAATTTATATACTTATGACTAATTTTCTGGAAATGCAAATCTCCTTTCAGTACATATATACTGAGAAAATACTTTTGGTAACCTATTAATTTTCTCTCTTTCCTGGAGCTAGCTTTATTGGAGTCCTCCATCATTCTATTTCAACTTGGACCAGTTGTTACCTAAAGCCTTGGTCTCTCTCATTGATCCCCTCTTTCTGGATCCCATTTCTTTCTGTTTCTTACTCTGCCTCCCCCTTATTTTGGTGGTGTACTTCCATCACCGAATTAAAAGGGATGTAATGGCAGCAAATTATCTGAGAACTTATACATCTGAATATTCTGCCCTTCTGATTCATTGACAAAGAATTCAAGGTTGGAAATAACTTTTCCTCAAAATATTGAAGACCTTGCTTCCAGAGTGTCACTTTGAAGAAATGTGTGGCCATCCTGATTGAATTCTCATCTCCTGAACTTTCTGTACTTCTGAAAGCCTACTTTTATGTTGCAACTAAAAAATTGCATAGAATGCTGAGTGCAATATGACTGCAATTTCATGCAAGATGAGTATTTTGCTCTCTGGTGTTTTCAGGAGTTGGGGGTAGGTGGAGGGATGCAGGAGTTGGGGCATGGGGGGCTTCTATTATAAAACTTAAAAATCCAATTTTTTTCATTTTTTTAAAAGATTTTATTTGTTTATTTGGGAGGGGGGGAGAGAGATACCAGGGGGAGGAACAGAGAGAGATGTAGACTTCCCACTGAGCAGGGACCCCCCCCCATGTGGGGCTTGATCCCAGGACCCCGGGATCACTATCCAAGTCAGTCACATGCTCAACAGACTGAGCCACACAGGTGCCCCTTTTCCATTGTCTTTATTCCTAAATCTATCTTTTATACTTCAAAACAAAACAAGTCAGGTGATGCTGTTAGTGTAATGTTTTTCTTTTAATCAAATGCACAAGATTACTGTATGTTATTGTTAAAGATGCATTTTTGCACCTAGCTGCCTGGAAAAATCACATTGTTCAAATCAGATGTTTATTATAGCATTAGTCAGATTTTTAAAAAAGATTTATTTATTTGCTAGAGAGAGCATCAGCGGGTGAGGGGCAAAAGAGGAGGGAAAAACAGACTCTCTGCTGAGCGGGGAGCCCATTGTGGGCTCAATCCCAGGATCCTGAGATCAGACTTGAGCCAAATTAGGATGCTTAACCTACCTAGGCACCCCTAGACATTTTTATATACTTGATGGGTGACCATTTTAGGCTATATTTGTCTGTTTTTTGAAGACCAAATTATGTCAGCCATTAACTATTATAAAAGATTGGTGATCATCTTAATATTTTATTTATTCCTGTGTAAGAAAAATTATCCAGAATCACGTTTCATAGAAAACATTGCTACTATATTTAGTCCTATATTTAGATATTTTATCGCCTCCCCTCCATGGAGAAGTAAGGATAGAATTCTCAAGCAAAAGGATATAACCACAACTTCAGTGTTTAAAGTTTATGAAACCTATCTTTACTTAGCAACACACAACCCTTGCGCACATGACTTTTCAGAGAACCATATGTTGTTTTCTAAAGGACACGGAGTACACCCACTCTATTGTATGATCAGAATGGAGACTTGTAGGCACAATAATTTTAATAATACTAACAGTTATAAGAACAGCAATAATAATAGCAGCCGTCATTTCTTGGACTGTGTCCAACCAGTTTACAGGCCTTATCCCATGCAGAACTTAAGATGTATTTCTGAATTATTAATATAACTCCAATTTTATAAATAAGAAAGCTGAAGCTCATTGTGGTCGAGTTCTTTGCCTATTCTCGTGTTAGATTGGAATTGGACTCTGGGCCCATCGGACTCTATAAACAGGTGTGCAAAAGGGCATGAGTCTGTGTCGGTTTATCTTGGGGACAGTGACTCGGTAAGAGGTGAGAGTGTGAATTTAAAAACTTGTAGAGGACTCATAGTTGTGTGTGCACAATCAAGTTCATCCTGCTGGGTGTGTCAAGGAGGACACTTAAGGCAAATGTTAGGCCCCTGGATATGTGTGTGTGTGTGTGTGTATGTGTGTGTGCGTGTGGAGAGAGAGAAAGAGAGATTTATTATGAGAAATTGTCTCATGGGATTACGGAGGCTGGTGAATAACAAACCTGCAGTGTTAACCAGCAGGCTGGAGACCCAGGAGCACTGGGGGGACCAAGTTCAAAGGCAGTCTGTTGGAGTTTTCACAAATTGGTAAGGTTAAACCTGTTGATAGCAGCAGGTTCTTCCGTGTTTGTCTTGACCCTGAGAGCAGGAGAAAGCCTGATAAAGTACAGGCTAAGGAAAAAGAATTAAAATAAGTTAGATTGAGTTAAAACTTGAAATGCAAAGTAATCCTCACTTACCACTATCATTTGGAATCTAAGCTTCCTTGAACACTGATTTTTCCTCCTCTGGTAAAAATCTCACAGGTAGGGATGGCACCAACAAAATGAGTCTTTAACTTCATTGTGTATCTTTAAAAGTTATTTTAAGAGCAAGCGGGATCTTTGATTCTGTGTTTTGTTTTGTTTTTTACGTGAGAACAAAGTGTGAGGAAGGAAAAAGAAAAACCCGGCCGCTGACATCTGGGGACTGGTCTGACACTTAGAGGTAGGCCTCGGGGATTTTCAGAGCGCTGGCCTGACACTCACTAGTCCACGTTGTTCTTCTGTTGGACACAAACAATTTTACAGGACACCAACGTCAGACAAGGTCACTCTGTGACCATGATGGAGTGAGACGAAATGAGGCCGCTTCATAAGATTGTTTCCGCACAGACCAAAATGAGGTCACTGAGCAACCTACAAAATATTACATACATGTGCTCTTGGACAATATATTACTTCTTTATTAAAACAGTTTTATCCTCCCTCTAGTCTGTCCTCCCTTTAAAGAAGGTTTATTGTGATCCACAATCATAGGATTGCCCCTGAGTTTTAGCAGCACCCAATTCCCCAAATCCCCCAATCAAAGCAGGAATGCCATAATAGGTTCTTTCTAGCACCTTCTTTCTGAGGTACACCGTGGTTCCCCAGGGCATGCATCCTTCCTCCCTACTAGAGCAGTAAATCCAACTTGTTAAACTACAGGAGTGTCCCTGGTGGTCTTTGACTGGAGGGCAAAGAATCTCAGGGGAAATATATCATAGTCTGCTTGTTGTTTCAAATCGTTTAGAGAAGACAACATAAAAAAGAAAAAAGTTGATCCTAAAACATCCATTATTAATCAAGTGAAAATCTATTCAAGTGAATGCTTTTATTGACTAACGTACCTTCTGTTGCATAAGACAAGTATGGTGCTTTATTGTGTTTTTTAAAGTGAGTCTTCAATCAAGGAAATAACTGTGTCTAGCATCACATCATGGTAATCAGTTCATTTAGTCATTTAAAAAAAATCTAAACACACACACTCATGCACACACACCACACACACACACACTCCAAACTAAACAAAAATCAATCAAGTCAATTGCTTGAGAGAATGGATTGGCCAAGGTCTCCTGGGTCGCTCAGTTGGTTAAGTGTCTGCCTTCAGCTCAGGTCATGATCTTGGGGTCCTGGGATTGAGCCCCACATTGGGCTTCCTGCTCAGTGGGGAGTCTGCTTCTCCTCCCTCTGCCCTTCTCCCTCACTAGTACTCTGTCTCTTTTTCTCTCTCAAATGAATAAATAAAATCTTAAAAAAAAAAAAAAAAAGAATGGATTGGCCAAGAGGTCCCAAGAACACCTTCATTTCAACAACCATTTGAAAATACACATCTTGGCATTTGTGATTTCACCATTTTTTCTAAAAGCATCCAAATTCACAAAATGTAAGTTCCCCTTATGTTTTCATTGTCACTATTGGTGTTTATTATCCATTAGTGGAATGGGATTGCTCAATGAAGAGTGCAAGAGTACATCACGTGATGTGAAAAGTATCCTTAACTTTTCTGGGGGTGATAGGGAGAGAAAGGAAGGGTACTTCTTATTTTCAAATAAGAACTTTTCCTTTCCTTTCCTAAACATTTTGCTTACTTCACTTTATATTTCTGAATTTTATTTTATGAGACTTATGTTAAGCCAATAAAGTAACTCTTTACAGCTGTGGTACATTTCTTTAATTTCGATGAAAAAAGAAATATCTTTAAATTAGCATATTCTTTAACTTCAGTTGTTTTGACTTCCTGTTTACTTCTTTCCGATTTAAAATATTTGAAATATTCACACTAAAGACCACACAATTGTATCACAAAATGGGACCAGTAAATGTGCAATTAACTGATAGAAATTTTGTCATCTAATAAAGGCCTTGCAATCATCGAGGACAGAGAAAAATTGTTGCTTTAGTTGCCTAAAGATATCTTTTCCCTAGGTAAATGTCAAGGCTGGATATCTGTTTTAGTTCCCAGCCAGCTGTAGAGTTAAGATTCCTGAACTTCTGTATTTTTGGATCTTGATGGGAAAATGTTGTAACATCATGCAGAGTTAAAAGCAGTGAAAACAGAGTATAAGGCCAGGAAAAGAGAATGAAGAAAATAGACTAAAAGAGCAAGAGATGCGATCATCATAAATGTGAAACAAATCAGCGTTATCTCTAAAGATTTAAGAAGTTTGATTTAAGATGTCAAAAGATGAATCTTACAAACTTCAGCAAAAAGAGGAAAGGACGTAGAATCCATGTGACATATTTCCATCTTTATAAAGTTGAACACCAAGTAAAATTAAATTATATTGTTTAGGAATACATGCATCGGTCGTTAAATGTAGAATAACAAGCTAGGTAATTATTACCATAAAAAAAAAAATCTGGATAGTGATTACTTCTAGAGTGTTGGGAAGAAATTGTGATCAGGAAAAGACACAGTGTAATGTTAGGATTGCTTCTTACAAAGTTCTATTCCCCAATGTGGATAGTTAAAATGCAGGTTTATTTTATAAATGTTTAATGGGCTATATGTATTCGCTTTAGGCATTTTTTTTCCTTTGTGCATTTCAGACTTAAAAAATGTTTATGAGTTTTTTGGGATTTTAAAAAAGATTTTATTTATTTATTTGAGAGAGAGAGAGAGAAAAAACATGCACAAGCTGGGGGAGGGGCAGAGGAAGAGGGAGATGCAGACTCCCCGCCTAGCAGGGAGCCCAATGGGAGGCTAGATTTCAGGACTCTGGAATCATGACCTGAGCCGAAGGCAGACGTTTAAGCTACTGAACTACCCAGGCACCCCTACAAGGGTTTTGTTTTTTTTAATAGTTTGAAATGGTTCTCAACTGTACTTTCTTGTCTTATCATTGCCTATACTTGTAGTGTGTCCTACCCAGTCCTGCCTACCACATATAAAAATAACCTCAAATACAAACTTACTGAGAAACCAGGAAAGTTAGAATAACTAAGCAAAACCAAAGGAATGATGCTTACTGTAATATATTCAGGCTTCATAAAAGAATATTGGTTTGGAAAAAAAATTCACAAAAAGTTCAGATCTCTGCTCTAGATTTTGTCTTTACTAAAGTTGCTTGGCCCACAGCATTTGTTGACATTACCCGCAGGATCTGTTCAACTAGCCTAAATAGTAGAGTCAGAGAGAAGACAAGATTTAGCTCATAAGTGCCTTGAGGTAGGCACATACGAACTTGATATTAAATATTATATTTTTGAGATGTATTTCACACAGGTTAAAATGAATGAATATATATATATATATATATATATATATATATATATAATGGAATATTACTCAAACATAAAAAGAATGAAATCTTGTCATTTGCAACAACATGGATGGATCTAGAAGGTATAATGCTAGGTGAAATCAGTCAGAGAAAGACAAATACCATATGATTTCACTTATATGAGGAATTTAAGAAACAAAAAGAAGAAAAAAAGAGACAAACCGAGAAGTGGACTCTTAACTATAGAAAATAAATTGGTGGTTACCAAAGGGGAGGTGGGGGGGCGAGCGTGAAATAGGTGAAGGGGATTAAGAGTATGCTTATCATGAGAGCACTGAGTAATGTATAGAATTGTTGAATCACTACATTGTAACCCTGAAACCGTTTGTTAACCACACTGCAGTTAAAAAATCAATTGGCCGTAGATGTAGGACTTTATTTCTAGACTCTCAGTTTTATTCTGTTGGACTATACGTCCATTTTTATACCAACACTAGCTTTGTAGTAAGTTTTGAAATCTGGAAGCATGAGTCCTACAACTTTTTCTTTATTAAGATTGTTTTGGCTAATTGGGGTCTCTTGGAATTCCATATATTTGTTAAGAGTTTTCATTGTTGGCTTGCTTAGTAACTTTTCTAAACTATTTTTGTAAAATCTGTATTATTTGTCCTGTGTACCACTGGGGTCTATGTTCCGTTAGCTTATTTGACCAGCTAGCATTTCGACAGTTTCCTTATATTCCTGGAGCAGATGAAAAAGAAAAAAAAAAAAAAAGGAAGGAAAAATAAAGGTAGAAATAGAAACAAAACAACACAATAAAGTATTTTCCCAGGTGTTGCAGATTGACACTGTTTGGGGGGATGTTTCTTCAGTGCTTAGCCAGGCCATTTACAACTCTGCCTTGGCCTTCCCTTTATGCTTGTTGGATCCTCCTGGTCAACCAGGGGTGAAAGTTCAGAGTCTTCGCAGGTCTTTTCTGTGCATGCATCTAGCCCTGAGCTTGTGGTCTGCCTTCTCTAGTCCCCAATATATGTGGGAGCTTTTAACAACGCCATTCCCTCCTCTATGTAGCTCCTTTCTTAACCCCCTTTTTTTCTCAGACTTGGTAGCCTATCTGTTGCTTGTCCTGGCTGTCATTCCCTTGCCCCCAGCTGCTGTGGCCAGTACTCTTGCTTTAAATGCTTTCAGCAAATGTCACTTTGGAAGCCACTCCAGGCCTGGGAATTCTCTTTATTAGTAAAAATGAATGAACGAGGGGCGCCTGGGTGGCTCAGTGGGTTAAAGCCTCTGCCTTCCACTCAGGTCATGATCCCAGGGTCTGGGGATCGAGTCCTACATTGGGCCCCTTGCTCAGCAGGGAGTCTGCTTCTCCCTCTCCTACTCCCCTGCTTCTGCTCCCTCTCTTGCTGTCAAGTACACAAAATCCTTAAAAAAAAAAAAGAATGAATGAACAAATGAACGAACGAATGAATGACTGAATAAAGTCCTTGAGCTGGTTCCTTAGAGAGCCACCACACAGAGCAACATAACCACAATTCTTTGAGCCATATGACCCCCACTGCCTCTCTGTACGAAAAACCTGTCCCGGACATGCAGGCATGCAGGCTTGTACCTTTGTGGCCACGGCCCATCTGAGGGGATGGGAGGTGGGAGCTACTTAAAATGTCACAGCACCCTCTTACCATGAGGCAGCAACATCTTTCTTCATTAAGGTTTTCCCCGGTTGTCGTAAGTTTTTGATCAGACCCCAGATTCTGCACAACTCGATTCTGATGATTTTAACCAGCATTTTGTTGGTATTTTGGAGGGATGGAGTCCCAGAGGTCCCTCCTCAGCCATTTTTGGTGACATCACTCTCATTCATTTGTATTTCCTTATCATCCACTTAGAAGACACTAAACTGTGTCCTCCCTCGTCCAAATTCATACGCTAAAGTCCTCACCACCACCCCACCCCCTGCACCCAGCAGTACCTCAGAAAAGGACTGTGTTTGGAGAAAAGGACTTCACAGAGGTAACTCAGTTAAAATGAAATGGGACCTAATCCAACATGACTCGTGTCTTCATAAGAAGAAATATGGACAGGAGTGTCTGGGTGGCTCAGTTGGTTGAGTCTGCCTTCGGCTCAGGTCATGATCCCAGGGTCCTGGAATCAAGTTCCCAGTCAGGCTCCCTGCTTAGCAGGGAGCCTGCTTCTTCCTCTCTGTCTGCCTGCCTCTCTGCCCACTTGCGCTCTCTATCTCTCTGTCAAATAAATAAATAAAATCTTTAAAAAAAAAAAGAAAGAAAGAAATGTGAACATAGATACAGAGGAAAGGCAATGTGAAGACATAGGGAGAAGACATCCATCTACCAGTCAAGGAGAGAGGCCTAGTATAGACGACTCTTCTCGAAGCCCTCAGAAGAAACCAGTCTTGGCAACACCTCGATGTCAGCTTTCTGGCCTTCAGAACTTATGGGAAAATAAATTTCTATTCTTCAAGGCAATAAGTCTGTGGTACTTCGATATGGCAGCACTAGGGAACCAATACATCATGATTAATGCTTACCTCTTTCTATATATTTTGAGTTTAATTTGCTATGTTCATAGTTTTCTAGCTTCTTGATGTGGAAGTTTAGATTACTGATTTTACAACTTCAGACTTTTAACATAAATATTTAAAATTACAAGTTTTCTTTTATGGTTTGCATTATCAATATCCAATAAATATTTATAGGTTTTCATTGCTACTTTGGTCCCTGGGTTCTTTACAATTATGTTAATTTCTTTATAAAAATTTATAGATATTCCAGTTATTTCTCTGTCATTTTCTTTTAATTTAATTCTTCTGGGGTCATAAAACTAGCTTTGTATGACTTGAATCACTTTAAATTTATTGATACTTGTTTTAGAGCCCAGAATGTGGTCTTCTTGGAATATGTTCCATGGTGCACTTGAAAAGGATGTGTATTCTGATGTTGTTGGATGAAGTGATCTACAGACATCAGATCGCATTAGTCGATTGTCAGGTTCAAGCCTCCTATATCCTTACTGATTCTCTGTCTACTTTGTCCTATAAATTATTGAGAGATAGATGTTGAAATCTTTCCCTCTTATTATCGATTTGTCCATTTATCCTTTGAGTTCTACCAAATTTTGTTCAGTGTATTTTAGGCACAGTATTAATTTTACAAGTATCAGGAAGATATTAATAATATTTTAATTTGAAATATTTTCCTGCTAAATACAATGTCTACATACAATTGGAGCCATCCTAATTTTTTAATTAAAATTTTAAAAGAACCAGCAGTTTATGTATGTATGTATTCTTTTCAGCTTTATTGACATATGATTGACATATAACCTTGTGTAAGTTTAAAGTATACAACGTAATGATTTGATATGTGTACTGTACAATGATTACCACAATAAGATTAACACATCCATCACCTTACTGTTTTTGTGGTGAGAACTTTAATAATCTACTCTCTTACCAACTTTCAAATACACATTTGAGGATTGTTAACTATAGACACCATGATGTACATCACATCCCCAGAACTTGTTCATTTTATAACTAGATGTTTGTATCCTTTGACAACTTATCCCATCTTTCCCCACTCTCTAAACCCTGCCCCTGGAAACCACTAATCTGTTCTCCATTTCTATGAGTTCAGTTTTTTAAATTACATATACAAGTGAAATAACACTATATATATATATATATATATATCTCCATTAATTCCTTGATGGACAGTTAGGTTATTTCCTTGTCTTAGCTGTTGTAAATAATGCTACAGTGAATATGGGGAGCAGAAATTTCTTTGCAACAGTGATTTCTTTTCTTTTGGATATATATCCAGAAATGGAAGTGATAGATCATATTAAGTTGTATTTTTAATTTTAATTTGAGGCACTGCCATTCTATTTTCTATAATACCTGTACAAATTTACATTCACACCAGAAATGTACAAGAGTTCTCCCCAGCACTTATCATCTCTTGTCTGATTTATAATAACGATTTTAACTATCTTTGTCCCGTTTTGGTATCAGGGTAATACTAGCTTCGTAAAATTAAATAGAAATCACCCCCAACTTTTATTTTCTGGAAGAGATTTTGTACATTTGCCATTCATGCTGTAAACATTTTGTGGAATTTTTATAGAATTCTCTAATGAAAGTCTTTAGGTCTAGAGATATCTGGTGGGGAGAATTTGTAAATTAAAACTCTAATTTCTAAAGAAAAAAAAGAACCTCTAATTTCTTTAATAGTTACAGGGCCATTTGAATTATCTAGTTTATATTGTATGAGTTGTGATAGACTGTGACTTTCAATGAATTGGTACATTTCATTTAAGTTGTCAAATTTATATGATATAAAGTTGTTTATAGTGTTTTCTTATGATCCTTATGATGTAGTGATATCCCTTGTTTCATTCCTGATTATTAGTAATTTCTGTTTTCTTTTGGTTTTTGTCAGTCTTAGTAGAGGTTTGATTAACATTTATAAGGTATATCTTTTTCCATTCTTTTAATTTCAACCCACATATAACATTTCATTTGAAGTGAGTTTCTTATATAAAGTGTAAAAGTTGGGGGGGCGCCTGGGTGGCTCAGTGGGTTAAGCCTCTGCCTTCAGCTCAGGTCACGATCTCGGGGTCCTGGGATAGAACCCCACATCAGGCTCTCTGCTCAGCAGGGAGCCTGCTTCCCCCTCTCTCTCTGCCTGCCTCTCTGCCTATTTGTGATCTCTCTCTTTCTGTCAAATAAATAAATAGAATCTTAAAAAAAAATAAAATGTAAAAGTTGGTTCTTTATTTTTTCATCCACTTTGCCGATCTCTGTCTTTTCATTGGTGTATTTAGTCTTTAGGTTTTATGTAAGTCTGGATATGATAGGCTTTAAATCTGCCATTTTATTTTTTTAAGATTTTATTTATTTATTTGAGAGAGAGAGCCCTCACGTGCATGAGGAGGGCCGAAGGGTGGAGAGAGAGGGAGAAGCAGGCTCCTTGCTGAGTGCAGAGCTTGATGTGGGGCTCCATCCCAGGACCCTGGGATCATGAGCTGAGCAGAAGGAAGACATTTAACTGACTGAGCCACCTAGGTGCTCCTGGCATTTTACTTTTTTGTTTTCTGTTGTTTTCCTCCTTGTTTTCATGTCTCTGTTTTCATTATCCTGCCTTCCTCTGGGTTACACCAACTTGTTTTTAGAATTCCATTTTGACCTATCAATTGTTTTTGTTATATATTTTTTTTTAAAGATTTTATTTATTTATTTGACAGAGAGAGAGAGAGAGCACAACCAAGGAGAGTGGCAGGCAGAGGCAGAGAGAGAAGCAGGCTCCCTGCTGAGAAAGGAGCCAGATGCGGGATTCCATCCCAGGACTCTGGGATCATGACCTGAGCTGAAGGCAGTGGCTTAACCAACTGAGCCACCCAGGCACCCTGTTTTTGTTATATTTTTGTGTAGCTTTTCCAGGGATTTCTGTAGGTATTCCATGTTACATCCAGACCTGTCACAGTCTACTTGCTCTGTCATTTTCACAGCCAATGTGATGTGTAGAAATCTCATCTTTTTTGTTGTCTCTTTACCCTCACTCTATTAACGTTGCCTTAAATAGTTCCCCTACGTACATTTAAAACCACAGTGTTATAACACAGTGTTAGATATTTGAAATTGGTTTTAGAAGACACATTAAAAAAACAAACGATGAGATAGGGTCCTGCATTTTCCATTATGCCATTCTGCCTTTGAATGGATCCCAGGGTTGACCAAGTGAGAATTTTCATACCATTATTGCCAGTATCTGAGAAGTGGTAAACCCTTATTTCATGTGAGAAATCTAGTTACCTAAAGAAGCTACCTGAAGCCGAATGCGATTAAGAAAGTATCGAGTGAGATAACATTAAAATTGGTGCAAGGAGATCAAAAGTTAAAAGTGTATTTTGGAGGTACAGTTGAATACCAAAGATAAATCAAGCAAGGCACCATGAATTATCTTTTTCTTTCACTTTAAAATTTAATTTATGATGTTTGTGAAAGGAATAATGATCTATAATTAGAATTTTCAGTGCGCAACTTACAACGAACATTTACTTATAAATATTTTCAACATGCAGCCCAGTATGTACAAAATGTTTACTCATTTGAATGCAAAACCCAAAGTATTGGTGTGCATTTTATTTAACTAGTTAAGGGCTTTGAGCACATTTATAATATGGCTGAGAGTGCATAGACATGCATATATAACAGTAAACAAGGGCTGAGACATCACTTTCCTTTGCTAAGCTCAAATGCCAATATTTATTGGATTGTTTTTCAACTATAACAAGCTACAAGAGCACAAGTATGGAAAAAGAGGGATCACTGGGAATATAGTTTAAAAAATACCTCCTGGGCTTCTTTCCCCCTTACTTTTTAGATTACCCAAACAAATGGCCTCTTGTCAGTTCTTCCTAATGGTTGCTCCTGCAGTATAATGCTGTCGGCCTTACTGAGATTCTTTCCTTCCTTGGTTTCTGAGACGCTACTCTCTTCTCACACTTTTCTGACCACTTTTGCTATGTCTCTTCCCAGGGTTCATCCTGTTTTTAAACATGAGTATTCCCCTGAGTTCCATTAAGCTACAGTTTTCTCAGTCAAGTGACCTCCCTGAATTATGATATTTACCTTATTTTTTTTTAAGATTTTATTTATTTATTTGAGAGAGAGAGCACACAAGCAGGGGGAGGGGCAGAAGGAGAGGGAGAAGCAGGTTTCCCATTGAGCAGGGAGTCCAACACAGGGCTCCATCCCAGAACCCCAAGATCATGACCTGAGCCGAAGGCAGCCGCTTCATCGACTGAGCCCCCCAGGCACCCTTGTGTCTACTTTAAAGACTTCAACTAGCACATGTATAATCAAAATGATTCAATTTCTTTTTTGAAACAGTTCAAAACAATTTGTTTCTTTTTTGAAATAGAGATCTGCATATCTAATTGATGAGAGGACACTTCTTCCCATATGATTGTCAGGAATTCCACTTACTCAACAATTATTTATTCAATATCTATGTCTTAAAGAATATATTAAGTGCTAGGGATAAATAAAATGACTAATGAATTGGCTCAAGTTCCTAACCTCATTGCACGTGCAGGATAGAAGTCTCTAGAAACAAGTACCCAGTTAAATTAAAGAAAAAATGATGTCTAAGCTGAGTCCCAGATAGTAAGTAGGAGTTAGCTGAAGAGACAGGAAAGCGTGTTCTGGTCGCTGGGGGTGGGGATGGGGGTGGGGATAGGGAGGGAGGGACGATGTATACAAAGATACAAAGATTCAATGGCTGGAGAGAGCCTGGAGTTTTAGAACTTACAGTTCAACGTGACTGTAATGGAGAGTGGGGGGTGAGAAGTGACAAAATACAATACTTGAAAGGCAGATCCAGATTGTGAAGAGACTTATAATCCATTGCAAATCATCACTTAGTACTTCCGTGCTGGAGAGTCTTGGAAGCAAGGTAGTCAAATGGTCATTATGTCATTTGAATGGAAAACCTTGTAGAGTGATAACACAACCTCAAAGTCAACATATGTAAGACCAAGTTCATTGTTTCTCTCTGCCAGATCTTTCCTTCACCCCTACGACCTTGCCAAACCTCACACCTATTCCTCATTTAATCATCCTTTCTATCCTTTGTAAGTGCGTTATCTTTCAGTCTATCAAGCAAGAAATCTCTTAGTGACAATAAGGGAAGGTCAAGTCCTTTACATTCCCCCTCAAAATTCTCTTATATGTGATCTCTCTTCGACATAATCCCTGTCTCTGTCAGAACCCATATCACCAATATCTCTCACTGGGCCTACAGCAACTGCTGCTGAACGGATCTGTCTACCTCTAGCCTTGCACGAGCCTCTGACTTCTCTCAGTCACAGATCAGTGTCTCCGAGGTACAAATCTGACAATGTCACTCTCTTGCTTTAAACGTATCATTGTTTTTCCTTTACCATCAAGTCTAAATTGAGAGTTTTCCATGAAAGTGTTTCACCTTTTTTTCTCATATCAATTATTTTCTTTCAAATATCTAGCTACTTAATTTTTTTTCAAGATTTTATTTATTTGAGAGCTAGAATGCGTGTGTGAAGAGGGTAGGAGGTGGGGGGAGGGTAGATGGAGAGGAGAAGCAGACTCCCTGCTGAGCAGGGAGCCTGAAATGGGGCTGGGGCTCCATCCCAGGACCCTGAAATCATGACCTAAACCAAAGTCAGACGCTTAACTGACTGAGCCACCCAGGCACCTCTCAAATATCTAGCTACTTCAAATTGCATTCCATCATTCCCAAACTCATGGTCTATTCATATTAATTTCTTCTTGATCATACATATGCTCTTCTTATAGTGCTTCCCCTACCCACTTGTCCGGCAAAGCGCTAATGGTCTCTCAAGTTTCAATTCGTGTCACCGTTCATATATATTCTCTTCTCACCGAACTACAACTCAGTCAGAATTAATTACTTCCTTAACTGAGTTCTAACAGCATTTTGCACTTACTGGTATTAGAGGATTGGTCACAATACACAGTACGATAGTTATTTGTTTGAGTATCTGCATCCTTTACCAGGTTTGAGTTTCTGAAAAATAAAGGTGGGCGCCTGGGTGGCTCAGTTGGTTAAGCGACCGCCTTTGGCTCGGGTCATGATTCCAAAGAGCTGGGATGGAGTTCTGCATTGGACTCCCTGCTCAGCAGGGAGTCTGCTTCTCCCTCTGACCTTCCCCCTCTCATGCTTTCTCTCTCTCTCTCATTCTTTCTCTCTCAAATAAATAAATAAAATCTTAAAAAAGATAAATAAAATAAAAATAAGGGTACTTTGCCTGAAACATGAAAAGCAGATACCGAATAAATGATTGTTTTGTTTTCTTACTGAAATGAATATTGTGATGGTTAATTTTGTGAATTCTTACTGAAATGAATATTGTGATGGTTAATTTACCACAGGGTCCCCAGATTAAACATTATTTCTGGGCATGTCTATGAAGATATTTCTGGATGAAACTAGCATTTGAATTGGTGGACTCAGTAAAGCAGATTGCCCTCCCCAGTGTGGGTAGACATCATCCAATCCACTGAGGACCCAGCTAGAACAAAAGACTGAGGAAAGAGGAATCCCCTCCTTTTTTTCTGTCTCATTCCTTGTTCCCCATGCTTTGCGTTGATATATCTCACCCCATCTTCTTGTGTCCACTGACTGGGATTTACACCATTAGTTCTTCTGATTCCCATACCTTTGGATTGAACTAAATTATACTACCAGCTTTCCTGGGTTTCCACCTCACAGAGAGCAGATTATGGGACTTCTTAGCCTCCATAATCACATAATCAAATGAACCAACGCCTCATAAAAAAAACTGTATGTATATATGCATATATACATATACACATGTACGTATATATATGTACATATATACATATATGTATAGCATATGGACACTATATATAGTATATACAGTATATGCATGGTGTGTGTGTATTTACACATATACACTATATATATATACACACACATATACACTATATATACTAGTGAAAGTTAAGAACTTTGTCGTTAGCACTGATTATAATTTAGCGATCTCATCCACTCTGGTGGCTTCTACTGCTCATTCCCTTATCTCTCTATTTTGTCTTCATCTCCTTTGCAGGTTTCTTATAACCTGCCCAGTCATTAAACACTGGGGTCGCCTAGGATTCTTTCCTTACCTCGCTATTCATTTTATTGAACACATTTCCCCGGGGTCATCTTATCCAGTCTCATTGTTTTCACTATCAGATATCAATGGATCTCAGAATGTCTACGTGAATTCCAGACCTGGATCTTATATTCAGCCTAAGTGAGTTTCAAATACAGCTTGTCAAAAAGTGAGTTCATGGGGCGCCTGGGTGGCTCAGTCCTTAAGCCTCTGCCTTTGGCTCAGGTCGTGATCCTGAGGTCCTGGGATCGAGCTCCTCATCGGGCTCCCTGCTCAGCAGGAGACCCGCTTCTCTCTCTCCCTCTCCTCCTGCTTGTGTTCCCTCTTTTGCTGTCTCTCTTTGTCAAATAAATAAATATGTTTTTTTTTTAAATGTTAGTTCATGACATCTCTCGTCTCATGTCTACACAGTAAAAAAAGTAGCCCTCTTCCAATGTTCTTCAAGCTTGTGGTATTCACATTCTCTTCCTTTCCCAAGCTAAGGAGCCTAGGAGTCATTCCTCACCTCTTTCTGTCCTATTTGACACGCACCTTCTACATCTAATTCATCATCAAAGATTTCCAAATTTACCTTCAAAATATATTTTGAATTTTTCTACTTCTTCTCGTTTTATTGCCAGAACTGTAATCTAGGCTACCATCATTTCCCAACTGGATGACTTAAAAAACCTCTTAATTGCTTCCTCTGAGTCCAATTTTAACCTTCTTTAACTCATTATCCATGCTGGTGCCAGAATTCTCTCTCTCAAAAGCAAATTCGGAAATGTTATTCTCCTGTCTTCCAGGGAGTTCCCATATGTCCAAACTCCCTACCATAACATATGATTCTTACAATTTGCCCTGGACTATTAATCAAGATTCATCACCTACCACTTGCTGTTTTGCATTTTATATTCTAGCAACAATGAACTGTTTAGAGTCTTTGATGCCATCCATTTTTTTTTTTTTTTTTTACTTTAGGCCTTCATTTGTGTGAGCTCTTATGTTTAAAATGCTCTTATATTACTCTCTTTACTCAGATAAACTTATTTTTCATGGTTGAATTCAGACAGCCTCTCCTCAAAGAACAAGATGTAAGTCTTCCTCCTCTGATCTCTTATATAATTTTATGTATTCCCCTATCACTGCAGTTATTTAACATATTATATTAAAATCTGTGTAAAGTGGCTTTCCTGCTAGATGGTGAGCCGCTCAGGGCAAGGGATATGTCTTATTTGTCTCCGTAACAGTACCTAATCCCAGTAGGTGCTAAAGAAAGGTATATTAAAGCAATGACCGCAAGAATGAAGGCATTTGAGGCCACTCAACTGGCTCTGTGTCAGCTTTAGAACCAAGTGAAAGAGCCACGATCCTTTTTATGACCACAATAATGCAAGTCACTTTATCCCAAGCTAGGCAGATGTTTACTATTTCCTGAGGAACTAGCTCACTTTGAAGGAAGTTGTATCACAGGGCAACCTCACTCTTAGCAAAAATTCATCTTATGACAAAATTATATCCTAGACTTGCATCTTCCTTTTGCAACTACCATTACCACACTTTTTAAAAGATTTTATTTATTTGAGAGAGAGAATGAGAGAGAGACAGAGAGAGAGAGAGAGAGCATGAGAAGGGAGAGGGTCAGAGGGAGAAGCAGCCTCCCCGCTGAGCAGGGAGCCCAATGCGGGACTGGATCCCAGACCTCCAGGATCATGACCTGAGCTGAAGGCAGTTGCTTAACCAACTGAGCCACCCAAGCACCCCCATTACCACATTTTTATTAAGTTATCAGAGTTCTCTCATATTTTGAAAGGCATGTAAATTCTGGTCCACAGGGTTGTATGGGGACAAAGGAGTCATGAATTAGAATGTCTTAACCCTCAGTTGGTCAAGTGCCTGCCTTTGGCTCAGGTCATGACCACAGGGCCTTGGGATCGAGCCCCACATTGGGCTCCCTGCTCAGCGGGAAGCCTGCTTCTCTCTCTCCCACTCCCCATGCTTGTGTCCCCTCTCTTGCTGTCTCCCTCTCTGTCAAAGAAATAAAATAAAATAAAATAATAAAATAAAATAAAATAAATAAAATAAAACCTTGCTCCATATGGTCCTCAAAATAACTGACTTTGTAAACCCATTAAAATCTAAAAATACTAAGCAAAATATTAACTGCTTAAGTTAGCAGTTTGGGCCACAATTCAACTTCTAGAATCTTCGATCATGGAGCATACAGACTAGGATTTGGATTATAGAAAAGAAGTACTTTAAACATTTCCTCCTTTTTCCCTCAAATTGTGAGGAATAATTGACAAATATATTTGTGTTTATTCAAAGTGTATAGTGTGATAGTTTGAAATGCATATACACTGCGGAGTAATTATTAAGATCAAGATAATGCAACCTTCACCTCCGAGAATTAACTCTTGTTTTGTGTATGAGAAGAACACCTTAAAATTTACTGTTAGCAATTTTCAAGCGTATAATACCTTATTGTTATCTATAGTGACCATGCTATACATTAGACTCTCAGAATATATTCTACTTATGAATAGCCAGAAGAATGTTTAAAAAGAAAACCAAAGTTGACGGCACCACAATTCCAGACTTCAAGCTCTATTGCAAAGCTGTAATCATCAAGACAGTGTAGTACTGGCACAAAATCAGGCACATAGATCAATGGAACAGAATAGAGAGCCCAGAAATGGACCCCCAACTCTATGGTCAACTAATCTTCGACAAGGCAAGAAAGAATATCCAATGGAAAAAAGACAGTCTCTTCAACAAATGGTGTTGGGAAAACTGGACAGCCATATGCAGAAGAATGAAACTGGACCATTTCCTTACACCACACACAAAAATAGACTCAAAATGGATCAAAGACCTCAATATGAGACAGGACTCCATCAAAATCCTTGAGGACAACACAGACAGCAACCTCTTCGACCTCAGCCACAGCAGCTTCTTCCTAGAAACATCACCAGAGGCAAGGAAATACAAATCAAAACCTCAATGAGATACCACCTCACACTGGTCAGAATGGCTAAAATTAGCAAGTCAGGAAACAACAGATGTTGGCGAGGATGCAGAGAAAGGGGAACCCTCCTACACTGTTGATGGGAATGCAAGCTGCTGCAGCCACTCTGGAAAACAGTATGGAGGTTCCTCAAAATGTTGAAAATAGAGCTACCCTACGACCCAGCAATCGCACTACTGGGTATTTACCCTAAAGATACAAATTAGTGATCCAAAGGGGCACGTGCACCCGAATGTTTATAGCAGCAATGTCCACAATAGCCAAACTATAGAAAGAACCTAAATGTCCATCAACAGATGAATGGATAAAGAAACCATGGTATATATATATAATGGAATACTGTGCAGCCATCAAGAGAAATGAAATCTTGCCATTTGCAACGACGTGGATGGAACTAGAGGTTATTATGCTAATCGAAATAAGTCAGTCAGAGAAAGATAATTATCATATGATCTCTCTGATATGAAGAATTTGTGAGGCGAGGGGTCATGGGGAGTTGGGGAGGGAAATGAAACAAGATGGGATCAGGAAGGAGACAAACCATAGGAGACTCCTAAACTCATGAAACAAACTGAGGGTGGCTGGGGGGTAGGGAGGTAGGGATAGGGTGGCTGGGTTATGGACATTGGGGAGGTTAAGTGCTATGGTAAGTGCTATGAAATGTGTAAGCCTGATGACTCACAGACATGTACCCTGGGGTAAATAATACATTATATGTTAGTAAAAAATAAATTAAAAAAAAGAATATATTCTACTTATAACTGAAGTTTTGTACCTTTTGACATACATTTCTTTATCTCCCCCTCTCCTCAGCCCTTAGCAACCACCATTCTATTTTCTATTTCCATGAAATCAGCTTTTTTCTCTTTTTTTTTTTTAGATTCAATATGTAATTGATACCATACAGTATTAGCGTAATATTTGTCTTTCTCAGTCTGTTTACTTTACTTAGCATAATGCATTCATATTCATCCATGTTGTCACAAATAGAAGTATTTCCTTTTTTTTTCCTTTTCTAATTTTTTTCAAATTTAAATTCAATTAGTCAACATCATTAGTTTCAAATGTAGAGTTTAGTAACTCATCAGTTGCATATAACACCCAGTGCTCATCACATCATGTGCCCTCCTTAATGCCTGTCACCCCGTTACCCCATCTGCCACCCACCTCCCCTCCAGCACCACTCAGTTTGTTTCCTAGAGTTAAGAGTCTCTCAATTGCTCTATTAGGTATTTATCCCAAAGATACAAATGCAGTGATCCAAAAGGGCACTTGTACCTCAATGTTTATAACAGCAATGTCCACAATGGCCAAACTATGGAAAAAGTCCAGATGTCCATCAACAGATGAATGGATAAAGAAGATGTGGGAGATATATACAATGGAATATTACTCAGCCATCAAAAAGAATGAAATCTTACCATTTACATTGATATGGTTGGAACTGGAGGGTATTATGCTGAGCAAAATAAGTCAATCAGAGAAAGATAATTGCCATACGGTTTCACTCATATTTGGAATATAAAAAATAGTGCATAGGATCGTAGGAAAAGGACTGCAAAACTGAATGGGAAGAAATCAGAAAGGGAGATTTCCTTCTCTTTTATATTCCATTGTAGATGTATGTACACATATTCTTTACCCATTCATCAGTTGAAGAGCATTTAAGTTGTTTCTACCTCTTGATTATTACGAACAATCCTGCAATGAACTTGATAGTGCAGATATCTTTTTGAGATACTGATTTTATTTATTTTATTTCCTTAGGATATACACCCAGGAGTGAGATTGATGGAACTTATGGTAGTTCTATTTTTAATTTTTCAAGGGTTTACTATACTATTTTCCAAATTGGATGCACCAATTTATATTCCCACTGAGAGTGGACAAGGGTTTCCTTTTCTCCACTTCCTCACCAACGTGTGTTATCTTCTCAATAACAGTCATCCTAACAAGTGTGAGGTGATATTGTGGATTTGATTTGTATTTCCTGATGGTTAGTAATGCCTTGTGAATGTATTGTGCATTCGTGTATTCTTCTTTGGAAAAGTATCTACTTAGGACCTTTGCCCATTTTTAATAGGATTATTTGCTTTTTTGCTATTGAGCTGTATGAATTCTTTTTTTTTTAAAGATTTTATTTATTTATTTGACAGAGAGAGAGAGATCACAAGTAGGCAGAGAGGCAGGCAGAGAGAGAGAGAGGAGGAAGCAGGCTCCCCGCTGAGCAAAGAGCCCCATGTGGGGCTCGATTCCTAGACCCCAAGATCAAGACCTGAGCCAAAGGCAGAGGCTTTAACCCGCTGAGCCATCCAGGTGCCCCAGAACTGTATGAATTCTTTACATATTTTGG
Source organism: Nasua narica (assembly GCA_028533885.1). Taxonomy (NCBI): domain Eukaryota; kingdom Metazoa; phylum Chordata; class Mammalia; order Carnivora; family Procyonidae; genus Nasua; species Nasua narica. The sequence goes on along the minus strand of CM052801.1, from coordinate 74,971,547 downwards.
ATAGTAATCCCTTATCAGATATATGGTTTGCAAATATTTTTCCCATGCTCTAGGTTGCCTTTTCAATTTATTGATTGCTTCCTTTTCTGTGCAGAAGCCCTTAACTTTGATACAGTCTCACATGTTTGTTTTAGCTGTTGTTACCTGTGCATTTTGTGTCTTATCCAAGAAATCATTGCCAAGACAATTGTCAAGGAACTTTTTCTTGATGTTTTCATTTAGCAGTTTTACAGTTTCAGGTCTTACATTTAAGTCTTTAATCCAGTTAGTTTTTTTTAAAGATTTTACTGGGTGTGGTGCATAAAAAATGAATCTTGGAACACTGAAAAAATAAAATTAAATTAAAAAAAAGAACTTCCTTAAAACAAACAAACAAACAAATAAAAAGAACTTAAAAAAAAGATTTTATTTATTTGTCAGAGAGAGACAGAGAGAGAACACAAGCACAGGGAAAGGCAAGCGGAAGGGGAAGGAGGCTCCCAACTGAGCAAAGAACCCGATGTGGGACTCAATCCCAGGACCCTGGGATCATGACCTGAGCTGAAGGCAGATGCTCAACCTACTGAACCACCCAGGCATCCCTAGAGTTAGTTCTTGTAAGTGGTGTGAGATAGGGGTCCAGTTTCATTCTTTTGCATGTGGATTTTCAGTTTTCCCAACACCCTTTATGAGGAGACTGTCCCTTCTGCATTGTGTGTTCTTGGTGCCTTTGTCAAAAATTAGTTGCATGTATATGCATGGGTTTATTTCTAGGCTTTTTATTATGTTCCACTGGTTTATGTGCCTGTTCTTATGCCAGTATAATATTGCTTTAATTGTATAGTTTTATAGAATAGTTTGGAATTAGGGAGCATGATGCCTCCAGCTTTGTTCTTTCTCAAGATTGCCTTGGTTGTTTGACTCATTTGTGGTACCACACAAATTTTAGAATAATTTTTCTGTTTCTATGAAAAATGTCAATGTAATTTTGAAAGGAATCACATTGAATCTGTAAATTGCTTTGAGTAATATGTATGGTCACAGTATTAATTCTTTCAATCCATGAATGCAGAATATCTTTCCATTTATTTCTATCTTCTTCAAATTCTTTCATCAATATCTCATAGTTTTCAGTGTAGAGGTCTTTTATCCCCTTGGTTAAATTTATTTCTAAGTATTTATTGTTTTTGATGCTATTGTAAATGGAAATGCTTTCTTAATTTCTTTCTGATAGTTTGTTAGTGTATAGAAATGTGATTCCTTTTTGCACTTTTATTTTGTATCCTACCACTTTACTGAATTTATTTATTAACCCAAAAACAATTTTGGTGGGGTTATCAGCTTTTTCTCTCTATAAAATCATGTTATTCGCAAATACACCATTTTACTTCTTCCTTTCCAGTATGTACTTTTCCCTCTTTTTCTTGCCTAATTTTTATGACTAGGACTTCTAGTATTTTGTTAAATAGGAGTGGCAAGAGTGGGCATCCTTGTTGTGTTCCTGATCGTAGAGGAAAGGCTTTTAACTTCTCACCGAGTATAATGTTAACTGCAGGCTTGTCATATATGGGTTTTATTCGTCAGGTACATTCTTTTTATACCTATTCTGTTGAAAGTTTTTTATCATGACAGGATGTTGAATTTTGTCAAATGCGTTTTCACCATCTATTGAAATAATCATACGATTTTTATCTTTCATTTTATTAATGTGGTTTTTTGCATTTACTGATTTGCATGTGTCAAAAAATCTCAGTACCACAGAGATCAATCCCACTTGATCATGGTGCCTGATCTTTCCCATGTGGTCTTGAATTAAGTATGCCATTATTTTGTTGAGCACTTTTGTATCTATGTTCATTAGGGATATTGGCCTGTAATATTCTTTTCTTGCAGTATCCTTGCCTGGTTTCAGTATCAGGATAATGCTGGCCTTGTGAAATAAGTTTGGAAGAGTTCCTTCTTTTTCTTTTTTTCTCTTTTCTTTCTGGAAGAGTTTAATAAAGATAAGTATTAATTCTTCTTTAAGTATTTGGTCAGGGCACCTGGGTGGCTCAGTGGGTTAAAGCCTCTGCCTTCGGCTCAGGTTGTGGTCTCGGGGTCCTGGGATCGAGCCCCACATCAGGCTCTCTGCTCAGTGGGGAGCCTGCTTCCCCTCTCTCTCTGCCTACTTGTGGTCTCTCTCTCTGTCAAATAAATAATAAAAACTCTTTAAAAAAATATTTGGTAGACTTTTACTAGTGAAGCCATCTAGTCCTGGGCTTTTATTTGTTGGGAAATTTTTGATTTGTGATTCTATTTTCTTGCTTGTTATGGGTCTGTTAAGAGTTTCTATTGCTTCATGATTCATTCTTGGTCTAAGAATTTATTGATTTCTTCTAAGCTATCTCATTTGTTGGCATATAATTGTTCACAATAATGTCTTATAATTCTTTGTATTTCTGTGGTATCAGTTGTAATATCCCCTCTTTCATTTATAATTGTGTTAATTTGAGTCATCTCTCTTTTTTCAATCTAGTTAAAGATTTGTCAATTTTGTTTATCTTTTTAATAAACTATTTTTGTGGATATTTTCTACTGCCTTTATAATTTTTATTTAATTTATTTCTGCTCTGTTCTTTACTATTTCCTTTCCTTTTTTCTGAAAGTTTTTTTTTTTTTAGATTTATTTATTTATTTGTCAGAGAGAGAGGGAGAAAGAGAGAGCATGAACAGGGGGAGCAGCAGGCAGAAGGAGAAGCAGGCACCTCACTGACCGAGGACCCTGATGTGGGACTTGATCCCAGGATCCTGGGATCATGACCTGTGCCAAAGGCAGATGATTAACTGACTGAGCCACCCAGGCATCCCTATTATTTCCTTTCTTCTGTGAACTTTGTGCTTAGTTTGTTCTTTTTCTAGTTCTTTGAGGTATAAGTTTAGGTTGTTTATTTGGATCATTCTTTTCCCTTCATGTAGACAATTATTCCCTCTTAGAACTACTTTTGCTGCATTCCATAAGCTTTGATATGCTATGTTTCCAGTTTCATTTGTTTCAAGATATTTTTTATTTCACTTTCTGTTTTTTTAACCCATTTGTTGTTCAGAAGTGTGTTGTTTAATTTCCACATATTTGTGAAATTTTCAGCTTTCCTCCTGTCTTTAATTTTTTAATTTCATATCACTGTGGCTAGAAAAGATGGTATGATTTCAATCTTCTTAAATTTGTTAAGACTTGTTTTGTGACCTAACATATGATCTATCCACGGGAATATTCTATGCACGTTTGAAAAAAATGTGTATTTTGCTTCTGTTGGATGGAAAATTCTGTATGTCTGTTAGGCCCATTTGGTTTAAAGTGTCATTTGAGTCCATTATTTCTTTACTAATATTCTGTTGGGATGATCTACCCATTGTTGAAAATGGAGTGATGAAATCCTCTGCTGTTAATTGCATTGCTGTCTATTTCTGCCTCCAGATTTGTTCATAATTGTTAAATATATTTATATGCTTTGATATTGACTGTGTATATATTTACAGTTTCTATATCCTCTTGATGAACAGATCCTGTATCATTATATAATAACCTTCTTTGTCTCTAGCTACAACTTTTGACTTAAAGTCTACTTTGCTTCATATAAGCATTATGATTTCTGCTTTCTTTTGTTTCCCATTTACATGGAATATGTTATTGCATCCCTTCCTTTTCACCCTATGAATGTCTTTAAAGCTTAAGTGAGTCTCTTGTAGGCAATAAATAGATGGGTCATTTTTTTTAATTGTTCAAGCCACTTTATGTCTTTTAACTGGAGAACTTAAATTATTAGCATCCAGAGTAATTTTTGATTGGTAATCACCATTTTGATAATTGCTTTCTGATTGCTTTATAGTTCCTTTGTGCTTTTTTTTTTTTTTCCTCTCTTGCTATCTTTGTGAAATAATGATTTCTTTGTTGTGGTATGTTTGGATTCTTTTCTCTTTATCATTTGTGCCTCTATTATAGGTTTTTGCTTTGTGATTACCATAAGGCTTTCATAATACATCTTATAGTTATAACAGTCCATTTTAAATTGATAACAACTTAACTTCAGTTGCATAAAGGTGTTCTACACATTTATCTGTTCCCCACATTTTATATTGTTTATGTTATATTTTATATTTTTTAATATTGTGTGTCATTCACAAAGTATTGCATCTACAACTCTTTTTAATAATTTTGTCCTTTAATCTATATGCTAGATTTAAAGGTGAAAACAGTGGAGGAGCCTGGGTGGCTTAGTCAGTTAAGTGTCTGCCTTCAGCTCAGGTCATGATCTTGGGGTCCTGGGATGGAACCCTGTCCTGCATTGGGTTCCCTGATCAGTGGGGAGTCTGATACTCCTTCTGCCCTTTCCCTGCTGGTGCACTCGAGCGTGTGCTCTCTCAAATAAATAAAATCTTTTTTTAAAAAGTAAAAACAATGTCATGAATTGGTTTTACTGATTTGTACGACATTATTCTGGGAAAGATTGGTCATTTTAAAACAGCTAAGATTTTCTAAAGTTTGTATTATGTAAAAAAAAGAGCAATCTGTTTTATTGACAGGTGATTAGAACTGTACAAAGGAAAGCTGTTGTAGGAAAATAAGGTATTGATCAGAAAAGTGGCATAAATCTCAGAGGAAAGTTACAGACATGTGACAGATTGTATTTGCCAAAGATAACTGCAGCTGAACCTCCTTTTAAGTCTGTTTGTCTGTCTGGAAGGGTTTAGGAGGTGCTACCTTAAGTCTCTTGGAGAAATTAAAAAAAAAAAGTGTTTCACAGTAATCTTTACCAGGTGATTTTTTTTTTTTTTAACCAGGTGATATTTTCTTTACCAAGAGATATTTTCTTGTAGCACCTTGAACTTGATCTTTGCTTTGAAGCCTTATGATGGTTATTTTATATGTCAACTTGACTGGGCAACACGGTGTCCAGATATTTGGTTGAACATTGTTCTGAGTGTTTCTGTGAGGGTGTTTTTAGATGAGATTATCATTTAGATCAACAGACTGAATAAAGCTCATGTGGGTGAGCTTCATCCAATCAGTTGAAGGCTTTTCTAGATCAAGGCTGACCCTCACCCTGAATAAGAGGGAACTCCTCTTATCTGATTGGCTTTGAATTGGGATGTCAGTTTTTATCCTGATTTGAGGCTCAAACTCAAACATCAGCCCTTCCTTGGATTCAGGCCTACTGGCCTTCAGACTGGGACTAGATCATCACCTCTCCTGGTTTTCTAGCTTGTTGACTACAGGTATTGAGACTTACCAGCATCCATAATCATGTGAGCCAATTTTTTATAACTAATATACATAGATTTTTATGTGTACATATATACATGTAATATATATACATATATATGCATGTATAAATATATATTCATATATATCATCTATGTGTAGATAGATAGAGAGATAGATTGACAGACATCCCATTAGTTCTGTTTCTCTGGAGAACCCTGACTAATACAAGCCTTTGATAACCTTTGTTGGGAAAACCGGTAGTTATAAGTAGTTTTTTTTTTTTTTTTGAAGGGGAAGCAGGCTCCCTGCTGAGCAGAGAGCCTGATGCGGGGCTCGATCCCAGGACCCTGAGATCATGACCTGAGCTGAAGGCAGAGGCTTTAACCCACTGAGCCACCCAGGCGTCCCTATAAATAGTTTTATTTTCAAAAACAGCAAGTTGTTGATTCTTTGTATTTCTTGTAAATTGTGCTTGAAACTTAATAAATAATTCCTTCTTTAGCTTGTCTTTTTCTAAACATACCTTATGAAACACAGCTAACAAGAAAAATACAACTGATGCTTTTGACATTCTACAAGGAAACACTCAGCAAGACGGTCCGTTCATATGGCACATCTTTTCTATTTTCCACACAGCCATAAATGATAGTTTTGCTAAACTTTTTGCCACTACACATCAAGAATCTCATTTCCTCCTGCTTGTAACTACTTTTCCCCCACTGTTTTTTAATCCCACATTGACAGCCTCCTTGAGGCCCCATCAGGCTCGCACCAATAGTTTCAAGAACATTCCAGTTTCTATCTGGTGTGGTCCCACAGTCACCACCACGTGTTTTTTTGGCTTGGAAATATCCTCTTTCCAGGTGCCAAATTATGTACCTTTTCGTGATTCTTGTGGGTCAGAAGTTTGAACAGGAAATGGCAGGAATGTTTCACAGTACCAGGGACTTCATCTGGAAAGACTCAAAAACATGGATGACTCAGTACGAAGGGGGGAGAAAAATCAGCTATCAACTTCTTCCCTTACATGACTTACACCTAAACTGGGTTGATTTGAAGACTAGAACTGTTGGCCAGACTGCTGCAGGTGATCTCCCCATGTGGCCTAGCTCTTTGATATACTGACAGCTTCCGGGGTAGTAAGACTTCTCAGATGGTGACACAGGGTTTCCAGTGTTGCTCAGAGAGAACCAGCCGGAAGCCTTCTGGTTTTGTTTGACATAGCCGGAGAAATTGCACAGTGCATTTCTGCTATATCATACTTGTATTAGGTATAAAACCAAGGTCAACCCAGATTCAAGGCAAAGGGACATAGATTTCCTCTCTTGGTAGAAGGAGTATAAGAAAAATTGCTGGCCTGTTTTGATGTCACTGCACAAACCTAGAAGACAAGGAAGCCCATAATTTGAGAGGAACTTATCATGAGGAATGTTTGTGCTCTGTACATGGGAATGGAGAGGACTTGAAGCCGTCAATAGCTATAATCTTTCATTTATGTGTGGGGGAAGAAAAACATATGTAAATCAGAGTAAATAGTATAGAGTTAAGCAATGTTTCTTGGCTACATATTAGAAAGACCTGGGAAACATCCCAGATCAATTAAACTAGAATCTCAGTGGGGGAGTGGAGATGGTGGTAGAAGCATGTAGGCATCAATAGTTTTAAAAAGTTTCCAGGTGATTCCACTGTATAGCTAATGTTGGAGTCCACTGACTGAGGTGATCCTGAGGTTATCAGGAACATTGTCGACCTTCATTTTAATTGACTTTTAACAGCCCAGGTTAACTGACCTCTAATGGCTCCCTAAGAGACCCCTAATAGTGACTATGGGCTAGTAATTGCATATATTGATAGGCTGAGAAAAGTCAACTTTTACTGGAGTTGTTAGATAATGTGCCTGGAGTCCTAAGCTTTGTACCATTCCAAAGTATCTGAGTCCAAGAAAGGCACAGCAGAAAAATATAAAGAGGCAGGGTGACTGGGTGGCTCAGTCTGTTAATCCTCTGTCTTCGGCTCAGGTCATGATCTCAGGGTCCTGGGATTGAGCCCCATTTTAGGGAGCCTGCTTCCCCCCCTCTCTCTGCCCCCTACTCATGCTTGCTCTCTCTCTCTGTCAAATAAAGAAATAAAATCTTAAAAAAAAGAAAGATGTAAAGAAAGCTTAATGGGGGAAAAAAGTGTAGAAAGCACCACGGTTGTATTGAGCTATAATTGATAATAGTCAAGCGTTGGGAGAAATTTTTACATTTTTACGTTTCTTAAAATCTGCTGTATAAGGTAATCTACTTTCCTACTGAATTTTGGATGTTCAGTGTGCTAGGACACTTATGGTGCCTTTACGTGCCAGCGTTAGACATATATATATGTGTTTCTTTCTCCGGTTTGGTTTTGAGGCTAGGAAGCACATTTTATTAACCACTGGCAGCCCAAGTACCTGGAAAATTGTAAGGCTCGATAACATTTGTTGAGCTAAATCACTGGACTGAGAAACTAAGAATCCTGTTAAGACAAAGAGAAGAGGGACAATTTTCATAGTAAGTAAAGTGTCCAAGTGGGGAAACATGAGGTTAAATGCAAAAAGTATATATGAAATGTCTTGAATAATTTAGCAAAAGAAACAATGATGATAATAATGAAATGATACAAAAGCTGTGAACATCACATACACAGACACACGCGTGCACGCACACACATGTTTGCACACACACACTCATTACACCATTTTACTTACGTTACCTACATGTTCATCCTAAAAGAAAGAATAGTGGTATGCATCTAGGAAAGCATTCTTTATTTATGACTACTGTAAATAGTTTCTGCTGCAGGTAGAAAAGGTACACATTATTTGTCCTGGATTTTTATTATATTAAAAATTGTAACAAATGGGACGCCTGGGTGGCTCAGTTGGTTGGGCAACTGCCTTCGGCTCAGGTCATGATCCCGGAGTTCCGGGATCGAGTCCCATATCGGACTCCCGGCTCTGCGGGAAGTCTGCTTCTCCCTCTGACCTTCTCCCCTCTCATTCTCAGTCTCTCGCTCTCTAATAAATAAATAAAAATCTTTAAAAAAAATTGTAACAAATGCAACAAAGATTTGGGAATGAGATTTTGTGTGTGGTGGCATTCTTTGAGCACATAAATTGCTCTGGTGGCCAGATTATTATTAGGCAGCATTTATTCAAGGGGAAAAGAACTCTGGGAGAGGTCTACCCTATGATTTCCTGTTTGAACCTAAATCCTTGGCCCACAGAAAGTCGGTTTCTCTGCACTCACATTCAGCATTCAGATTGGGCTCTTTGGCCTTGACTACAGATAAATCTTTGCTTGTGTGCCTATAGATAACTTTAAATTGCCATAGGCTGACTTTACCCTTGAATCCAGCAGCTCCAAATGTTGAAAAAGGCAGTATACATTTAGTATTCTTGAGAAAATACTATCATTTTCTGAAGACATTTCCAAAAAGTTTTCTATTGAGAGGATCCTGATTATGAGTAAATTCTAGGTTTACGATTAGATACTATCTTAGACCAGGTCCTTTCAAGAGTAAAGGAGCCAGGATATTTTCATGCCGAATACAGTATCCATCACCTTCTGCTTCTTTCTGCCTTTCTCTGACCCTGTGTATAAAGAATGTGTAACTGGGCTTCAAATACAATTCCAACATTTCTAAAAGATCCAATGTTTGTAGACACTGCTGAAGTACCCCAGCAATTAGAACCCCAAACTTCACTTTATCTTGCCCCCTTCCAGGACCCAGAGGGCACAAGGGGGTTTCATTCCACTGGACTTCCAGTAATCGTTTATGTCATAGACGGATCTCTCTGTGTGAATTTACCAACATTGGATTTTAACAAGCGGATGAATTGCTCTTAAAATCTCTCCATGTAAGCACACTGTTTTCTTAGCTCCCTTTTCCTCGAGCTGCTTCTTTGTGCATGTGGAGCTTCATTATTTAAATTCAGACAGATGCATAGAGCTGAATGGTTCTTTGGAGACTTGAAAGTCTAGCCTTTTGCTTATTCTGGGATACTCATTATAAACCAGACATAACAGCTTAAGAAAATATCATAAATGCTCTGTCTCCATGTAATAGCATCATGAATATTGATGTTCAGTTTCTGTCAATTCTGTGGCTCCTTTTTATTTCATTCAAGTGATAAGATAAGAAGATGGTCCTGCTATGATATACATAGAATCATAGACTGGAAGTTCATGCGTAATACTTTCTCAGGCTTTCGCCCTGGAATGGAAATACAAGGCAAAAGTGTCTTTGCTCTTACGGTAGCAAGACCCATTTTTCAGAAGAGAAAATTGAGTCTCAAAGTGTTTGTTTGCCCCAATTCTCCCTGACTAGCTAATAAGTAGCAGAGCCAATATTTGAATCCAGATCTTCCCTGTATGAAAGTAAAGCGACCTCTCTATATCTAATATTATGTTAGCATTTTCTCAATAAATGGTGTATGAAGAAATAATTAAATAAAAGAACGACTGATCACACCACGCTGATGGCCTGGATTACAAATGAACAAACAAATCAACACAAATTTAAAACAGCTTTTCCCGGAATTCGAGGATCTTTGGCTTCTAGGTACCTATTTCATGTACCGGGGCAAAGCAGGCAGCTATATTCAGGCTCTGTGTCCTCTCCAATATGATAATCAATTCTGCCAAAGGATGAAGGTTCTGTGCGCTGGGGACAGCCAAGTCATAGAGGATATACTCATATGAAAACTGATTTGCTATCACTTAGTTTCAACATAATAGAATGATTCACACATTAAATTGAAAACGATAGCTTTTATTTTTATTTTTTTTTAAGATTTTACCTATTCAACTGAGAGAGAGAATGAGACAGAGAGAGCATGAGAGGGCAGAGGGTCAGAGGGAGAAGCATGCTCCCCGCCAAGTAGGGAGCCCAATGCAGGACTCGATCTCAGGATTTCAGGATCATGACCAAAGCCAAAGGCAGTCGCCCAACCAACTGAGCCACCCAGGCACCCAAAAACGATAGCTTTTATTAATGAATGAAATTTGGTCAAAATCAATTGACTCTGTAGAAATGTACCACATCCAAAATAAGAACAAATATGAGACATTTATTTTACAAGGTATTATTTTATTCAAAGCAGCAGACTAAGAAATGTTTATTTATGTCAAATGTATGGTAGCAAACATTCTAAATGTTAGGTACTAACTGGTCAAATTGCACCACTCACCAGCAAAGAGACTGGTTGGGACAGGCTGTCAGGGCTATGTTTTCGATAGTTCAACACTCTCCTAGCCACGCTAACTAGTACTAAGAACATCATATTAATCTCCAAGTGGAAACAGTTTTAAAGGAAACTGTTATCTCTACCTATCCTCGACTTGTCTGAGAAAGCAACCTTAGGATTAATGCCTATTCATCTAAAAATGTGGAATCTACTTTAGACAAGATCTATCACGCAAGATCCAAAAGATTACAACAGATTAACATTCCAGATGGTTCAGGAGGATTAGAGATTGTGTCTTGAAGTTTCTTGGTGCAGAAAATCTTTATACAGTTAAACAGGCATGGGCATCACAGGAATTGTAAAGTAACCAGAAGCAAAATATAGGGGCAGCAGGTTTTCCCACAAGATTTTAAAGGCCTAAAAGTTAAACTTAAAGCACAAAACATTTGGAAATCAAGGATTACAATCTATCTGGAATCATTTCCTTAGTCCGAAGAACTTCATTGAGGATTTCATGAAATACAGGTGTGTTGTCAATGAATTCTTTCACCTTTTGTGTGTTTGATAATGCCCTGATTTTCATTTATTTTTGAAGGCTACTTTTCCTGGGTTTAAAAATTCTATGTTAGAAGTGTTTCTTTCTGCATTAAAAAAAAAAACTATTTATTTATTTATTTATTTATTTGAGCGAGACACAGAGAGCAGTGGGAGGGGAAGAGAGAGAGGGAGACAGAATCTCAAGTAAACACTCTGAGTGTGGAGCCCGATGTGGGCCTTGATCTCAGGACCCTGAGATCATGATCTGAGGCAAAACCGAGAGTCAGGTGCTTAACCAACTGAGCGCCCCAGGTGCCCCCTCTCTGCATTTTTAAAGATGTCATTGCATTGGCTTTTGGCTTTCATAGTTTCTATTGAAATGTCATTTCTCCACCTTTTTGTTCTTCTTCTGAAGGTAATTCATCTTTCTCCAAATACTTTGAAGATTCTGCCATCATCATTGGTTTTCCACAGTTTGACTATGATAAACCTAAGTTTTTTATTTGCATTTATCCTGTTTGGAGTTCGCTGAGTGTTATGAATCTGTAGCATGATAAAATATTTTGAAAATTTGCGGTTATTATGTCCACAAATACTATTTCTTTCATGTTTCTTCTCTCTCCTCTATTTTTTTTAAAGATTTTATTTATTTATTTATTTGACACACACAGGGAAGGGAGAGGAGCAAGCACAAGCAGGAGGAATGGTAGGCAGGGGGCTCTGAGCAGGGAGCTCAATGTGGGGCTTGATCCCAGGACCCCGGGATCATGACCTGAGCTGAAGGCAGATGCTTAACCAACTGAGCCACCCAGGCGCCCCTCTCTCCTCTATTTATAGGATAGTTATACATATTTTGACCATGTGATTAAGTTTTGCCTGCCCTGTGTCCTTTTCCCCCCTCATCTTTTTTTCTTTCTGTGATTCCATTCAAATATAACAAGCTATTAAAGTACCTAATAATTTCCTAATTTAGATTTTTTTTTCTGTTCTAGAGTGTCCATTTGATTTTTTATAGATTCCAATTCTCTGCACAATTATCCATCTTTTTTCCCTTTCCATCTTTTTTTTCCCATGTGCTTTAATCATTTAGTTATAGTTATTTTAAAGGATTTGTCCACAAAATCTAACATTTGGACCATCTGCAGGTCTGCTCTCATTGCCTTGTAATTTTCTCTGTTTGCAGAAATAACAAAACATTTTGAGGGTCACTAAAGAAGATTTTTAATTTTTTTTTTAAGGATTTATTTATTTAAGAGAGAGAGAGAACACTGAGGGAGGGATAGAGGGAGAAGGAGAGAGAGAATCTCAGGTGGACTCCCTGCCGAGTGTGGAGCCTGACATGGGGCTTGTCCTTGGCTCCATCTCACGACCCTGAGAACATGACCTGAGCCAAAATCAAGAGTCTAATTTAACCAAGTGAGCCACCTAGGCTCCCAAGAAGATTTTTTTAAATGGATAGCTATGTCATACTGATGGGTATGTTGAGAATTATCAACATTTAAGTTCTCCTGATTCAGTTCAATCCTGTTCAAAAGTCCATCAGTAATTTTTGTAGTCCTTGGTGAGTTACTTCTAGCATGTATGTGCCTTGGTGCATATTCAAGTCTATGAATGAAAGACTAAGGGTAGCTAAGACACATTTGACAAAAAGGAATAAGATGGAAACATGGCCTGTTATATGCCTGGCCTGAAACATGACCTGATTTATTTAATAAAAAAAATATATTTATTGGGTCGCCTGGGTGGCTCAGTGGGTTAAAGCCTCTGGCTTCGGCTCAGGTCATGATCTCAGGGTCCTGGGATCGAGCCCTGCATCGGGCTCTCTGCTCAGCAGGGAGCCTGCTTCCCCCTCTCTCTCTGCCTGCCTTTCTGACTACTTGTGATCTCTCTCTCTCTCTGCCAAATAAATAAATAAAATCTTTAAATATATATATATATTATATATATATATTTGTTAAAAGCAGTGCACAGTGCAAAGAAATAAAATTAGAACAGATTAGAAGAGCCAAAGATCAAAAAATGTATGTATCTTTATTGTATGGCAGACACAGTGGTATTGCAGATCTCTGGGTGAAGAAGAAACTGTTCAGTAAATTATGTTATAAAAATTGGTTTTCTATATGAAAACATGAAATTGGATCCTTATACATGGCTCACAAAAATCAGTTTCAGACTGATTCATGACTCAAATGTGAATGCCAACACTAAAAAATATTTAGAAGAAAATATAGGGGAATAAATTTCTCAGCTAAATATAGGGAAAGATTTTTAAATGATATGCAATCTGCTGATCATTTTTTAAAAATGACAAATGTGATTACATTAAAGTAAGACCATTAATGTATTTTGTTACATCAAAATTAAGAATTTTATTTATCAAATTACATCATAAAAAGAATGAAGAAACAAGTTACCACCTGAGAGAAGGTATATGCTACAGAGATTAATAGAAATGATTATTATGATGAATATATATAAATAAATATATTAATATATTTATATGTATAAATATATATCATCTATTATATAATATATTTAAAATATGTAAGAATCAATATTAAAAAGAAAGAACAACACAATAGAAAACAGGAAAAGATATTAGTATGCATTTTTACAGATAAAGAAACAGAATGACAGATGAAGACATGAAAATACGCTCAATTGTATTAGTAAACAATAAAATACAAATTGAGACCATTACACCTACTGGTCTGGTAAAAATTAAAGAAAGTATGACAACACCCACTGCTGGTGGCATTTTAAGCAATTTGGTACTATTTTGTAAAGCTACTTCGGAGCCAAGCTATTCATTTGCATGTTCATACTTTGGAGAAATTCTTGCACACGTGCACCTGAAGATATGTATAATAATGCTTCCAGGGGCGCTTGGGAGGCTCAGTTTGTTAAGCGACTGCCTTCGGCTCAGCTCATGATCCTGGAGTCCTGACATCGAGTCCCCATCGGGCTCCCTTCTCAGCAGGGAGTCTGCTTCTCCCTCTGACCCTCTCCCCTCTCAATGCTCTCTCTCTCTCTCTCTCAAGTAAATAAATAAAATAAAATAAATAATAATGCTTGTAACACTCCTGTTCATAGAAATAAAAAATGAAAACCTAGATCAACTTCGATATCTATTAACAACAGACTAGACAAATTGTAGCATATTAATAATTAAGTGCTGTATGGCAGAAAAAAATAAATGAAGAATACTATACACAAAAACCTAGGTGAAACTTAGAAATATAATAATGAAAAAAAGAAAGCACAGCATAATATTATTTCTAAAGCTGAAATATATGCAAAACTAAATATTTGGGGGCATGAATGCAAAGTGCACAAGAGAATATTAAATAAAGATTCAGGATCATGATTATTTCTGATGGAAGAAGCAGGAAAGTAGAGGAGAAATCAATCATATGTAGACACAACATTGATAATATTCTAGTTCTTAAGTTGAGAGTCCATAGGTTTTCATTTTATTGTGCTTTACAACTTATATATGTTTATATGTATATTTTGTATGAAATTCTATGTCAAAATAATAATTTAAAAAGTCAAACCCTTTAAAAAAACAGCCTACAGATACTCATACACTAGAATATGGGCTTCTTTAATAAACATCTAAGAATAAAGTCTTTGCTGGAATGAGGCATAGGACATAGAGAGATCTAGCTAGCTAGTAAAGGGGTTCATAACAGGCCTTCCCAAGATACACCTCTTTGATATGCAGACTATTTTGAGCTGAAGGCAACCAAGACCCTGTGGGCTTAAGAGAAATTTTGCTCTTTCCTTAACCATCTTGAAGAATTTAAAGTGGGATTTTTCCCCAACTAACGGTCATTATCAGAGATAAATTTTATTGAGTAACCCAACTCGATAGAGCAAAATTTAATAACCAAACATTTGCTCTTTGTTGCCCTATGAATTGCCCTCTTCCCCTTTGAAACCCCAGGTCCCTATCACATTCATTAGCTCAGCATGGCATATATACCTCATTATACCTGTCTTTAAACTTCTCATGTATGTGGAGTCCCCATATGTATAAAATTAATTTAATTTTCTCTTGTTAATTTGCCCCATGTCAATTTAATTCTTAGGCCAACCAGAAGAACTTTTAAAGGGTAGAGTTAAATTTTTCCTTTCCAACACTAGATAGATAGGTAGGTAGATAGAGAGATAGATGATAAATAGGAGGGAAAGAAGAAGAATAAAAAGAAAATAATAGTAGACAAATACGAAGCACTGAATAAAGAATTTTGAAAGCACCAAAGCCAATTTGCCTCCCATTCCTACCGCCAGTTAGAGCATTATAATTCATCATAATTATAATTAATAATTCCACAATTATTAAAGGCAAATGAAAATCAGTGAGGTACCAGTGAAGTAGATGCATTGTTCAAGAATATAATTAGAAAGAGCTAAATATAAGAAGATGGAGGAAGACAGTAATGTATAGATATCTTGAATTTTCAATCTGTTGAAATTTCTGAAAATGTGCTTAAGCTCCAAATGACTTTAATTAGTGAAATGCCAAACTCGATTAGCCTGAAATGAGTAGAGTTAAACAGCAGAGTGTCTTCTAAACTAGACAGAAATCTGTTTTACCAAACTCGTTTCTTAATCAGAAGTTCTTAAAAATCAATCCTGCTGAGTTTTCAGAGCTTCTCAAGATTTTGAAATTCTGTCTTCAAATGTATTTGGGCTTATTTTAGGACAGGCATAATAGCAGCACACCCACATACAGATTGCTTTGTGCTATCACACAGCTCTGCTATAGGGTGAGAGAACAAGAATGTTCCAGTGACAGTCAAAATCCATTTCTCTCCCTACGTACGTGTATGTGCGTGCGCACACACGTGCCCATGCACACGCACCCATGCACACGTGCATACAGACGCTTCTCTCTCCTGATGTACCACAGGGATTTTAAAATTTTGACTATAATTGGTAATGGAGCAGTGGGGAGAATTGAATCTACCTACACAATCAATACTGGTTTAGCTTCCAATCATTCCTAATGCCCTTTTGATAGTAGCATGTATTAATCCAAGACAAGATAATGGGTTTATTTATATTTCTATATTACCTGAAGACTTAAAAGAGTGAAGGGAAAACTGCTGAAATATTCAACATACAAAGGACAGGTGTCCTTGGTTAACTTCTGTCCCTTGAACAATCCATAATCCCTGGTCTCTCTAACAGTGCCACGATTGGGACTCATTCCACTTTGAAAGGGAGCAGAATTTGCTTGCCCCAAATATGACTCTTTTGGCATAATGATTATTCGAGGCTGATTACTTTTAGGAAATAGTAAGCAAAGTAAAAACTACAAAAAATGAGCAGAAGTTCCCCTTTTGTAGGAGACATTTACTCTTATAAGGGAGATCTCCATTTGTAAGGGTTTCGTTCTGGATGTACCAGGAAGAGGATAACTCTCAATCTCTAGAAACACTTATCAATGGACTTAAGTCTACATAACAACCTTACCCTCGTTTACCGGGCTTTTCCTGGTAACCTCCCATAATTGGTCCCCCCACCCAACATCTTTTGCCTTTAGCTGGAGATGGTGTGTAAAGAGACGGCTTGTACCATTTGGGGGAGTTACTCAGTTTTCCTGGGTGTGTCCTAGATATACAGGAGGTATACATGTTATTGAACTTCTGTTTGTTTTTCTCCTTTTAATCTGTCTTTTTATTATAGAGGGCTCTCAGCCAAGAACATAGAAGGGTAGAGGGAAGATTATTTTTCCTCCCTTACACAACACAGGCAGATTTCTGGGATCTGGTTCTTGTCAAGTCACTAGTGTGAAAAGGTGGTGTTGTCACTGTGCAGAAAGAGGCCAGACTGCATCATTTTAGGCTACACTCGTGTTTTTTCTCTTTCCTTTGGCAAGATCTGTTTCCAGCTCTGGATTCAGTTTTCTGCTGTGGAGGGTCTCTGATCACTCCCATAGAACTTCAAGGCAATAAAATAACATATGCACAGAAAAGAAAAGCTTTCCCATGCAAACCGATTTTAAATGACTTATACTTTGAGGGAAAATGGCATGAGAAAAATTGGTATTCTGAATACATAACAATATGTTGCCTTTACCGTATACAGCATCAACGTACAGTATTTACAAGGACTTTTTCCTTCCTTTTCAACATTGGAAAATTCGTAAACCCAGTTCAATTCATTTTCCTCTTATTCATTTATTTGGATGCTATCAATGTTACATCTATTACAAAATAACAACCGTTAGATCTCTGTGTGTCTTTGCTACAGAGAAGTGAAGTCACGCATACGTACCATAAAAATTACACAAGGGAAGATTAATTGGATCATTTGGCTCTTTTCTCCGTTTGGGGTCAGAAGCTACCGATGCTGTATAGAAAGGAAACCACCTGCCCTCTTGCAACCCTAGTGTTCTCTGCTGTAATTAGAGATAAGCCGATAGACGTGTGTTCTCTGCCTCCATCCATTTTTTTCAGTTTCTGTTTCACCACTAGTTCCTTACACCATCAAGCATAGCTCAGCTTCCCCATTCTGTTATTTGTTTAGTTGACCCTGATTCCCTGTCTAGAAATTGTTCTAGTTTTCTACCATATCCTAGTTTCAAAATGATTTAACTTGCAATACATATGCTCTTTCCCCATTTCCTCATGATCTATTCCTTTTTAAAAACTGAGATGCAGGGACGTCTGGGTGGCTTAAGTCAGTTAAGCATCTGCCTTCCACTCAGGTCATGATTCCGGGGTCCTGGGATTGAGTCCTGTGACTGGCTCCTTGCTCGGTGGGGAGCTTGCTTCTCCCTCTGCCTGCCGCTACCACTGCTTGCGCGCGCTCTCTTTCTCTCTCACAAGTAAATAAATAAAATCTTAAAAAAAATTGAGATGTAGGGCGCCTGGGTGGCTCAGTTGGTTGAGCAACTGCCTTTGGCTCAGGTCATGATCCTTGAGTTCCGGGATCGAGTCCCACATTGGGCTCCCAGCTGCACGGGGAGTCTGCTTCTTCCTCTAACCTTCTCTCCTCTCATGCTCTCTCTCACTTTCTCTGTCTCTCAAATAAATAAATAAAATATTAAAAAAAAAAAGAAATTTAAAAAAAAATTGAGATGTAATTTGCTATAACATTTGCCATTTTTAAATGTATAAGTCAATGGTTTTGGTATATTTATAACCATC
Source organism: Nasua narica (assembly GCA_028533885.1). Lineage (NCBI taxonomy): Eukaryota > Metazoa > Chordata > Mammalia > Carnivora > Procyonidae > Nasua > Nasua narica. The sequence goes on along the minus strand of CM052801.1, from coordinate 74,953,414 downwards.
ACCACTATCCAATCCTGGGATGTTTTCATTACCCCAGAAAGGAACCCAGTACCCACTGACGATCACTACCCAATCTCCCTTTTGACGCCAAGCCCAGCAACCACTAATTGTCCATTCTGGACATTTCAAATAAATGTAATCATAAAATATATGGCCTTCTGTGTTTGGCTTCTTTCATTTAGTATACCATTTTCAAGGTTCATCCGTGTTACTATACAAGTCAGTACTTCATTCCTTTTATAGTTGAATAATATTCCATTTTATGCATATACACTATTTTGTTTCTATGTTTATCAGTTGATGACATCAAGACTGTTTCTATATTTTGGTCATTGTGAATAATGCTACCATGAATATTTGTGTACATGTTTTTGTGATTTTTGTGTGGACATGTTTTCAATTCTCTTGGGTATATACCTAAGAGTGGAATTGCCACGTCATATGGTCACCATGTTTAAAATTTGAGGAACTGCCAAACTGTTTTCCAAAGTGTTTGTACACTATAACATCGCCATCAGCTATATATATGAGAGTTCCAACTTCTCCACATCCTTATTAGTATTTGTGATTTGTCATTTTGACAGACCCACCTGGTAGGTGTGAAATGTCTCCCACTGTGGGTTCGATTTGCATTTTTCTGATGACTAATGGCACTGAGCATCTTTTTCATGTGCTTATTGGATATTTATATAATCTGCTTTGGCGAAATATCTACTTATATCCTATGTCTAGCTTCAAATTGAGTTATTTGTCTTTTCATTATTGAGTTGTAAGGGTTCTTCATATGCTCTGGATACTAGATTCTTATCAGACATACGATTTGCAAATATTTTCCACCATTCTATGGGTTGCCTTTTCACTTTTTTAATAATGCCTTTTGAAGCACAAAAGTTTTGATTTTGATGAATTCCAATTTATCTTTTTTTGTTGTTGTCGTTATTTGTGCTTTTGGTGTCATATCTAAGAATATGTTGCCAAAAAGATATATTGCCAAATCTAAGTTCCTGGAGACTTACCCTTATGTTCTCTGTGAACTGTTTTATAGTTTTAACTCTTACATTTAGATCTTTGATACAATCTGAGTCAATTTTTATATGTTGTGTGGTAAGGTTCTCAGTTCATCCTCTTGTATGTAGGTATCCAGTTGTCCAAACATTATTTGTTGAAAACATTCTTCTTTCTTGAGTTGTCTTGACATCCTTGTCAAAAATCAGTTGCCCATTAATGTGTAGGCTTAATTCTGTATTTTCAAGTCCATTCATTTGATCTTTATATATATGTATACATATATACATAGCCATTTTTAATAATTTATTTATTTATTAGAGAGTGAGAGAGAAATCACGAACTAGGAGAAGGTAGAGGGAGAAGCAGACTCCCTACTGAGCAGGGATCCTGACTCAGGACTGGATCCTAGGACCCTGAGATCACAATCCGAGCCAAAGGCAGAAACTTAACCAACTGAGCCACCCAGGTGCCCTATATAGAGCCATTTTTATGCCACTACCAAACAATCTTGATTAGAAGAACTTAAGTTTTGATGTTGGGAAGGTTAATCCTCTGACCTGGTTTTTTTGTTTTTTTTTTTTTAATTCTTTTAGCTATTTCACGTCCCTTATAATTCATTAAGAACTTTAGGATCAGCTTATCCATTCTTACAAAAAAAAAAATACAGCTGAGATTTCAATAAGATTTGCTGTAAATCTGTAGGTAAATTTTGCGAGTACTGCAATTTTTAAAAATTATTTTATTTTTTTTAAGTTTTTATTTTAATTCCAGGTAATTAACATACAGTGTTATATTAGTTTCAGGTATACAATATTGCAATTTTAACATTAGTCCAGGAACATAAGCTGTCTTTACATTTACATATGTCTTTAATTTATTTCAATGTCTTTACTGTATAAGTTTTACACTTTCTTAGTTGTTTATTCCCAAGTATTTCATGTTTCTTGATATTTTTTAATGGAATTGTTTCCTTAGTTTGCTTTTCAGATTATTCATTGTATAGGAATTGCATTGGAATACAATATTGGTGTAAACAATTGTACATAGTTGTAGAATTTATTTATTTAAAAAATTTTATTTATTTATTTGACAGAGAGAGAGAGATCACAAGCCCGATGTAGGGCTCTATCACTGGACCTTGAGATCATGACCTGAGCCGAAAGCAGAGGCTTTAACCCACTGAGCCACCCTGGCACCCCGTAGAATTTATTTGTGTATATTGATCTTGTGTCCTGAAACTTTGCTGAACTTGTTTATTAGTTCTAATAGTTTTTTCTGTGGATTTTTTTTTTTTTGGTATACAAGGTCATATAATCTGTGAGTAGAGGTAGTTTTGCTTCCTTTTTTCCAATTTAGATTCCTTTTATTTATTTTTATTTTCTAATTCTCTCCAATTTGGATGCCTTTCATTTCTTTTTATTCCCCAATGCTCTGGCTAGAACCTCTTAGGGGGAAAGCTTTTGGTTTTTCCCCATTAATTGTGATGGTATCTCTGGGTTTTTCAGAGATGCCCCATACTCAGGTTGAAGAAGTTTCCTTTTATTCCTAGTTCGTTGAATGTATTTATGATGAAAGGCTGTTGGATTTAGTTAATTGCTTTTTCTGTGTCTAGTGAGAATATTGTTCTCCATGCCATTTGTATGGAATATTTCATCAATTGAATTATGTGTGTCAAGTCAACCTTACATCACTGGGATAAATCTACTTGGCTGTGGTATATACTCCTTTTTTGCATATTGCATAATTTAAGTTGGTTTTCTCGATTTTTTGTTTAGGATTTTTATGCCTCTATTCATAAGGGATATTGATCTATAGTTTGCTTTTTTTTTCTCTTGTGATGTCTTTGGTTTTGGTACATTCATTCCCTTTTAACCTTCCACTGATAGGTATCAAAGTTCACCCCCACGGGGCAACTGCTCTAGCAAAGATGATCAAATCCAATGTCCACATCCTTTATCACTGTCTCTGAAGCATCTGCTATTATTAACCATGATTCGTTTTCACCTCCTCAGGACCTTCTCTTCCATCAGCATTTACCCTCTGAAGAAATTAGCACAATAGATACTTCTTATTTCTTGTCACAAGGCTGGAGGGCAGGGGGGAGTTGGTATTTATGGTTAGTAAGGCTTTTTGCCCACCCCTGACCAAGTCAAAGAATCTCTGCGACTAGTGTGACCATCATAACAAAACAAAGAAAATGAAACCAAAGACGCTTTTATTTATTTATTTTTAAAGATTTTATTTGTTTATTTGACAGAGAGATCACAAGTAGTCAGAAAGGCAGGCAGAGAGAGAGGGGGAAGCAGGCTCCCTGCTGAGCAGAGAGCCTGATGCGGGGCTCCATCCCAGGACCCTGAGATCATGACCTGAGCTGAAGGCAGAGGCTTTAACCCACTGAGCCACCCAGGCGCCCCCCAAAGACGCTTTTATTAAACAATGAATTTTGCTTCTTCTACAAGGTGTTCCAGGATCAAACTGCCTGGACGCACCCTGCTTCCATCTATCTGTACCCTTTAGCAAGTTCTTTTACCTCTGAGTCTTCATTTCTCATTTGTACCATGGGAATGATGATAGCACCTACGTAAGAGTGCTGGGACTGCTATAGAAGACGGTGCCCACAAAGTCCCCGATGCACCCCCACAAGACTTCACAACCCGTGACTATTGTCATTGTAAACACGATCTAAGAGAGATGGGCGTGCCTGTGCCCTGCACGGAATGTGACTCCAACGGGAAGTCTCTGTTTCAGTGGCTTCTCTGGCCTTGACTCTCTTCCAATCTCCTCGTTGAGGCTTCGTGACATAGGGGTCTGAAAAATGTGGGATCACTGTCATTCGCCAGCACGGAGAGAAGGACAGCATGCCTCAACGTGCTCAGGGTGACTTTTATTCACTCATTCCCTCAACGAATACTTATGGAGCATCAATTACGTGGCCGCCGAACACTGTCTTAGGTGAGGGGAATGGCTGATTAGTAAGATATACCGAGCCCAGGCTGTGACGTGACTTACTTCCTGGGGGCGGGGCCTGGCATTACACGTGTCACCGGGGCAGGAAAGGGAACTATTTTCCCCCGTTGGTCGCCGGCAGCAGGGCTCCGTCACTACTAGTAAAAACGTTGCAGGTGTGGTGCGAAAGCAGCCATGGAGAGTCACCTGGCCGTGTTCCAATAAAACTTTATCTGCATAAACAAGTGGGGGCTGGATTTTGCCTAGGCTGTACTTTGCTAATCCTGGCCTACACCCGTAATTGTAAGGGAAGGAAGGGAAAAATGGAGCTTTTCTTTTTTCTTTTTTTTTCCTGCCTTTGAAAGCAGGCTTGTATTTACCTCGGCCTTCACTGTCCATTTCAAAACCAGAATGGGCCTGTGAAGTCTCGTCTCCTTCCTGGCTCCGTATTCAGCCCAGTGGTCACAGAATATAAAACCACTCACTCTTAAAGGAATCAGGGAATTGGTGAGTAACGTACGCAAGGTTTGTCACAGAAGGCTCTTATGCACTTTTGTGTTGCTGCTACCAAACAAATTAATCTCAAACTTTTAATTTTCCGTGTCACAATATTGGTGGCTTTTCACATTTGCCTCTATGTAACCCAACATCATCATGTCTACTCCTGACCCTAAACCCTGGCCTCTGATATTTTGTTCTTGTGTGGGCCCGAGTAGGAAAACAAAAAACAAAAAACAAACAAACAAAAAAACATGTTACATCCAGGGTTAGTTTCAAGAGTAGATCAAGTTTTAGATTTGCTTTTATTTTTTTCACAGGTTATAAAAATACGTTCTTTGAGGAAAGCCAGGAAAATTGAGCTGCTTGAGATTCCTGAGACACGTCAGAAAACACTAAAACAGTTACTCTTTGCCCAGATCTGTAGTTGGAGATGTGGAACCTCTTAAAAGGGTCATTTTAAGTGGGGGGCTGCAATAATAATGATAAGATCATTTCTTCTTAAAAACTCTCTTATTTATTTTGTTAATTTAAATTCAGTAAGCCAACATATGACACATGATTAGTTTTTGATGTCATGTTCAATGATTCATTAGTGTCCTATCACACTCAGCTCCCTTCACATCCCCTAGATGTTGTTCTTTGAAAGCCACATGCTTTGTCCCCTGATAGCTCCTTTTGGCGGACGGGTCCTATTAATACGCAGAAGTTTTGAGGCATTTTAGTTCATTCTTTGATAAAACATGAAAGTCTTTAAGACATGCTCATCTTTGTTGATCTGTTTGGATTCTCGTTAAAGGTTTGGGTATGCAGCTAGATGAGATTTTTTTCTCTCTCTCTCCTTTTCTCTTTTTGTTGTCATCTTGGAGCTATGCATAAAGTATCCGAATTTTCTTGGTTAATATATTCTGTGATACAGGGCTGTTTTCTGTAGTGGTTTGACCTTTTCAGCCTTGTATCGTTCTGTTGGCGAGGAGGGCGTGCCTACCTTTCGGTGTCTGGAGAGATTAGTTTGTGGAAAGGGCGCCACCTGCAGGCAATGGTCGGGAACAGACAGTAAGCCTCCCTGGAATAACAGCACACCAGGGGAACTTCGTATCTGCAGCAAACTTCCACGTGAATTAAGTTTTCGTTTTAAATAATTTTTGTGACCCTAGATTCCCCATCTTCCAGGCTTGGAATGAAACTTTTGTATTACCAAGGAAAGATTAATCTTCCAGTTAATAAGTATTTCTGCCTGTGCTTTACACTTTAATGCAAATTGAGAAGAGCATAGACAGTTACACCCACGTCCACACCTACTTAAATATGAATAATGAGCCACTGAATTTTCTGCTATATGTTCTTCACTAACTACATATTAAGAGAGGAAGAATTCAGAAAGTGATTTCAAATACTTCCCTCCGCCTCCTTTAATATTTACTGTCAAAAGGCTCCTATTTTAAATTTCTTCTTTGCGACCAGTAATCAGTAGAGAGATTTCTAGGAAGGCATACACGATCAATTTGATTAATAAGAAAAAAGGTCATGTTGCATAAAGCGGAAGACAGATAAAATATTAGACAGGTGCTTGGAAAAATAATGTTGGGAACATTGATTCTCATCTCTAAGCAAGCATTTCTATTACTGCCTAATTGCCAATTAGCCACGGATAGTGGATGAACTGAGAAGGCAAATGAATGGGTCTGGGAGGGACCAGAAATGGAAGATGGAGAGAGTGTGGGCCATGGAGCCCACTGGGCAGCCTTCAGAGCAGGAAGAATTTCATTTCCACTCTAGGCTTCACTGTAAACAGTTGCAATCCAAACGGGATTTCCTTCCAAAGCACCTGTCCTAACTTTCTCTTGCTAAATCAGAATGAAAGGAGAAGTAAAGAAAAAAATCTTCTTTTAGGTCAAAGTTGTTCAAATATGAAATGTGTTCCTTCTAGAAGTGGTTAAGTTTCCTGTTACTAGTGAGTCCAGCTGTAGGTCGATTAGAAGCCACTTGGGGGTAGTAAGAGCACATGGCCCAATCAGGCTCCCCTCTAGTTTCAGCGACAAAGTGAGGGAGAAGCAACAAGGAGGCTGCAATAAAGTAGTGGAAATAAAGTATTTTCTTAATAGAGAGAAGCACTGAGAAGTTTAAGACTGAATTATGTTGGTTGGTCACAAGAAATTTCCTTATCTTCTTCGAGATAGTGGATCATGAAAAACCAAGAAAAAAAGTATCCTGCTACATATAGATTCAGTCTCCTCCTGGGTTAAAAATTAATTTGATTCACAAGACTAAACAGTTTTTAAAAATTACTTTGTAATGTGAATTCACAATATCTAATGCATTTTCTAGTTCAAAATTCTAAAAATAAAGAAATTGATCCTGCTTTTTATTTAGATAACATAAATAAAAAGATCTTAACATCAACAGACCATTATTATCAGGAGTGTGGGGTGAAAAATAGGATGTTTTCTAATGATTTCACATGGTATCTCTGAAAAGGTTTGGTCCATGCACAAAGAATTTCAGAATGCGGTAAAAACAGAAATATGTGATGCACTTAGCATTTTATTTTTCAAGTATCTTCCAGATATCTTTTCACCCATGGTTGCTGACAATAAATACCACGCATTGTAAAAATTCTATTCTATTGACATGAAAAGACATTTCTTCAGAGCAGATACATAAGTGGCTTAGAAACACAAGAAAATATGCTCAACATCTTTAGTCATCAGGGAAAAGCAAATCAAAGCTATAATGAGATATCACTTCACACCCACTAAGACAGCTGGAATTTAAAAAGAAAAAAAAGAAGGAAAACAAAATAACAAATGTTGGTGAGGATGTGGAGAAATTGGTACCCTCTGACATTGCTGGTGGGGATGTAGATTAGCAAAGCCACTGTGAGACAAAGTTAACCATAAAGTTACTGTATGATTCAGCAATTCCACTCCTAGGTATATACACAAGAAAAATGAAATCATATGTCTGAAAAATATATGAATGTTCATAGCCCCAAAGTGGAAATGACCCAAATGGATGCATACTGATACATATTTTATAGCCATACAATGGAATGTTATTTGGTAGTAAAAAGAAATCATTCATGATTCATGCTACTTTAGGAATGAACCTTGAAAATAGCGAGCTAAATGAAAGAAGCCAGACAAAAAAGACCACATATTGTGTGATTTGGTTTATATGAAATGTCCAGAAGAGGCAAATCCACAGGGACAGAAAGTAGGTTAATGGTTGCCGAGAGCTTGGGTTGGGGGTTAGGGGTAAATAGGAAGTGACTGTTAACGGGCATAGGGCTTCTTTCTTGGGGTGGTGAAAATGTTCTGGAATTGGATAATGTTGATGGTTGCACAACTCTGCAAATATACTAAAAACTAATTGTAGAATTTAACTGGGTGGATTTCATGGTATGTAAATTACATCTTAATGAAGCTGTGTAAAAATTATGCTCTATTTTCTCCCAAAAGATATTTAAAATGCCCAGTGATTATATAATTATTACAGCTATTTCCATAAGATGAAAAGATTGCTTTCAGGGAAAAAAAGATCAACAGTTGTTCATAATTTTAAAATTATAATGGCTTTTGGCTAGCAAATCCTGATTCAGCCACTCTCAGTCTCCCACCAAAATATATATAAGGATGCCCCAAAGATAAAAGATAAAATAAAACGTTGAACCGGCAATATTACCAGAAATTTGGCTTAAAAAAATCAAGAGATGATTGACAAGCAGCATTTAGACTAAATATGACAACCTGTAGAGAGATGGAAAGTGCTTTATGTCTTCATGGTTATGTATGCGCCCTAGACCTGATACTCGAGAATCAGACCAACCAAAGAACAGGATAGGCTTCTCTCTGCTTCAAGGGAGCTGTTCTTTGGGACAAGGCAAGGATTATTCTACTATCTCAATCTCTCCACTCTTCTCGATTTCAGATAGGAATTGCAATCGCCAGAATATAGCATGTCAAGAAGCCTCTGGTAGATAGTGTATCCTGAGAGGTCGAGTTCAATAAGTAAGTCCGTGGGTGGGAACAGAAATGAAAAGAGACTTGTATATCTGAAAAGAGGATTGGTCATCATTCTTCTGGACAAAAAAGGGACAAGTATAATGTAGATACTTTATTTAATGGCTATCACCAATACTTATCCTGTATATTTTATATATATATATATATATATACTATACATCACTCCATATATAGAGATCAGTATGTGTGTGTGTGTGTGTATATCTATATCTATATATATAGTGATGGGGTGATGAAAATGAATGAAATACATTTATACACATACCTGCTTTGTTTATAAGTATAAATTCATAATTCCTAAGAAAAAATTTTGGACAGAAAATGAAAACATTATCCTATAGATTCCATTGAATTTATGCTTATTTTTAATTATTTAATATAATTTCATAGAAGTGGAATTTCTAAGTCAAAGTTTTCATGTTTGACAAATATTTTAAAGGCTTTTTACATATATTATTTAATTTCCTTACCTAAAGTTTCTGGTAAATTACAATCTCACCAGCAAAGTAAGAAAATTTTCAATTTCTTGCCAATATTGGATAGTAAACCATAAAGAAATGTGTGTCAACTTGATAGAGAAGCTAGAGAAGCAACATTATCACACTTTTTAAGCTTAAATTTGACTACTAATAATATGAAATTGATTTTTATAGGTTTAACTTTTGTATTCCTTCTTTTGTGATTCCATTTCTTGTCTTTTTAAAAATTTTTAAAATTTTTTAAAAATTTTATTTATTTATTTGAGTGAGAGAGTGAGTGGGAGAGAGAGGGAGAAAGAATCTGAAGCAGACTCCACACTGAGCACAGAGCCATATGCAGGGTTTGATCCCAGGACCTTGAGATCATGACCTGAGCCAAAACCGAGTCAGAGGTTCAATTGACTGAGCTACCCAGGCACCCCCCATGTCTTGTCCTACAAAAGTTTTTCTATTGGGATATTCTCAGTTGTCTCATTTCTTTGTTAGAACCCAACACGGTAAGGGTACCTACCCTTATCCTCTCAAGTGTTGTAAATATTACCTCAGTTTCAATAGCCTTTGGGTTTTTAGTATAATTATTTGTGAGTTTTTTACATATGGATTTTTTTAAATGGTCAATTCTTAGGGTTTTTTTTTATTTTTTTTTAAAGATTTTATTTATTTGACAGAGACACACAGTGAACAGTGAGAGAGGGAACACAAGCACGGGGAGTGGGAGAGGGAGAAGCAGGCTTCCTACTGAGCAGGGAACCCTACTCGGGGCTCGATCCCAGGACCCCGGAATCATGACCCTAACCAAAGGCAGCTGCTTAACGGCTGAGCCACCCAGGCACCCCTAATTTTTTATTTAAATTCGATTTAGCTAACATATAGTGTATTATTAGTTCAGGGGTAAAATTTAGTGATTCATCAGTTGCATGTAACACCCAGTGCTCATTACATCATGTTCCCTCCTTAATGCCCATCACCCAGTTACCCCATCCCCCCCATATCTTCCCTCCAGCAACCCTCAGTTTGTTTCTTAGAGTTAAGAATCTCTTATGGTTTGCCTTCCTCTTTGTTTTCCTCTTATTTTATTTTCCTTCCCTTCTACTATGTTCATCCTGTTTTGTTTCTTAAATTCCACATATGATTTCAATTCTTAGTTTTATTCTATAAAGTTTTTTCAACCTTTCCAGCTATAATTAGGAATGACTTGGCAACCAATTTGCCCCATCATTATTTTCTAATTTGGAATATACCCCCTTTATAATACATAAAGTTTATAGACATTGATAAAGACACAGATTATATAAAGACTTTCTGTTCTCTTGTATCAGTTACACATTGACTTATTTTAGCTTTGCAATCCATAAATGTTTTCAATCTGGTAGTGCAAGTTCCCTTCATTATTAAGTTCAAAATTATCTGAGTGATACCACTAAATTAGCACTTAGAGATGATATTTATAACCTGTTCATCAAATTCTCTTCCTGTCAAATGGTAATAGATCTTTTTATTTACAAGAATTTTCTCTTTATTTACCAAAATAAAGTTTTATAGTTTACAGAGATCCTACACATTTTCCAAAGTTATTCTTAAGTATTTTGTAATTTTTGTTGCTAGTGTGGGAGATTTTTTTAAATCTCCTTTTCTGTTGATATTTAATATCTGAACAGAGGGTGTTTTCTGGTACAATATTGTATATTTTAGAACAAGATGATTAAATGAATTATGTAAATGCACAAAAATCTCATACATTTTTGGTTACATTGATGTGTTCAATTTGGAGAAGAAAAATCTGTCCCGCGATGTAGATTTTTCTGCTGTTTCTTCTTGCACATTCTCTTTTATTCCCTTTATGTCATCTGAAGTATGACATTCCATTCAGAATGTCTGTTTTATGAACATGAAATATTGATTTTGGCCCAGTTTACTCCGACTTTTTTGGGTACGAACATGACAATACTTGCTTTCTTTGTATTGTCGCTTAATTTGTTTTTACTTTATTTTTAAACTCTTTTGTTTATCGTGCTGTATTTCTTCTTTATTAAATAAGAGAAGGAGATAGATTCTCTGCGTCAGTAGAGGGAAAGATATCAATAAAAGACTTTCGATTTTTAGGCCAACTAACAGGGTTGATTGTGATACCATTTACTGCACCAGGGGACTCTTAGAGGAGAATAGGTTATGGAGTGCTGAGATAACACTGTCCAAAAGAAGTTCCCTCAGTGATGGAAATATTCTAGATCTGTGCTGTGATGGAAATATTCTAGATCTGTGCTGTGATGGAAATATTCTAGATATGTGCCGTCTGACACAGTCACCATTAGCCACAAGTGGCTATTGGCTTCATGAAGGTGGCTACCATGACTGAGGAACTGAATTTCTTTTAATAGCCAAATCCAGTTGGTGGCTATCATATTAGTGCACTTTTAGTCATGGAGAAAGACGAAGACAGCAAAGTGCCTGTTTGGTTTATCAGTTTCATTGGAATGACAGGAAGCTGGAGTAGAGTGGGCTGAAGTATGAATAAGAGGGAAGATGCAAATTCATTGTCACGTGAAGGAAAAAAACTGAGATTCAAAAGCATGTGTGGAGAAAACTCTGTTTTCTAAGAGCGTAGAAGTATAGAAAACCTGAAAAAGATATCCACTAAGTATAATGATGGGTTATCTCTGAGTAGTGAGATAATGCTCCATTTTTATTTTCTTCTTCACAAATTTTTGTATTTTCTAAATTTTTACAATAGGCATGTGTTATTTGTGTAATTCTAAAAGTGCAATAAATAGTATTTGAAGGGCAAATCTGAGACAGTGAACAATTTGAACTATTATTCCATGTTTGATGAAATTGAGGTATTTGAATATGATTATCTCAATGATATTAAATGTGTTAGGCCAATACATTATGCTTTTAGACAACAGAACTGGAATTTGAGATACTCAAAGAAAAGATAAGATCTTTGACCTACCATTAACTCATTAACCAAACATAACATGAATCTTTCTGAAATTTAAAAGGCTGTTAATGGGCATTTTAGTACATCAACTCAGTGTCATTAAATTGTACAATTCCCCTAACAACTTTTACTCTAGATCTAACTTGTTTTTTTACAAACATGATGGTTTAGGGACTGATATCATATTTAAATTATTTAATTATAATTATAACTTCCAATTTCTGAGAATTCTTGAACACCCCTAAATATTAAATAAGATTAATATTTCCACAAATTATGGAAGCTCTTTTTAAACAAAACTGAAGCTGATTAGTAGCTATCACCAGATACCAAAAGTGTCTAAATACTGTAACGTCGATATTTTATACACATACTTCATTGTTATTTAAACTCTAATCTTTTCCTACTGGGCTTTTTTTCAGTTTCATATTTATCTTCATTTCCCTGAGCATGGGTATACTTTTATATGATGTGTACTATTGCTTTATTGCCTATTACATGAAAAGAAAAAAATTAAGGTTTGATTAAATTTGTGGTCCTTTATTTTATGAATCTGCCATATGAGTTTGTTCTGAGATTGTGGGCAAAAGGGAGAAGGTGTTTGGCTTCTGAATATTCCATATGATTTTGGTTACAAAGCCACTGAATTTGTTTTCTGTTTATAATCATTTTAAGCAGAAATGAGAGAACGGTATCCATTTGGGTCCAATAAAGGAAAAGCTTAGACCACTTCATTGTGCTTTGTACAGAATTGCAAACACATTAACTTTGTCTTTCCCCATTCTTCAATCTCGAACTCCAGAATTCTCACTATATCTCTCGCAAAAAGCATAGAACCAAGACCCAACTTGATCCCAAAATGCACAGGAAAGAGGACTGCTGTCCATGTCTTCTCAAGATAATTCTCCTAACAGGTTGTTAGATGTGGCATAGAAGAAAGAACTTTAGAGTAGGGGTAAGAATACCCAGATTGTTTTCCTGGGCTTCTCTTGTTTCCAGTGTACGTGCCGTTGACTGCATTATTACATCTATTTGCACTTCGGTTTCCTTATAGAAATATACATAGTTATGAAATGGAGGCCATAATGGTTCTTACTCCATGAAGTATAGTGGTGATTAGGAGTTTTGTTTTAAGATTGATTTATTTATTTTAGAGAGAGCGTGAGAGAGTGCACTAGCAGGAGGGGCAGAGGGAGAGAGAATCTCAAGCAGACTCTGTGCTGATGGGGGACACTGTCTCGGGGCTCCATCTTAAGACCCTGAGATCACGACCTGAGCTGAAACCAAGAGTCAGACGCTTAACCCACTGTGCTACTCAGGTGCTTCTGGTAATGATTAAGTTTTGAGACAATTTTATAATGCACCAGAGTTCCCAACTTAAAATAAATGTTAAATAAACATTATCTTCCTCCTTCAAGAAAGACCCATGAAGTTCATCAAATCGGGTTCCACTCTCACTCTGCCTCTTTCAGGTCATGGGATTGAGAGCAAGCTATTTAACTTTTTTAGCCTCAAGCCTTCTGTTAAAAGAAGATAATACTATTACCTACCCACTGAGACTCTCGTGAGGATTTTGGCGTACTGTAGCATAACATATATGAAGTTTCTCACAAGACAGTAAGTACAAAATATTATTATTCATAGTTTATCTAGAGCTTCCTTTAAAGATGTACAAACACTAATATATGCAGGATGTAAGCAACACAATTCTTCCCATTCCCACCTTTTATTCAGCAAACGCTGAGAAGATATCCCAAACTTTCATAAAAAGGCACAAAAGAGCCTTCACAATATATTAATTTGGGCTGGATTGGGACAATATCTTACAAATTATTGTCATGATCAAAGGAAGAAAAGATATGGAAAGTAGGTTTGAGGTAGAAAACTCGGTAAATATCTTCCCAAACGCTTTCCTTTCCTTTGAAAGATGAAATACATTCCGATTTTGATCCAATATAATGCGATAAACTTGTCAGCTGCCCAGTTCATCCATATTACGTGACAAAGTGTTTATGAAAGGCCATATGCCCAAATTCACTTTTTTTAAAAAAAGATTTATTTATTTGAGAGAGAGAGAGTGAATGAGAGAGCATGAACAGGGAGGGGGTAGAGGGAGAGGGAGAAGCAGGTTCCCCACTGAGCAGGGAGCCTGGCTCGGGGCTCAGTCCCAGGACCCTGAGATCATGACCTGAGCCGAAAGCAGACACTTAACCAACTGAGTCACCCAGACGTGCCCCCCCCCACCAAATCCACTTTATAATGAATCAGTCTTATGTTATAATTTGTCAAATCATCTGTAATACAATCGTATAGTTCTTTGTCAACAAATGTATATTAATGCTTTTTTATGTTAAAATATATATGTATATATATTTATATACATAAATAAATAATATATATTTATTATATATATATACAATAAATGGCTACAAATATTAAAAGTTTTCTCTAAACAAATGCTGAAGAATCTAGTAATTCTGACCGCAAGTTATGCAGTTACCAGACTCAAACACATGAGCAGAAGTGGACCTTGGAATACAAGAAATTAAATGAACAAGTTTGGTTTTTCTATGGCTCATGACAAAACATTTCTCATTTTTGCTTAGATAAGCTTCTCGTTTGTCTTTAGTTTCTATAAGTGCTCAATTTTTTCCCCCTTGGTAGTGTGATAATGTGTTAAGAATATATACATATTCCATCTCTGGGCTCCCTATTCTGTTGCACTGGTCTATGGGTCTGTTTTTGTGCCAGTACCATGCTGTCATGGTGATCACAGCTTTGTAGTAAAGTTCGAAATCAGGCAATGTGATGCCCCCAGCTTTGTTTTTCTTTTTCAACATTTCCTTAGCAATTCGGGGTCTTTTCTGGTTCCATACAAATT
>CM052801.1:74910291-74938136 GCA_028533885.1 Nasua narica | reverse complement strand
GACTCTGAGCAACAAACTGAGGGTTTTGGAGGGGAGAGGGTGGGGGGATGGGCGAGCCTAGTGGTGGGTATTGAGAAGGGCACGTATTGCATGGAGCACTGGGTGTGGTGCATGAACAATCAATCTTGTAACACTGAAAAATTAAAATAAACATATTTGGGGAGAAAAAAAAGAATATATACATATTCCTTTGGAACAGAAGAAAAACTTACAAACAGGTTTGGATGAAAAAATGTTTATGAAAAATTCGAGGATCCATTCTGAATGTGTTCTATTTCCTGGAAGGTTTACAGAAAGCCATCAGTATTTTTTAATAACATCTTTCTTGAGACATAATTCACATCACATAAAATTTAACCTTTTAAAGTGTATGGTTCAATATTCTTTAGTATATTCATAGATTGTGCAAAAATCACTACTTTATCTAATTCCGTAATATTTTAAACACCCCCCAAAAAAATCCTTACACAGAAGCAGTTTCCATTCCTCCCTTCCCTGCAGTCCCTGTCAAGCACTAATCTACTTCTTGTTTTTATGCATTTGCCTCTTCTAGACATTTCATATAAATGGAATTATACAATCAATTGTCTTTTGTGACTGTCTTCTTTTAGTTAACCTTCACTTGCAATGTTTTCAAAGTCCATCCATGTTGGATTATATATCAATATTGAATTCTTTCCATATTCAATGTATATATCAGTACCTCATTCCTTTTCAATGCTGAATAATATATCTCATTTTTTATCTTTTAACTGATAGACATTGCTGAATACTAATCCATTGAATGGCTATACCACATCTTGTCTGTCCATCAGTTGGTGGACATTCAGGTCATTTCCATTTTAATGACTCTTAGGACTAATGCTATCATGAACATTTGTGAAACAGTCTTTGTAGAAATACTTTTTCAATTCTCTTGGGAATGAAATTGCTGGGTTATATGGTGACTCTGTGTTTAACTTTTTTTTTTTTAAAGATTTTATTTATTTATTAGGAAACAGAGAGAGAGTGAGAGAGAGCATGAGAAGGGAGAAGGTCAGAGTGAGAAGCGGACT
Organism: Nasua narica; assembly: GCA_028533885.1. Classification (NCBI taxonomy): domain Eukaryota; kingdom Metazoa; phylum Chordata; class Mammalia; order Carnivora; family Procyonidae; genus Nasua; species Nasua narica. The sequence goes on along the minus strand of CM052801.1, from coordinate 74,937,081 downwards.
CCCCGTGGAGCTGGGGGCCCGATGTGGGACTCGATCCCGGGACTCCGGGATCATGACCTGAGCCGAAGGCAGTTGCTCAACCAACTGAGCCACCCAGGCGCCCCTGTTTTTAACTTTTAAGCAATTGCCAACCTGCTTTCAAAAGCAACTACACATTTTACATGCCCTCCGGCAATGTTTGAGGGGTCCAGCTTCTCCACAGTCCTCACCAATGCGTGTCGTTGTCTGTCTTTTTTCTTGTAGCCATTCTAGTGGGTGTAATGCGGTATTTTTTTTTGAGGTTTTCATTTGCATTTACCTAATCACTATTGACATTTAGCATCCTTTATGTATTTATCAACCCTTTTTGGGAAAGATTTTTATTTATTCGAGATGAGTGGGAAGCACACTGAGGGGCTTAGTCCCAGGACCTCGAGATCATAACCCAGCCTAAGACAGATGCTTAACTGACTGAGCCACCCAGGTGCCCCTTTATTGACCATTTTTTATATCCTCTTTGAAAAAAATTTTCTATTTAAGTCCTTTTCTCCTGTTTTAATCAGCTTATTTGTTTTTTTATTATGGAGTTATAAGGTGCCTTTAAATATTCTGGATACTACACTCTTCTCAGATATATGATTTGCAATTGTTTTCCCCTGTTATGTGAGTTATATTCACTTTATTGAGTGTCCTTTGAAATATAATTTTTTTGATGTTTATCAAGTTCCATTTATCAATTTTTTTCCTTTGGTTGGTTTTTATTTTGGTGACATAACTAAGAAGCCATTGCTTAATGCACATTCGTGAAGATTTACACCTATGTTTTCTTCTAAGACTAATAGTTTGAGGTCTTATATTAAACTCTTCAATTCATTTTGAGTTAATTCTTGTGTATGGTGTAGGGTAAGGGTCTTACTTCATTCTTTTGCTTGTGGATATCCACTTGTCTCAGCACCATTAAGTAAAGAGACTTCTTTCCCCATTGAAATGTTTGGTACCCTTGTCAAAATCAATAAATGTATAGATTTATTTCTAGACTCTCAATTTTATTCCATTGATTTATATATTCATCTTTATGCCAGTACAGCACTGTCTTTATTAATGTTGTTTTATAGTGAAAACTAGTAAATTTATGGTTTATTTTTAAAATTAAAAGAAATTCAATTGCCAAAGATTCGTTTCTATATTCAAATGAAAAAAAAAATTTCTAAATCTTCTTTAGTGTACTGACCACATGAAAGTTCAATGTTTTAAAATTCCCCTCATCCTTTTCTTCCTCATAAGAGATTTTAAATGTGATCAATTATGTTTTATGTTTTATTTCATTCCAGAGAAGATTTAAGGCAGCCGAGATAAATTCTCATTCTGATGCCACGCGTATTTGTTTATTTTTCTATTTGGGAAGAAATAAAAGATCTGGTATTCCTTATTAATTTCTTTAAAGATTTTATTCATTTATTTAACAGAAAGACAGAGAGAGAGCATAAGCATTTGGGAGTGGCAGGCCGAGGGAGAAGCAGGCTGTCCACCAAGCAGGGAGCCCAGTGTGGGACCTGATCCCAGGACCCCGGGATCATGACCTGAGCCAAAGGCAGACGCCTAACTGACTGTCCAAGGCAGAGATGCCCAAATGGCACCCCTGTTATTCTTCATTTAAATACCAAACCAACCTACTATCTTACCCCCTCCTCACCCACATCTTTATCATGAACATGAAATACGCTTCACCCCTAGCTTCCCAAACGACTCAATAGGCAAGGAGAAAATCCTATAGTCCTGTGAGCTTTCTTAGATTTCTCTGAGCATAGGACCTTAGTCAGTGCTGTCTTCTTTTTTGTTGATTTTAGCCTCCAGGGCTCCCCACAGTTCAGCCTACTAGTTGATCATAACTACAAGACCCTCTCAGCTTAGTTCCGAGTTGATATGGATGGAAGCAGGTCATACAGCAATTGTACTCCTTACCCCAGCCTGTTCCTCGATTCTCAGTCTGCATTTTGTGGAGCTTGGAATGTTGTTGCAATTTAAGACTGAGTTCTTGGAGTCCTGCCCCAGCTGTCAAAGTCACAGGTGGCCTCCTGCACTGACCCTCAACTCTCTACTGGTATCCAGATTCAGAATCGGAGGTGTGAGAACGGTTCCCGGCTTCCGTGTAGCTGGGTTACGGAAGTTTCCTCAGGGACAATAAATAAGACAGCGCTTCTTCTCTCAAGGAGCTGGTAATTCCATTTCCTCTCAAAGGAAAGTAATAGCTTGCATTCCAGGCTACTTGACCAGAGCCTAATATCTTAACTGGCCCTTGCGGACTACTTATCTGGAGTAGAAAAAGCATTTCTGGTCCTTTGCAGCAAGTGGCCAGTCAAGAGGGGCATCATAAAGCTCCAACAAGGCATAGACCAATGACTAATTTAGGATGAAAGCCTGGTGGGAGAGGTAGACAGGAATTAGCCCAGCTACCGATGTTGAGCTGTGAGAGGCAGTTCTGATACTAGTCCTGACTTTTGAGTCTGTTTGCAAATGAATGTCTAAATATATTAGTGAACCACAGCACCATGAACTCCAGATGGTACGGTTCACACCTGAGAGATAGGATGTCTGTCCTTGATGTCCCTTACAGGGAGGCACCAGAACTCTCCTTTCAGGGAAGCATTATTACAGAGCTCAGGAACTCCTCCATTTCCTGACACAGTCTAAGACTAGAAATACCTGAAGTGCAAAGGAATAATTTATTGAATGGAATTTTCAACTAATTATTTACATATCATGGACCACAATCTATGTGCAAGAAATTTATACATATGTGGGGGAAGTGATAGATAGGAGTAAGGATTAGTAGGAGTAAATGTTCCTGTTTATTAAGAATAAAGTATTAGAAAAAAAAAGAATAAAGTATTAGTTACTCATGCATTCCTGTTTCAACAAATATTTATTCAGCATCTACTATGTGCTAACCTGTCCAAAGCACTGGGGAGCCAGCATTGCAAGAGACAGGCTAAAAAATTGGTTGATAGTAAGGGATTTTAAATGAACTCTTTTTTCCTCAGAATTATATGCTGGGGGGCGCCTGGGTGGCTCGGTGGGCTGGAGCCTCTGCCTTTGGCTCGGGTCATGATCTTGGGGTCCTGGGATCGAGCCCCGCATCGGGCTCTCTGCTCGGCGGGGAGCCTGCTTCCCCCTCTCTGTATGTCTGCCTCTTTGCCTGCTTGTGATCTCTCTCTCTCTCTCTGTCAAATAAATAAATAAAATTTTTTAAAAAAAAGAATTATATGCTGGGAAAAATAAATAATAAATGGATTCCATAAGAGATGAGGGTTTTGTTTTGTTTTGTTTTGTTTTAAGATTTTATTTATTTATTTGAGAGAGAGAGAGTGTGAGAGGGGGAAGGATCAGAGGGAAAAGCAGACTCCCTAGGAAGCCCAACACAAGACTCAATCCTGGGACTCCAAGATCATAACCTGAGCCCAAGGCAGTTGCTTAACCAACTGAGCTACCCAGGCACCCCAAGAGGTGAGGTTTTAAGGATAATCAGAAAAGCAAGGTTTGCAGAGGCAGAAAAACCTGAGTTTGAATCTGCCTCCGTTCACTACCTGGGTGGCCTTGGGCAAGTAGTTAACCCATGTAAGTTAGGCACTTTCTCAAAAGTATGAATTTCCTTAAGTAGCAATCAGAAGTGATAACTATTTTGAAATATTACTGTGAGCATCTAATGAAACAACATATGTAAACTTACTAGTATGAGGACATGATGCGCATCACATTCTTTCCTTATGAGAATAACAGAGGCAGCTGAACTTTTGGTCCTTCTGGTACCAGGCATTCTTTTCCATTATCTTTATTCTGAATTGGCAACATCTTTCCCTCTTGTTTCACTAAATTTATTGCCATTATGTTTTTAGGACTCCAAATTCAGTTCCCCTTGCCGGTATTTATCAAGCATCTACTTTCAGGCAGAAAACACACCAAATTTCCAAAACTACAAACACAAGTCACTGACTTCTCCCCTCATGTTTCTCACGGTCAAGGAGGAGAAACAGGCAAAGAACCCATCCCAATTCTTTCCAAGATGGCACCTAGGCGATAACACGGAATCACAGAGTGCTGTGATAGGACATAGGAGGGGCATCCAAGCAAGATTGGAAGGAAGGAACTTTGGTAACGGCTTCCTGAAGCAGATGATATAAAAAAGAGCCAGTCATTTTCTCCAAAATACGGAGATTCATGAAGCTAGAATTCCTCTCATCGTAAGCCAAAGGCAGATCGCTTAAGTGTCTGGGACAGTACCCCAACGCTCGTTTATAACCATCCCATTTGCATAGCAATTCCTCCAGCATACTTAATCAAGAAAAGGTCTCTTTCAATTCATTCAGGAGAACAGGCATTTCCATTGTGGCCTCAAAGTCAGTGATTTATGCTTATACTTTTAGAGACGCACCATGATATCGTTTGGTAGTTCTCATCCTTGGCTGCACTGTAGAAATAGCCTGGGTGAGGGGTTCAAAAGTCCAAATGCCTTGCTCTCACCCCAGACAAATTAAGTCAGAATCTTTGGGGCTGAGGCCCCAGACATCTGTATTTTTTTTTTTTTGACATCTGTATTTTTAAGAGTTCCCCAAGCAACTCAAATGCACGGTGAATGTTACAAATAAGTGGTATATTAGGATAAACAGCTTTCACAGGACATGTGTTCTCTTCGTGGTTCAATCATGAACTTAACCTTGTGACTTGAGTGAATCATTTCATTTTTCTTGTCTTTAATTTCCTTGTCTGCAAGATGAGATGACCTGCAAGGTCTAACATCCTCATACCATGGCTCTCTTCCTTTATTTCTGGACAGTATTTCTTCTGCTCATTTACCAGAGTACAAACTTTGGTATTTTGATTGCTTTTCTATTTACTTGATTCAAACACATGGTGATTCTCAAACTGATTTATACTGTGGATGAAAATTAACATTCTCAAGGAACAGATTTGGCCAAAGAAAATTTTTCAAAGACTTATGTAAGGAAATCAAATATAATAACACTTGAGAGAACAGTTTTTCATGTAATGAGAGAATCCAGACTGTGATATATTGGAAGGGGTTACTCTCCAAGGAGCAGTACAATGATAGATGGGGCTGAGTTCAGACAGCCAGACTCACTACCTACTTAGAACTTAGCCTAAAGGAAAACTGAGCTTCTCAGGTGCTAAATATGCTTTATGTTTATATTTCTGGAAAGGTGAAGACCCCAAGGGAACTTGTTGGTTAGGACCAATTTCAGGTTTACGTCTCATAAAAATATACCTGAAATATATACAATGGATCACGTAGTAGTGATTGTGGCTATAACTCTGTAAAATAAATTAGAATTATTTTAAAACTAGAACCTCTGTGGCCTACAAAGTACTGTTAGCATTAAGAATATCATCATCTGTATCAAAAGTTTTGAAAAGAAAAATCTAATGCCCTGAAATGGCCAAATCGTCATTAATGTATTCCCAAGGAAAGATGTGGTTGGGGCACGTGGGTGGCTCAGTGGGTTAAAGCCTCTTTGACATCGGCCACAGAAACTTCTTTCAGGACCTGTCTCCAAAGGCAAAGGAAACAGAAGCAAAAATGAATTTTGGGGACTTTATCAAGATGAAGCTTCTGCACAGCAAAGGAAATAGTCAACAAAACAAATAGGAAATCCACGTAATGGGAGAAGATATTCACAAATGATACTACAAAGGTCTGATATCTAAGATCTATAAAGAACTCCTCAAACTCAACACTCACAAAACAGATAATCACATCAAAAAATGGGCCAAAGACATGAACAGACACTTCTCCAAAGAAGACATACAAATGGCTAACAGACACATGAAAAAGTGTTCATCATCATTAGCCATCAGGGAGAGTCAAATCAAAACCACATTGAGATACCACCTTACACCAGTCAGAATGGCCTAAATCAATAAGACAGTAAACAACAAAGGTTGGAGAGGATGTGGAGAAAGGGGAACCCTCCTCCACTGTTGGTGGGAATGCAGGTTGGTGCAGCCACTTTGGAAAACAGTGTGAAGATTCCTCAAGAAATTAAAAATAGAGCTACCCTATGACCCTGCAATTGCACTACTGGGTATTTACCCCAAAGAAGCAGATGCAGTACAAAGAAGGGCCACATGTACCCCAATGTTCATAGCAGCAATGGCCACAATCGCCAAACTGTGGGAATAGCCAAGATGCCCTTCAACAGATAAATGGATAAAGAAGATATGGTCTATCTATACAATGGAATATTATGCCTCCATCAGAAAGGATGAATACCCAACTTTTATATCAACATCGACGGGACTGGAAGAGATTATGCTGAGTGAAATAAGTCAGGCGGAGAGAGATAATTATCATATGGTCTCACTTGCATGTGGAACATAAGGAAAGACATGGAGGACATTGTGAGAGGGAAGGGAGGGGTGAATTGGGGGAAATCAGAGGGGGAGATGAACCATGAGAGACTGTGGACTCTGAGCAATAGGTTAGGGGTTTTGGAGGGGAGGTGGTGGAAGGTTAGGCGAGCCTGGTGGTGGGTGCTGAGGAGGGCACGTATAGCATGGAGCACTGGGTGTGGTACATGAACAATGAATCTTGGAACACTGAAAAAATAAAATTAAAGTATTTGGGGGAAAAAAAAGGCTCTGCCTTCTGCTCAGGTCATGATCTCAGGGTCCTGAGATCGAGCCCCGCATCAGGCTCTCTGCTCAGCGGGGAGCCTGCTTCCTCCTCTCTCTCTCTCTGCCTGCTTCTCTGCCTACTTGTGATCTGTCTCTCTCTCTGCCAAATAAATAAATAAAATCTTTAAAAAAGAAGAAGAAGAAGAAGAAAGATGTCGTTGAAGAGTCAGAATGCTTGTCTGTTGTTCCAGTCTTTGAGGTCTATGGTCAGTGCTGTTCATCGCACTTTATCCAGTGGTGGCAAGAGGAAATCTTTGATGGGTTATACAGCGTGATTGGAAAGAAGAGAGCAGAAATATCCCATCCCTTAATTGGCTTTGGTCCCCTAATTCAAGGTTATCCAAAGTGGAAATAGTACAAGAAACAGAATAATAAAGGAACTGAAATCCAAGGTAATTGAACAGATAGGAAGTACCTGGCTTCTTGAGGGGAACTCAAGTTTCCAGGCCCAGATAAATTGGTTCTCCGCCTGAGAGAATAGCTTATGGACTATGAAAGACAGACGATTTAGATGCTGAAGGTCATGAGAAGTTTAGAGGGTCAAGAAATAGTGAATACATTTTCTCATTCCTTCCTGCCACAGTAAACATATCTAAAGCTATATACGCTTAGGACATGGTGGCGTAGTAGAATAAGAAGGGACTTTGGAACGGCCCATGGCTTCACATCTCAGCTACACCACCGTGGCCTGGAGGAAACCACTTTAATTTCTGAGTCTCAGTTTTCTAGATTGTAAAATAAAAATAAAAGGCCAATCTCACTGTTTTGTTATAGAGATAGAAGTTCATGTATGAATGGCCCAGCAGAAAGCTTGGTACGTGGTAGGCATTCAATAAATAAATAACAACCCCTCTATTATTATTATTATTATTAAAGATTTTATTTATTTATTTGACAGAGAGAAAGAGATCACAAGTAGGCAGAGAGGCAGGCAGAGAGAGAGGGGGAAGCAGTCTCCCTGCTGAGCAGAGAGCCCGATGCGGGGCTCAATCCCAGGACCCTGAGATCATGTCCTGAGCCGAAGGCAGAGGCTTTAACCCACTGAGCCACCCAGGAGCCCCACAACCCCTCTGTTATTAAAATAGATAGAGCCTTAGGCTTGATTATTTCCGTACTCATTCTTAAGATTCTGGGAGCCTTGAAGAACAATTTATTGTGAAGATACATCATATAATCACCAATGTTGATATATCCTGTGATCGAGTTGAATTATTGCTTTCTGAAGTTTTTTGGTGATACAGAGTCAGACTCAATTTTTCAACTCCTAGGGACAGATGTTTTATTTTTTTTTAAGTAGTGTTAAGCCATTTAATGTTTTGGATTCTCTCTGTAGTTAAAAAAAAAATACAAACAGAAAAACACACACCTCCCAGGCTGCTTGTTTAAAAGAAAATAAGAAAAAGAAAATAAGAGTTAGTGTTTGTTTCATCTCATTTTGTTTAACACATGACCTTGCAACTTCTTTTGCCATCTTTTTTTGGTCACCTGTGTGTTCTCTATCCCATGGGTTGATGCTCAACAGTGATGATATATGTGTGTGTTTTGGAAAGTGAATTGGGAGGAAATGTAAAATAAAGATATAAAATATAGCTCCCAACAAGCTTATTTTGAAGCTATAAGGCACAAAGGTCTTAATGACATAGTACAAGAAGACTGTTTCACAGCATAAAAATAGATGTGATTGGAAACATGCTGTGTTTTTTTCTCTCTAAAGTTTCGCTCTATAATTTGGGTCCAGTGCTGGAAAATTCCTGCCTTCTGAAGGGTATGTAACTCTCTATTGAACAAAACAAGCACTCAAAATAGATGTGCACATAATACATACACGAATGAATGAAGGATGTATTTTATAATCTGGTACAAAAGTAAGCAGTGAGTACAATTGTGTGGGAGATCTCTGCTGCCTCGATTTCAGGCACTATTTAGTGACCCAAACTCATAAACTCTCAACATACCTCAGCATCGGGATATTGTAGGTAAATTGTCCCTGAATTAAGGTGAGCAAAACAAATTCTTGAAAACGATTCTTAAAATACATTTGAATTCAAGGCATGAGGACCTGGTGTTTGTATGTTGAAAAAGACAACCCTACTCTAGTCCTAGCCTTGCCAACAACTGGTTTTGTAGTGATTCACTCAACATCTCTGAGTCTCAGAATTCCTGTTTACAAAATTAGGGACTTCCACTCAATCATCCTTAAATTCCCTTCTAGCATTCTTTGTGATTCTACAATTCTATGGAAATTATATATGCTTAAACTCTATATAAATTTATACATAAACCTCCCAAAGCATTAAGATGTCAGTCAATTTTCTCAAAAATAAATTTTATGTGTGTGTGTGTGGGGGGGTGTATGTGTGTGTATAGACAGGTATAGATCTGGATGTTATAATTCTGTAATACCCATTGTAAATGTACAAATACCAATGTAACCGTTACATACTTGTTTACATGTTACCAAAAATGAGGGCTAAAGTGTCTGATGATTCTGCTCTGTCTAGTGAATTCCAGTGAGCACAACCTGCTTACATTTATGGTGATATGGCTGCATTAGCGTCAGGAGTCTAAAACTGAATGAAGTCAAGAAGCTGGCTTTTTTGCTTCTCCCAAACAAGGTCAAATTAGATCTTTCATCTTATAATTCTGATGTGAGGAAGTGAGAAGCCGAAGCACAGCCTGCTATCTGTCCATGCCTCTTCAAACCAAGGCAACAGACCAGAGTTAAGAGTTCTGAACTGGCTAGCCTTAATACATTTGGACAGCACACAAGTGGTCACTCTTCTGATAGATGGGTCCGCCAGTAAATACGAAATTGTCCTAATAAATAAAGTACAACAGAGAGAACACTTTTTGATATAGTCCCATGACAACATGTAGAAGTCCGATGAAAGACGTTACAAACAATGTTGCTTTTGCAAAAGTATTCTCTTTGCGGAATCAGTGTGGACGTTGGAAAATGGTTTCAGGTCCCTTTTGTTGAGTGTTGGCTCTCACAGCAGTACTGGGATCATAGTAACCATGGTATCCGAATAAAACGCTGGACCTAGTCATTGGTTACAGAAGGCTTGTCTTTTTTAAAGAAAAAATATCAAGGTTAAAGAAGCATATACTTTGAAAATACCAAAATAGATTAAGGAAATATTTTTCAAATATTCCATTTTACAAAGGAGGGGACTGAAGCCTAGAACACCATATGTATATGTATATATATATATATATATATATGTTATATATATAACATGATATATGTTGTATATATATATGGGAAGATACTTTTCACCTGTGGAAATTTTAAAAGAAAAAGTTATGCATGTAATGGACATAGCTTTCATTTAAGGAAAAAATATGTCCTAAGTCATCACTTGAGCATCATAAACATCCTGATGTCTGAACATTTAAATTTAACATGCAAAGGCATTAACTAATTCCACATCCAACACATTCCAAAATCCTTTTTTTGGTGTTCTAATTTATTTGTTGTATACAATTATTCCACTGTATATGACTTGATAATTGTTACAAAAACCCAAGCTCACGATTTACTAAAGTCATATTTCTCCCTGTGATGAACTCAGTATGGTAGGCTATGAGGTAAAATTTAAATTTAAAATTTAAATTCTCGACTCTATCTAAAATATGTAATCAGAAACATAATGGTTTAATTAGTTTACTGATGGCTTGGAAATGTGTATAGTTTCATATAGAAAATAATAGTGAAGACAACATTTCTACATTCATTTTTACCTATACCTTTATCTTTTATGGTCCACATTTCCTATTTTCCCACATCAACAGGCCAACAATAAAGATTGATATTTTGAAGATGTGCCTTTCTATCTTATTTATAATACTTATTTGTAATTAAAGTGTCTCTTTTTATTGACACGTGCATTCATCTTACATGCTAACCAATAACAGAACTACACCCATTGAGATGGCGCATGAAGAGACGGCATTTCCCCTGAAATATACCTATGAAATATTCAGCCCGTTCTTATTTTTCTTTCAGAATCATATAAAAAATAATCTTTTGGGAGACACAAATTAGTTCAGGTACTGAGAGTGAGCACCTCATTAAAATGTTCCTGGGTAATAAGCATGCTGAAATGCCTCAAGTGTAAGTAGAAGGTGCAGATGGGTAATTTGAATATGCATATATTCTTGCCTTTATGTTGCTCTGCCCTACTTAAACTACCATTCATTTGAGTTAATGCCACAGCATCTCTATCCTTTCCTACATCACATCCAGAGTTCAGGCTGAAATTATTCCTCTGTGCTGTATTCTGGATGAAAGATTTGAGTAGGATTTTTTTCTTCACTGCCAGTCTTAATAACATGAAACTGAAGCCTCCACACTCACCATTACACCTAGGGAGTGTGGGTGTTCTCACTTAGATAATCTCACTCAACACTGCCTGCTATCTCTTTTTAGCCCATAAAACATCTGGCCTGACTGTTGATTACCATGGTTCCAAACTCACAAATAAACCTGATGAATTCTCTGCATGCTAGATCATGTCAGATTTCAGTAAATTGTCATCTTGTGACATGTAGTCAGCGCAGGCTACCCAACAGCAGTTCAATTGCAAAGAAAGTAGTGCACAAAAGGAAATTAACTGAACTCTCCCAACGTGCTGAATTCCTCAAAGTAAGTGCCATTCTTTCTAAAACAAACAGACGCAGGGTGATGACGTGAGTGGACAATAATGAAACGTAGAAGGAGTTTAAGTCAATTTGCTCATTTAGTTCATTCTGTGTCTTTTCTTAATAAGAAATAGAGGAAGCTGGGGGAGCATATATCCCTATATAAGAAATTAGGAAGTACCTTTTATTTATTTTTCCTTCTCATAATACAAAGAGAAAAGAACATTGCTCTAGCTTTTCTTAACATTTGTTCTTCCTTGCAATCTCTGGAATTCCTACTGTGAGCCAGAATGCTGACACAATTAGCATGCACACTTTTGTCCTACATGGTCTCACATTTTATTAAATTAGTAAGTGTCATGATTGGATTGCGCTATTTGTCTCTCTGGAAAATGTCTTTCTTTTCCTCCTCATCTCCTCCTTCATTTATACTTGTCCTAATGCTAATTCCCATTTCTATTTAGATCTCGGGTTTTAATCCAAGGTTGAATAGACACTGGTTAAGATTTGTGTTTTTTAAGTTGTTAGGAAGAGCCGTGGGCCAGGAAGAGGAGGGGAAGAATTAGAAAGACTGGAATGGCAGAACGGAAGAGGGTTCCATTGCCGACAACCGCCTATTGACCTCCAAGTCTCTCCTCAGCGCTATCTTGAGCCATAAATGTAATTATGGCTGTTAGTGTGACATCTTTTAGAGAAGTGCATAGGAAATGGAGCTAACCAAAGAAGCCATATTTGTGGTTAAGAGAAGAAAGAAGCCACCTATGCCTAGGAACAGAGAGGGATGATTTTTCTGAGCTTTGCATTCAGAGCAACCTGACCAAGTTCATCAAGTGCGTTCATACAAAAAGCTTTATATGCTCTTGGAAATCAGCTGAGGTCCAGGAGTTTGTTTTTCCAAGATACGAGCAACTGGACTGCAACTCAAAAGATCATCTAGACCTCGTAAGATGTCTGAAACTTGAAATTCATTTTTCAATAAAAATACAGTTAAAAGTTAAGTGGGTTTTTTTTTTTTTAGGGTTTGTATTGCTGAGAAGATGTAAATTCTCTCTTTTTTTAAATTATTATGTTCAGTTAGTTAAGTTCTTATTTCAAGTGTTGCAGGTTGGGTGCACTGGGAGACATGGGTGTTCTGTTGGAAATTAGGACTACAACGCACATTTGTGGAGGAGGAGTGAGAGCAGCAGGGCAGGACAGAGGGAGAACTGGAATTGTGGTCACAGCAAAGACCTCAGCTGATCTCCTGGGGAGCTATGGAGCTGGAATGGCTTTTCAGAATGATCTCATGGAGACAAGGGGTGGGACCTTGTACCTTCACACTGATCAGTCATTGGGCGCAAGCTGACCTTGAGGAGAGGGCATGATTTGGGTGAAATGATCTTTGCCCAGGGCCAAATTCCAAAGAGGGACGTCATTGGAAGCCACCACCAGAGCTAGGGAAATGAGTGCTTCGCGATGAAAATGGAGTGGAAGGCGATCTGAGCTGCTGACCACAACATCCACTATACTAACCCACAAAAGTGGATTTCATCCTTCACATACTTGCACTGTCATAGTAATGATACTATCCTTGATACATGTGGGCCACGTAAGAAGAGAAGGAGCTAGCATTAAGCAAAATTTCAAAGAAAGTAACAGCCATCATCGTCATCCTTCCACTTCCTTCTATGCACTTCTTCCTCATGACCACTTAGGGACTCATTCCTCAGGAAGTAGGTTCTCAATGTCCCAGACTACTTTCCCACACCCTGTACCTCACATACACATGGCAGCATTCCACTCTTACTGACTCTATCGCATACTGTGCTCCAGCTCTAAAATCTCCAACTTCCATTTCATACTGATACTTGTCAATTCTCTCATGTAGCACAACGGAGTTCAAAGTGGAGGCAGTTGTACTGGTGATATCCACCAGAATGTATGAAAGCCTGATCGGCTTTCTTCCTCTCACCAACATCCCTATTTAAAAAAAAAAAAAAAGCTGTGGGGGCGCCTGGGTGGCTCAGTCAAGTAACTGTCTGCCTTTGGCTCAGGCCATGATCCCAGGGTCCTGGGATTGAGTCCCGTGTTGGGCTCCCTGCTCAGCAGGGAGTCTACTTGTCCCTCTCCCTCCCCACTGCCCATGCTCTCTCTCACTCACTCTCTCAAATAAATAAATAAATAAAATCTTAAAGAAATTGAAAAAAAAAAAAAACAAAAGAAGAAGCTGTAGGAAACCTGACCGAATCCCCAACTGATAGAATTTCAGGTAGTATATAATTAAGGGAAATAAAGATATGAGATTTAGGAGCAGGAATTTATCAGCCCTTGAGTTAGCCTTCCTAAACTGATTCCATTTAGAAGTACTTTAAAGCTCTTCTAAGAAGACTTCACTCAAATCTCATCAGAAATATGGCTGCCTTTCTCTTAAATTCCTAAGAAAAGATAATCCTTTAGCTTGTAGACTTGTAGTTGAGAGTCATGGTAGCTATTTTTTTGTTTTGTTTTGTTTTTATTTAAATTTCAGTTAGTTAACATAGAGTGAAATATGAGTTTGAGGTGTACAATATAGTGATTGAACCCTTCTATACAGTGCCCTGTGCTTATTGCAACAAGTGCCCTCCTTCATCCCTATCACCTACTTGCCTCCACCCCTCACCCACCTCCCCTCTGGTAACCATCAGTTTCTTCTCTAAAGTTAAGAGTTTGTTTCCTGGTTTGCCTCTGTCTGTCTTTTTCCCCTTTGCTCCTTTGTTTTGTTTCTGAAATGACACTGATGTGATTCCACACGTTGATACATTATGTTACACTCCCCATTAAGTGTAGCTTCCATCTGTCACCATATAACACTATTGCAATCCCATTAATTATATTCCTTATGTTGTACCTTTTATCCCCTTGACTTAATTCATTCCATAACTGGAAGCTTGCACCTCTTCGCCCATTTTGCCCATCACCTTATACCACTGCCCTCTGGCGACCATCAGTTTGTTCTCTGTACTTACAAGTTCTGTTTCTGTTTTTTTGTTTGTTTATTCATTTTTTGGGTGATATTGATAGTATTTTATCCTTCACAGAATCATCGGGGTTTTTACACACAAAGCTCAGTGGTTTTAGTGACAAAAATATATTCTAGCAAGTTCAGTATTAAAGACTGCACTCAACTTGTGCTAGTAATTCATCTACAATGAGAAGTCAGATGACAATTCTGTTGTAGACCTAATTAAAAATGTTGTTGAGGAAATTGATTTTTAAAAGCCTAACCTTTCCCCTTGCCTCTTCAATTTTTAAACACATAAAAATACGAGAAGAGATTAATTTCCACTGTTCCACATATGCTATTTTATTTAAAAATTTCAGGAAGAATATGATTCAATTTCATCTAAAAGAGAATTATAAAATCAACCAAAAATAACACACCAGTGATTTTAATTAATATTCACCCACAGAGTCCTTTATGCTTGCATCCTTTTGTTCCATCACATATCTTTTTGGTTTAAAAATAATTGCACAACTTTATATCTTTTGAGGATATTGCAAGAGTAGCAAAATCTCACAGCACAATTCATTCATTGTTTAATATAACACACATTTATTAAGTGCTTATGTATTCTTTGGGGGGCTGTCAATATTAGAACAACCCTATGCTAGACATAATTACAGCATCAAGTTGGGTAGCTGGGGTCATGGTAAAGATCACACTCAGCACTTTGGAGAAAAAAACAAATATCTAAGCAAAACTAGGGCAATTCTCTAGGTTAACTATATACAGGCTTCATAGTATAGGAATAACTAATTCCAAAGTTCTTCTATGAGTATGGTCAATGGAAATCACTTTCTCTCTAGTTTATAGTCAAAATCATAAACCTCTGTCACCGGCCCTTCTTCTGACTTAATAACATTTATTGAGTAGTTTATATACAGGATAATTTTATTCACCAGTCACTATAGGCAAGGTCCCCAGGCCCTACCAGTTTTTCAAAAAAACTCTCGGATTTATTAGCAACGTTAAAGATAAAAACTTTTGGCACCCAATGAAGAAGGGAAAACTTCAAATCGGGATTATTAAATGCTTAATTAAACGTTCACAAAATATAGCATTAAGCCAACTGTATTAATTATTAAATTTAGTATTCGTAAAAATTTAATTTCACTTGAAAAAATTTATGGGCTAGGTCTTCTCATTTAGAAAAAATTTCCAACTGTGGATAATGATTGCAGAGAAATCACAATCAATAAGTAAATGAATAATTTGCAGGTAAATAATTTCTCCATGCAAAATTACCTAAAAATTCTTTTAAAATGTCGAGTGAAAAAAATAAAATAAAATGTAGAGTCTTTGGGCCCCACAAATGTATTAAAATTATCCTGTATGCAGGTGCAAAGCACTGTTCTAGATAGCTTACATAGATTATCTAAATTGGTCATACCACTTCAATTTAATTCAATTTGAAGAACCTTTGCTGAACATGTATTAGAATTGCAGAACAAGCTCTCAAGGTGTATACATTATCTAAATTGAACTTCATAAATTCTTCTCAATTCAGTTTAACAGCAATTTCTTCTCTGCTCCGTGTCTGGTGCTATGCTAGCTATTCTGGGTACAGAAATAAAGTGGTTATACACCCTCCCCTCAAGGAGCTCAAAGATCAACAAGAAATGCAGATGAGCAAGTAAAAATGTGTATGAGAATGTGGTAAGTGTTATTTTTTAGGTAAGCATGGTGGTCTGTGACATCATCTAGGAAGGAAACTTATTCCAGATTTGGAGAAACAGAATCGGCTTCATGGAGGCAGTCACCTCTAACATTGAAACCAGTGGGATAAATTGAAGGTAGTCAAGGAAAAGGGGTGAAGAGGTGTTTGAAATTTCCAGAAAGAAGGAGAAAGAGCACATGCCAGTCAACAGCAAGGGAGAAAATGGTACATGGAGATGACTGAATGATCAGTAAGAAGATGTGCTTTCCATGAGAGACTGTGGACTCTGAGCAACAAACTGAGGGTTTTGGAGGGGTGGGGGTGGAGGGTTGGGTGAGCCTGGTGGTGGGTATTGAGGGCACGTATTGCATGGAGCACTGGGTGTGGTGCATGAACAATGAATCTTGGAACACTGAAAAAAATAAAATTAAGATGTTAAAAAAGGTGTGCTTCTGTGCCCTCTAAATAGATACAAGAAGTGCTGACCATATGACCAAAGGCAAACAGAAATCTCCAACAACCCATCAAAAGATTTTTGCATCAAAAACTGCCTTTGATCCAACAGAACTCAGCCTGTAAAAGAAAAGCTGTCAAGGGGCACCTGGGTGGTTCAATTGGTTACATGTCACGGACTCCTGGTTTTGGCTCAGTTCAAGATCTCATGGATTGCTAGATTGAGCCTGAGTCAGCCTCCACACTGAGCTTGGGATTCTCTGCCTCTCCCTCTGCCTTTGCTACCCCCTCCTCCACTTGTGCTCTCTCCCTCTCAAATAAATAAATAAAATCTTAAACAAAAGAAAAGCTGTCAAAATCTGCATTAAGCAAATGATTTCTGAATCAAGAAACTAAGGTCTCCACCCATATATTCAACTTTATGCCTTCTCAAAATGTCAGTTGTTATGTAAACATGACCTTTGAAAGAAACGATTTGACTAAGGATTTCAAAATCGTTCCGTGAAACCATGATCCAGCTGCATCATCGGAATGAAAGTGAATGGCCCATGCAGAGCCACTAATATGAGCCATTAGCCATATTGTGCCTTCAGGAGAATTATATGACCTTCCAAAGTCGATTTGAGGGCTTAAATGTTCTAGGGACCCATCATGTAAAGTATAACTGACAAACAGCTTGTCTAAGGCAATAGGGGCCCACATTCTTAAAAACAAAACAAAACAAAACAAAACCGAAAAACTTAGGTGGTGATATCTCATAAGAACCAAGTTGTTTGTATTACAATTTCAGGTTACCAAATAGCAACTTGAAATAAATGTGATTAATAAATGACTGCTGGAAGACAGTTCTTCATGGGTCCATCGCATTTCTGTATGTCCTTAGAACAGGGGAACTGATTGCCTTTGATCTAAACTAGCCTTTCAAATACGTGGGTTTAGCAAATATATTTAGAAGATATAGTGTCTCTCTCCAAAGCAAAGGGCAGGTTTGTTTACTCTCCAGTATCACAAAGATAATGTCTTCTTCTAAAGCAAGCTGGGGCAGGTTTGCTTGCAGCCAATTATAAATGATTAGGGCTTCCTAAGCTTGAGGTTCCTCTGGTGTGATGTAAAGTCACCACATGGGCCACCCTGCATTACTCGTGTGGTACTTGTGGGGAGGGCAATGGGAACTGAGGTGAACATGATGCTCACACTGCCTCCTGTACCTCGACTTAAAAAGTCTTTTGTCTCTAACCAGGAATCTCATGTCTTCTGTCAGCATCGTCTGACTGTAGCAAGCTAACTTGTTAGCTTGCAAACAGAGTGAAATCTCTGACACTTCACCATTTTCAGTAATGACCTTTTCACTTTCATGGGTTTGATAACAAATCCGTATTGATGGGATTTATATAGATACCAATTTATTTAAAACTTTTACTCAGTTTAAATAGGTTAAACCTTTGCCTGAGCTGAACTTTCTGACATCACAATTTGCAAATGATCCTTCTCTAATAAAATTAGATATTCATTATAATCAGACAAATTCATTTCTGCCTGAGATAATTCATAGTTCATAGCAATATTGTGAAGTAGTGGTTCACCAAGACTAAGTCGTAATATGAGAATTGACTTGTTTTCTCCTGCCACAGGATTCTTGGGGTTAGATATTAGAATGATTCATAAAATACTTCTTGAAATTTAATTTCTACTCTTAAATAAGGTTAAACCACGACTATAATCAAGTTCTAAAATTTTATGGGATTTTTTTTTCCCCTGTGGTAAATCATGGGATTCTGAAAAACAAAAACAAATTAACCCAAGCTCCGATTTTTTTTTCCAAATTTCCAGTCACTACAGTTAACTTGTTTTCCAAATTGACTTTAATACCTTAAATGTATGCATCAAGCATTAACTGATCTGAGGCATTCTGTTGCATTCTGAAGCATATAGGCACACTATTGTGGGTCCCAGCAATGGTATCAGACTTCAGTTTGTGTTACAGAGTGGCTGCACACCGAAATGGCTGCATTGTCATTATCATTACCTCAAGCAGGATGAACAGCCGTGGGAAAGCAGCCAACAACTCATGGTAGAATAAAATCTTAATAAAGGATTCAAAATGTGCTTCTAGAAGGCTACTGACCCTGTAGCTAATAAGTACCCTCACAACTTTAATTCTGACCTTCTTTCTGATAATTGAGTTGAAATCTAATTTTGAAAATGACACAAAGTGGGCTAAGCACATAGAAATGTTAAAAACACCTAACACCAATAAGGTGTTCATTATTTCATATCTAAAAAGCTGCTAATAAAAAGAACTTCAGTCCAATCACTTTATGAAAAACCTGAAATGTTTAACTTCCAATATTTCACTCATTAAATATGCCTACCTTTCTTTTATATAGCAATTAGCTTTGTTTTAGTTACTTTGAAAAAGTCTATATAGACCAAAGCTGAAATCGTTTTTAAATGACTTTTCAATTGGGAACACAATTATGTTATTTTGAATTGAAGCAAATTTTCTCATCTCATTACCTTTGTTTAAAAAAAAATATTGTAGGCTATCTCGAAAAATAATTACTTAGCTTTTTGACACAAGTAGTTTGAATTTAAAATTGGCCCAAGGGTATGACAACCTTTGAGGTTAGGTAAACGTACCGGATTTCTTTTCTAAACAAATGGTCCACCATTCATATAAACATACTAAAGGTACAACTCTTAGGTCAATAAGCTAGTTTAAGATTTTACAAGTAAGTATATTATGATAGTATGAGTTAAAAATGTAAAGAAGTACAACTAAAGGGGTCCCTGGGTGGCTCAGTCAGTCAAGCATCCAACTTTAGGTAAAGTGATGATCTCAGGGTTGTGGGATCAAGCCCCACATCGGACTCCACACTGAATGGGGAGTCTGCCCCTCCTTCTTCCTCTGACCCGCCCCCCCCACACTTGTGCTCTCTCTCTCTTTTTCTCTCTCTTTCATAAATAAATCAGATCTTAAAAAAAAAAGTACAACTCAAGTGGCTGAATTCCACGAAGTAATACATTTTATTTGCAATACATAATAATATATTTTTTCATTCATTCATCAGTTATTTACTGGGCATCTACTGTATGTTGGAAACTATACGAAGCTTTGAAGATATAGATGTGAATAAGACACTGAAGGAACCCTATAATCTTCAAGGGGCTGGTAGAGATTAGGACAATGATAGAAGTATGATAAAAACATGCTATGAAACATTGAGTAGGGGCACCCAACTCAGTCAGAGGTAATCAGATGAATGGTTTCCTCGGCTGAGTTGTCCAGGAGGCAAGAATGGAGAAGGATGTATAAGAGGGTATCCACACAAGAAAGACTTGAGAGTCTAGCTTATCTGGCAAAGTAGAGGTGAAGTTACTCATAAAAAGTAGGAGGCAATGTGTTGTTTATTAGGACCCTCCACAGAATGGCGTTAGCTAGGGATGTCAAAGAACTGTTAATCCTTTACCAAAAGAGACCATGTCTCAGTCTGGAGACTATGATTATTTTTACAGAGTATATTTGCCAGTGCTCGTTAGACTGTTCTTAACTGTTTTAAAATTGAGTCCATTTAAATTAAAGAGGATCTACCTCATAGAGTTGTAAGAAAGAACTCCACAAAGAGAAGGACTATCGCAATATGAATTATAATGCATTTAATGTTTCCAGGTTTGCTTCCATCTTTTTGATGTGTGACCTTGCACAGATCATTTCACCTCTCTGCTACAGATGTCATTGATAATTTGGGAATAATATCACAAATGTTACAAAAATGTGAGGCTTCATAAAGCACTCTGAGAGGCTCCTACAAAGGGATTATAGATGCGTAAAGTGCATTATGATGACAAGAACTAATAATAAATTGTTGCTTGGCTCTTTGCATACTAATTAGAAGTGCAACCTGCTCCAGAATATTAGAGGAGTTGCAACTAAGTTGAGGATTCAGTTTCTCATCCCACTGTGGCTTATAAATAGGGTGATCACATAATTTTTGTCCAAACTGGGACATTGTTGATAGGGAAAAAGTGTACTAACCAGATGGGATGCTCAGACGACAGGCATAAATGAGGATTGTCCTAGGCAAGTCGGGTTGTAGAGTCACCCTCTTTACATACCTACCCCTTCATTGTTTGGATACACTAGCATCTTTTATAAAAGCTCAGGGTCCTCTCTGGGAAATTCTGAGCGTGATGGTTGCCATTTGTGAAACAGGCCATGACAGTTATCAAAGCAAGTGCGATGTAACTATGAACATATTAACAGAGGCACAAGTCTAGTGGAGGAATATTATTGCACTCTCCACCCTTTTTTGAAATGGAGCTCTCATAGCTACAGAGCCTCTAATTATGCGTGCATCTCACCCTCATTCTCAGAAAAGTCCCTGACCTACCAGATGCACTCACGGCATTAACATAACGCATTGGTTCTGCTCTCTGTATATAAAACTGTGGCATATTTGAGCTCTGGGTTATGCAAGTCATTTCACATTTCTGAGCTTCACTTGCCCCATATGAGAGTCCAAATGTTATCTAAGTTTCCTTATGGCTCTGATAATGCTGGATTTTATGTTTTCTTTGTATGTAAGAATGAGAAAGAATATAAATGAAGAAATTGTGTGTGTGTGTGTGTTCTGTTTTAGCTTGCAAATTCCTAGAGGTTGAAGACATTGTTTTTCTCACTACTTTTCCTCTCTCCCCCCAACAGACACACACATTTGTACATACACACATACCTCATTCATTGTTACATAGAAGCAGCAGCAAAGAGAAAAGGCAGGGTAGCAGGAAGTAGTGTTGAAGAGGTGAAAGGGCTGTATAAAAATAGAGGAAGGAAGGAAAAGAAGATTGGGAGGGGAGGGGAGGGAGGCAGAGCCAGGCACAGTGCAATGGGCAGCGTGCATTGTCACATACGTTCATGATTGCTAGTCATGATCATGGGTTGTGAAGGCAAGAAGAAAGACATGCTTTTAAAAGTGATTTCCATTTTACATTTTCAATCTGTAAAAAAAAAGTTTAATAATATGCAATCAGTCAATAATTTGCAAGATCATTAAACTCCTACAATAGAAGGAAAGAAGTCGTTAAGTCTTACAGACCTTCTTGGTGGCGATTCTCAAAAGAAGAAGTAATAGAAGTTGGTTACTAGGTGCAGCAATCCCCGAACTCAAGTTCAGAAGATGTCTCTCACTGGTGTTCTCTCAGGATAACAATAGGGCTGGGGCAATTCGAGTCATGGGCTCATTCAAATTAGAATGATCTTATTTCTGTTCCAAGAGCACAGCTTTCATGTAATACAAAATCATAGGACATAGGAAATGATATATAATAATATGATTGGATCCCAGAGATAAGCGCATTTCATTTCCTTGTTTCCAGGCTAACCATTCACTATTGTTTGAATAGAGCTGATAAATGCAGACTAATGAGCCTTGAACTGAAGACCTAAAGGTAGAAGACTGTTTTGGTGTTGAAGCATGCTAATTAAGAAGCAGCAAAGTGGACACATGAAATCTTAAGTCTGCCCCACATCACTAGCCGGATAATGTAGCAAACAATGCTTCAAACTAAGTATCAGGATATCCATAACTTATACTTGGTTCCTTCATTTAGTCAAGAAGCATCTACTGAAGACCTAATATGTGCCAGACATTATGTCTTGCATTAGGGAAATAAAAAGTAATGGGGTTTGACTAAAACATAGAATGAATGGAATGGGGTTGGGAAGGGAATAAAAAGCTGGCAAGAGTATAAATCAGATGGTGCAGACTTCTGTTTAAGGAGTTGAGGGTTTATCCTGAGAGAAGCAGGGTGTTACCGAACTATGTTTAAGCAGATAAGTGACACTCACTTTTGTATATTCGAAGATATTTCTCCAGGTAGAGTATAGAGGAGGTATGGGGGTAGGGTCTCATATTGTATGCAAGAAGGCCAACTAGTAAGTGATTGCAGTGGTACAAGCAAGCGATCATAATGGCCTGGACTAGTTCTCACAGATCTTGCTGAACAACTGGATGTTTGGGGAGGGTGTGGGCAATAAGGGAGAAGAAAGGGTCAAGAGTGAGTCCCAGGTTTCCTGTTTGGTCAACTGGGTTCAGTATGCGAAGCCACATACTGAAATAGGGTACAGAGAAAGAGAAGTTTCTGGTGGAATGACAAGTTCGTTATTGGACATACTGACACTGGTGTCTCTGAGACACTGAAAGAGAGATGTTGAGTAGATATTCAGATATAGGGAAAAAGTTCACAACTTAAAATGGAGATTTGGAAGCCATCCATAGAGGGATAGATTACCAAAGAGCACTGTGTAGACTGAGAAGAGAAAACAGGCACGTCACAGTCTGAAGAACACCAGCATTTAAGAGATATGCAGAGGAAAATCAACCTACAAGAGAAACTGAGAAAGAGCTAGAGGAGAAGCAGGTGAGCATGGTGTTACAAAAATCCAGAGAAAGGAGTGCTTCAAAAAGAAGTGAAGGCAATACTTTCACACACTTGGACAGGTCAATTTTCCCTTCTTGACCTTGCTATCTCTGTACAATAAGAAGATTGGACTGATGTATATTAAAAGTCATACCAGATCTGATCTCTTACTACTTCATAGGAGATCTGAAATGTCTCCCCTTATTTTGATTAATGGGGGGAAGAGCATTTTTTCCAAGATTAGCCCCCCAAGAAAAAGTCCTGAAGCCTTGCCATCAGTTTAATCAAAGCTTTTACATCAAGTAACAATGACTACAATGTCCTTGACCACCTACTAAATCACAGGTGTTGCCCTGATTTCTTTTTGTACTTTAAGTCCCTCATTGCTCATAACAAATAACTATCCAGGAATGCCTGGGTGGCCTGGTTAGTTAAGCGGCCAACTCTTGTTTTTGGCTCAGGTCAGGAACTCAGGGTTGTGAGATTGAGCCCCATCTCGGGCTCCATGTTCAGCATGGAGTCTGCTTGAGATCTTCTCTCTCCCTCTCCCTCTGCCCCTCCCCTCACTTTCTCTCAAATAAATAAATCTTTTAAAAAAGAAATAATTATCCATATTTTACAAAGGTTAAAACCAAACTCTAGATAAAAGTTCACCAAAAGTTCACCGTGTTAATTTATGGTAGAAGTGAGATTTAAAATCAGGTCTACCTATTTCTAGCTATTTTCTTAGTGTGAAAAGTCCTGGAAACAACACCTCCTCATTTCCTGCATCTTTATCTGTTATGGAGAATATAAATTCATTTTTCCTTTAACCTACTGTCTGCTCACAGCCAGTCAGAATTTCTACTTAAAAAAAAAAAAAAATTAAGCCAGTCAAAAAATTGGTAAATTGTTGTTGTATTTTTTTATTTTGAAGATTTTATTTATTTATTTATTTGTTTGTTTGTTTATTTATTTATTTATTTAACAGAGAGAGAGAGCAGTGGACAGTAGAGGGAGAGGGAGAAGCAGGATCCTCGCTGAGCAGGAAGCCCGACCCTGGGTACCCTGGGACCATGACCCGAGTCGAAGGCAGATGCTTAACCGACTGAGCCACCCAGGGGCCCCAATAGGTTGACCATTTAACACAGGAAGATAGAGAAAATGTAAATCTGCCAAAAGGACATGAAGCAGGCAAAAAAGACAGAATTTAAAAAGAGCTCATGAGATATGAGGAGATGTCTTGAAAGACAGTGGCCCAAGAGCGAGCACAAGGCAGACTACCCTGATTCCTAATAGCATGCTCAGTTTTGGTTCTCAACCTTCTTAAGGCTGAAATGTATCTTTGACCTTGGTTCTTTGAAATAATGTTCCTTATATTTACTTACACTTGAGTTGGCTTCTATCGCTTTTTATCTGAAACTCCTTGCCTAGGATAATGAATTACAACTTTTCTGCCTGGCCTAGAGTGTAATAGCAACAATATGAATTTAAATGAAGGCTGACATACAAGGGGTATCTCAGAGGTACAGACAGCTGAAGGAATTGATCTCAGATTTGTGATCTCTTCAGCAGGCTGTAGTCCTTTCACAATATATGTATTTCTATTGTTGCGTGCTTAACAGTGGTCTTTGGCCATTTCTCCTTTGGGCTTGTTACGGGGAAGGATTAAGTCTGTGGAATCTCTTCTACATGTAAATACACATCCTGCAAGGAGGGGTTCTGTAAAGGCCTGAATGTGCCTCTTTGGTATTGTGCTCACACAAAGCTGGGTACTCTATTTTGTGGTAATATCAGAGTATCCTACAGGATGCAGGAAACAGGAAGTCTTCCTTCATGGCCATGAGAACCCATGAAATCACAATCAAAAGAAGGAAGGAAGGAAGGAAGGAAAGGAAAGGAAAGGAAAGAAAAGAAAAGAAAAGAAAAGAAAAGAAAAGAAAAGAGAAAGGAAGGAAGGGAGAGAAGGAAAAAAAGAAAAGAAGAAACAGTAGCTTCACTCAGATTGATTGCCTAGGTCAATGCTTAACTTCATTTATGTGCATCATCAATAAAAGTGAGTTCTGACCCAGTGGCAATGAAAGCTCTGAGATAAATGAGGCGTCTGCCTATGTGTGAATCATAACCTGTTAAGTCTTTTGGAAACAGAAAGCTAACTTTCTCAAATATAAATATTAGTAGAAGTATTTCCTCCAACTTTTTTCATTCATTTGAGATGCTGCATTGGGGTAACTGGACTTTTAGTTAAGCCTATTTAACTATTGTGCCTTGATGTTGATTTGCTGTGTATGTTTCTCTCTTCCACGTAAGACAACAACAAAATTAAAGAAAGAAAAATGAAAATAATCCCCGGAATAAGAAAAAAATGGAGTGACAAAGTAATAAAGTTTACCGTTTCCCAGAGCCAAGTTCACTTTGAACTTCCTGCCCTTCAAATCTTTTTCATCCCTATGGGCCTTCACTGGATATAGAAGCCATTAATCAGACCTTAGCTCCTTGGTACCAGAAACAATGCAATTTTGGCCCCCAGCCAGACAGAATACAATCTGACCTATACTGGCCAGTCGGTCTCTTTGCCACTCTCCATGCTGGAAATAATGGGGTCAGCTTGACTGGGGACACGTGGGGTGATCTACTGAAATTGGCAATGGGAAAAAGGGAGCCACTTCTTCCTCGTTTGGCCTCCCCAGAAACCTTCCAGTGGGGCACAAAGGTTACAACTGGAAGAACTCAGGGTAGCTAGAGGAAAGTGAACAGACCACACAATGTCTGCAGGAGCATCTCATTCTCATTCACATCAGTCTGTCAGGTGTGTTAGAAGCAAGTGTCTGAGAAAATAATTCACTTCTTCTTTCTATCTCTCCCTCAGTGGGAGTTGTTCAATGCGCCATGTCCCCAGCCTTGGTTGCCACAATCAAGTCCTTCAGTTAGACTGGCACAACCAAACACCCCTCCCCTGCCCTCCCACCTGCCTGCCTGCCTCAATTATTCTAGAAGCCTTCGGTGGAGTCTCCCTGTCTAGCGTCTCTCCTGCCCCAATCAATCTTGTTTGCTATTGTTATATTTCATTTTCCCTAATGTTATTTCCTTTACATTTATCTCATCTGAAATTACCTAAAACAGATTCTTCTCATCCACTGAACCAATTGAATTTCTTCCCCTGCTTCCTTTCCCTAGACTGCCTTCCCGCCCCCACCACACCCTGCACCCACCACTGTTTTTCCCATCTGCCTTTTATAATTTCACCATCAGCCTTCCCCTTACAGACAAACAGGTGCCTTGCTTATAGTAGAAATAGGGCAGGTGTGGACCAGAGGAGCTCTGCGAGGCATTTTCATTCTTTTTTAAATCTCCATCTTTAAAATAGAGGCTGAATCCCGATCAAAATTCCACCAGTTTTTTTCAAAGAGCTGGAACAAACAATCCTAAAATTTGTATGGAACCAGAAAAGATCCCGATTGCTAAGGAAATGTTGAAAAAGAAAAACAAAGCTGGGGGCATCACATTGCCTGATTTCGAACTTTACTACAAAGCTGTGATCACCAAGGCAGCATGGTACTGGCACAAAAACAGACACACACCAGTGGAACAGAATAGAGAGCCCAGAGATGGACCTGCAACTCTGTGGTCAAATAATCTTCAACAAAGCAGGAAAAAATATCCAGTGGAAAAAAGACAGTCTCTTCAATAAATGGTGCTGGGAAAACTGGACAGCTATATGTAGAAGAATGAAACTTGACCATTCTCTTACACCATACATGAAGATAAACTCGAAATGGTTAAAAGACCTCAACGTGAGGCAGGAATCTATCAAAACCCTAGAGAAGAACATAGGCAGTAACCTCTAGGACATTAGCCACAGCAACTTCTTTCAGGACATGTCTCCAAAGGCAAAGGAAACAAAAGCGAAAATAAACTTTCGGGACTTCATCAAGATAAAAAGCTTCTA
>CM052801.1:74868807-74909791 GCA_028533885.1 Nasua narica | reverse complement strand
TGAACCAGGAGAGACTGTGGACTCTGAGCAACAAACTGAGGGGTTTGGAGGGGAGGGGGTGGGGAGTTGGGCGAGCCTGGTGGTGGGTATTGAGAAGGGCACGTATTGCATGGAGCCCTGGGTGTGGTGCATAAACAATCAGTAACACTGAAAAAATAAAATAAACATATTTGGGGAAAAAAAGAAATAAAAAAAAGTAAAATAGAGGCTGAGCAGAAGGGAAGTATTGAGGAGGAAAGGACAGCGAAGGAGGCAAAACACTGAGACAAATCCTGGCCGGACTGAAGCCAGCTTCCGGACTTCCTCCTGCTACCCAGCGATTGTCTCCCACCCTCTCCATGGTTGCTATGGCCACTGGGCAAAAGACGGTGTTTATGAAACACCAACTATAACCCATACTTCGATGCCACGAAGTGCCACGCATTGACGCCTAATGGCCTTTGAGGCTGGGACTGGAGCCCTCTACCTTACACACAAGGAAAGTAAGGGACTGTCTCCGAACCCGGTGTCCTTCCCCTTACTGTGCTCTCTTCTTAAAGGAGATAACATGAAATTGATCTATATTGATGAGATTCCCCTCCCCCACCCATCCTCCTCTTCAAGGGAACTGTGTTAAGAAGGGAAGGTCATGAAGGTAAATTTTTGTTTCCTTCTCAGTAGCGCGTATAGAGGTCCTTCCCTGGCTCAGAAATCAGGGAACAGAGGTACTCACAAATTGTTATCCGTAGCCACTTGGAGCCCACAAATAACACTTGTGAGTAAAATCAAAATACAATGATTACTTTTAAAATCGAAAATGTAAATGAATTTTCATTAAATGCAATTACTTAAACATTTAAATCTAAACTGTAATGCATTGATAGAAAAAGATTTAAAAGGGCTATTGGAGGTTATCTGATCATCAATGGTCTGTAGAATCTTCTCACCATTTCTTGCATAGTAAGTGAGCATGGCTGTTCTCTTCCGTATTAAGTCCTACTTCCCCACCATATTGAGCCCATCGGTTTCTCACTCCAGATTTTCTTCTGTTGATGCAGCTGAAGGAAGTATTGCTTCTCCAGCAGCCACATCAAATTACTGATGCATATTGAATTTAAAAATCAGGCAAAAGCAGGAAAGAGATTTTCGTGTACTGCTGTTAAGTCCCACTTCTTGCGGTGCCTACTGACACAGCTGGGCTGCCTTCTTGCATGAGGGGTTGTGGTCATCATATCTCATGGTTATCTCTGCGAAAAAAATCTCTTGCTTCATTCAGCCGATGAAGACACTAGTTAAGGATGACACTCAGTTTTCTGGCTTTGGGAACTGGGCAAGGCAGTTCACAGAGGTAGGGAAACTCAAGCAGGAGAGCAGCTGGACGGTGCAAGAATTGCATTTATTTTGAATGTGTTGAGCTCGAGCTTTCTGGGCAAATCCAAGTGTAGAGGTTTGGGGCTCTGATACAGCTCTAGGAATCATGAGCTAATTGGTAGGAATGTAAGCAACAGATATGTAAGCAACATAATCTTAGATCAAAGGCTTAGGAATATGACATTTGGGATTTAGTTTATATTGGCATAGGGAAGTGAAACTCAAAGTTGCAAGGAGT
Organism: Nasua narica; assembly: GCA_028533885.1. Lineage (NCBI taxonomy): Eukaryota > Metazoa > Chordata > Mammalia > Carnivora > Procyonidae > Nasua > Nasua narica. The sequence goes on along the minus strand of CM052801.1, from coordinate 74,908,203 downwards.
AGTCAGACATAGAAAACATTCTATAGATATATGGAATAAGAGTATTTAAAAAAGTAATGAAGTAATCAATTGTGTCACAGGCCACAAAAGGATAGCTGGGAAGAGGAGTGAAATACTGTGATGAGGGTAGTCTATGCCTAGACACTTTCCCCCATCTCCCTTAGCAAGGAAAGAAATGGCCTGATAGAACTTTTCTTGGTGACCTCATGGTGAATTAGAAGGATCATTGCTTTCTCTAATAAGAGCTTATAAACTACCCCTTTTGTAACCCCTTCTAAAATCATGCACAACTCTGAACACATATCCACTGGTCTGTAAAGGACCCACATTCTTCTCCTTATTAACAATTGGAATGCTAATCCCATGTTCAAATCTTTCAGTATGTTTTCCCATTCTTGATAATCAACAATCTTATCCATAAAATCTCTCAGAACCCTGGTGTGTGATACCTCTGGACCATGAGTTGTACATTTATTTAGAAGAAAGAAGCGTCCTTCAAAAAAATTTCCCCACATTTCCTGGATTTCTCTTCCCCCTTCCCAATAGTCCTTCTACCATTTCTATAAAAAGATTATTCCCTTCCACTAAAGGACATGAGCAAAATAGTTTGACTTTTAAAAAATCAAATGCTTTCAAGGTAATCTAGTTAATTTGTCAGTAGAATAATGCCAGTGGGTTTCAAAACTAAAGGTAATGATATATTCAAGTTCATTCCTAATAACCTGCAAAGAACTATTGATACTCATGTTCTGTTAGCTATAATAGGGACACACGCCTAATTCTATTCAAATTACCTTGAAACTTTACTGCATCATATCTTCAGACAGCAGATTTTTATCATGCTTAATCTAATTAAATCCTTAAGCATTCTCATAAAGTATAAGCTATAAAACCGGACTGCACCTTTACCTATAAAGCTTAAAGAAAGAGCAATCCTATTTTAAGGCAAAATTGCAGATTAACACAGAACTCACAGATGTGAATAAGAAGAGAAGCCAGTATCTTTCTTGCCAGTTCCTTCTGGCTCTTACTAGAAGACTCTAGTTGCCACTTCTGGGAACTCACTCCTTATTTCATACCCCTTTGCATGTACCAAAAAAACTGTCTCTCCTCATGCCACAATTTTCTTCCATTTCAGGAGTCTAAAGTCATGTTTCTGGTTTCTCTTGTTGTTAACTCTGGCTTGCTAAAATCCCCCAAATCTTTCTCCCCCCACCCCCCTTTGCTCGACCAATATCTACTCATCCCCTCCTCCTCCCTCCCTTTCTCCTCCTCCCTTACATACGGTTGTCGGAAAATCACCACAAAGAGATCCAGCTGGATGAATCATCCTTTAGACACACCACTCTTCTCAGAGGCACAGATCTTTTGAAAGCTGATGGGGACATCTGTCTTCACAGCAATTCAGGAGTTAATCCTCGACCAAACAACCCTGGGAAGTAATTCAGAAGTACAGGGTTCATTTTTTGTTTTCTTCCAAAAACTGTAGGGAAATGTGGAACACAGTATCTACATATCGCTATATTGAAAACTCCAGAGATCCCTCTCTTCTCGAGGCAGATGGAGATCCCACTCTATCAAAGGTTTTGTCTGTTGGCTCTTAATGAGGCTGGTGTTCCTGACTCTTAAGAGTAAGAAAGAGAAAGGTAAGAATTTTGCTGATTCACAGCTTTCTGGTCTTTCTTCTGCTCTGGGCCTGTTTTTAGGGGCTCATATGTTGTTTAGTTTTAGGTAGTTAGTCTCAAATGTAATCAAATTTGTATTCTCCAAACTTTCATGTTTCACTCTCAGATGACTAACTCTTTGAAAGTCATTTTCAAGATCTTGAATGATAAAACACCTAACTCTCCTGATGGCACCAAATCCCAGAAAAATCTAAACGAGTTGAAAAGAGTTCTACTTCGTTACAGATTCTATGGAAGATGAATAAAAGAGGCTTTAAGTTATGCTCAGCAGGGAATTTAAATAGTGTCTTAAAATTAATCACAGAAGATTGTTTAAAGCCTTCAGATTTTTAAAAGTCAAATAAGAAATAAATGTTGCACAAGTAATAAAGGAGTCATGATTTTAATTCTTATTTTTAATATTTTTGGGAAAGAAAGTCCCAGACCAACCATTATATAAAAACATTCACCATGACTAATATTTCTGGTCATTAAAGATCAAAACTATTTTATATAAAAATGTTTAAAAACTACTGATTTTGACAATGGATCATTTTGTATAATAAAACCAACTTGCATCTGTACAGCATTTGTGAAGGGCTTTCTTTTTTTCTCATTTTCCATTTACATAGATGCTTGTGGATGAGTACAGATGCGGAATGAAAGCAGAGAGGTTATGTGAATTTGCTTAAGGTCACGCAACAATTTCATAATATGGCAAGTTAAAAATTCATCCTGTTGGATTATTCACAGTTCTTTTGCTCCCTCTTCCTCTTCAAGAGAGGAATATGCCTCTTGGCCCCTTCTTCCTCTGCAATCTCAGGAGGGTCCAGCCTTGCCACAGAGGTCTTTAGGCTTTAGCAGTGTAGGATCCGAAGTAAAAGAAGATACAAACCAGGAGTGACTCTTAACTCTAGGAAACAAACTGAGGGGTGTTGGAGGGGAAGTGGGTGGGGGGTGGGGTAACTGGGTGATGGGCATGAAGGAGGCCACGTTGTGTGATGAGCACTGGATGTAAGATGCAATTGACGAATTACTTAACTCTACTTCTAAAACTAAAAATACACTACATGTTAATTAATTGAATTTAAATTTAAAAGAAAAAGAAAGAAAGAGGAAGGAGAGAAAGAGAAAGGAAGAAAGAAAGAAAGAAACTAAGAAAGAAAGAAACTAAGAAATTAAGAAGGAAAGAAAGATTAAAGGAAGATAAAAGGGGAGCTATAACTGATATTTCGAGCTGAAGGCTGAAGTTAATTTGCACGGAGTGGGAGAGTTGAGAGGAAATAGATATAAGAAGAGCCAAGATATCAGACAAGTGTATAGGACAGGAAGAAACAAAGATAATTTTAAGATCCATTTCCAGAGACTACGTGTCCCCTTAATAAGATTCAGGGGATACAAGTAAAGAGATGAATTATTGTTAAGTTGCTCTTAGTTGAATGGGCTGTGGTTCCGTGCACCCTTAACATTGTTCCAAAATTATACCGTGTGGTTGCATGTCTTCAAATGCTTCTTAGTAGTACATGTTTGGCTTTCACAATATTTTTTCCATTTTATCATAGTAACTCTATATCATGGAAGAAATCCCAAAGAATTTCCTTATAAATGCAGGAAATCCTTACTCTTCTTTGTTGCCTCATGAAAATGACATTTTCTATTAGAGATGACTGACTTATTAGAAGTCCAATGCGAAGGGATGAGAACTAGACTGGGAAGAGGGAAAGATTAAATTCATACTAGATACGTTAGCACATCTAAAGAACCCAACAACTCCTGTCAGATACAAGTAGGAAATTGATTTATGAAGCACTATCATTGGTTACTGGCACTAATCAATTAACTAATACACTGATTTGTTTATACATTCAACTAAGTTTTTAAGTAACAATTCAGATAAACTACATAAGGATACTTGTATTTAGGAGTTCCAAGTTGAATGAGAAGCAGGTGAATGGAGAGATGCACAGATAATTAAAATAATGCAATCTAATATACTTTATAGTAGAAGAACATATACATATATGCTATAGGAACTTGAAGCATAGCAAACTGAATAAGTAAAATAAAGGTATGCCTTACCAATGATGTATGAGCCTTACCAATGATGTAGCAAAACCAAGTAGATAAGAGAATGATGGAGAGAGTATACTCTATAGAATCGTGGCTCTGCCCAGCTATGCTGGCATGGTGTGTTCTGTAAAAATTGCATATGACTGGAGAGTGTCTGTGTTATGGAGAAGGATGGCAAGGATGATGTTAATAATCTGCAAGATGTAACGTTGGAAAGGTGGTTTGAAACCAGATTGAGAAGAGTTGCAAAATTTTGCAAGTATATGCATCTGCACATTTTCTTTCAAAAGGGTTCATAGCTTTTTGTAAATTGTCAAAGAGCTTGTGACCACCCAAAAAGTTTGCGGGTCACTGCTAAAGGAAAAGGAGAACATGTATATTCCTTTTTAACATATATACTTGTAAACTCCTTATATTGATGAATACACCATAAATGTCTTTTTAGATCATTCCATATTCTTCCACAATATAATTTTAATCCTGCCTGGACTATACATATATAAATACATATACATATCTGTGTCATAGTTTATCCAATCTCTTACTGTTGAATATTATTATTCTCTTTTTTCTGTAAATGACAAACATCCTTATAGCTAAAATCTTTGCAAACATTTGTAACAATTTATTTATAATAAACTCCTGGAAATTTAATTATTTGACCACATACTATATGTCTTTTTAAGGTCTTTGGTAAATACTGCCAAACTTTTCCCCAAAAACTTGGTACTGATTTGGACTATTACTTCCAATGTATAAGGTGTCTCTGTATACCCTGTTCTATAGTCATAAAAGGAAATTACACTTTTTTCACATTTTAATGTGCACTTGTGTTGTCATTAATTGGGTCCTTTACCCTTTTTAGATTGGGGTGCTTGACTATTATGTAAGGAATTGTAGGAACTTAGTTATGCCTCTATTATTGGCCATTCATGTTTGGGAATATTCACTGTAGTTTATTTGCCTTTTGGTTTGCTTTTGCAGTGTTTGACTTACAGGGATTGTAAGATTTCACTTAGACAGATCTATCAGCGTTACCCTTTATGAATTACAAACATAATACTTAGAAAGTCCAGACCCATCCCATGATCATTTAAATATCTACTTATATTTTCTTCTAGAATTTAAAAGAAACTTTGTCCTGTGGAATTAGTGGTATGATTTTCCAGGTGTCCTCACTGAGCTTCTTGAAATATCCAAACTGTACTCACTAGGTCCAATGTTTCTTTATCTCTCAGATTTATCTCTTACCACTTTCCCCTTGCTAACCACATCAGCATTCTCTCCAATCTTTGGACATGCCAACCTCGATCCAACTGAAGGACCATAATGTTTGCTATTATCTGGACAGTGAGCATGGTTCACTCTTTTGCTTAGGTCAAATCTCCACTTAAGTGTTACCCACTCATAAAGCCTTTTCCTGAACATGCCATCTAAAATAAAATGCTCATCACACTGTCTCCTTAGTCTACTTTATTTTTCTTTATATAACTTAATTCTACCTGAAATGATATATTTATATATATACTTGTTTATTCTTTTGTTTAGCATCATATGTTTCACATGGGCAGATATTTTGCCTTCTTTTCTTTTTTAAAGATTTTACGTATTTATTTAAAGATAGAACATATGGGCACACACCTGGGGGGAGGAGCAAAGGGAGAGGGAAAGAGAGAATCTCAGGTGGACTCCTTGCTGAGCACAGAGCCAGACTTGTGGCTAGATCTCACAACCCGTGAGCATGAGATCATGAACTGAGCCTAAATCAAAGGTCAGATTCTCAATCAACTGAGCCCCAATATTTTGCCTTCTTATTCAATCTCTGTATCCCCAGTACCTACAGAGAGATGAGTGAATAGAAAGAGATCAATAAATACTTGCTAAATAAAGAAATTGATATCAAATATTCATACCTGTTTGTATCTTTGTGACATCTAGTATGTTCCTCTGACTTATCTAGTTCCAAAATATGTAGCTTTATAATATATTAAAATATATAAGACAATCTTTCTCAATCTAAGTATGTCCATCTCTAATCTACTGCATATATTCTTCCAAGTGTACTTCATTTTTCCTATTTCCAAAAAAATGATATTTTAATGGACTTCCATTAAATCATGAATTTATATGAGGAAAATTGACAACAAATATTTCTAACCATGAATAATTTTACATCTCTCCATTTATTTGATTCTTCCTTTATGTCCCTCAGTAAAGTGTTACGGTGTTCTTTGTGTAAATTTCATATATTTCACTTCTGTTTTATTTATCTTTTTTATTTCTGTAGATTAGATAGTCTTGTTATCATAGAAGGAATCTTTCTTTCTCATTATTTCCTACCTGCTTATAAATTTAGTATAAAAATTTCAACATAGATTTCTTATGTTATATTTACTGTATAATTCAAATTTTATAACATTATGCATATTTAATTTACTAAATCTATCAATCACTAGAACTTATGAAAAATATACCATACTAATGTAGTTTTATCAGTTTATCTTTTCATTTCCAATAAATTTTTCTGTTTGTTTTTAGATGTTTTGTTCTTTTAATTGGTTGCAAAATATAGCAGTGAGTACCAAGAGACTTTACCTTTTATAACTGGAAAGTCAATATTACTGTATTTTTGGTTTGTAACACCTTTTTTTGATTTCCTCTATGGTTTAAAACACAAATGCATAAAACAGTAATTATAAATCCATGTTAATAGGCAAATGATGTAACAGCATATAATTTATGACAATATAAAAGGGTTGCAGAGATGTTTAGAAACAGACTTAATGTATGACATTGAAGCTAATCTCATATGAATTCTACATAGATTGTTATAAGTTTAGGATGTTAACTATAATTCACTTGGTAACCAATATGAAAATAACTAAAAAATATACAGAAGAGGTGCTGGGGTAGTCCAGTTGGTTAAGTGGCTGGCTCTTGAGTTCATCTCAGGTCATGATCTCAGGTCCTGGGATAGAGCCCTGTATCAGGCTTCGCACTCAGTGGGGAGTTTGCTTGAGGATTCTTTCTCCCCGTCTCCTTCTGCCCCTCCTCCCACTCATGTGCTCACTCTCTCTCAAATAAATAAATAATATATAATTAATATATATCATATATTATATATACATATATATACATATATATACATATATACACATATGCACATACAGAATAGGAAATGAGAGGGGATCAGAATGGCTCATTAGAGAAAACCAAACATGAAAAAAGGCATTAGTAGAGGAACCAAGAACCAAAAGCTATATAAGACATAATGAAAACAAATAGCAAAATGACAGAAGTAGGTTCTTCATTGTCAGTAATCACTTCAAATATAGATGACATAAACTCGCCAATTAAAAACAGATTGGCAGACTAGATACAAAAAACTAATCCTTTCATTTATTTTGCTTTTCAGCTCTGGAGTTTCTTTTTGGTTCCTGTTTATAATTTCTGTCTTGATTAATATTATTTATTTGTTCATACATTGTTCTCCTGGTTTCCCTTAGCTCTATACCCATGATGTCTTTTAATATAAGCATACTTAAGACAGGTAACATAAAAATCTTTGTCCAGTAAGTCCAAAATTTTCTTGGAGCAATTTCTATTCATTTCCTCTTTTTCTGTGAATGTGCCAAACTTTCTTGCTTCTTGTTGGAAACTGAGTACTCTGAATATTACAGTGTGGTCATTCTGGATGTCAAATTCTCCTTCCTCCCCATGGTTTGTTATTGTTGTTATTTTTTTTATTTTAGTTGTTTGTTTATTTAGTGCGTTTCTAGAATTAATTGTATAAAGCACGTATTCTTTCTTGAGTGTGGCCTCTGAAGTCTCAGCTGATGACTGGGCAAAGATTTCCTTAAATGCCTAAAACCAAGAAGTATCCACAACTTGGCTTAAGAGATCTTTGTGTATTGAAGCATACCTTCAGCCACACAGGTGACAACTCTACCTTAGCCTTTACTTCCTGCTTGTGCAGAGCCTCAAGGTTAGCAGACGTGAGAGCTCAGGACCTACAGATATCTTTCCTGAGCATGAGAAGTCTGGATATGCACACATGTGTGGATTTCTAGATTCCCAGGAATAAGTTGGAGATTTTTGGAGATTTTTAAAGCCTCTTATGTTTATCTTTACTTTTTTTTTTGGTGAGCTTGTTTGTGTCAACTCATACCACACCCTGAGGCAGCTGTGATTTTAAATGATTTTTATTTCTTGTTTTAGACAAATATCCCCAGGGTAGTAAAGGCTATCGGCACTGGGCTGTCTATGTATCCAATCACATAAAGATAAGCCTAGTGTGGGGGGTTTTCAAATAATGACAATTCATTATAAATGGGGGCTTTGAAAAAGCTTAAACTCTACTCTGACCACTCCAGGAACTGCTAGGCTGCTGATTTTAACTATGCTTGTGGGCCATTTTTCTTTTTTAAAGATTTTATTTAATTATTTATGTATTTGAGCGAGAAAGAGAGAGAGCACATGCATGCATCAGCTGGGGTAGGGAGAGTGGGGGAGAGCAAATCTCCAGCTGACTCAGAGCTGAGTCCAGAGCCCAGTGCGAAGCTCCATCCCACAACCCTGAGATTATGACCTGAGCTGAAACCAAGAGTCTGACACTCAACCACCTGCATGACCCAGGTGCCCAGTGGGCCATTTTTCTTGATTCAGCACTCTCATGGTGGTTGCAAGCCTTTGGTTAATTTCCAGAGTTCCAAAAGTTTATTTTGACAATTTTGCCAGTGTTCTTGTTACTTTTATGAAGGAGTGGATATCAAGGAGTCTTTATTCCACCTTTCCCACAGATGTCACTCCCCTTAATTTCCATTTAATTTCTAACTGTGGCTGCATCTAAAAAATTTTTATATGTTGACATTTCTTTCTCATTTAGCTCAAAATGTTTTTAATTTAAAGCTTTTTGCCCTTTGCTTATAATTATATATCTTAATTCTAAATGTATAAGTATTTCCTAGTTTTCTATCTGATTTTTAATAGACCCAGCTCAATGGCACCATGATCAGAGAATATACTTTTCATAATTTCAAAATTCCATTCTTTGAGAGTTGAACTATCATCTAATGTTCCTCAAGGCAATATGTTTTTATTTTCTTCTGGATGCATTTAATACTTACTATTTCTCCATTTTTTTCATCACCTTTACAACACCTAGATTTACTTTAATTAGTTTTCATCTTGTTTTGTGTTTATAGGGCTCCTTGAACATAAAATATTGGATGAACCTCAAAATCATGCTGAGAAAAGGATTACGGCCACAAAAGAAAATATAGTACATGATTCTATTTACATGACACTTGAGGAAACACATATCCCCTCTATGGAGATAGAATGAAGATCAGTGGTTATCTGAGGTCAAAGATGGAGATTTACTGGGAAGGGGAAAAAGGGTATCTTCGAGATGATGAAAATGTTCCTTGTTTTAAATGTGGTGGATGGGGTGCTTGGGTGGCTCAGTCAGTTAAGCATCTGCCTTCAGCTCAAGTCATGATTCCAGGGTCCTTGGATTGAGTCCCCTTTCGGGCTCCCTGCTCAGCAGGGAATCTGCTTCTCCCTCTCTCTCTGCCTGCTGCTCTCCTTGCTTGTTCTCTCTCTCTCTCTGTCAAATAAATAAATAAAATCTTTTTAAAAAATAAATGTGGTGGAGGTCTCATAAAATGTTGTTTTAAGCCATTAAGTTTTGAGATGGTTTATTACTTTGTAATAGGTAACATTTATAGAAATCAATATGTAGAAGCATACTGATGTTGTAACAAAGCACTAAAAGGTGTTCCATGGTCTGTGGGACCAGGAAGCAGGCAGAGGCTAAGAAAGCAGGGGAGAGTCTCTTAGCAAAGATTTGAGGAATGTCAAACAGCTAGTGAAAACTAGAAAGGCAACCAAGAACTGTTATTTGAATCTGGGAAAAAGAGAATCCACATTGTATAATAGCAAACAATTAGTAAAATGTCACCTAAGTGATCTTGGAAAATAGAAAATATACATCGATGAGCTTACAGCTTGGGTTAAAGACACATTTCAGCACAATGTTGAGCATGACAGTTGGCTTCTCCTAGCTATGTATGACAAAGTTCAGGAAAGAAAAGATGAATTTGTTGGTTAGTTCCAACAGTTTTTTGGAGGAGTCTTAGGGCTTTCTATATATAATATCATATCACCTGCAAAGAGAGACAATTCTCCTTCCTTTTTGGTTTGAATGATCTCCCCCCCCTGCCCTCTTTTGTCTAATTGCTCTGGTGAGGACTTCTAGTACTATGTTGTTTTTTTTTAAGATTTTATTTATTTATTTGAGATTAGAGTGAAAGAGAACATGAGAGGGGAGGAGGTCAGAGGGAGAAGAAGACTCCCCATGGAGCTTGGAGCCGGATGTGAGAATTGATCCCAGGACTCTGGGACCTGAGCCAAAGGCACTCGCTTAACCAACGGAGCCACTCAGGGGCCCTTTCTAGTACTATGTTAAATAAAAGGGCCAGGAATGGGCATCCTTGTATTTTCCTGATCTTAGAAGAAACATTTTCGCCATTGAATATGATGCTAGCTATGGGCCTGTTATGTATGACCTTTCCAATTTTTTAAAATGATTTATTTATTTATTCATTTGACAGAAAAAGAGATCATAAGTAGGCAGAGAGGCAGGCAGAGAGAGAGGGGGAAGCAGGCTCCCTACTGAGCAGAGAGCCCAATGCGGGACTCAATCCCAGCACCCTGAGATCATGACCTGAGCCGAAGGCAGAAGCTTTAACCCAGGTCAAAGGGGTTAAGGCACCTGAGCCACCCAGGTGCCTCCGATCTTTCTAATTTGAAGTACGTTCCCTCTATACCCAATTTATTCCCACTGTACCCAGTTTGTTGATTTTTTTTTAACATGAATGGATGTTGAATTTTGTCAAATGCTTGTTTCTGCATCTATTGAGATGATCATATGATTCTTATCCTTCATTTTCTTAATATGGTGTAGATCATTGATTGATTAGCATGTGTTAAACCACCCTGGCATCCCTGGAATAAATCCCCACTATTCGTGGTGTACTGTTCAATTGGGTTTGCTAATATTTTGTTGAGGATTTTTGCATCTGTGTTTATCAGGGATATGGGACTGTAATTTTCTTGTAGTGTTCTTTTCTGGCTTTAGTATCAGGTTACTGTTGGGCTTGTAAATTGACTTTGGGGGTGTTTCTCTTTGATTTCTGGAAGGATTTAAGAATTGGCATAAATTCCTCTTTAAGTATTTGCTAGAATTCACCAGTGAATTTATCCTGTCCTAAGCTTTTTTTTTTTTTTTTGCAGGGAATTTTGGATTATTGATTCAATCCCTTTACTAGGAATGGGTCTGTTCTAATTTTTTATTTCTTCATGATTCAATCTTAGATATGATGAAGGATGGATAGTGGGAAGAAAGGCAGGCAGGGAAAAGGGGACCCCACCCTAAGTGGAAACCACCCTTAAAACTATCTTACACCACCTTGGAAGGAGCCCTCCACCCTTTCCCATGTGAAAGGTAGATGACAAAATCCTGATTGGATGACAGGAGGAGGGAGATGTTAATCAGGTTAAAACAGCCCGCCAACAATCGCATTAAAAACCCCTAGGCTTAGAAACTCTGGTGGCAACTGTCTCAAGTCCCCTCCCTCTTCGGGAGCTTTGCACTATCACTTTACTATCCCTCAATAAACTTTGCTTTGCTGCCCACCACTCTTCGTCTGGTCTACCTCTTCATTCTTTGAAGCAGAACGACCAAGAACCTGGGCACTAAAGGAAAAGGAAATCCCGTAACAAACACATGTTTCTAGAAATTTATCCATTTCTCCTAGAGTGTCCAGTTTGCTGACATAAAATGGTTCCTACTTGTCTCATGATTCTTTGTATTTGTACGGTATTAATTGTAATATCTCTTCTTTTGTTATAATTTTATTTAATTGAGTCTTCTCTCTTTTTCTCTTGGTAAGAATAGCCAAAGATTTGTCTATTTTATTTATTTTAGGGGCATCACTTTTTTTTTTTTTTTAAATGGAAGTGCCTATTGTAGGTATGGTAGCCTTATCTTAGCTTCGGATATATCTGAGGAAGGCTAATAACATGACTTTTTAACTGACGGGTTTTAGGATCAAGAAGAGCTGCACCTCCAGAAACACATTAGGTGAACTACTTGTAATGAGACCAATCTGCATCTAGATCGGACTTAGATAATGAGATTAAGAGTTTGAGCCTAAGCCAAAGGTCATAATGAGATTTGAATTGGGGAAGAAAGGATGAACTATCTTCTACAAGGTGGGAATGTAAATAATTGTGCCTAGAAGGGGGGGTAGATTGAAAATCATTGCCAAGATACATTACCCCTCCTGCTATAGATAGGTGGTATGTTTTCCCCCAGTGCTTTGACTGTAAACTTCTCTTGTGAGTTATTTTGACCAATAGAATACAATAAACATATGTGAATTACAGAGCCTAAGGCTACAGAGAAGTCCTTGAAATTTTGCCTTCAATCCTTTAAAACGCTGCCCTGAAACTGACATGCTCTTGAAAAAGACCAGGGTTAAAGACGGAAGAGAAAGGTCCGGCCATCCCAGATGTTCCAGATGAGTCCCTTGAAAACTTGTCAGCTGAATTGCAGCCACTTAAGTGAGCCTTGGCAAGATCAGCAGAATAACCCGGTCACTCCACAGAATTGTAAAGATCATAAATAAGGCCTTGTTGTTTTAAGCCACTAAGTTTTGGGATAGGGTGATCCAGTGTATTGGTTTTCTATCACTATTTAAAAATCATCCTAAAAATTAGCAACTGAAAACAGCCAGCATTTATTGTATTACACAGTTCCTGAGAGCCTGGAGCCTTGGAGCAGCTTAGCTGAATTTCTGGCTCAAGGTCTCTCTTGAGGTCAGAGTCGAGCTGTTGGGCAGGGCTGCAGTCAATTCAGATCTTGGCTGGGACTGCAAAATCTGCTTCCAAATTCACTCAGTGTTTGTTGGCAGGTCCCTTCTCCTTTCCGGCTGTTTGCCAGAGGCTTTGGTCCCTCACTCTGTGGGCCTCTCCACAGGCTAGTTCACAGCATGGCAGCTTGTTTTTCCCCCACAATAAGTGACCCAAGGTGGGTAGAGCACGTATGTGAGAGAACTCATGAAATAGAAGCCGCAGTCTTTTTTTTAACCTAATCTTGGAAGTGACGTATCATCAGTTCTGTTGGAGGCTATTGGTCGCACAGACAAACTTTGGCACCATGTGGGAGGATACTGTACGAGATTTTGAAGACCAGAAGGTGGGGATCATTTGGGGTCATCTTGGAGGCCAACAACCACACATGGCAATAGGGAACTGGAACAGATTTCGCAGAATTATTCTTTGTTTTGTTAGCTGTGAGAATGATAGGGTGATTTTCTCCTAAGTTCATACTCTTAGAAATGCCTGCCAAAGATGGACTGTGTAATGACATGGGCCATAAGATTTCTTTAAAATACTTCAGCAAAAACAGTAATAACAAAATGGATAGGTAAAGCAAGCATGGCGATATCTTAAAAATTGTTGAATATGAGTGACAGGCAAAGGGAATGCATTATCATATTCATGGAGGCTGGCCGTTTTCCCTATAAAACTTTAAAGCCAACACTTTGCCACTTCTTGAACTTGGGGAGATTTTAGATCTCAGCTTAAAAAATGTGCGAGGGAAGAGCTACTTGCTCAAATTTCTTTTAAGTCGTGTGAGGGAAAGAAAAAGAAACAAAAGACCACTGGTAGAAGAGGATGTCGAAGCTGACTTTACTTTTGCCTTGGAATTGGGATCTGTGGCCCAAAGCTGAGAACGAAGAATGGTTAAACTTTTCACATCTGAAAGAGGCCTCAGGGCCCAATCAAGAATTGGGGCCAGATATCTCTCTCTCTCAATTATTATTAAAAAAAACTGCTGAACTGACTCTGTTAGCCTCGAATACCTCTGCAGGCCACTCCCAAAGTCTATGAAAGCAGAAGGCTAAAGAGAGGGCAGGCAAGTTGGTGTGTAGTAAGCACTTTTCTCCCTCCTTCCTCTGCAGGATCAGGAGATAAGTATCTCGCTGTTGGCATGATGCTTGTTCAGACCTGCATGTGGCACTGGTAGGTGTGTAGTAGTGGGGAGTGAGGGAGCTTGGGGGAAAGCTTTACATGTCCCTCTTGGACTTTGTGTGGTATCTGCAGACTTAGCTACCATTGCCTGCTTCTCTGCTGTGGAGGCAGAGAGCTGGTTGGTAAAACCAGTGGCAGCAGATCAAAGAAGGAACACAGGGTGGTATTCTTGGTATGAAGGGGAGAACCCTCACCCAGGAAACTCCCCAGGACTCCACAGCACTGAAGTGTGCAGAAAGGAACCTCAGCAATCCCCTTAAATCCGCACGAAGGGGTATGAGGTGCAGGAGGGACAGAGGCAGTAGGGTTCTATAGGCAGACAAAAATTGAGGAAACATTTTACCCAGAGAAAGGGCTGGGGTGTGACTCTAACATATCATCAGTGAATATCAGGAGGCTCACTGAAGATTACTGTATGGTGCCCCCCTCCAAAACAAACAAACAAACAAACAAACAAACAAACAAGTATGTGGTAAGCATTGCCATTATTCTTCAATACTCAAATTCTTTCCACCTCTGGCCACATGGAATAGTTTCCCACTGAAGCTGTGTGAGGTGGCCACATGCTGCGATTTGACCAATGAAATGGGGCAGAAGCAGCATGTATCACTTTTACATGGAAATACATGGAAGTATTTCATCACCATGGAAGTATTTCATCACTGGAGCTTGGTACTCCAGTCTACTTTTTCCCCACTGCAGTGAGTGTAAAAGTATTTATGCATGGAGAGCCCATACTGATGGAAACATCCTGGAATGCTGAGCCAACATAGGGAAAAATACGAACCAGAGTCACCTACATCCCAGAAAACTTTGAAAGATTAGTTTTTGAAAGTTCTTTTTGTAAGCCCCTGGGATTTTGGAGTTGTTTATTACCATAAATAACTAGAGAATCCTGGCTGTTACTCTGTCAATGAGGACACATTAGTCAAAGTCACCAGCAATTGACTAGCCATGTAAGATGATCCCTACTATCCCTCTCTCACTCTCTTTTTTTTAAAATTCAGAGACTCACTTTATATTTTTTAATTTTTATTTTTATTAACTTATTTTATTTAAATTCGATTAGTTAACATATAGTACATTATTAGTTTCAGAGGTAGAGTTTAGTAATTCATCAGTTGCATATAACACCCAGTGCTCATTATATCACATGCCCTCCTTATTGCCCGTCACCCACTTACCCCATCCTCCCACCCACCACCCCTCCAGCAACCATCAGTTTGTTTCCTAGAGTTAAGAGTCTCCTATAGTTTGTTTCCCTCTCTGACTTTGTCTTATTTTAGTTTTCCCTCCCTTCTCCTATGATCCTCTGTTTTGTTTCTTAAATTCCCCTTATAATTCACTTATAGTGAATTATAGTTCACTATAGTGAACTTAATTCACTTATAGTGAAACCATATGATAATTGTCCTTCTCTGATTGACTTATTTCACTCAGCATAATACCTTCCAGTTTCATCTATATTGATGTAAATGGTAAGATTTCATCCGTTTTGATGGCTGAATAATATTCCATTATGTATGTATGTATGTATGTATGTATGTATGTGTGTGTGTGTGTAATATGTTGATGGACATCTGGGATCCTTCCATAGTTGGCTATTGTGGACATTGCAGCTATAAACATTGGGGTGTAGGTGCCCCTTCAGGTCACAACATTTGTGTCTTTTGGGTAAATACCTAGTAGTATGATTGCTGGGTCGTAGGGTAGCTTTATTTTAAACTTCCTGAGGAACCTCTGCACTGTTTTCCAGAGTGGCTGTACCAGTCAAGAAATGGGCAGAAGACATGAACAGACATTTCTCCAAAGACATACAAATGGCCAACAGACACATGAAAAAATGCTCAACATCACTCAGCATCAATGAAATACAGATCAAAACCACAGTGAGATACCTCCACACGCCAGTCAGAATGGCTAAAATTAACAAGTCAGGAAACAACAGGTGTTGGTGAAGATGCAGAGAAAGAGGAACCCTTCTACACTGTTGGTGGAAATGCAAGCTGGTACAGTCTACTATCTATCTTATTCTTCCTTCTCTCTCCCAATCCTGTAAGAGTTTTGCTTTAAAAAGGTAGAAGAAAAGGTTAGATTTCCCATCAGTGGTGGGGAGGTGTTTCCTGACATCACTCTGAGGAAAGCTTTGAATCCGATGAGATTGAATATTGGAGTTTTTAAATTATATGACTTTTTTAGAATGGAATCTTGCCATTTGCAATAACGTGGATGGAGCTAGAGAGTATTACGTTAAGCAAAATAAGTCAGTAAGAGAAAGACAAATACCAAACAATCATAGAGGAAAAAAAGAGAGATGCAAAAACCAAGGAGCAGACTCTTAACTCTAGAGAACAAACTGATAGTTACCAGAGGGTGGGGGGATATAGATGGTGGGGATTAAGGAGTGCACTTGTGTTGAGAATCAGGTGATGTATGGAAGTGATGAATTGCTATGTTTTACACCTGAAACCATCATGAAACTGTATGTTAACTTACTGGAATTTTTTTTTTCAAATACTCTTTTTTTTTCCCCCAAATTTGTTTATTTTAATTTTTCAGTGTTACAAGATTGATTGTTCATATTGGAATTTAATGAAAAACTTAAAAAAATAAAAAAACACATATATCTTAATGAATAAATAAATAAATAACATGACTTTTAAAATAACTGAATATGACCAGTGACCAGAAAGCTATGACATCTGGTCAAGGTAGTTTTAAGGTATTTGTTACATAATATGGAAGAGATATCGGAAGTAGCAGAGTTGAAAGCAATGACCAGAGGGAACAAAAGTTCCATAATTGTGAACCCACTAAGATCACACAGATCGAGGCCAGTAAACCAGTGACATCTCCTAAAAATTCAAGAATACACGATATACAGAGAGTATGATTGATAATAACTACCTCTGTGCTACTACCATCTGAAAATCAGGTGCCGGTTTGTTTTGTTTTGTTTTGCTTTGTTTGGGGTTTTTTGGCCATTTCTCTTCTGAAGACCAAATCCTTAGGATTCGTAGCTTTCCCTGTGCTACTTTTCCAAGTATTCTAACAATACTGCCCCCAGTGGAGAAGTTTCCTGTTGAAACTCCACAGTACCCATCAGTGTTTCTTACATTGTGCCTACTTACATAAATATTTGCTTCTGGAAGATCTTACCAGAGGACAAAGGGAGTCTCAGGATGCAAGCTATCTATGGAGTTAGACAAATTACAGGCCCAGCATCTCACTTATTACCCACACTTGACTAACTTCATGTAAATCCTTACTTGGTGTTTTCTGTCGTTAATACTTGGTTCTTGTACCTGATTTCCCTTTCAGCTTCATCTGTGGGTTTATACTGTCTTCTTTTGATCATGTAATCTTATTTTTATTTACCAACCTATTTATCTCCTCTCCTAGGGTATCTGAGGAAGTATCATCCTTCTTGAGTGTTTGGTCCTCACCACCACCCACCAACACCATTCCAGAAAAAAATCCTCTTGACTCAGTGGCCTCCATGGCCTCAGGATGGAATGTCCCTGACTTGCTTCTTCCCCTTGAGAACTAGCTCAGCTCCCCTGAACTGTCTCTTCTCTGTACCTCTATATATCTCTTGTCCCTCTCTCTATCATTCTTTCCGGCTAGAAATTCTACTGCCTCTTAAGATGCACACATATACACGGGCTCTGGTCCTATCCCAGCTGAGATCGCTCATGAAATGACATGTGGTTTTAGGGCAATCGTTTACGGATCCCAGCAGATACTAAAAACCTCTCACTGTAGCTAATAAAAAATTGTATTTTTTCAATTTTTCAAACTTTTCAATTTGCTTAGTCATTTCAGAGTCCAGTAGTTCTGTTTATTCATAGAGATTAAAACATATTCTTGAATCCAGCTATGATATAAAATAAATCTAACCTACGTATTCACTTCCAAATACCTTGCGATTGTCATTTAACTCTGAATACCCTCATATTTCTACTTTATAAAACAATTCTAAACAATTTGTAAATATTGTGGTCTCAGTGCAGTTTTAGTCAACTTATTTTCAGAGTTACTCATGTAGCGTTAATAAGAATCATTGACTTTAAAAAATGGCAAATCGGGGCACCTGGGTGGCTCAGTTGGTTGAGTGACTGCCTTTGGCTCAGGTCATGATCCTTGAGTTCTGGGATCAAGTCCCGCATCGGGCTCCCAGCTCCACAGGGAGCCTGCTTCTTCCTCTAACCTTCTCTCCTCTCATGCTCTCTCTCACTTTCTCTGTCTCTCGAATAAATAAATAAAATCTTTAAAAAAATAAAATAAAAAAATAAAAATAAAAAATGGCAAATGTAAACAACATATCTTATTTTTTCATTTGTTTTCCTTCCTTTTTGAAATTCTCTCCTTCCTTTATTTTGGTGACCTGGGTATCTCTTCTTTACATGTGTGGTCACTTTTTAATTTCAGTGGGTTGTTTTTTTCTCTATTCATCTCTTAAATGTTGATTTCTTTCAATGCTTCATATTGGTACCTCTTTACACATTATAAGATTTCATGGGTGACCCATCTACTCTTGTGACTATGTTTAGTATCCATATACAATGAATCTGATGCTGGAAATAGATATGTAAACAAAATGAAGTTTTTCATTCGGTTTGTATTCTAGTTAGTGAAGGTACAAATAAATATATCGATTGGCAGTAAGTGCTATAAAAAAATAAAATAAGTTAAGGGATCAAGGTTTTACATAAGATTGTCACTAAAGGCTTTAGCAGGATCATAACATTGGGTTGGGACTTGAATAAAATGACAAAGTGAGCCATGTAGATATCTGTAGGATATATATTTCTGGCATAGAGAACAAATAGTGCAAAGGCCCTGAGGCAAACACATGCTTGGCAGGTTTAAAGAACATCAAGACCAGTATGGCAGGAGAAGAGTGAGTGAGAAGACAATGGAGTGGGGCCTTTATCTAGAACATTATGGGCCATCATTAGTACTTGTCCTTTTATTCTGAAATGGGGAGCCATTTTATAATTTTCATCAGGGGCATGGCAAGATATGGCTTATAATCTTTTACACATTTTTAAAAGATTTATTTATTTATTTATTTATTTATTTATTTATTTGTGTATTTGAGAGACAGAGAATGTGGGCTTGCATGGGGGGAAGGGCAGAAGGAGAAGGAGAGGGAAAGAGTATCTCAAGCAGACTCCTTGCTGAGCACAGGGCCCGATGCGGGGCTCAGCACCATGACCCTGAGATCATGACCTGAGCCGAAATCAAGAGTCAGGTGCTTAACTTACTGAGCCACCCAGGCACCCCATTACACTTTTTAAACATATAAATTGTATATATTTAAGGTATAAAACATGGTTTGACATGCATATACAGAGTGAAATGATCACCACAGGCAAGCTAATAAACATACCACTTCCTCACATAGTTACCATTTTGTATGTGGTGAAAGTACCTGAAGTCTACTCTCGAAGCAAATTTGTAGTATTCAATACAGTATTATTAACTACGGTTATCATGCTGCACATCAGATCTCTAGACTTACTCATTTCACATAACTACAACACTGTACTCTTTGACTGGCATCTCCCCATATCCCTCACCTCCCCACCCTTGGTAAACCATTCTACTCTCTGCTTCTATGTATTCAATTTTTAAGATTTCACATATAAGTGAGATCATGCAGTTTTGTTTTTTTCTTTCTGTAAGTGGCTTATTTCATAATGCATGATGTCCTCCAGTTTCATCAATATGGCTTATGCTTTAAGAGTCACAGTGACTAATTCATAATAGACCACGATGGGGATTCAAAGCTAGAAGCAGAAAGACCAGTTAGGAAGCTGTCGTTATAATCTAGGCAAGAAAGAGTGATGATTTGCCCTAGGTTGGTAGCAGTGAAGTAGGGAAAAATTAGAATGTTGAGAATAAATTTCAAACTTTGAGCTGACAGGATTGTGATTTGTTTATTTGTTTGGATGAAGGTAGGGGCTCAAAGATGATTCTTCATTTTTTTGACCTGGCCAACTAGTTAAGTCTGTGTCTGTATCCAGACCTCTAGATCCACATAAATACATATCCACTACCCACTGAATTACTTTCACTGGTTGTCCCAGGGCATCTCAGATTCAAAAGTGAACTCATCCTTCCCTAAGTTACTCCTTCTTTGAATAAATTGCATGTCCATCCACCCAAATGTCCATATGCCTTCTTCCTCACCCTCTCCCAATCTAATTATCCCCTAGGTCTTACTGAAAAGATAGAATATCTTCTGTCTGTCCATTTCTCTCTCCACTCTCATTCCCTTTGCTGCCTTATTTCATGTCCTCAACCGTTGCCTGGACTATTGCAGTATTTCCATAACTGATATTGCTACTACAACTGGTATTGTTCAACCATTTCTAATAGATTCATAGCATCTGATATAGTGGTTAATAAAAAGTAAGCAATTAAGTTTGTTGAATTGAATTTATATATAAACTCCTGGATGATGATTATATACGTCAACTGGGGTGGACCATGGTACCCAGATATTTGGTCACACCTTAAGTCTAGATGTTGCTGTGGGAGTATTTTTTAGATGAACTTAATATTTAAATAAGTGGACTTTGGGTAAAGCAGATTACCTTCCATAGTGTAAGTGGGTGAGTGAGCCTTATCGAACAGAGCAGTTGAAAGCCTTAAAAACAAGAAGACTGCCATCCCTTCTAACAGCAGACCGCCTTTGGATTTGAGCTGCACCAACCCTTTCTTAAGTCTATAGCTTGCCAGCCTACCCTGCATATTTGGTCTTGCCAACCTCTGCAGTTGTATGGTTGTATGAAGCCACTGTGTGTGTGTGTGTGTGTGTGTGTGTGTGTGTGTGTGTGTGTGTGTGTATAGGTACCAATAGGAGATTATATATATATTCTGTATATATATATTGTATATATCTTGTATATATACAGAATATGTATTCTATATATATATATATATATTCTGTTCCACCGAAAAAAACCCTGACTTCAGGGCATACAATTTCAATGACAGATCCAATAATATTTCATCTTACAGGCAGATGTTATTTAAAAGTATTTATAATAATCTCTTACCCTGGGACATAGCCAGTTGAAATTCAATTTGGAAACAGAAATTAAAGGAACCACACAAAAATTTAGCACTAATTAGCAAGACACTTGCTCAGATTAGCAAGTCCCTTTCCTGAGCCTACTTCCCATAGGCTCTTCCCAGTAGGATCAATTTACCCCAACCCACTCCCACTTCCTGACTCTGCAGCAAAAGGAATATATGACCTTAGATATATATCTTGGCAATGAAGCATCAAGCCAGCTCGAGCACTACCAATATTTTAAAAGTGTTCCTTGCTTCTAGTAAATTCAGTTTTTTGCCTTACTACATGACATCAAGATCTCCCTTTATGGTCCAATTCTTGCATTTGGGTCATGGTTTTGCTTTTCAAGAGTCCTTGCCTCATAAATTTCTCTCTCTCTCTCTCTTTTTTTTTTTTTTTAGTGTTTTTGCCCCCAGATACTGGAGTTCTAACCTTGAATCATTTCTGCCTTTGGTCAGTCTCTTCTGAGACTGTGGGTTTCTTGCCTAGCAATCTATCTTTCTGATGTTTGTCTCTGGAACTCCTTGATGCTAGGTCTCCCTGAGTCTGCACTTCTTTACCTTATACGCCCGAACCTGGTGGATTTATCGACTCTCAGTCTTCTCGATGTTCTTCTGTGCCTTTTGCGCATCTTACTGCTTGCTGGTTGTACGTCAGTCCTGGCAGGGAACATCGCTGCTGCAATTCAAGGAGCTGCCACCAGCTACCTGTACGACGGCACCGACGCTAGTAGGTGACATTTGTTTGAGAGGGTAGGCAATTTTGTCAGGAGCAAGAGAAATTCATACACGTGACCCAGATTATAAAGTTTTCAGATGTATTTTATATATTAACATGAAAGTGCTAATGTACAGGTTGTATCTAATTTACCTCACTGTCGCTGAAGAAAATCAGCTGAATAGAAGTGTTTATTAGAGTTGGAAACCCAGAGACTCAACCTCTGAAAAATAAATGTGTGAAGACAATAAGGCAAAATACCTGATTTTACAAACATGCTATATAGTAGATGTACCAGAAGGCACAGCATCAAGAAAATAGGAAGATGAAATTACAGATCTGAGGACTTCTGACACATAAAGCTGTTTTAAAACCACTGAAGATTATGCAGACTAAAGGACAATGGAAGAGACTGAAGGAGACGCTAAAAGTTGGAAAACTTTAAGTGGGCCATTGAGAATTCATCTTCCTGTGACCACATTTTTCTTCCCTTAATATTTAAATGTCCTTTCACCAAACAACTTTAAGCCTCATCTTCCCTAGAGAAACAACATAGTACTACTGATTTAGAAGACTGATCTCTAAATATTTTTGACTACGCTCCTAGATTAGTTTGTGAATTTTTTTTAAGTAATCTCTACCCTCTCGAGGTGGGGCTTGAACTCATGACCTTGAGTTTGAGAGTAGTTTGCTCTACCGACTGAGCCAGCCAGGTGCCCCTACAATCCTAAAGCAGTTTTTAAAAAGCGTACTTAATACATGTATTCATATTTGTAAGTTGTAGGCATAATAAGCCAGTGTGTTAAGAAACTTCAAAAAAGGCTTATACAGAGGTATGATTAAGTTTAGAGAAGTGTTATCAAATATCACATTGAAACTTAATGATTCTAAACATTGCTGAAGTGTATGTAGGGATTTATGTTAATGTTCAAAGTGGGTGGTTTTTAAGGTTTTGCTAATCAATATAGCTTCATACTATCAATACATAGTTCAAGACACAGTATACATTTGGAGTGGGATTCATTCATTGTTAATGATAGTGGATGTACATCTGCATTTCACATAGATTCCAGAAAAATTTAAAAATACATCTTGGCCACCTTCCAACCAGATCTGTTTGTACCATCATTTTTCCTCTGTTTATGAGTGGTTAAAAAGAAAACCAACAGATACTAGAACTGTCAGCCCCGTCTTTTTTCTTGTTGGTTTGTGCTTACATTTCAGTATTACCTATAACCAAAGTATTCTTAAATAAATAAACAACTCGCCCATCGAAAACTGCATAATGGGGGCGCCTGGGTGGCTCAGTGGGTTAAAGCCTCTGCCTTCCACTCAGGTCATGATCTCAGAGTCTGGGTCTGGCTCCCTACTGTGTGTGTGGGGGTCTGCTTCTCCCTCTGCCCCCCCCCCACGCACTCGCACGTGCGCGCATGCACGAGTTCTCTCTCTCAAATAAATAAATAAAATCTTAAAAAAAAAAAGAAAACTGCATAATGTAATCCACAAATGCACTGAAACGAGCACACGGAAATTGGAATTCGTGGCAATATACCAAAAGCAGCAGAGCGTTACCACCTTCTCCTCCACGGAGGGAAATGCCCAGGGTTCCCTGGGACAGGTTATGTACTCAGTGTAATGTTTGACCATGTGACACGCACATTTAGTGAGAGTGTCTGTGTCAATCTATAATACTAAATATTGGTATCCATTAGCTTTTTGTTTTCACTTAAATATGTAATTTATTATTAACTTCCAGAACCCAAGTGACCTTCTTGCACACGTGCTACTGTACGTGTATCCACCTATTTGAAAAAAAGTTTATTTATTTGCAAACTGTGCACCCAACGTGGGGCTCGAACTCAAGATCCTGACGTCAAGCCTTGCGTGCTTCTCCAGCTGAGCCAGGCAGGTGCCCCATTCATGAATCCACTTTTAAGATCATGACTTTAGAGCAGATTTACCGTGGCACATCTGGGTTTCTATCTCGGTTCCACGGCTCACCAGCTCTGTGACCTCAGGCAGAAATGACCTCACTAAGTATCATTTTTCTCGTCTATAAAATGAAGACGTGACAATGTTTATTTCATAGAGTGGCAAGAATTAAATGAGATAAATGGGTGTCAAACAATTATGATCAAACTCAGCACATAATTAATACACGGCATATTTTGTCCATTATTAGCAGGATTATTTTTCTAGGCTTACAATCTCCAGAAATGTATCACTGAGAAGGGAAGGGAAATGCCTTGTGGTTAATAGAATTGTCTTAGAGGACAGTCATTTGGGATGAGACTCTCTCCAACATTGGCCATGCTTAAGGAATCAGTGAGCTCACAGGGAATAGATCCATTGGCTCCAGGAGAAAACATTTTCATTGCTATTAACTTTCTGGGATACTGTACATTTCTTTGGTCTGTTTATTGCCTGATTGGCACTTCTCAGAGAGGTAAGTTCATACCAACTTGCTTAATCTTACTCTTCATCTCTGCTTTCTATTTCAAACCAAAGTTGTAAAGATTTGGCAAGGGTTAAGACACTAAGTAAACGAATTTCAATCGTTTTTCCCTAAATATCAATCATAATTTATTGCATATTTTTCTTTTTTTATTTTTTGTTTGTTTATTTTTTTAAAGGTTTTATTTATTTATTTATTTATTTATTTATTTATTTGACAGAGAGAGAGACAGAGAGAGAGGGAACACAAGCAGGAGGAGTAGGAGAGGGAGAAGCAGGCTTCCCGCTGAGCAGGGAACCCTATTCGGGGTTCGATCCCAGGACCCTGGGAACATGGCAGGAGCTGAAGGCAGACGCTTAAGGACTGAGCCACCCAGGCACCCCTGTACATTTTTTCTTGATAAACTTTCGAGTCGTGTCGCTCAGTAACACAGGACACCAATGAAATTTGTGTTGCCCTTGCAATCTAATTTTTCAGTGCTAATATTTCTGTTGCCTCTTCATGACTTTCCCCAGTGCATTTCAGCAAAAATAACCCCAACAGAGGAAACACAACTCTTGTTTTACAAGACGTACATTAAATTATTCTGCCGCCCTATGGTTCAGTATTGTCAAATACTGTGTGTACTGTTTTCGTACTACTTCTGATTCACTGGGATTTGGTCAGACAAAAGAGTGAACATCTTGCTCTCATGAATTGTTAAATTCATTTTGAAAACCAGTGAATTTGCTCATGAGAGGCTAGTCAGTTTCTCCCCTTTCAAACACCTCCCTTTACAAATCAGTATTGCTATTTCCTTTCCTGTTTCATCTCCCGGAGGGTCCCTGATGCTGACGTTTATCACCAATCCTGTCTCAGGTGTCACTAGGTCAGGATAGGAAGTTGTGGGGGCTTTTGATACCAAAGTAACAAAAAAGAAAGAAACAATCTGAAACATGTTACATTTTAGGGAAAACATCTCTTTGAGAGTGCTTACCATTCTGAAAGCCCTAACTTGTTCTGTGGCCTCCCGCTCAGAAAAAAATTTGCCTACACTGGTTGAATATTCTCACCTCATGTTATTAACACAAATGAAGTCTGTCGATTAGCGGTATCTTTGGATTAACCAGACTTCTCTTTAAATAATTCAAACATCAGGGCTGACAAAGAGGGATTATGAGCCATCCATGCGTGAAGAGGGATTTAAAGTAGGTTGTTTCCTTCTTGACACAGAGGTAGAAGATGAATTATCTGAAAGAAAGGCAGGACAATTTTATTACAAGCAAATAAAATGGTAATTTTGGATCCGGCAGCATTTTAAGAAGCAGGTCAGGCCCGCTTGGAATCCCACGGTAGGGGGCAGGTGGTGTATTTAAGACAGACTGAGGGCACCGAGTTTTATGTGGTTCCGAGGACACTGGTATGTGTCCCAAATCAAAGACACCCCCCCTTGCTTGTCTTAGCAATTTACCTTGAACTGATTATTTGCCTTGGGAAAAGGGTGAAAAATACGAGAATCATGACCCTTTATTTCATAATCCAAAACCAGGACCTACGACTGAGTTGAGCATTACATTCTGGGCTTGGAGGTCACCCTGGCTACTCCTTCAGTAAATTGTCTTTAAAGGAAAATGCGTCGCAAATGCTAAGCAACCAGCTTACAAAGGAATATGGGAGCCCACCCATTTCCTTAGGTTGAGGTCTCCCTCAATTCCTGTATCCTGATCATTTCTGGGAAGATATAAATGAACTCCTTGCTAATATTCTAAAGGTGAGTATTTAAGATTATTGTATCCGTTTAAAAAAAAAAACTGTATTGAAGCCATTAAAGTCAAAATTGTTCTCTATTCTACCTACTGAGATTTTCCAAGGAGTGTATGCAGAGCAGTTGAATATTCTTTGTAAATGTTTGGTCCACTTGTCTCACATTGTTAGTCGCCTTGTTCTCCCTTCTAATGAATTGCAACCTGAGAGGCTGGGAGATTGAATCTGTCCCCATTCTGGGGACAAGCTAAGAAAGCCTGCTGAGAGCCTCCGGTACTGTGTATCATTTTGATGTTTGAGGTAAAATATCAAAATAAATTGGTTCCCCAAAGAAAGATATCAAATGCATACTAAAAAACTCTTGCCGTCTGCCATTCCCATCAAACTCCCAGCAACGCTGCCATAAAAGTGACTGATTTGTATTCCTTTGTATCATCTCGCGTGTTCCCCCTCTCCACCCAGCCCATCTGGCGGGTTTCTGCAGAGAGTACCCTGCATGGTTACTGTGAATGGAGCAGGGCCTGTTGGGGAAGAAAATCAATTATCAGTTTCTTTTGCTCTTTCTATTAGAGGCAGGCTTGCTCTGCTCCATTGAAGAAACCTTCTAGTAGATTACTTTGTAGCTTTCTTTGCATTAAACTTTTTATAAGACTTAACTTACAAAGCCTAGGTTTTCCTCCTTCAGTTCTGTCCTCATTCCCATTGCTCCTTTTTGTCCCTCTTGTATGCTCCTAGGCAGTATCTCTTCAATATTTTAGGCATTTTATTTCTTTTGGTCTAGAAACGCTAAACCATGTGTTAACATTTTACCACAAACCTCCTTTTCCTCCTTTTCAGTAATAACTACAAGAGATTCTTCCCCACCCCGCTCGCACATAACAAGTTTTGTTGGTTTTTATGTGTATGGGTAGTAAAGTCTTAATGATCCAAAGTATATTTTGCCAGTGGGGTCTTATATCATGTTTTCGATGGTAATTCTCTTAGTTTAAGACAAGAATGGATGTCGAACCAACTTGTTTTATGAACTTCCAGCTCTCTCTCAGTCTGTGCCTATGGACTTGGATTAGGGGCTGGATTTAAAGAGATAGCTCCACCCTGAACATTTCAGCAGCAGGGAGAAATTGAATGACTGGGAAATGGGGAAATGGTCTTGATTATTTCTCAGCGGGAAGCTTTCTGTTTCACAGCTCAATGTTTCAATCTCAGCCTGAACAACTGCTCTCTCACTTGACTTTCAAAAGAAAGGAATCTGTGCTTAATGGGCATGATTTTTCCTTTGAAGATGATGAAGTTCTAGAACTAGATAGTGTTGAATGTACTAAATACTGTTGAATTGTACACTTTGAAACGAATTTCATGTTCGGTGTATTTTGCAACAATAAAAAAGGAAAGAATCTGGGGAAAAAAGAACAGGACTGAAATTACAAAGATCAAGTCCCCCTTGGTGACCCCCAACTGCCCTTTTCCTACTCATCTGCCAATCTCTCGCTCTCCTTTCCCTAAGTGCTCACTCTGTCTGTCTATACAGAGACGCTTTTTTCTGTTTCTTTCAGGTCTGCTTTTCTGACTCAGTGCTGTATGTTGTCCAGATCAGATCTACATTGTCTCTTCAGCCTTGCCAATAATCACATAAATGCTCATTCTGTTTACAGTGTAGGAACATAGCCACCCTTTGGATGCCAATGTTGCTACTGAAATGGCTCTGTCTTTCCCAGAAAGTGATCGGTGTGGAACACACTACTGGAAACCAGGAGGATTGTGGCATAGTCTGCTATTGTTAAAGAAGCAAAGGGTTTGGAATTAAAGGAGTCCACCTACGACTTAGTATATGCCATGGTAAAAATGAATTATCATGAGACTCAATTTGTGTCTATAAAAATGGGATAACATCTGTCACAGAGGGGAGTTGTGACTTTTAAAGATGAATATGTTTAAAATGATGTTACAGAGGCACCTGGGTGGCTCAGTGGGTTGAAGCCTCTGCCTTAGGCTCAGGTCATGATCTCAGGGTCCTGGGATCGAGCCCCACATTGGGCTCTCTGCTCAGCGGGGAGCCTGCTTCCCCCTCTCTCTCTGACTGCCTCTCTGCCTGCTTGTGATCTCTCTCTCTCTCTGTCAATTAAATTAAATTAAATTTTTAAAATGATGTTACGTGTAAGACATAGTCAATAAATATGAGCTCCATCTCTTGCATCATCTAGCTCTGTCACTAATTAAATGTAGAATCATCACCAAGTTCTTGAACCTTTTTAGCTTCCATTGCCTCTCTGAGTAAAACGAGAGAGAACAGTGGTTTAACAGTAAGACATAAGATGGGTAAATCTTGAACAACACCAAAAAGCTGCACCTCTCTAAAATTCCTCTGGGTTATTTTCATTTTAAGTCATGCAGGACTCAGTAGTGTGAAGACCCCTATCCTTATCATTTCATGAAGAGCAGGTCCATTAGGTAATTCTGTTCTTTTTTACAGAAATGTGACTGGCAATTTCCAAAATTCACACAGAATCATATGTTATGATCTTGAATCATAAAAGCAAATCTATTGAGCACATGCTTGTCTTACAAGGAGCAAACACTCAGAAAGATGGAGTTTCTTTTTATTTATTTTTTATGGATTTTTAAAAAAGATTTATATATATTTATTTGAGAGAGAGCGAGCATGTGCACGTGCGTGAGTACGGGAGGGGCAGAGGGAGAGAATCTCAAGCAGATTCCCCAGTGAGCACAGAGCTGGGTTCCATGACCACTAAGATCATGACCTGAGCCAAAACCAAGAGTCAGACACTTAACCAACTGAGCCACCCAGGCGCCCCAGAAAGATAGAGCTTCTAAAATGTTTTCAATTTTTCTTGTTCAAGCCAGCCTACGTAGCTTCATCTTAGGGAGTCTTTCATCAAACTAGTTTACTCAATTTTTTTGTCCCACTAAGCTGATAGAAAACGCAGAATTTCACCATTAGATATTTTGAAGTTCTGGGAATAAAAATATATGTGAGTTAACACCGAATGTCTTTTATGCAAATATTTTTGTGCCAGTAATATGTCCTGGTTGCTTCTAATAAGTTACTTAAAAATGCCTTCTTTCATCTACTCAACCACTCATGCGGAAAAATTGAACCAACAAAAAGTGTATGATTTGCCAAACATTGTGCTTCTCTGCCCTCATGGACTTTGTGGTCCCACAGGGCATATTGATCTAACATGCCATACAAATTAATATAAAATTACACTCTAAGATATGCCACAAGTAAAGGTCCATGGTGTTATGGAACAGTATAATATGGAGAATAACCTAAAGCTGTGGGTGTCAGGAAAGGGTTATTATTAGGTTATCTTTTCATAATACCACACAGAAGCCTTCTCTTAATTTTTATATTCTAAGTTGGATAACGATACTGCTGTTCATTCAGTCACCCACACTTGAATTTCAAAATCATCATTGATCTAGCCTTCTTCCTAGACTTTGGCCACCTTCAGTCAATCACTATAGCCTATCCTTCTGGGAAATATCCCACACTTCTTAGCCTTTCTTTCCATTTCTAGTGTTGCTCCCCATAATTATTAGCTATCGCCCTTCTGTTGGACTACGAGCACAGTGGTCAGTTTTAGTGGGTCTGCTTCTGCCCTTTTCACTCTTCCAATCCTTCCTAATCACTGAGGCCAGAGCAATCTTTATTAAATCGTCTCAGCATCTACCTTAGCAGTCTGTCCCTAACTTGGTGATTTTGATGTGTAGAGTGGTTGAAAACCACTGTCTCAACACACATTTTTAGCCCTATTTCCCTGGGCTTCCTTACACATACACAGGACTACAGCAATTTCTTACATACCATCTGCCTTTTCTATTTCTTCGTCTAGACTCTACTGTTCCCTCTGCTTAGAGTGGCCTCTCCTCTTCACTTGTCTGCCAATGACAATTGTTTTATTTATTTATTTGAGAGAGCACAAGCAGGGGGAGAGCAGAGGGGGACAGAGATGAGACTCCCCACTGAGCAGGGATGTGGGGCTCCATCCCAGGACCCTGGGATCATGACCTGAGCTGAAGGCAGACGCTTTACCGACTGAGCCACCCAGGTGCCCCTACAATCCTTGTTTTCGAAGGTTTCATTCCAGAGCCACTTCCTCCATTGGGCTTTGGGACTTCTCCCAAGATGGTATTGATTTCCCACTCTTCTTGAGAACTCCAGGAACATTTCGTTGATAGCCCTTGTGTGTTCTATTAGAATGTCTTGTCTCCCTTTGTAGGGAGACATAATCACATAAAGACCTTTTCTTAGATAATTTATACCCACTGTAATGCTTAGTTTAGTTCTTTGGGCAAAGTAAGTGGTATAAGATATTTTTGTTGAGAAAATGAAACAAGAGTAAAATTGCCTGTGACTATGAAGCTATCAGAACAACTCTCCCTTAACTACAAATATTCTCGAAGTTTCCATTGGCCATCTCTGCTTTCCATAAATACAAACTTAGCTACAGATATTAGATATACAGATACACGGACCTACATGGCTTCAATATACACTCTTTTTATGAATAGAAAATCTACACAGTTTCTGTCATTCACTCACTTTTACTTCGCAGTCTGACTTTTAATCCACCCATTTTCCAATAGCAAAGGAGATGAAATGCTTTCTCCAGAGGCAATGCTGATGATGCCCTGCTGTGAATCACCGAGAAAACAACCTTGGAGAGAGAACTTTGCAGCACTTCTTCAAGTAGACTTTCCTCAGGTCACTTCTAACGTTTGTGTATCTTTAACTCATTCTCATCCAGTGAATTCATTTACATTGTGGACTAAAACTCAAAAAAGAAAAAAAAAAAGTGGTCCTGCTTTACAATTCCTGGCATGATGCTTAAAACTTCAAGAATAGTTTGATTTATACAAAGACATAGGTCTCATATACCAATAGTCTTTGTCATGAAGGAAACATCCCTTTAGGTTATGTCTCCTCTGGAACCCTCTTTCTGTCTTCCCTCGTTGGTGTCTTTGCTGTTGTCTGCTATACAAGGTCCTCTACTATGATAATCTATTCCTTTCCTGCCCAGATTTGAAACACTTTCCCACATCAAAATTTACTCCATTTCTTCAGGAGTCACGTAATTAAGTGCTTCTCAACCTTTACTGTGCACGTGATGTATATTCTCATTTGGTAGGACCGGGTTGGAGCTCTCGATTCTACATTTCTAACCAATTCCTTAGTGATACTCACATCTGCTAGTTTGGGGACAGCACTTTGAATATCAGGGTTTTAGGCGACAGAAAAAATTTTCAATCAACTTCACTTTTATCTTCTAATAATGGCTTCAAAAGGTTTACTCTTCAGAAAAATTTACGGTGTTAAATAAACCTTCAATAACTCACATGTAAATATGATATGGAATTTTAAAATACTACAGTAATATCCACGGAAGAAATATTAAGGGGACAACTGTCACCAAATGTCTCAAATCATGCAATAGAATAGACAGATGCTTTGCTTATAAAAATAGCAAGGCCTACTAATTAGAAGACTCGGGAAGCAGATACTAATTCCCCCACTTTATGGATGAGGAAACTGAGTTCTAGCGATATTAGCTAACTGGTCTGAAGTCATGAAGATGGTAATTGAAACAGAGAGGCTTTGAATACTGATTTTTCTAACTGGAAAAATATGTGCTCTTTCTACAATGTAGTTGCACCTACCTGGTAACTAAAGAAATAGGCTGAGACATTCTTCAAAGGATTTTAAGATTCTAAAAAATCTAACCATCAGGTAGATGCAACTGAATCTAGAGGGAGAGAAAACAACACTTGTTAATTCATTTTCTAATAATACACACACACACCCCCAAGCATATAATATTACTAAAAGCAAAAATGTAAAACTCTATATTCAAATAAATCTCTAAACTTTATATGCAGTGAAGTTGATTCAAAAAAGGTAGACACGAACATTCAAAACTCATAGCTGAATTTAAGTAAATAACTTGCTAAAAGATAGTTTTGTTACTATTTTTAGAGTTGTATGAATTTTTGTTCAACCTTTTATTTCACTACATTTTCTTATCAATTTGTAGACTTTCATTATTTATTTATTTAAAGCTTGACTCCTCTAAGTGTAATTTTAATATGCTCTGTCCTGAATTCTTAAATATAATTTGGAATAAAATTCAAGGAACAATAATAGCAGTAGGATTCTGAGTCCAATGTACTACAGGCTGATCTCAAAATAGAGTCCAGAATAATGGTCGCCATTATCAGCTTTAGGACTGAAAGAGACCAAGAAATAAATAAGATGTAATGGGAAGGAAAAAAAAGAAGTCGAGTTCATTTTATGGTGCCATTCCTATTTCTCTGTATTCAGTCGGTCACGGCCATTTCTTATAGCTGAATAAACAAAGCAAAACATAAGAACTAGCATCTTAAAACATGTATAAAATTCAGTAATAATCATAGGCAGCAATATTCTTTCAATTGAAATGACTGCAATTTTGTCGACATAGTTTTTCTCCGAAGTCAAAAGTACCCATATTTTAAACCACTTTTCACATGCAGTCTTTTCTCCAATAGTTACAGGGCTCCATTAACAGGGAGACAAGGGGACAACATTTCCTTTCAAACTTATTATATGACTTGGGTCAGGGGTTCCACCCAATCTTCATTGGGTTCAGCTTATTGTCTCCTCTCCAGGGCAGGCTCTCATGCAAAAATACTGAACTATGTCCAACGTGTAGAACTTCACTTGTCTCAAGCAGGATCTGATATTTTGCAGAGACGATGCTTTCTAAACCATAGAAATGGTGTGCTCACCCGCATCCTGGCCCCTAA
Organism: Nasua narica; assembly: GCA_028533885.1. Lineage (NCBI taxonomy): Eukaryota > Metazoa > Chordata > Mammalia > Carnivora > Procyonidae > Nasua > Nasua narica. The sequence goes on along the minus strand of CM052801.1, from coordinate 74,875,556 downwards.
CTGAAGATTGCATGGGGCAGTTTCATTTCCACCTCGAGCATATTTTGCCATCTTTTTTAATGAGCTAATCATCCATAATGCATCACTTTTCTCTTCTGACTGTGAATTACCCTGGTCATCATGGCCAGTTTCTCATTGCATTTGCTCACTCCTTTGATTTCCCTAACTTGCAAATGTCCTTGGTAATGCCCCAACAGTAATTTGAGATCACCTGGCCACTGAGTAGAGATGAACAACCTCAGCAATAAACAGGCATTATTTTAACTACATGAGGTCCACACACGGAAAATCAAGAACCTAAACTTGAGAAATGATACAAAGCAAATCATAGGTTATTTCGATCAAAGATACACATGCTATGTGACATTTGTTCATTATACCAACGTGATATGAAGAGTGTTGTCAAATATGCCCTATACAAGTCTGAAAATAAGAGCCCTAAAAGCCATAAAGTTTAGTTGTAGTCTTTATAGTTAAGCATACAATTGTATGTTGTTACGTTTGAGACTCAGAAAGGGCTCTTTTTCTCTGTGAGAATGGTAAAACGAACACATCTCCTCGTAAATGATCATGAATGCAAGTAGAAAAGCCTACCAAACAGTGGCCTCTTAAACTACAAAAAGGAATGTATATAATGGTTTCATCAATATGGCAAACTGACCTAGCACCAAACTGGGCTCTAAGGACATATAAACACTGAACAAAATATAGCTATTTTTAAAAAGATTTTTATTTATCTATTTGAGAGAGAGAGAAACAGTGAGAGAGGGAGAGAGAACACAAGTAAGGGAGAGGGGCAGAGGGAGAGAAAAAAACAGGCTCCCCGCTGAGTAAGGAGCCCAACATGGGGCTCAAACCCAGGACCCTGGGATTGTTACCTTAGCCGAAGGCAGACATTTAATTGACTAAGCTCCCCAGGCACCCCATAGCTATTTTAATAATCTTAATGAATCTTGAAAGAAAGATTCCCAGCAGACAGACGTCTAAAAAGAACTCAAGTTCTCAGCTCCTCCCTGTTCAACAGCCAGCCAGCCCCATTTTCTGATGCAGCGTCAGCCATGTCCCTGAGACACCATGATGAAAGTTGGAGAAACAGATTTGACTGTATTGGGCTTTTAACTCTGGCAAAATGGATATTGTCACCATCAATGACCCCTTCATTGACCTCAACTACATGGTCTACAATTTCCAGTATGATTCCACCCACAGCAAATTCAATGGCACAGTCAAGGCTGAGAATGGGAAACTTGTCATCAATGGAAAGCCCATCTCCATTTTCCAAGAGCGAGATCCCAACATCAAATGGGGTGATGCTGGTACTGAGTATGTTGTGGAGTCCACTAGGGTCTTTACTACCATCAAGAAGACTAGGGCTCACTTGAATTGTGGGGCCAAGATGGTCATCATCTCTGCCCCTTCTGCCTATGCCCCCATGTTTGTGAGGGACGTGAACCATGAGAAGTATGACAACTCCCTCAAGATTGTCAGCAATGCTTCCTGCACCAACTGCTTGGCCCCTCTGACCAAGGTAATGCATAACAACTTTAGCATCATGGGCCACAGTACCCGTCATCACTGCCATACAGAAGACTATGGATGGCCCCTCTGGGAAGCTGTGGCATGATATCTGAGGGGCTGCCCAGGACATCACCCCTGCTTCCATTTCTCCTGCCAAAGCTGCAGGCAAGGTCATGGCTGAGCTGAATAGAAAGTTCACTGGCATGGTCTTCCATGTCCCCACCCCCAACGTGTCACTCATGGATCTGACCTGTTGCCTGGAGAAAGTTGCCAAATAGAATGACATCAAGAAGGTGGTGAAGCAGACATCAGAAGGCCCCCCTCATAGGCATCCTGGGCCACACTGAGGACCAGGTTGTCTCCTGTGACTTTAACAGTGACATCCATTCTTCCACTTTTGATGCTGGGGCTGGCATTGCCTTCCATGACCAATTTGTCGAGCTCATTTCCTGGTACAACAATGAATTTGGCTACAGCAACCAGATGGTGGACCTTATGGTCTACATGGCCTCCAAGGAGTAAGTGTCCCCTGTACCACCAGCTGCAGCAGCAGGAGCAAGAGGAAGAGAGAGGTCCTTGGCTGTCGAGGAGTCCTTGCCTCAACTCATTCCCCGACACACACTGAGAATCTCCCGACCTTTACACCATTTGCATCTCAGACTCCCTGAAGAAGAGGAGGAACATGGGGAGCCCTACCTTATCATGTACCATCAACAAAACATACTGTGGCCAGCCAAAAAAAAAAAAAAAGGAACTCAAAACCAGAGGGATAAGTAAATTAGCTAGTATTATGGTGATGTCATGGCTCTCTGAATGACATATCTAACAGCATTCCAGAAGAAGATAGAAAGTGGGGGAAAACAGTAGTGAAAAGAGAGGAGAATTTAAGGAAGACATGAATACCCAGATCGCAAGAGCAAAGCTCCAATAGAGATGAATCAAACTAAAGTGACATGTGGAAACATGGTAGGGAAACTACCTTGAAGAAGAATAGCAAATGCAAAGGAAAAGATTACAAATAACCCAAGGAAGGATATTTTCCCCCAATAAAATGGCAATCATACAGACAATAGATCTCGTATCAACAATACAGGCCAGAAGACAGTGGACATCAATCATCCCACAGCTGAGGGAAAATAACTGCCCGCCTAGGGCTGCTAAATATTCAAGAGTGAATGTGAAAAAAGACATTTTCAGACAAACACTGAATGAATTTACCACTCACGAATGCTTACTGAAAGTGTGACCAGATTATCCTAAAATGAGAAAAAGTCTGAACCTTGAAGGAAGTAATGGAAATCCAAAAGGACAGTGGTGAACAAAGAAGTGGGCACATATGTGAGGAAAGCTTATGAGGCATCACTTGTAAAACTTATACTACTAGGACCACTTTGGGCAAGTTTAAAAACAAGTTGGGACCTCCACTTCTGGGAAGACGGAGATGGATTTTCCCTATTCCTCCTGCTAAGTACAACTGAAAATGCCAGACATTATATATAAAACAAATATATAAAGACTCTGGAAGTTGGAAAAGAAAGCAAGTCAGTTATGGACTTTTGCAACCAAAGAATGGTGCACTGCTGAGTTCTCAGATAGAAGGATAGATACATGATAGAAAGACATAGAAATAGTTATATCTCCATCCCATGAATATCAACAAGAGCAGACAAAAAAAGCTTCAGCGAGACTTATTGTCTCTAGCCAAAGAATCAGGAAGGGGGGAGCTTAATAAGACAAAAATCTTTTAGACAACAACCAGTCTACTGCACTCAAACACCGTGGAAGAAATTAACCTGACTCCCACCCATGAAAGCAAAGGCCGAAGGGAGAACCTAGGCACCCGCTCTCACAAAACCATAATAAGGTTCTCCAACAACACTGATTAGATGGTTCAGAGAAAATCATATTAAAAGCAGGGACTTTGAACCCTGCTGCCTGTTAATGAATCCCACCCCCATGGTGTCAGAGGATACAATGTGGGGAGCCTGAGTTTATGCCCCACCCACATCAATGAGGCCTTGTGCTTCCTCCCTGCTGGAGGTGTGTAAAAGGAGGCCTAGTGGAGAGTCAGGACATTTACCATTTTGTAGAAGAAAGGGAGTGACCCCACCATGGTGTCAGTGGAAACCACATGGCTAGAAATCCAATCTTATCCAACAGAAATGAGTGCACCCCACTCCAACGCCAGTGTTGGTGGAAACCAAGCTGGGAAACTTTACTTCTACTCCACCTTACAGTAATGAGGCACCCCTTCTTCTCCCGCCACCAGAGCAGTGGCAGAAAAAAGATAAAGAAAAAAAAATTTCAATAAGATCCAGAGCCTCATAAGATAATATGAAAATGCCCAGCTTTCAATAGAAAATCACTCATCACACTACACACTAGAATAATCTTAAACAGAATGAAAAAAGACAATCAGTAGATGCCAAGGTCGAGATGAAAGAGATGTTAGAATTATCTGAAAGGGAAAAAAATGGTACCCCCCTTAAATATATACCCAGCAAAAGTACCCTTCAGGAATAAGAAATCAGACATCTTCAGATGAAAGAAAAACTTCTTGAGAATTCATTGCCAAGAAACATGCTCTAAAAGAATGGCCAAAAGAAGTTCTCTAAACAAAAGGGAAATGATAAAAGACAGAACCTCGAAGCATCAGGAGAGAAGAAAGAACATGGCAAGCAAAAATCTGAGTAAATATAATAGGCATTTCTCTGTCTGAGTTTTCTAAATTATATTTGCTGGTTTTAAAAAAGTATAACACTGATGTGGTTTTACATGTAGGCAGAAGAAATATTTAGGACAATTATATTATAATAAAAGGGGGAGGGAAATGAAACATAAATGGAAGTAAGAGTTCTACACTTTGCTCAGAATGGTAAAATAAAGACACCAGCAGAAACCTCAATTGAAGGACGTTCTACAAAATACCAGACTTTCTACAGAAGCCTAAGGAAACATGATGGCTAAATGTATCGTGATTTCCTAAATGAGATCCTGAAATAGAAAAAAGACATTAGATTTTTAAAAACTGAGGAATCTGAATAAAGTACAGACTTCAGTTTAAAATAATGTATGAATATTAGTTCATTAATTGTGGCAGACTGAACTTACTAATGTTTATAATAGAGGTCTGAATATATGAAAACTCTCTCTACTATCTTTGCAATTTCTCTGTAAATGTAGACCTATTCTAAAATTAAAAGTTTTCTTTAAAAAATTGCTACACCATAAAAATATTTATGCTCAAAGACTGATTTTATTCAGACCATGGTCTCTGAATACAATGTGGTAATAGAACAATAGGAAAGAGACTATAAATACCTAAAATGATTATAGAGATTGGGGTGCCTGGGTGTCTCAGTCAGGCAAACATCCTACTCTTGATTTCAGCTCAAGTCATGGTCTTGGAGTCCTGGGATCAAGCCCCGTGTCATGTTCTGTGCTCAGCAGGGAGTCTGCTTCAGGATTCTCTCCCTCTCTCCCTGCCCCTCCCCCCACTCACAAGTGCTCTCTCTCTCTCCAAAATAAATAAATAAATCTTAAAAAATAAAATAAAACAATTATAGAGATTATAAAAATAAATATGAACCATGATGAAAGCACAAAATAATATATAAAAATAAAATATTTTTTAAATAAAAAAAGAATTCAATTTTTTTCTAAATGAATGATTCAAACAAATCATAAAGGAAATGGTTATAAAACTAATTGAATAATCACATAGGAATTTACTATACAGTAACAGTAATTAAAACAATGTGATATTGGCAAAATGAAGCAATTAGGCTAATGAAATGGAACAAAGCCAAATATATATGTACATATTTATACATATATGAAAATTTAGCATATAACAGAGATGATATTAAAATCAGTTAGTTAGATGGGGTGCCTGGGTGGCTCAATTGGTTAAGCAACTGCCTTTGGCTCCGGTCATGATCCCAGGGTCCTGGGATCGAGCCCAGTGTCAGGGTCCTTCCTCGGCAGGAAGCCTGCTTCTTCCTCTCCCTCTGCCTGCTACTCCGCCTGCGTGTAGGCTCTCTCTCTCTGTGTCAAATAAATTAATTAATTAATAAAAAAATAAAATTTGTTAGGAGAGTACAAGCGTTTCAGTACATAGTGTTGGATCAATTGAGTATATACATACATGAAGAAAAATAAATTTGGATCCCTACATCACATAATAATAAAAATCAATTCCAGACGGATTTAAAGACCTGATGGGAAAAAAACCTTTTAGACAAAATACAAGAGACTATCTTCATGATTTGGAAATGTCAATGGCTTTCTAACACAGGAACCCAAAGCTAAAACTACAAAGTAACAGATCAAAGTTTGGGTATGTAATAATTTAAATTTTTCTGTATGACAAAAGACAAGGTTAAATTAGAAGATATGACAGGGAGAAGACATTTCCAATACATATAAGCCAAAAACACATTAGGCATCAAGAATCCATAAAGAACTATATATTTGTTTTGTTTTTTTTAAGCAGTTAAAAGGCGGTCAAAGAATATGGACAAGCAATCTGCAGAGAAGCAATATGAATAGTCAATAAACATACAAAAGGATGTTCAATCTCAGTAATGATCAAAGAAATACAAATTTAAATAAATATATTTCACACCCTACAAACTGATGAAACTTTAAATATGACTGTAAATTTAGGCAAGAATATAGAAAAATGGTTCTCTCAAATGCTGTGCAATTGGACTGCAGTTGTTATAACAATCTTGGAAAGAACTTTATTTACATAATGGAATTCTATTCAACAGTAAAGTAAATGAACAAGGCCAATGTGGATACATCTCAAAACAAAATGAATGATAAAACAAGTTACAAAAGAATTCATATATAATAGTAAAATGCTTATAATTTTTTTAAAAATCACACAACCAGGGTCCAATTTAAAAATAAAATACCCAGTTATTGAACCAGAAAAAATGAGTTTAATTTGGAAATGAGTTATTTGGAAATAACATAAGAATTGCTGTCCTGGATATGCAAATTAAGGCAAATCATAGTCAAGTTCAAAGAACTAAGGAGCAGAGCATGCTTTTATAAAGGAAAGGAAGAAGTTGAGAAGGCCAGTTTTTTTCAAAGAGCTGGAACAAACAATCCTAAAATTTGTATGGAACCAGAAAAGACCCCAAATTGCTAAGGAAATGTCGAAAAAGAAAAACAAAGCCAGGGGCATCACATTGCCTGATTTCGAACTTTACTACAAAGCT
>CM052801.1:74785646-74868307 GCA_028533885.1 Nasua narica | reverse complement strand
GGGGGGGTGAGCCTGGTGGTGGGTATCGAGAGGGGCACGTACTGCATGGAGCACTGGGTGTGGTGCATGAACAATCAATCTTGTAACACTGAAAAATTAAAATAAACAAATTTGGGGAAAAAAAAAAAAGAGAAGGGTTATTTTGAACAAAAGCACCCTGGAGGAGATGTAAAATTCAGGGTAGTGGTGGTTTCTCATTGGCTAGGTTGTTGCTAAGCAAGGAGAAAAATCATTCTTCCTGCTGGGTATGGAAAGAAAGCCGGGAGGAGTGGTATGTGAGTGAGAAACCTTCCTTCATGGCTTCCCAAATCCATTTTGAGTTAGGTTTCCTGTATTAATTTTCACAACAGTAATATACTGTAAATGGTTTATGGAAACATTTTTCTGTATTAACATAAAATGAGACATGGAGGAAACTAACTTTTAAATGGTGGTTATTCCAGGAAAGGAAGGCATAGTGGGATAGGTTCAGGATACAAAGTGGGCTTCAACTGCATCTATAAGTTTTATTCTTTAAAAAATCTCAAGCAGATAAAACAAAATCTTAATACCAGTGAAGGTGGATGGTAGATTCTTAGCATCCAGATTATTGGAAAGAATAGAAAACCTCTCCTGATCCCACCATCCAGAGTTTACCATCATTAAACTTGTAACACATTTCTTAAGAGTCTCTGTGCTTCTGCCTTGTGTTCTTATTCTCTAGTGTGTGTGTGTGTGTGTGTGTGTGTGTGTGTGTATAGTAAATTGGGATCATGAAGTTGTACATCCTAACTTCTTCATCTAGTGCTTGCTTCGGCAGCACATATACTAATTTCTTCATCTAACGTCATATAGTAAGCATTTGAGCATTTGATATATAACTATTTCAATACCTTCCAGTTTTTCACTACTTATATAAACAAGAAATCGCTGTTTCTGATGTGTATCTTTGGCCCCATCACTGGATAGTTTCTTTGGATAGATTACTGATGTGGAATTCCTTGGATATTAATACTTTAAGGTTTTTTGATACCTATTTTGCTATATTGCCTTTGAGAATATTTGGGTTAATTTAATTCCTATCAGTAAAATGAGTATCCATGCTCATCACAGAGAAGTAGTATCTTAAAAATATTATATATATAATATATGACATATTATATATTATATGTATAATATATAATTTATATATACTTCATTTTAATTTTCATTTCTTTGATTGCTAATTAGGTTGGGCTTTATTACTTTATTATTTTTTTGGTCAATTGTTTCTCTTCTTTTTTATGTCTTCATCAATTTTCCATTAGAATATGCATCTTTGTTTCGAGTTTTCTAATCTATTTCCATTGTCTATATACTCCCTTTCCAACACCACATTGTGGTTAAAGTGTTTCCTTTCTACATTTTTATATAAGCAAGCATCCTCTATTTCTGTTGTTCAAAAATTTCTTGGCTGTCTCATGTTTTAAAACTTCCAGATGAGTGTTAAAGTCATTTTCTCAAGTTTCAAAAATCCCACTGGGATTTTGATCTGAATTACAATAAACTTACATCTGAATTTTGGAAAACTTGGCATGTTTATATTGTTTAGTCTCCCTATCCAGGAACATGTTATTCTTCTACGTTTATGTAAATCTTGTATCTCTCCCAGTAAAGTTTTGTCATTTTCTTCAGCCAATTTTTAATTGGTTGTTTCTGGGTATTTTGTACATTATGTTGCCATTTTTAAGTGGTCTTGTTTCCCTGTAATATTTTCTAACTAGTTATTGTCAATATGTAAGAAAGCTCTTTAGTCTGTTTCCTTTGTATTCGGGCATTTGACTAAACTCTCCCATCGGTTCTAAGATTTTTAATGCAGAACCTCTTAGATTTTCTATGCAGATATTTCTTGTTGCATTGGCTGGAATTTCTATGCCATAATTGTAAGGATGAAGCATGCTTGCCTTGTTCTTAATTTTGATTATAATGTCTCCAGCATCTCACTGATATAGATTATGTTGGTTATTGTTTTCATCTCAATATCATAATATTAAGAACCTATTCTTTCATGCGTAGGATTTTAAGAAATTAATGCTTAGCTTCGTTAATCCAGAAATGGGTGTCAAAATGTAGCAAATGCCCCTTTTGGCCATATATTAAGATAGTCCAGTAACTCAGTTTTCTTTTGACCTCTGGGTATGATATAGTAAGAGATTTCCTAATGTTGTCAGGCTGATATTCTGGAATAAACTATATTTGGTGATATTATTTTCTTTTCAATACTGGCCATATTTAATTGACTTAATGCTTTATGTTAGGTTTTTTTTTTTTAATTTTAAGAGAATCCGTCTTTAATTTCTATGTGTTATCTTTGTTTGGTAAGATTTTGTATCAGGGTCAGGTTAGCTTCAAAAAATGTGCTCAGGAGCCTTCCTTCTTTCACAATGGTGTGATTTTAAAAAAATTACTGGCTAATTACATATTCCATGAAACTGTGAAAAAAAAACCATAATCAGTCTGGGAATTTGAATAGAGCTTCCCAATAGAATATAACCTGCAAGGAGGACTTTTGTCTCTTGTTCACTACTGTATTTCTACTATCTTGAACAGCTCCTAACATGGAGTAGGTATTCAGTAAATATTTGTTGAATAAATGTAATGGTTAGAATCAATTTGTTGTATTGTTTAGAAGGTTTCTTTCTTTCTGAATTATTCTGTATTTTGCTCAATAAAGCTCTTTTAGTGTATCACACACAAGCACACACACAACACACACCCACACACACCCCCCAAAAATTGGTTTATTTTAGACAACCAAAGTATAGGTGTTACTAGAAAGATCATGTATTGTGCTTAAATTCCCCACTGATATTAAGAACAATTATCAACATTTTCTAAAGTTTTCCAATATTAAAGTTTTAACAAGGCTATAAATTATACTTCAAGAAAAATTTCAAGCTAGCATTTCAAAGTTTCAATGATAGACATAATGGATTGTTAGTCTCAATTTGAGATGGATGTGTAGCTCATTCTCTTAGTGAAAAAGCTAAAAGCAATTTCTTTTCCAAGTCCCTTAATACTTTCCAGAACACATTACAGATATAAAGGTCACTTAAAATAAGCTCTAAATGTCACTTAAAGTAAAACTATGTCACTGAAAATAAAATACCAAATTTAAGCATTGCTGCTCAGATTATATAATCATTTTCTTTTGCCTATATTACAATATCAGAGGTGATATGGGGGTAGAGGAGCAAAACGTGTCTCAGGTTGGGATTGATCATAATATATGGTTTTTAATCCCTTTCTTTTCAAACAGAGGAAATATGGTCTGATAATGTTAACTCAAATATGATTAATTTTAAAGAGCATGACCTCAGCAAAATACTATGGTAATTTTTATGTAGTGACTTCTAGATTATGGTGTCACGTAGATCAATGATCTATGGTTTATTTCACAAATACAATATACCACTTATTTATTTGACCCTGGGTAATATGATAAAATTCCAAATGAAAGGAAACTATGATTGAACAGTATAGAGCAACTCAAAAATGAAATAGACCTACAATGCCCTCTGTTGATGAAATATGTGACTACAGAATGCATGGTCGAAAAGGGAAAATTCAACGTATGTTCCTTAATTCATTTTTGTACAGTTTAAAGTAGTTTCTCTAAAATGAGTCTCAATTTAATTTCACAAAATGAATGTTCCATTTTTATAACAGCACAAAAGTATTTAAATTAATAGGGAAAAATTAAAATAAAACTGGTTAAAGCAGTAGTTCCAATCACATGGCCTTGAACAGGTATGATATAGTCTGGCCTCATTCCAGGAGAACAACAATAGGGAGGAAAGAACCATTTTTAGAGATTTTCAGCTAGGGCAGAGTGGAAGAGGTAGATGGACGGTCTTCTGAACAAGTCCAATGGCTATTCTCCCCCTCAATTTCCCTAGTCTTCAAATATCAACCAAGTCCTTACAACTGATGGAGTTCATCTGTGGCTTTATGGGTGCAAGGATGGGTTGGCCTGAAACAAAATCTAAATCCCTTCTTCTAGAAGGTGTTAAAGAGATTGATAGACATCCTTTGATAACTCTTCTCTCTCTGCTTCTTAGTAACATAATCATCAATTTTGGTTGGGCATATTGGTGCCCAGCATAAACACTCTATTTCTTAGCCTCCTTTGTGGCTAGATTTGGCCATGTATCTACATTCTGGTAAGTAAAATGAAAGTGGTAGTAACACATGGAACTTTAAAAGAGAAGACACATGTCCTTCTTCACCTTTTCCACCAGCCTGATGAGCGAGAACAGTTGGCAACCATCCTGGACCATAAGGGTAGAACATGTATGTTGAAGATGGCAAATCAACAGAATATAACAAATTTGTGTTCCCAATACACTTATGAATCTCCCCTACTCATGCTGTACTGCCTATCTCTTAATGAACTATTTTTTGTGTTATTATTTTGCATCTTAGCTACCCCTAAATCTAAACCTAAATGAAAACAAAAAGGAGTATTGGGTGAAAACTTTCAGAGACCATGACATCATCAAGCATTATGACAAGTTGCTTTATAGCAACTATTTGCACAACATTTACCACATTATTCAAATACATTTGCATTAAAAATCCATTGAATGTGTTAAAGATACATTATGTAAACCTAGGGTAAATTTTATTGTTACAGAATGAAAAATATTATAATATTTTCTGGATACCAGTTCCTTACTTCTGAGGTTATATTTACTCATTCATTAAGGAGGGTTTCCTTGATGATTCAGGTTGAAGATAGGGTGTCCTTTCATGTGCAAAGGATTATTCTGAGGAAACTCAGATTTCGTTCTACACTAATACTACTGTTTCTTCAAAATCAAAAAGAAAGGGGCTCACATATTCCAGACACCAGTAGCTACTATACTTTGAACTTGAGATGTATGACATTGTTACGGAGGTGGTTAAATATGGTAGCATAACCCAGGAGAATCTCCTGAGCAATGGCAGAACCTTGATAGCACAACTAAAAAGGGCAAACATTTCCTTAATATCATTTGACATCCACTCTGTCAGTTTCACAACTAGAGAGATGATGGGTTGCTTGTCAACGGACCTGAGGGTGAACACTGAATGATTTAATGTGCATGGTAAACTACTGCCAAGGTATCTCCATTTATTCATCTTTTCAACACAGGAACAGGAAATTAATACCATAGACTATCTAACTTGTGATTCTTCTCTATTTGGGGATAAACATATTGAGGCAGTACGATGAGAGAACACCAAATCAAGAGGTCTGGTTCCTAGTTAACTAATTCTGAGACTTTTTTTTTTTAATTTTTAAATTTAAAAATTTAAATTTTTAAAAATTAAAAAATTTTATTTATTTTTATTTGAGAGCGAGAAAGAGTGAGCAAGACAGAGCATGAGTGGGGGAAGGGGAAGAAGGAGAGCAAAGCAGAATCCTGTGCTGAGCAGGGGGCCCAATGCGGGCCCCATGCTGGAGCTTGATCCCAGAACCCCAGGAACACGACCTGAGCCAAAGGCAGACACTTAGCTAACTGAGCCACGCAGGCACCCCTAATTCCGAGACTTTAAGCAAAGCAATTAAATCACACCTAAATGCCCTAAAATGGGAATTACACTTGTCACACCTATCACAAAAGATTATTGGGAGGGATTAAATGAAATCATGTAAATGAAGATGGTTTGGAAATCACAGAAATGATAAATATAAGAGCATCACCTTTCTATCCAGATTACTAGAGAGAGCAAAGTCTTTCCATGAATAAATTGACCATGTAACAAAATACACTTATCTAACTTCCATCACCATAGAAAGCACCATCAGTGCTCTCACTATAATGTAAAAATCACATCTATTCAAACACCAGCCTTGGAAACACTCACCAAGTTGCCCACAAATATTTCATGATAATATCCATATGGCTGAGGAATCTGATATTTTCAAGTTTAATATTGTATGACATATATGTCAGGACTTGGGGAAAATTGTAGTAAAATTTATACATAATGTCCTCAGTATCCTTTTTTTCCCCTTGATTCTTTCCTACTCCCTACCCTCACACAACTCTATTAAATCTATTTTCTCATTTTACCTCCTTCCACAAGCAGAACCCCAGCAAGTAACTAAGGTAACCTGGGTATTTAAAAAATTGATGTCATGTACATCTTGGCATAAATTAAAATTTCATGGGACTCCTCAGTGGCTCAGTCAGTTAAGCAGCTGCCTTCAGCTCAGGTCATGATCCCAGCCAGGGTCCTGGGATAGCGCCCCACATCGTGGGGGCTCCCTGCTCAGCCAGGAGCCTGCTCCTCCCTCTCCCCTTAGCTCATGTTCTCTTTCATTCTCTCTCTCTCTCAAATAAATAAATAAAATCTTTAAAAAAAAATAAAGTCTCGGGAGGGAGAAGTATTTTAGGTTTTATCTCTGAAACATGGAGTAAACAAAAGCTTTCATGACCTCTTCCCCTAAGAATTTCAGCTCATTAGGAGGGGGATTAATCTCTAGTGTAAAAACTGAAGTGGCAAAGGACCAGCCCATGGACTTTAAAACTACATTCTGTAAGCATATGAGATAAGCCTGATTCTGATGGGAAATCAAGGGCAAAACATACTTTTTCCGTCATATCCCAACAATAGATAGGCCTCTGTAATTCCTGTCTGAACCATGTAATTTACAAAGGAGCACTTATAAGACTGTAGCAGTTTAGCTTGTTAAAGATAATTCAATTAGAAGCAGAATATTAAATATTGTTTATTTCCTAGCTTTCCTTTATTCTGGATAATTTGAGCTGCCCACCCCCCTCCCGCCCCCCAACACACACACACTTGTAACCTCTCACCCTTCAACCATCCTCCTCAACCACACTTACTTGACTGGTTCCCTCCTAAAGGGCTTAATTTTTCCTGTTGTACCAAGAGGCAGTTATCTAGTTCTTGAAACTCTATCTGTACCCTGGATTTCCATCAATGCCAACAACTTGCCTGAGTCTAATGCTTATCATCACATTTCATAGCAAACATATCCTTTCTGAGATATTTTAAAAATTAATAGTATAATGGGGCACCCAGGTGGCTGATTCAGTGGGTGTCTGCCTTCAGCGCAGGCTGGGATTGAGCCCCATGGCTTCCCACTCAGTGGGGAGTCTGCTTCTCTCTCTGCCCCTCCCCCCTGCTCATGCTCTAGCTCTCTCTTTCTCTCTCTCTCTCTCCCAAATAAATAAAATCTTTCAAAAAATAAAAATTAATAGTATGACTAAAATATCAATAATCTTTCACATTTAGTAAAATTCAGCAAATCAATAATATTTCACATTTCCCAAAGTTACTGATAGTCACAGTACTTAAACAATAACCAAAAGGATGAAATCTTCACTGACTTCATTGATTTATAGAAGAATAGGTACTTGGGAAAGCTACTTGTTCTACACAGCTTCTTCAAGTTGAACTCATGTTGTTAGGTGCCTAGAGAAGGAATAGTCATTAGCAGAGAGAAAGACCTGGAAGGCACCTTTCTCTTCTGCATATATAAATAGGAAAAGGCACTGATAGGAAAATGCAAATTTTTCCTTTTATCTACAATTGTTTGCAAAGATAACAGATTTGTCAGAAACATCATTTCAGAGCACAAACCAAGATTTTTGTGGGGAAATAGAGTGGATTTTTATTTGTGCTTACAATAAAAAGTAAAATCCTTACAAAGGGAGAGAAGTAGTAAAGAAATATAGATATATGATCATTAAATTAAATAAATTTGCAGCAGAGACCATCGAAACAGCATTTTATAATTGAATAAGCGCATTCCTGCCAATGACCAACATTACAAATTTTGAAACATTTGTAGCTAATATTTTGAAAGCACAACAATAAGCAACAATAATTATTAGGAACTTAACTTGTTCTATGAAATAAGGAACTTTTAAAAAATGATTTAATTATAGCCAGAAACACAGAAAGTTTACAAAATATTTCAATAATAAAAAGTAACCTGTTTTCTGTGTACACAATAAGTTGGCCTTTGAAAAGAAAGAAACTCAAATTTGATTTTATTTTCTGTATATTTTAATGTAATAATTTCCAGTAAAGGATTGATAAACAACCTTTATTTCTAATTCTAACATAGCTTTATATGAATGTGTTTATACATATATAAATATATAGTTATATAATAATGTGAATCTTTCCATCTTATTTTAAAATATAATTAACTTTATAGGCATATTAAATAAGACAATGTGTAGGGTATGTTGAACTTACAATCTTAATAAAAATAATAATTTTTTTGATAAATTAAAATATAAATTATATACATTATCTCATATGTATTCATTTCTAACTATTGTACCTAGTCTAAACTCAACCATTCATCTCTACCAGAACCAACCATTAAAACTTCTTTCCTTACAGAGAAAACTAGAAGCCAAGAAGTCAAGAACTGCCTGGCCCTTTTCTTCACCATCACACATTTCATATTACTTATAAAATTTTCAAGTTACAATAAACATATATATTAAAACTATCCAAAGACTTTATTTATCCTATCAACTTATAGCTATTATAGAAATAAGGGACAAGAGTAAATGAAAAATTCTGTATAGTGACCAGTGTGTTACATACTTTTCTTGCTTAAAAATTGTCCAGATAGCCAAAGAATATTTACTAATTAGCTCAATTCAATATGAATTCAAGGACATAAAGTTAACTAAGGACATGGAACAGAGAACTGAAGCCAACACATTAAGGCTTTATGATTTTAGCATCATAAAAATTCACAAGAGTGAGATTTTTATTTTTTTAAGTTTTTATTTATTTATTTGACAGAGAGAGACACAGCGAGAGAAGGAACACAAGCAGGGGGAGCGAGAGAGGGAGAAGCAGGTTCCCTGTCAAGCAGGGAGACCGATGCGGGGCTCGAACCCAGGACTCTGGGATCATGACCTGAGCCAAAGGCAGATGCTTAAAGACTGAGCCACCCAGGCACCACAAGACTGAGATTTCTAATAGACCTATTATTGCAAATTTATTGAGTTCACAAAATTTTACATTTTGGTAATTTAAAACTGTTTGTGAAAACAATAATGACAATTTAATAAAAGTAGGGAATTTAAATATTTTAAACCTTCATAAATTAAAGTCAAACTATCAAGAATATTATATATTTATTATTTTTACATGGTGGTGAAATCAGGAAGACAAAAAATTGTTAAACTAAAATTAAGTCACTATGATTTGTCCAAAGTGTCATCTTCTTATATGGAATATTACATGAATTATTTTCTGATACAATCCATAAAACTCTTTACTCTTGAAATCATCCCCAAAACAACTGTCTCATTTTTCTGCTTGTTACCTAGCAACCTATGCCAATAGAAAATTTGGCATCTAATGAGCAGGAGGTAACAAAATTAAAAGTTAATAATATGAAAAAAAAAAGTTAATAATATGTGTGACATTCATTCCATTATTTGTTTTTGTTTTTTTGTTAGTTTCTCACAGGTGGAGAGAGAGCATACTTTTTTAAAAAAAGATTTATTTATTTACTTACTTACTGAGAGAGAGAGACAGTGGGTTGGGGAAGAGGGAGAGAATCTTTCAAGCAGATACCTTGCTGAGTGCAGAGCCCAACGTGGGTCTCGATCTCATGATGTATAAGATCACGATCTGAGCTAAAACCGAGAGCTGAACTCCCAACCGATTGAACTACTCAGGTGCCCCAGGACTCTATACTTCCAATTATTTCTACCAGTTGCCATATTTTATTTATTTATTTTTCCAGTTGCTGTATTTTATTTTTACTTTTTAAAGATTTTATTTATGTATTTGTAAGAGAGTGAGAGAGAGAGCACAGAGGGAGAGGGAGAAGCAGACTCCCCACCAAGCAGGGAGCCCAACACAGGGTTCGATCCCAGGACCCCAAGATCATAACCTGAGCTGAAGGCAGATGCTTAACCCACTGAGCCACCCAGGCGCCCCTCCAGTTGTAGTACTTTAAAAATCAATTGCTAGTGGGTGATATCAACGAGATGGTGGAACAAGAAAGCCCGGGGCCCCAGACTCTCTTTTCCCCATGGAGATACCAAACAACTACAGATTGATTTAAATAACTTTATAAGAACTCTGTTTACCAATGAAAGATCTATAGCAAGATCTATAGCATGCGATTGCCCAATCGAGAAAAAAAAACACATGAAAACTAGTGGGAAATTTTGGAGGCTTTCTGCTCACTCTTGTCCCCCCCCACCCCTACGGCGGCTGCTTGAAAAATAGCAGCCCAATTCCTGGTTCCATCCAGGAATTCTGCTTTGGCAGGAGCGGAGTGAAACTTGTTTACAAGGATTTGGTCTGTCCTTGGGCTGTTGGAGTGACTGGTTTATGTCTTGCCTGACTCAAAGCTCAGTTGAGGAACAGCAGAAACTTCTGGATCTCAGTCTGGAAGTCATGCGAGACAACAGAGAGTGTCTTGGCATGCAAACACTGCAAGGGGGGGCAGACCTGTGGATGCCTGTGAGCCAGAGAGTCTAAGTAGAGGATTATAATAAAAATTCTAAGGCCCCAAGAAGCTCAAATGAGACTTTGGGGAAATTGAGACATCTAAAAGCAGCTGGGAAATAAAAATTAAAAATTAAAAAAGCACACACACAGACTCACAAAAAAACACATGCCCGGAGAAGACCATGGGCTGATCCCAAGGCTCAAGTTTCCTCTAAATAGTGAAGATCTTCTATGTCAGTCTTTAGAAGAGGCGGGCATTTTTCCAAGTGCCTGATTTTCAGCAAGGTATCAAAAAGCATACAAAGAAACAGAAAACGTGGCCCATTCAAAGGAACAAAATAAATCTCCAGTAATCATTCCTAAAGAACATATGCATCAGACTTACTACACAAACATTTTAAAAGATCTGTCTTAAATATGCTCAGAGAGCTAAAGGGAAGCATGGACAGAAACTATAGGAATTCAGGAAAAAGATATATAAACAAAATGAGAATATCAACAAAGATAGAAATAACAAAGTATCAGAGTCTGGAGCTGTAAAATACAAGAATTGAATTGAAAAATTTAGTAGAGGGGATTCAAAAGAAGACTCAAACAGTGAGAAAAAAGGATCGGTGAAGTTAAAGACATTAGAAATAATTGAGTCTGAGGAGTAAAAAGAGAAAAAGTCTGATGAAAAGTGAACAGAGACTAAAGGACTCATGGGACACAGTGGAGTGAACCAATGCACACATTAGGGAAATCCCAGAAGACAAGGGAGGGAGAAAGGCGAAGACACGTTATTTGAAGAAATAATGACAGAAAATTTCTCAAATTTAAGGTAATATGTGAATATACAAACCCAAGAATCTTAACAATTCCACTTAAGATTTACCCAAAGAGTCCTACACTGACACCATTATAATTAAACTTTTGAAAGCCAAAGAAAAAATAGTGAAAATAGCAAGAGAAAAGTGACTCATCATGTACAAAGTATCCCCAATAAGAATATGGGTGGATTTCCCAGCAGAGACCTTGCAGACCAGAAAGCAGTAAGATGATATATTTAAAGTGCAGAAATAAACTGTCAACCGAGAATTCTAGAACCAGTGAATACAATTGTCAATAATGAGGGAGAAATTAAAACATTTCCAGACAAAATCTGAAAAAGTTCATTAGAAATAGCAACGCTAAAGAAGAGCACCTAGGTGGCTCAGTCGGTTAGGTGTCCAACTCTTGACTCTTGATTTCCACTCAGGTCACGCTCTTGGGGTCATGGTATCGAGCCCCATGTCAGGCTCCATGCTGCGTGGGATCAAGTCCTGCATCGGACTCTCTGCTTCAAGGAAAGCCTGCTTCTCCCTTTGCCTCTGCCTCTTTCTCTGTCTCTCATGAATAAATAAATAAAATCTTTTTTTAAAAAAGACTTGTTTTGTGCCCTAACATATGGTCTATCCTGAAGAATGTTTTCACGTGAACTTGAGAGAAACATGTATTCAGCTATTTTTAGAAAAATAACAGAACTAGAAAAAGAACAAACTAAATTCAATGCTGGCAGAAAGATAAAAAAATAGATATTAGAGCAGAAATAAAAGAAATAGAGAATATCAAAACAATAGGGGGAAAAAAAAAACCCAAACAAAGAGTTGTTAATTAGAAGATATCTAAAGGACCCTGGGTTTGGTAACAACTTTTTAGACATAACACCAAAGGACCTATTCATGAAAGAAAGAATTGATAAGTTGGATTTCCTTAAAATTAAACATTTCTGCTCTGTGAAAGACCTTGTCAAGAAAGAAAAAACACAGGGCACCTGGGTGGCTCAGTCGTTAAGCGTCTGCCTTCTGCCTCCGGCTCAGGTCATGATCCCAGGGTCCTGGGATCCAGCCCCGCATCTGGCTCCCTGCTCAGTGGGAAGCCTGCTTCTCCCTCTCCCACTTCCCCTGCTTGTGTTCCCTCTCTCTCTGTGTCTCTCTCTGTCAAATAAATAAATAAAATCTTTAAAAAAAAAAAAAGAAGAAAGATCACAAAAAAAAAAAAAAAGAAAGTAAAAACACAAGCAACAGACTAAGGGCAAACATTTGCAAAAGACATACCTTATAAAGGACTGTTATCTAAAACATGAAAAACCCATATTCATAGCAGCATTATTTACTATAACCAAAAGGTAGAAGCAACATAGTGCCCATCGATGAATAAATGAGTAAACAAAATGTGGCATATATATACAGTGAAATATATTTTTTAAATTTTATTTATTTCTTGACAGAGAGAGATAGCAAGAGAGGGAACACAAGCAGGGGGAGTGGGAGAGGGAGAAGCAGGCTTCCCACCGAGCAGGGATCCCAATGCGGGGCTCGATCCCAGGACCCTGGGATCATGACGGGAGCCCAAGGCAGACAGACGCTTAACAACCGAGTCACCCAGGTGCTCTATACTGTGGAATATTATCCAGCCTTACAAAGGAATAAAATTCCGAAACATGCTACAGTATGGATGAAACTTGAAGACATTATGTTAAGTGAAATAAGCCAGTCACAACATGACAATTATTGTGTCATTCTACTTCTATAAGGAAACTATTCTATCTAAATCTATAAAAATAGAAAGAAAAATGGAAGTTTCTGGGGGCTGAGTGGAGGGGAGAATAGGAATTTAGTGTTTAATGAGGACAGATTTTCAGCTGGGGAAGATGAAAAAGTTTTGGATGTGGGCGGTGGTGATGGGTTGCACAACCATGTGAATGTACTTATAGCCATACATGTGTGCTCCCAAAATCGTTTAAAATGTTAAATTCTATGTTTTGTATATATAACTGCAAAAAAAAAATAAATGAAAAAACTCAGTGGTTAGAAGAGTACTCTAATGTGCTTGATGAGAATATTTTCAAAGGTCTTTGAGGTGTTCTTTTGGATACCAGTAGGGTCAAAATTCAAAATGCTTTTGTTAGAGACAATGTTACTGGGCTGCACTCAATTTTATTTGATGAAACAAGAGAGTTAGATGTCAACATAACCATAGTAACATACCAAAGGAAGTGGTGTTACCCAGCCATTAAATATTGAAATCCTTCCATGCTCTATTTGTATGTCCTAAACTGACATGAGGGAATTCCTTCTGTATCTAGAGCTTCAATTATCATTTATATGTAGATGCCTCACAAATTTATGTCTTCAATTATCTCCCCGAGCTTAACTATTTCATGTGTCAGTGTCACCTCAAACTCAACATGTCCAACACCAAATTCACGATTAGTAATCCCATACATGGTTATTTCCCATCCATCTAATTGAATAAGCCCTAAAACCTTTATATCCCATATCCTATTAGAAGCTCCTGCACCACCATGTATTTCTTGCTTATCTCATTAGCACTTTTACATTAATTTCTGTGAGTGTTTGGTTAATGTCTGTCTCCCACACTACAGTGCACATTCCGGGTGAAGAGAGACCTTATTTCCGCTCATAATCATATCCCCAGAATATATTGCAGTGCCCGCCCTTTACAGGAGTGTTTAATACATACCTGTTGAATAAATAAATATTTAAGCTTTGAACTCATAATTGGGAAATAAGTTTGATGGGAAAAAGAGTCATTCCCCCAAGCAGTTAGGGGTTGTAGTTTGACAGTCATCTTGAGATTACCCTTGAGATTATTGCCTTTAGTTCTGAGTTTTTAGTTCAGTGTCATCTTGCACATCTATCCAGGTTTCTTGAAACATTTCCTGTTGAGCACAATGATTTCTGTAACTGTTATCTCTCATTTATATTGATCCAAATATACAGTTCAGTTCCTTGAATGGAAAATATTAAATACTCCATGCTTACAAGTCAGCAAGTACAGGTAGAGGTCTTGAGGATGGGGATGAGGGCAAGGGAATGGCTCAGGAGTTTATCTCAGGACTCAACTCTGCGGATTCGAGTCCTGCTTTTGCTACTAGTTTCAAATGAGTTTACTTAATATCTGACTCTCTGTGTATCTGAAAGTAGACACAGTATTAAAAATGCCTATAGCACAAAATTATTGTGAGAATTATATGAGAGAATGTCTCTGGAATTACTTTTTAAACTGTGCAGTGACACAAATGTACATAGTTAGCCCGATGTGAATAGAGTTAGAGTGAATCCTAAAATAGTAATGGGACTGTGGAAGAGGTTTCCGGCAAAGACTCACCCAGTTTGTGGGTAACTACTTTTCACAGAACATTTCCATCTCATTTCTGAGCTCGTTTTTGAAACGAATAATGGAGTGGTTGCAGCAAACACAAAGATAACTTAAAGGAGGAAAAAAGGAGGGATGAGCAATTTTAAAATCTTGTATTTAACCAATGAATTTGGAGTCTGTATTTCTACCGTGTTTCAGCTTCCTGGAAATACCCATCTCCCCAGGTGGCTCTCACCGCCCTTTCTAACGACCTGACATTGCAACCAAGTAGGCTGACGTCATGCCACCCACTTGTGGGTTTTACGTCATCAAATTGTGACGCAGCGCCCTCACGTAGGTGCTCCTTTGTGACATCACACGCCCTTTGCAGTATATAAAGCCGAAAGCGGAAGCGTTTTCCAGCTGCACCAGGCAGTGTGGGATGTTTAGCATCGTTGCCCGCGGCTTCCCTAGTCCGGGCGACTAGTGTCCCCCTGCTTCCCAACTGCCAGCCGAGTGCCTCCGTGCCCGAGAAGAGAGAAAGACGCGGAAGAGGAAACATGAACATGCTGTTGCTTCTCCTGAGCGGCATTCTGTTTGCTTTTCTGTTTGTCTTCTGGAAAAGCCGCTTTCAGGTAAAGTGTGTGAGAGAAATTGGAATTAGATGAAGTTAGATGGTTCATGGACGGGAGGTGTGTGTCTGAGAGAGTAGAAAGATACCGAAATAGTAAAATAAGAGTAAGGGAAGGTCATTTCATTCCTCTTCTCTTGCAAGAGCCCCAGATGTTTACCCCCACGCTTCGTTCTTGTTGACCAATGACTGGGCAGCTGTAAAAAGCACTGAGTAATGTGGTCAGCTTTTCACCCACTCGAAAAGTAGAGCTGAAAGTGCCCGTTTTCCGCCACTTCCTATTTTAGGAATCTATACCTTCTCTCTCTTCTCTAGCTTCTACTATGGTTTGTTTGCCTCTTTCCCCCATGGTTTCAACCATCTTTGTGACAGGTATTTGGGCTTTCACAAATAATTCAGGTCAAAATGTGGGTTTCCTGGTGATATTGAAAGCTACAAGTGACTTTAGATCTTTAGTGATCCTTTTAGTTAAGGATCAAGGCCAGGTATAGACCTACTTTTCTGTCCAAGAAATGTAAACCAAAGATAGGATATTTTGATATTCAAAGGTTACTTTCATATATATTTTCTTCAATGTTTAGGAAGAGCGTATTTCCAAATCAACATTGCTGTTCAACAGATTTTCACAGTACTGTGAAAATTAGAGACTGTTCAAAAGTCTCTAATTCTTAGGGGAGGACAATCAGTTTATCTTGGTAACCAAGACTAAGCATGTTATTTGGTAGTACAGTAAACCCTTGAGCGACATATATTTGAACTCCATGGGTCTTTACTTTCTCTCTCTCTTTTTTTGATACAGTACTTCAAAAGTTTTTTTTTTTTAATTTTATTTATTTGACAGAGAAGGAGCGATCACAAGTAGGCAGTGAGGCAGGCAGAGAGAGGGGGGGAAGCGGGCTTCCCGCTGAGCTTGATCCCAGGACCCTGAGATCATGACCTGAGCCGAAGGCAGAGGCTTAACCCACTGAGCCACCCAGGTGCCCCTTGATACAGTACTTCAAATGTATTTCCTCTTCCTTATGATTTTCTTAATAACATTTTCTTTCCTCTATCTTACTTTATTGTACAAGTACAGTATATAATACATATACAAAATATGTGTTAATTGACTGTTATCTGTAAGGCTTCTGATCAATACTAGGCTATTTATTAGTGGTTAACTTTGGGGAGAGGCAAAAGTTATACATGGGTTTTTGTACAGAGAATCGATGCCTTTAAACTCCCCCCTCCTTGTTCAAAGGTCAGCTGTATTTGGAAATTGCTAAACTCAATAAATTACATATGTATAATTTCCTTCCCTTACAGAGCAGCGTTGATGAAATGTCATCAAATTCGACTTCTCTTGCACTAGTAAGACCAACCTCTTCTACTGGGTCAACTAAGAGCAATACTGATAAGAGTCTTTCAGTCATCAGCCTCTCTCGGGATATCTTAATTAATTCCCCACACACGATAACCATGCAGAAGCGAATATTGGTAAACCTCAGGATCGTGGAATACAAGCTGGCTGAATTGGAACATTTCCTAGTTATCAAGGGTTTAAATGGTGCATTAGTTAACTGGAAATCTGACAGGCTTAGAGAATGTAATAACAGTGGAGGCAATCATTAAAGGCACTTTGAATGAATTCATTTGATTATATGTGTTTATACCAAATGAATTGTTGTTTAAAAGGGGAGGGGATGCCAAGTCAGGTACAAAATCCAGACATTTATCAATTTGCTTTTACTGACATTTAAAGAATTGATTACATATTTTATATATTTATACATTTATATATTTTATATATATACAAGTTTGACAAGTTTATAAACATGTATAAACATATGTGTGTGTGTATATATATATATATGTTTTACTGGGGAAGGAATGAAAGTACAGTAGAGAAAGAAACAGTTCCTAAGTTTTGCATTAAAAAATAAGCTACAGCAAAAAGAATATAGTTGAGATATAGTGATTTCAGTTTCACTCACATGTGAAAAATAGTTTTGGTGTACAACACAATATTGCAAATGTCTTTTTGCATTCAAGTAAATGCAAAAAGATTTGATGGAACTCTATTATACAGAATACTCTCTTAGCACTGACAAATCTGTAATAAGAGCTATCATTGAGCACCCTAAAATATGCCAGGCACTGTTAAGATCTTGCTTTAGACACTTATGAAGATAGTCACACAAACCCTTTACTCTTTATAGTCAGCTCTTGAAGGGGATTTCTTCTCCATCACCCTCTCCTCCACCGATTTGATATTATTTCATTAGAAATGTGCCTAAATCTTCCCTGAATTACAAGAATCACCTATAGGAAATGGCACACGTTTTTCTAATGGGTGGAAAATTGACACTTCAGATAGCAACAAAGCAGAATGATAGAATGCATGTAATGTAATATGGATTAAAATGAAGAAAACGTATTTCTCAACTCTAGTCAGCCATCTATTTCAAATATTTTATAAAATCCAGTGTAACTGAGGAATTAACAGTCTGTGAAGTTCACTAATGCCTTTGACTTACCCTCAGAATCCTCAGAATATCTAACACAAGTTCATTTTATATGTATGTGCATAGCTCACTGAGATTGTTCAATTATGGGCCTGTTTACCTTCATGCCCCTTCTCTCCAAAATAAATTACCAATATAAATTAAATACCTTAATCCCTTATTCCTTTAAGCTTCACTCAAAAGGAAAAGGAAAAGGAATTTAAAATGTATCAGAAATTAAGGCTTAAAATGATTTCTTTTATTCCTCACTTGCCGAGAACAAAAAGCCAGAAGTAGTGGTATATGTGGTTCTTAAACTTTTTTGAGTCACACATCCCTTTGGTATTCTTATGAAAACTCTAGACGCTCTCCCTAGAAAAATGCATGTACACATTCACATAGAAAGATATTATGTATGTTGTCGATTTCATATGTTTTCTGAAGCCCAGGTTAAGAGGCTTAAGAAAAGCTGAGAAGTTTCTTACATATTTAGGCACTGTTCACTATCCAGTGTTCAATATTGACCTGTGGTCAATAATATCAATATATAAGCCTATTAATGACACATTTTCATTTTCTTTTTTTTTTTTAAGGAAACTGGGACATAGGGTTTTCTAATTTGCCTTCCCTCATTCTTGACAAGTTTGACAAGTTTATTTCCTTTAAATGTGTAAATAAGTTATCAGCTGTAAGTAGTAACTTACTCAAATAAGACAAAAATCGTTTTACTTGATCTATTAATGATCTATTACAATCATAAGATCTTAGATTTGATTGAAGTCATCTCCTCATTAGTATTTTGTCCCATGTTCTATTTGAAAATCTAGATTTCAGAGAGCATAATGAACAACTCTTAATTTTGTGAAACAGTAGAAATTAGGTGGGAGATATTTTCTTCCAAGTATAACCTAAGGAAGACATTATATGGGGAAAGAAGTACTCAAAGTTCCTGGATTCCATTTGCTAGGTTTATCATTTACTGGCCAGAGAATCCTTATTTTTCAGTCTTATTTCACTATTTGTAAATAAAGAACATAAACACTAAGTTCACATAGAAAAAGAGACCCATAAATACAGCAAAATTTTAGATATATTTGGATTAAAAGTATTAAACTACAGTGCTCATATACACAGTCCATTTTTTCATATATATATAGCATTTCTAGTTAAATGAGACCTTCAATTTTAACACTTTTTAAAAAATATACTGATTTATTTTCCCCAGCTTTATGGAAAAGAAAGATTGTATACTAAGAAAATATAAGCAAATCATATTTTAAAACTTGTGTAATAGAAAATATAACAATTTTCTAAATTACTGGCTCAAAATAAAGTCTTCAGTGTATTAGAAAAAATATGGTAATATTTACAAAAGTGTTACTGTGACATAGAGACAGCCATGTATGTGTTATACAGATAATCTAAAAAGAAATATAATAATCACATTGTTAAATATTAGCAGATTCACATTATATTACATTCCTACTTAAATGGGAAAAGCTGATGCTATCATGAACATATTATATACACTTTTTCTACTAAGTTAACATACAAATAAATAAAATTTTTCTCTGTTCTAAAATAATCACATTGTATGACCACATATTTTAAAAAATTGGATCTCATTCTGGTTTTCTGCTGCCACTAACTGTAGGTATTTCATGGTCAGTCTCTTTTTTAGGATCTACCATATCTTTATATCTCTCCCCACGATGTCGTTCCAGGTATGGACCCCAGTTAGAAGCTGGCCTGCAGCAGCTTACAATGCGCTGAAAAGAAAAAAAAAAAACTTGTTTTAGACCATTAAGTGTTAACAAGTTGTAAACAAGCAAATATCAAACCATATTATTTTCTTTGCTAACCAAAATGAAATAGGAACCATAGAAAGGTAAAAAAAAAAAAAAAAGTGACCATCAGAACTGTAAATAGAGTATCCTAAAAAAATGATACTCAAATTTAACTGTTACCAGGTTTACACTAACTACAAAACCAAAATAACTGATGAGTATGTAAATGATTTTAAAAGAAAGGGTATGAGCCCATTTGAACAGAATCAATCCATGTATTTTCACTGAATCGTCTGACGTTTCTGTCCTCCCCTTAGAGGGAGAGTTAGGTGAGGATTTAAATAAGTGTATACTTGGGAGGTTTCAAGAACCAAACAAAGGGAGCTCCAGGGTCAAACCATTGATCAGGGTGGGCTTGGGAAATTATTTAAAAATCTGACTCCTGAGATTTGTCCTCGTCATTGTCCTAGTGACATGTCATAATCAACTCCATCTGCCTACACCTCCATGCAAGAAGGATCACGCAGGGTCTAAATTGGGTTTGAAATAATTTACCAGGCTTTTTCCAGTCTACATACACTATGAGGACATGTAATATAACCACAGTGTATTTAAAGATTATAGATATAAAGCAAAATGTTCATTTGCTTTGCACCATCTTCAGGGACAACTTAGTACACGTATAAATATAACGTCTGTGTGCTGAGCACTCTCATAGTGCCTGAGGATATAGCAGCAAGCAACATAAGACTCCCTAAAGGAGCTTAGAGTCTAGTACAAGACGTGCAAATAGATATATGGCATAAAGCTATGCCAATGCACATAGTTGTCAGATGATTGTATCAGGTGTAGAAGTAGCCTAAAGGTTCATAATCCCATATTACCACCATCTGAGTAATCTTCATTTCGATAAGTGCTTTCTATAAAGTACAAATAATATAAATGTGCTTACTTGAAAGATATTTCCTTCAGCTTGAATTATTTTTATGACGGCCATAATTGGAATCCAAATAATGCAGAATATAATCATACACCATCCTAGAGCAACTCCCCAGTCAGGGTACGGAATTTTGGCATAATCAGGCCTATGAAATTTCACCAGTGACCAGATCAAAATTGCCTGTGAAAGTAAAGTGTGAAGAGACAATGCTAAAGATTAGACTTTGTTGCACTAACAATTTCAACTGCACTCATTATTAGGAATTTGATCCCATTACTTAGAAATAATCTATCAAAAGCAATTAAAATGGAGATATAGTCAAGCAACTAAGATAGTCCAGTAACTAGCCAGAAGATAATACTAAATGAACTAATCTAAATAACTTGTATTTGGCTTTGAATAGATTCTTCCAAAATGACCACCTCCATGTATTTATTAAAGAGAGAAATACTGGTCTAACATGTTTTTCAATAAACTACTTTGCCATGAACTATTTCAGACTGAAAATAAAATTATGTCTGAACATTTCCATGATTGAACTTTTAGCTTTCACTTAAAAGAGTATGGTTTTATTCTATGCTCTAAGCTAGCCAGCATATAAATTCAAGGAGAATATAAAGTGCCCTTTAATGAAAATGCTTTACTCCTTGCTTAGCAGTTGTTTCTATTATTTCCCACTGCACAGAGCACCCCTTACTCCACACCCGAAACACAGACACATTCATGCACTACTGGTACGTATTTGCTAAAACACACTTCGCTTCCAGCCTCTCTTTGAGAGAAAAACAAACTCAAGGTGTCTTTGGGTAAAACAGTGAAATCTGAATCTTAACAAGAAAAGCACTCAAGAGCCAAGTTAAAAAAAATAACTCTTTATTAAAAAAAAAAAACCTCCTAGACGTGTTGCAGCATTAAAACTAATTATTTAGAAACTGTAAAGTAAATAAAACAAAGTAAACAAAAACCAGAGTCACCTAGTAGTTTCTCCAAATTACTTAGCTGTCTAGGTTTTACTAAAATCAGTGAGGAAATGGAATGTAAGAATCTATCAAATAGGTATTCAAGTTTCATTTTAGAATTAAATAGGTTAATTTTACTTAATTACAGTAATCTAAATGTATTTCCCAATTATCATAATTTTTTTACATAGCTACAAGAGAATGGATGAGGGATACTGGAGTACCTATGATTTCACATCCCTTTATACAAAATAGATGATATTGTATATCATTTAATATTTAAAATACTTTTACATTTGAAGTTAAATCCAGTTGTCAAAGCTATGTGGTCAATAAAAACTAGCTAGCTAAAAAGTCTAGTGAGAGCTTCTTAATTGATAAAAGGTTTATTTTATTATGGAGTTGTCAGAAGAGGAAAACAATCTTTAGTACCGCTGTTTAAATCATTTAGTTAGAATATGGAGCATCCAAAATATTTTAATTCAGTACATCCAGTCCCAAACTGCTCCCTACTTGAAACTGACCTTATAAAATGTGAAAAAAAAATAAAACTTAACACCCTCTAAAACAAACATAATACTTCAGATGTGAAGCAAATTCTGGATTAAATTATTTAATGTCCTTTCCTAGGAAAAACTTTGAAGCATGGAGACAATGAGAACCAAAACACATCCTCTACGAAGCTTTGCCACTCCCCCACCTCCACCACTGCAGTAATTCTCCATCCTATTAAGTGTTTATTTTGTCATCGACTGCCTTGAACTGTTATTTAACCACACCATGTCTGTATGCCGGGTCTCTCCAGTGAGCTATCTTTTGCTTTCCCTCAGCTCCTAAATAGCACCAATTGTTAAATTTAATATAAACTATTGCCTCTGTTGACAGTGGTGAGTTTCTTTTAGTGATCTCAGATAGCAGATCCCTCCCATAAAGAAAAAAAAATGCATTAAAATCTGAGTGTTGTTTCTTAGCGTTAGTATATTTAGATCACAGTCCCTGAAGTCCTAAATCTGGGTCTTAGCAGAGAGTTTAGGAACATTGTAGATGACTCAGCATATTTTTTAGGGAACCGGCAGATGAATGATTTATTTTTATTTATTCTATTGATAATTTTTAAGTACATAAGACCTTTAAGTCAATAGGAGCCTGTTCATTTTCTCAAATGGTAAGTGTTTAAACCTATAGCCTCAAAAACAATACTGCAAAGGCATTTTAATTGAGGCAACTTGCAGTCAGAAAGCAAAAGTTGGAAGGCACTAATTTATGATCCTAGTTTGCCTTATTGTCTTCAATCTGAATTATTCAAGTTTATCTTAGAAATGTTCAAATATATGGGGCGCCTTGGTGGCTCAGTGGGTTAAAGCCTCTGCCTTCAATTCGGGTCATGATCTCAGGGTCCTGGGGTTGAGCCCCGCATTGGGCTCTCTGCTCAGTGGGGAGTCTGCTTCCCCACCTCTCTCTGCCTGCCTCTCTGCCTACTTGTGATCTCTCTACTCTCTGCCAAATAAATGAATAAAATCTTAAAAAAAATTCAAATATATATATATATTATCACTGATACCAAATTCATGACATATTAATACTTACAATCAGAAGAAGAGGTGTAATGACAAACCAGCAGGCTCTCCACCATAGCCAGAATATCCACCTTTTTGCTCCAATCATCATTTCTATGTCTTCAATGAATCTGTTCCCACCTTAGGCAAAAAAAAAAAAAGTGCATTCAGTCCTTGCTCACGTTTTCCTCCATTAATCATTGTGGCCCCAAATTATCTTTCTGTCTAAACA
Organism: Nasua narica; assembly: GCA_028533885.1. Taxonomy (NCBI): domain Eukaryota; kingdom Metazoa; phylum Chordata; class Mammalia; order Carnivora; family Procyonidae; genus Nasua; species Nasua narica. The sequence goes on along the minus strand of CM052801.1, from coordinate 74,845,121 downwards.
TTTTCTTATGCTATAGCAATGAAATATACACCTTTAACTACATTTTATTCCTAATCAATTTTTCCAGCAATATTCTACTTTACCATTTTAGTAAACATAATGAAAGTAATCACACTAAATTATTTTAATAAACGCGTAGATAATTCTGTAGTTACTATGTACCATAAATCCAGATGATTCCTATTATTTCCAGGATAGCTGCAATCAAAATGCCCCATCCAGCACAGAAGTGGTCAATCAGATGCACCCAGTAAATTCCAGCCTACCAAAAAAAAAAATACCGATTACATCTAAGTATATTTTTATTTTTATGATTGGTGAAGTCTTCACATCGAATCTATTCATTTGATCTTAACATGTGCTCCTTGGTTTCACCTGTGCTAAGTGTGAAAAAGGAATATTTTCAAACAAAAACACAAATGTGGCTTTAAATATCTCAAAAAGGATGCACCTTTCATCCTATACTGTCACTGGAAAAAAATAAGCATTTAGAATAGTTGATGATCAAAATTATATGCAGTGTGTGTGTGCTGTGTGGTAGTTGCTAAAAAATACAGTATGTGTTTAAAGTCTGTAACTTTATTGTAATTGGAGAAATTGTCCATTATTGGGTCTCCTGCCCTCTTCACAATATACTTAACTATCAAAATTGTACTACAATGGGAAAAACTCTGGGCTAAAACTCAGAAAACCTTGAGCTGAGTCAGACTTAAACTTGTCCCTAACATCCTCTTAAACCTTTGTTTTTCTCATTTAGATTATAAAGTACGTTTCAACTAACGATTTGTCTATGAAAAAATACTATAGTAATACCTGAGTTACACAGACGAGACCAAGGAGAAACAAAACCAAGCAGCAACCCAAAGTTATAGGAACCCTCATTTTCTTCATCACTTTGGGAAATAAATCTTGAATCGTTGTTGTAATCGTTTCTTCAGAAGGGGGAAAAAAAGATGACATGTCATATGTCATATGTCAACTCATTTGCCAATAATTTTAATCAAAGAATTCAACTTTTATTAGTCAAATTTACAAATATATGCTGAAAATATACTCTGGGTCCTATTCCTTGCTTTTGTTTATTTATTTATTTATTTCCCCTAAATGAAGTGCTTTATTTTTTATTTATTTTTAAATTTTATTTTATTTAAATTCAATGAACTAACATATAACGTATTCTTAGTTTCAGAGGTAGAGTTCAGAGATTCATCAGTTGCCTATCACACCCAGCGCCTACCCCTTGCTTTTAAAAATCCATAGGGTCCTTTCTCTTGGCAGTCACCAGTTGTTGGTTCGGTTAAAAACCAAATGCTGCTCTCTTTCTTTGTTGTTTTTAGTCTGTTTTACAAGGTTTTTTATCGGTAGTAACTACAAGGTAACAGATCCCTGAGGGCTGACATAGATTGAAAGAGGGTTACGGGAAAGGAAGTATTCTAGGAGAACTTTTAAAAAAGGTGAATATTTGAATAAATGGCATGGAAACAGAAAGGCCTTCTAGGTTTAAGAAATAAATCTGTTCATGAAACAGAGTACTGGCTGAAAGCAGAAGGATGTAGGGGTGAAAGGATTAAGATACCAAGCTTGAAATTTCCAAGGGCTTTGAAAGTCAACTGGAGGAGGCCAGACTTTATACTGTACATCGTCTAAAGTGTGTTATGTAAGACTGATCTGATGACTAATGCTTCAGAACGTCTAGGTGTGTAACCAAGGGAAAATCCCTATGTGTACGTAGAGCCACGTGCAAGAACAATCGTTGCAGTAGCTTGTGTAATTTGTCAGAATTGGAAATAACCCAAATGCCCATCATTATGGCAACAGATTGTGAATTAGCTCGATCTATATGAGAATATAAATTAACACAGATTCACAATACATGTAAAAAAACAACTGTCAGAATGATACGTGTGTTATGAGACTTCATGTTTATGTGACAACATTTATATGTTATTTATGGATACGTATATAACGGATACAGACATGAACTGGATAGCACACATAATCCATGGTGACAGTTGCTTCTAAGAAGGAAGAAATGTGAATTGTATTAGGGAGAGAAACAGAGGGGACTTCAATTTCATTTCTGAGGCAAATATAAAATATTAAGATCTGTTCCTTTTGGGTATCTACTACATGAGTACTTTGTACCTTTCTGTATTTAAAATCGAGTTAAAAAGAACTTTCAGATTCTAAGAGTAAAAGCTAATGGGGACAACAAGAGTAAGGAAAGAATGTTTTTAAGTGGAAGAAACATGAGTAAAATAGAAGAGGGATATGGTAACACCGGGAGTATTACTTACCAATGGATGCAAACTGAGAGTCGAGACCCAAAGTCAAAAGCATGAAGAAAAATAATATGGACCAAAATGGCCCCCCTGGGAGTTGGGCAAGTGCCTCTGGATAAGCAATGAATGCCAAATCAAAACCTAAGAAAAATAGATGACATTTCATTTAATTAGTTGCCAAATAGCTCATACATTTGGACATTCTCAAAACAAGATACTAGAAAAATTACATTTTAATTTGGCGACGCAATCCATGATACACATTCTTGGGCAACTATTTCACTTGCGCTTTTAAAAATATTTGACTTGATTGTTCAACTAAGTGATAATGCGAGCATGTGATGTGAATTGAGCTAGTGAGATGAATTTCGTAAATGGGTATGTTGCTCGCATAAGAAATCTTAACTATTTCAACGATTTTGTTTAACCTATTTCATTTTTTTTAGAGATTCATGAAGAATAACAATGTCTTAAACACCAGAAGCCTAAATTAAGCCTAGAAATTCTAAAAGAATCACACTATCAAAAAGCTATGCTATGGAACTACCTTTTTAGTCTTCAGCTGTCTCTCCAAATGTTCACCCAGAATCACTAGCAGTAGTGCCATTTTAATTAGTATATGGACACTTGCAAAATTGTATGTAACAAAACTAGAAATTGAATCTTATTTTCTATTTGATGCATATTATTGTTAGAGGTGCTTTTAATTCTTTTTTCAATCATATTATGTGATACTTTGTTGTTTAAGTATTTTAAGTTTCCCCAGATTCCTGGAGGATTGACCTAGGAGTCAGGAGAATGAGCTTCTAGCCTAGGCTCTGTCACTTCCTAATGATTTAATCTTCTGCAAGACATAACATTTCTGTGCATCAGTCCACTTCTCTGTAAATGAGGAGCTGGACACTAGCTTATCTAGTCCTAACATTCTACCATCAAATGATACTGCTTATGAAAAAATTTAATGAGGGATTCTTACTACTAAGAATGCTAGAATTCTTTTCCTAAGAATCTTAGCCAGATAATTAAGCATCCCTAGCTAATGTCTTTAAAGTTAGGAAGTTCATTAATCAGATTCCTTTAAAGCTGGATACAGCTGGACGTTCAAAGTTACCTGGGTTTCTATCTATATGATATTAATGTATTTTAAAGATTCAGACCCAAGGCTGCACTTGTACATGGAGGAGTACACACACACACACACACACACACACACACACACACACACACACACATATGCCCTCATACAGTCACATATATATATATATATATATGAATACACACACATATACATATATACGTAAATTAAATGAGGATAACGCATGTAAAGGGATCCGTGATGCCTGATGCTTGTACAGTAAGCAATTCATATTAAAGACTACACAAAATTCAGAAAATTATCTTCTTAAACTATTGTTCCTTAATATGGCCCTGTTTTCTCAGACCATCTAAGAATTATTACATCATTAAAGTAATCAAATTATATAAGAGGAAATGAGAAAGAAAATGCAACACCCTAAACCTTGCTTGAGTGCTTTAAGTATATTGCTCTAAGTTATATTAGTGTTTCTTAAATGAGCTACACCGAATTAATCAAAGTTATTAATGTATAACACCACATACCTGATTTTACGACTTGAGAGACTTCCTTTCCAGATATATGAGCCATATGTCCCAATATAGAAAAAATAGCAAATCCAGCAAACACACTAGTGAGGCAGTTTGTCAAACAAACTACAATAGCATCTGAGAAGCAGTTGTTGTTGAACTTATTGTAAGATGATAGAGCAACTAAGCCACCCCAGGCCACTGAAAGGGAGTAAAATATTTGAGTGGCAGCATCCTTCCAAACCTATAAGAGAAGATAATTTAATCTTGAAAAACATACACTTTAAACGTTTTACTTCTACAAAAGACGTCACATATACAAATGAATAAATATGAATAATGATGAAATAAACACCAAAACACCAAACCCACTGCTCAGCTTAAAAAATGACATGTCACCAGTCTTTGGAAACCTCCCAGTGCCCCTTTCTGATCGGATAGATAAGCCTTCACCCCCCAGTGCTAACTGCTATCCTAACTTTTGGGTTTCTCATTTCCTCGTTTTTCTTGAGATTTTTCCCTAGAAACATGCAAACCCAAAACAATATGGTATTTAGCTTTTCATGCTATGGAGTTGATAGAAAAGTTTTCTTCATGCATGTAAACCTAGACACCTTGCCTTTTTTCATTCAGTATTGTATGTGAGTTACTCGTTATCGGTTTGAACCTGATATAGATAATATAAACATTATAGATAAAATATAAAAAATAAAGACAAACTCTTATGGTTTAGCTAAATATATGTAGTTCTGAATATTTTTTTTCACTGCTGTGTTGCCTCACTGTATATACCACAGATCATCCTCTATCTTGTTGAGGAACATTGAGGTGGTTCGATATTCTGCTCTTAAAAATGATGTAGCTGTAAGTATTCTCGTGTGTGTCTCCTCATACCAAGTTGAGGAACTACGATGTCAAAGAGTATATGCATCTTCTCCTTCAAGAAATATTGCCACGTTATTCTACCGCTTTGGACTCTCACCAGCTAGGTGTGAGAGCTCCCATTCCTTCACATTCTTGCCGATATTGGTCAGAATGTTTAATATTCTCCAACCTGGTGGCTGTCAAATGAGAGTTTTCATTACCCTATTTACTTATAAGGTTTAGTATGTTTTTATGTCTTTATATTCCACAGGTGTTTTTTTTTCCCTGTGAAATTCCTGCTCGTATCTTTTGCCAGTTTTTGTTTGGGTTATTTGTCTTCTTTGGTCTCTGGAAATTCTTTATGTATGCTGGGTTCTAATCCTTTGTCTATTATATATGTTATTTTTCCTCTCAATTTGTGGCTTACTCTTTTCACCTCTTAACATTGTGACCTTTGATGAGCCAAAGATTCTGTCATTGTTTTAATGTAACTAAAGGTGCCCATCTTTGCTTTTATGTATTGGCCTTGATTTCTCTGACTGAAAAAGAAATCTTTAGCTGAAGATCGTATATACTGTCTTACATTTTCTTCTAAAAGATTTAAAGCTTTGCTCATATTGTCTTCAATTAACCTGAAAAATTGATACAGTATATATTAAAGTAGAAAGTCCAATTCATTTTCTTTTCTAAATGGAGTAATTGATACTACCAATTATATCACTTGGATGTCAGTTATATCAATAGATAGTTCATCTTTTCCACATTGATCTGCATTGCCACCTCTGCCACAATAGCAAGTTCCAAATGTTCATGAATCTGTTTCTGAGACCACTATTCTGTTCTACTGGTCTATAAGTCTATACACTAACACCACATTATTTTAATTCCTATAGCATTATAATATTGTTTCATATCTGGTAGGACAAGTCTTCCTTCTTCAAAAACACTTTTTTTTTTTTTGCCTTTTTCTCTTGCACGTAAATTTTACAATCCGTTCTCAAGATCTAGAGAAAACTGTGCTGTCAATCTGATTAAAATTCTATTGACTCTACACACAAATTTGGAGATGATAGATACATATCCATTCTTAACAAGGATAATAGTAGGCAATTTTTGAAGAATGATGATATATTTAGATCACCAGTTTCCTCATCCCGTGTTTGTTCGATTAGAGCCTCACGTAGCCAGCCTCCACTCTTTAAGCAGCCTCTCACTCACACCATCTAATCCGACCCTTTTACTAGTCTGCCTTTTACAATTTATGCTTCCTTTATCTTTGCTGAAGGACGATAATCTTAGAAACTAATCTAAGCAAATCCGTAAAATTTTGTAAATATAACAACATGAAAGAAAGAAACTAATTGTGTAGATTTCAAATAGACTGGCAAAGATATGGGCAAAAGTGTTTGTTTGTTTGTTTGTTTGTTTGTTTTAGTCCATTGACAAACTGGACTGCTCAGTGAAAAGCAGGCAATATAACATGGCGACAAAGAGCTCTAACTCTGGAGTCAAAAAGAATGAAGTTTACATCCAATACTTCTTACTCTCCTTAACTTCAATTTATCTAACATTTTTAAGCCTGTTTGTTCATCTGTAAAATGGAGATGATGAAGATGGTGATGGTGATTATAGTGTACTAAGAATGATGCGAGAATTGAATAAGATAGCATACGTAAAGCAATTAGCATGCTCAACATTTGCTAATACTGTTATTATGGAAAAAATCATAAAATGATACTTGGTTTCTTTTATGGAAATTAAAAACTGTTATTTCCTCCTTGAAAGGTATGTAATCTATTTCCAATTTCAATAGAAATAAAAGTCATTAAGGAGCAAAATTTATTATGTCTTCAGAATATGGCTTGATGTTAGCTTATTATTACATTATAATGGCAGACAACCAGTAGAAAGCAAAGTGGATGGATGGAAGGATGGATGGATGGAAAGAATAAATAGATAGATGATAGATAGATAGATAGATAGATAGATAATGGATGTAATTTCACTTATAACAAAATCATTACAAATAAAATGCTCTGATTTCTTAGGCACCTGTATATATTAAGAGATGAACAACATACTTATGTTGCTCTCTCAGCTGCTTTTACTTGATACATTTTGTATTCATCTGTGAGTTAGGGAGAGCTGGAAATTGACGTGGCAGGTCTGGGTTCTATCAAAATGCTACTGCAGACCATGATGTGTACCTGGGTGGCAAATAAAGTGAAGCCAAACTCCAAACATGGTTCTAATCTTCGTATCTATCAGTCTCAAGCTATATACAAAATTACTAATTTAGAGATTAGAAAATCTTAATTCAGGATGCACAAACTAGCTGTGTAAACTTAACGACACATGAATCTTTCTGGGTGTCAATTTCATCACTGTAAAGTGAAGGCATTAGTAAAATAATCACTGAAGACCAGAAGACACTTCTAGCTACAAATTTGTGTGATTCTCTGCTCTCCTAAAGATTGCAGCAAAGTTCAAATAGTCAAAGAAAGGGAAAGAGTGTATATTTATGATTCCATGCGCAGAATATGGATTGTGAGAAATAAAAAAAATCTAGGAAAAAATTCTCATTACCAGCAAACCCAAAGAAGGAATGAGGGGTACTGTTTGTATTGGAGTGAAGAGGAGGGAGGATTAAATTGTATGTTTCCAAGGGAACTTTAGGTTTAAGTCTGATATTTTAAAGGTAATAGAGACATTGAAACAGACCAATATAAAATAATCATATAAATTTTTCAGGAACTATAAAGCTTAGGTAATCTGAGGCTTGGAATAGTCACTTAAAGACTATCAAAGGGGCATTTCACCTGTGCCCAAAGTTAAGAAGTTTAAAGAAAATGGAGGGTCCACTTCTAGGGAAAATGTTGCATCCATAATAGTAGAGTATAATATAATAGCAATAATTGAAATCATTGTGTGCTCATATTTATATAACAGCTTACCATTTTGTAAGTGCATTAATTAAGATTTTATCTTGTTTAACAACCTAACAGAGAGAAGAGGATGAATCTCAGCTTCCATTTTATTTGTTTCTTATTCATCATCGAAAATGGTCTTCGAGTTGGGAAGATATTAACAAACAAGGTTAAAAGATGTGAGGCCCAAGATAAACGAAGAAATAAACAAATGGCCTGTGGACACATCAAACTATATTCATCTCCAAGACTAAAATAATAAAAGTTCATAGTTCTAAAATAATTTAAGGCAGTTTTGGTTAATTACTGAGTGAAAATTATTTGGGTACAGGAAACCAAAAGCCAGACACTGACATCTCAATTTTCAAAAAAAAGTAAAGGATGGATTGCCATGACTAAAAACTGATAAATTTGACTTGCTTACCAGAAAAATTCTACAACAAATAATTAAATATCCAGATTGTGGGGTGCCTGGGTGGCTCAGTGGGTTAAGTGTCCGACTCTTGATTTTGGCTCAGGTCATGATCTCAGGGTCATTAGAGCGAGCCTGTATTGGGCTCCACTCTCAGTGCAGAGTCTGCTTGAGATTCTCTCTCTCACTCTGCGCCTCTCCCTGCATGATCTCTCTCTAAATAAATAAAGTCTTCAAAAAAAAATAAATATCCAGATTGTAAGTATTTAGAAAATGGCAAATTGCTGGAAATTATCATCAGTTCCTCAAAGAATACCATAGTGAACAAACTAATATCCATTTTGGACAGCACTGTTAGTATGGAAGATAATAGTAACATAATGTTTCTTCTTTTTTAAGATTTTATTTATTTATTTGAGAGAGAGAGAGAGAGAGAGAGATCAGAAGTAGGCAGAGAGGCAGACAGAGAGAGGGGGAAACAGGCTCCCTGCTGAGAAGAGAGCCCGATGTGGGGCTCGATCCCAGAACCCTGAGATCATGACCTGAGCTGAAGGCAGAGGCTTGAACCCACTGAGCCACCCAGGTGCCCCCATAGTGTTTCTTGACTTCAGCATAAGACCTGGTGTTTTAGCTGGCCAGAAGCTTAATATGTGCCAATAATGTGATGTGATTACTGACAAAGTGAAAGCATTCTTAGGCTGTGTGAATAGAAGCATCCTATATAGAGTACACTTAATCTATATGCTCTCTGCAGTCAAAAGTGTAAAAGATTTTATGTATCCCTGATACACACAGCCATTATCTGGAGATCAACTAAAGTTAAAAGAGGGTTACCCAATTCATGGCAAGTAACAGTTTCCTTTATGGAATGCTTCATTCATTTCAAACTTCCTAGTCTATTAAGTACACTTTGATTTTAACTTGGGGATATTAACTTTTGAAGACTATGAAAATGTGTCTTAGACCATTAGACTTTCCCCTATAATCTTGAGATCTCTTGAGTTCATCCAAGAAGTCTCACCATCCAACCCATCAGCTTGTAGGTAGGTATCCCAACATGAAAGGTGCTTTCTCAGATTAATAGGCCTCAAATCCTTTTGGTCAAATAGAATCAGTTATATGAATAATATGACTTTTAAAACCTTACTGCTAAAAATGATTATCTCACTTCCAAAAGGAAAGCACTAGTGTCATGTTAAATGGGTACATTGGACTTCCTAGTGGACAGAAACACTAATACATTTAACTGCATATTCTTTTACCAGCCACATTATAACACAAATATGCAACCAAAGATTTTCAGTGTTGGATTTTAAGGTTTACCTCCTCGGATCGTTTGAAATCCAAATGAAGTCTTACCTCAGCTTCCCTAAGTTTTGTAAAATTTGACTGTGCTCCAATATAGTATGAAATGCCTTTTGATGCACCCTCTAGAGTCGCCCCTCGGATTAGCAGGATGAGCAGGACAACGTAGGGGAAAATAGCTGTAAAATATACCACCTACCAAGAAAGACAACCAGAGGTGGGTAAGTTAAATTTTTAAGTCCTGTTATGTAATTGTATATGAACAAACTTATTAGCCAGTTAACATTAGTAAAATAAAGTATTAAAGATTTCATAAGTTATCAATAAACCTGGCGATACCAATGGCATAATTTTCTCTTTCTCTTCTCCCCACTCTCAGATGATCCATTTTCAGAGCACTCTGATGTATGAAGCAATATTTATTGGGTTCACGTTGTAAATACACATTCGAATAGAGGTAGAGTACTTTCCTAAATACGTCTTTATAAATGTCTGAAGGGACTGAGTATCACTTCTTGGTAAATTACTGCATTGAGGTGGGAAGGGAAATGATTTTATACCTGCAATAGTTAGTATATATTCAGTCCCCAAGGAGAAGGAAAATAATCTCCTAGTAGATGTCCAAATCCCCTGAAAGCTGATTAAAGTGAATACCAAACACTTGATACTATTATCCTTAGAGCTACCATTAAGAAAGTTTGATAGCACATATTACAGTGTACTTATATCCTGGATAACACACGGCTCCAGATGAATGGATTGCCCTTGAGGCCAACTTTTCATTAATGTGGATGATTTCTTTGATCCATAGATGTCCTATGTTTGAGAATATGCCCAAGGAGACAATTTAAAGTCATCCAGAGACCAATAAAAATTAATTGCCTAGGCAAATGGCCTTTAATGTATTATTTCAATATTAACGTCAAAAAGGAACCACGGGTTTCAAAAATGTGCAACTGAAACATTATTTTGGAAAATTTCCACTGACTTGGTGAGGTTCATGATATTTTTGTGATCTAAACAGAGTGTCTCATAATTTAGCATTAACTGAGTGCGCTAGATATTATACCCAGAATACAAAGATAGTATCCACAGTTACCCCTGCCTTTTGTCTTTTAGGAGATTTCAGTCTAGTAGTTACATATAAATATTCACTTTTCTGGGTACCCTACAACTGTTCACGGAGAAAATTTCATGTTGTTCCCTGAAATTGCCATGATGCTCTCGTGAAAGTTTAAAAAATAAAACAATAAGGGGGGAAAATATGTTTTTCAGAAGAGTGCTCTTCACTAAAAAAGAGGATTCTGAGTCAATTCTGGCCAGCTTTAAGAGAATGACTGCATATGTGATTTTTCTTTCCCTCTCTCACATCGAAGGAATCCTGACACTAACCCTATATAATGAAGATCTAGGCTTGCCAAACCAAACATTGCAATATATAATCCCATCCAAGATGCTTATTTATATAATAGGACACACAATTTGAAAATAGACACTCAAGCCTCCGAATGCTATATTAGCTAGTGGGGTCCAACTTCTGTAAGTACGGCTGACTCTTGAACAACACATGTTTGAATCGTGTGGGTCCACTTAGATGAGGATTTTTTTTTTTCAGTAAATACAGTACTGTAAATGTGTGTTCTCCCACGATTTTCTTCATAGCATTTCCTTTTCTCTAGCTTACTTTTTTGTAAGAATAAGGCAGATAATATATGTAACATGCTAAAATAGGTGTTAATTGACTTTAGGTTATCAGTAAGGTTGTGGGGGAGTCAAAAGTTATAGCTGGATTTTCAACTGCAAGGGCATGGGTTGACACCCCTCACCCCCACATTGTTCAAGGGTCAGCTGTAATTGCACACACCTGGTGGTAGTTTTTACCTGTCATGTTTGTACCAATAGCAGGGATCTTATGTATTTTCTTATAGCTAGGCTGCCTACTTAGAAAGCTTTTCACACATTCGAATGTTCCCATTATAGAAAAAAACATGCATTTGATTATGCTTCACATTGACCGGCAATAAAATTGGAAAAGAGCTACATCACTACCTAATGTGTTTTCCAAATTACCTTGCCAGAAGACTTGATTCCTTTAAATAGCGCTGCTCCAACTATGAGCCAAGCCAGAAGAAGACAAAGTGCTAAGTACCACACAATTACTCCAGTCTCATCCATTCCACTTGATCGCTGGAGCGCCACTTTACTGAAAACGCACAAGCCCTTTTTATGAACACAGAATCGCTTGTCTTCATACACTGAATTTTCTAATATCTACCATCCAGGGAGACGTTTCAGGAGTATTCTATCTTATTAATACATCAATGTCATGTGAGCTTTTTATTTTTTTAAAGATTTTATTTATTTATTTAAGAGACAGAGGGTGAGAGAGAGAGCAGGAGTGGGGGAGGCTCAGAGGGAGAAGCAGACTCTCCGCTGAGCAGGGAGCCTGACGTGGGACTCAGTCCTGGGACTCCAGGATCATGACCTGATCCCAAGGCAGTCACTTAACCGACTGAGCTGCCCAGGTGCCCCCATGGGAGCCTTTTACTGATACTATTGTACAGAGGGGCAAAAATAGTTCAATGAAAAGCTAGGCTCTGAACTTTAGGATTAACTGTAGCCAATCCAAAATTCCAAACCTTAGAATAAAAGATCTACTAATTCCTTTAGCTATGATTTGCCCCCTGGTATTTCAAAGCTCTTTTATGTAAAATAATAATAATAATAACTTTATATCAGATTACTTCTTTTATTTGTTACAGTATTTTTATCAAGGTAAAAAGATGAAGAAAACATCTAAAATTAAATTATTCATCATTCTTGTAGTTAGCATCAAACCTAAATGATCTCAATTTTTATGCCTTTTTCAAAGGCTTTCTATAAAAATCAATTATTTCTATTAGGGACATGCATGGATCTAGGATTTTAATTCTTAGCGTGGTGTTTGGGAACATTTTAAGGTCCAAATTTTAAAAGGCTCCCACAGAGCATGAATGTGTAGATGAGGAAGGGCTCATTACAGCAATAATCAAGGTAATTTGGTAAGAGTAAGAGGTAGGTATAAGTCAGGAGAATAAAGAGTGATCCACTGAAGTTAATACAAATAACTATGAGCCTGAATGTCTATTTTTATCATGTAATGACAATTATAAGCAAAATGGATAATGAAGAATTACAGCTTTAAATAGCAACTTTGCCCCCAATATTACTTATCACCCAACAGTTTATTATTCGAATTTGCTTATTATAGCCTAAAATTTGAGTATTCTTTTCTTCGCAGCAATGCCATAACTTATCCATGATAAGCACTGAACAAATCATTACTGACGGTATTGTGCTCATTTGATAATCAATTTATAGATGACAATTTGTTGACTAGAAGTTGATCTTGCAGGTTACTACTACCCACACAGTCTAGGTAACCTTTTGAGTCCTAGAAAGTATAGTTTGCTCTGATTCTCCTTTTTTCCTACTTACATGAGGTAAGGAACGAGCTGATCCATATTTTACTGTTATTTCCCAAAACTTTTAAACAATACCTGTTTAAGAAGTAGATCATACCCCCCCCCCAAAAAAGTTTAAACCATCTAGCGTACTTACTTCCAATATTGTTCACTGGGAAGCTGTCCTGGCTGATACATTTCACTTCCATTGATGCAGTTTAAATTGTTGATGTCTGCCCAGCTTTTATTCACGCGGATGCTCTCCCCGAGAATTGTACTGACATTACAATGAGTAACTAAATATTATTAAAAAAATACACACATAGACACATATTTAGTTTCAGACAAGTACTTTCCTGAAAAAAAGTTTTTTTTAAAAGATTTATTTATTCATTTGAGAGAGAGAGAGAGAGCGAGCATGCACGTGGAGGGGCAGAGGGGGAGAGAGAGAGAGAGAGAAGCAGACCCCTCACTGAGCATGGAGTCTGATGCAGGGCTGAATCCCAGGACCCTGAGATCACAACCCGAGCCCAAACAAAGAGTCAGCTGCCCCACAGACTGAGCCACCCAGGCGCCCCTCTTGAAAAAAAGTTCTAATGGTAAAATTATTAAGCCATTTAGATTGTTACTTGGTGAAGGCAGAGGAGAAATCTTACAAGTGGAATAAGCCATGCACATTCAGCAACTGAAATCTTCTCTGCTACTAAGCTGGGGTGAGTAAATATCTACCTTTTTAAGGCATTTAAACTTAAGGCAGATATTTAAACTTTTAAACTGTGATTATGGGGCATCTGGGTGGCTCAGTGGGTTAAGCCTTTGCCTTCGGTTCACGTCATGATCTCAGGGTCCTGGCATCGAGCCCCACATCGGGCTCTCTGCTTGGCAGGGAGCCTGCTTCCCCTCGCCTCTCTCTGCCTGCCTCTCTGCCGACTTGTGATCTCTCTCTCTCTGTGTCAAATAAATAAGTAAGTGAATAAATAAATCTTTAAACTGCAATTATTTGTATAGTAATAACCACTATAAAGTAACAATCATTTCGGGACGGGACTTATCTAAGGAATTTTTAGTATGTGGACTTATTTAACCTCCGTAGATAAATGACACCTTTAAATTTCTAAGAAGACTCAAAGCTTTATTATTTTATTCTCTGGTGTACATAGGCCATTCCAGTGGTAATAGTCTACAACATCAATACTACGTAATCCCAAAGATCAGCAATTTACGATGTGGATGACACTCACGGGCTCCTGAAACACAATAGTACTATCATGGATAGTGCTTGTCTCTACCACTTTCCCACCTTCTTCATCCTCTCCTGCCTACTCCTAAGGATAGCTTGGCTTTATCGGTGGCCCTCAGACATTAACATATTGCATTAATCAACTTTCAAGGTTATCCATGCTTTATCCTGCTTTCGTCAATAACCCGCAGCTCACTTTAAGATTTGATTTTTAAGTAATCTCTACACCCAACGTGCTGTTCGAACTCACAACCCCGAGATCGAGAGTCACATGCTCTATGGACTGAGCCAGCTAGGCACTCCACCCGTGGCTCACTTTAAATTGCCTCTAAATTGGTTAGAAAATCATGTAACCCTTGAAAAGATAGAATGATTCTCCATTCACAATATTTTTAAATAAATAAATGATGTTTACCTATAGGCGACCTGCTACAGTTCTGGTCTGCCCAATATGAGCAATTTTTCCATGGTAGTTCACTTTGGAAAGAAGCAAACATGTAGTAAAGACTATAGGCAATTATGACATTGTAATAGATTGTCACAAAAATGGATATCAGGACCATCGTAATCCCCACACCTGGAAAAGAGAACAATTGAAATTAAAATATATATATGTGCAATTTCTTTTGTTAATTCATAAAGGGCTCCATCTCAATTTCCACAAAATCGATTTGAAAATGAGAAGGTGGGTTCGAACATCATCTTTTCTTTTTTTTGGCGGGGGGGTAGGGGAGTGGGGAGGAAGGAGTACTGTCTAAATAGCTTTCTTCCCACATTTAAAATTATTTTGATGATTGGCTATCTGAAAACAATTTTTTTGTTGTTAATTAGAAAATGGTACTAAGATCAAGGGCAGAAGACCTGTAGAGATCCATCAAATTCACATAATAGCCCATGGCCATTACTCTCTTACTATGTCTGAAAGTTCTCATCAGAGTGGGTCCTGTTCTTAAAAACGAACAAATGCTATTCAAAGCTCGTATCCTATTGACCCACTAACCACTAATTACATCTTCATCTATAAACCAATCTTTTGGCAAGTAGAAGATAAAGGCTTGGAGTTAATGTACAGGATTTCTACAAACACATGTAAAGAAAAGTCAATAACTTAGTAACAATCTGAATTTAAACTTGTGAAGTTTCTTGAATGCTGTGGTTTCAAGACGCAGTTTAGCATACTGAATACAACCTGCATGCTCAAGGCTTGCTTTTGAGGTGGCTTCCTTAATATTCCTGCACAATGTTCTATTCGCCTCACTCTAAATTCATTTTTGGTGCTGCATTGAAGCTTTTACAAATAGTTTGCAGCCTCTAACGCACACCAAAATGATATCTAATCTTCAGACAGGAAGGTGGTTTGGTGTTTAATAACATTCGAGGCACTTTGAAAAACTTCGCCAGTGTCCTATTCTATCAGGGAATAGTCCAGAAAACATGGTGACCTGCCCTTCAACTTTTCTGAATGAGGCATTATAAAAGATACGCAAAAGCAAGAAGACAAAAGACTGCACATGAAGGAGAAAAAAGCCAGAGCCGCGAAGTGAACGCATAACCGGACTATACCCATGTGCCCCGGGAATTGTAAAAGGTGAATGTAGGACAATATCAACACCCTTACAACCCCCTCCGGTATCCTCCCTAACCCCATCTGTATCTTCAGCCCGAGAGAAACAGAAATACAAATTACCATTTGGTCTTTCATTTCTCTGGCAAACATTCAGAGAAACAACATCTGCTTCTTTGCCTTTACCGGATCCAAATACGAAACATTTTCCCACCCCTTAGTGAGGACAGCTATAGATGCCAAGAGACTGTTAGGCACAACAAGAAAACCACTTGAATACCAACCTTGGAACAATGGGAGAATCCTCCAAACTGAAACTGGACCTAAGCTAGCAAATTGTCCCAGTGAACACTCCAGGAAGAATAGAGGTAAACCAGCCAAGGCCAGCATGATCGCGTAAGGTATCAAGAAGGCACCTAGAAAACGCAAAATAGAAGCAAAATGCTATTAGATTCCCAAACATCAATGGCACGTTGATAACCAGCCTAACATTTTGCAAGTATTCTGATATGGTGGAGTCAGAGTCCTACATTTAGGCCCCAGATTTACTAGTTTCTGTGAGAAAGTAGTTGATTCCCTAAACCTTGGTTTCCTCAACTGTGAAATGGGATTCTAGTATTACCTAAAGAGGTTCCTGTGGTTACGAAAAACAATAGCCTGTTAAAAAGGAATCCAGAGGCAGTGAATGATCACAGACTTTGGAGTCAGATACACCTAGGTTTATATCCTGACTCCACCATTTACTAGTTATGTGACCTGGGGCAATTTACCTAACCTCTCTGGACCTTGGGTTCCTCCTAAATGGGGAGAGTGACACCAGCTTTTCAGTCTGTGGTAAGGGTTCAGTTATAAAGCCTCTGTGAAAACACTTGGCAAAATGGCAGGCACACAGTATCTGTTCAAAATTAGTTTCCCTCCTTTCTCCTCTCCAAATAAATACTCTGTTTTTGTAAGACTTTGGGTGCAAATGCTAAATGTGATTCAGAGCGAAAGTTACTGCTGCGGCTAAGTGGATTATTCTCCGAATAGTCATAAGGGTCGTTCCTCAATGTTAGTAAGAAATTTCTTGGCTTCGTCACAAGATTCTGGTTTTGAGGTACATTCAAAGTTAACTTTCTGGGGCATCTGGGTAGCTCAGTTGGCTAGGTGTCCAACTCTTGATTTTGGCTCAGGTCATGAACTCAGGGTCATGGGATCAGCATCGGGCTCCACCCTCTGCATGGAGTCTGCTTGCGATTCTCTCTCCATCTCCCTCTGCCCCTCCCCACATCATCACTTACACATGTATGCACATGTTCTCTCTCTCTCTCTCTCTCTCAAAAAAAGTTATTTTTCATTTTAAAAGGAAGGACCAATGCTCCTACATTTTGATTATCCAGATCCCTTTTTGATGTTTTTTAAATTTTATTACTTTACTTTTTTTCCACCCACTTTTGGGACATAATAAATTGCTCATTCAAACTTTGGCCAGATTGTAGGTAGAAGCAGGAACAGAATATTAAATTTACTGATCAAGTACTCTACAAGTCTTAACAAAGTTTAATAAAAAATGGGATCAGTAGATAAAAAATGGGCTTTTGGATTGCATACATTTCATTGACCTATGTGGCATTGTTTTCCTCATGTATTTTTTATATTATGATATTGTAATGTCATACCTGCGAATTACATTTTTCCCAACCCTCAAAATATATTCCATTAAAAATAATGAGACAATAAAATACTTGCTAGTCACTAAAACATAGAGACAAATATGTTTTTATAGATGTTGCAATGTACATACCATCACTACTATGACTAATAGAAGTTTTAGTCTTACCAATGATAAATATGAAGAAAAGTAATACAGACTATCCTTGTCTACAGCAGTAAGGAAAATTTTACTAGCCCATTATAAATAGTTTTGTTTTGTTTTAAAAAAAAAAGGATTATTTTTCTGAGTGGCATATACAGCTTTTTACCCATTATATTATTGTTTTTATTATCAACCATAATTGGTAAATTGCTGATATAATACCCTGGTCCCAAATTATTGATGTTGCTATCTTAGATCCTGTGGTTGTATGATACTTCTCTTTCATAAACTAGTAAAAGAATCTAAATAAAAACGATTCCAGATTTTAGCCATAGTTTTCCAAACCTAACCATACTTAAAAATCTGATCTATTAACACTCAGCAAATCTGAATTTCATGTTCCTCTCCTACGTTTGGACAGAAGAGAAAGAAGCAATCAAAAGAGCCTAGATTACCCGTTACCCATATGATACGACCTTTACAAACTGAGAACTGATGTGATATTTTAATTTTTAGAGGAAAAGGTGAGACAGATAATACCATAAAATAAATAATAGCATTCGGGGGGGGCCTACATTTCAAATTCCCTATTAAACCTAGTTTAATATAGTTCCTGGACGTTTATGGCCACCACTGGGCCAATGTATGATGGCAAGTCACAGGGAATTTCTTAACCTGTGGTTTTTCTGAACCTGAACACTAGAGGCTGGAAAGGAGTCTGAATGCTCATCACTACACGAGGCCTTAGGACTTAGACAGCCACAGGACTGTGATTCCTAACTCATTTTTCCAGTTCAAATTCAGACCCAACCTGTGACTGAATGATGTAGGCTCCAGAGAGGAGAAATTATTGCCACCAACACTTAAAGTGTTTGATAAACAGAGCTTCTCTCTTAAGTCTCTACAGGACAATATGAGTGTTCTAATGCAACCAATTAACAAGGACTATAAGATTGAAACATCACCGCACAAAATCCTATTATGCCAAGGAAAATAATTATAGTGGCACAGTTTCACTGGTTCCCAATTATGAAATCTAGGGGCATGTCACCTCTACACTTCTAATAGAACCTGTAATTACCAGTAAATAAAATGTGGTGTAAGTGAAAAGTTGTTTCAACACTACTAGAGAATTGGGCAATTCATTTTGTTTCCCTTTGTGTGTCACCTCAGAGTTATTTTTTTCTCCTTGTTCTAATTGAGTCTTCCTTAATGATCTCTGAGGTATAAACAGTATCATTTTGCAGAAATTAAACACCTAGTCTTGAACTAAAGTCTGTTGCATTCTAGAAGGATCCTCTACGTACATGGTCAATCCAATTTGGAATACATGTAACTGAATATTACAGCCCAACATACTAAACCTCTACTTTTTCATCAACTTCTTCCACATTTGTATTTCCAAAATGCAATCCTTACTCTACTTAAACAACCAATGTACTTTAGCTTCACCTTAGAATGAAAAGCCCCAGCCTCTTGCTTAGATTCAATCTTAAACTAAGCCAAACACAACTTGAGTCTGAACAGATGATCACAAGAACATGTATAAATGAAGAAAAGCAAGTCATAGTGGAAGACTACACTGGATCCTAAACCAGAGACTCAGAAGTGCTAAATGTACAACTTTTATCAAGTTTATACCTCCGGATTTTGCGAAGCCAGCTTCCTAACTTGACCTACCAATGCATAGTCTAATGACCCAAACTATCATACACCTTTCCTCAGTTCTTAAAACAGCCTCAGAGGCCATACAGCACATCAAGGGAAGGGAAAGAAATGTTGGGGGAGAAATACCTCCGCCATTGTTGTAGGTCAAATAGGGGAATCTCCACACATTCCCCAATCCCACTGCATATCCAACCATAGAGAGAAGATAATCGGATTTTTTGGACCAGTTACCACGGTCCTGATTCTCATCATTTTCACCAACATGGAAATTCTCAGATGAAGCCGTCACTTTCTGGAGAAGAGAAAATATCAAGAGTTTGTCTTTCTACTATTAAAAATCCATAGAAGCATAATATTATACACACATGCACGTGCACATGCACACACAGAGGGGGGTGTGGGGTGAGGGGAGAATGAACCCTGAAAACCTTAGCTGAGAGAAACACTTTCCAAAGGTTGAGGAGATTTCTGCTAATGGCTACTTTTACTTTACAACATTTACCCCTTGAAATGAAAAAAAACAAAACAAAACAAAACCCAAACCAAAAACCTCCTCAGGTGGCTATATTTACTACTTCCTTGGGTGAGATCATCCAAATTTTGGATGGTTACATGTGGTACCCAAGCATGAAGGACTAATGGAGGTGGGCAAATAAGGCTTCAAATACAGAAGTCTTAAAGATGAATTAGGTAAAGTCAACACTCTTGAGTTTGCAGGAGATCTTTGAGAAGAAGGCTCCAATATAGCTTCTACTAAAACAAAGAATTTATAGACTCCTTTTCCTATAGCCTGATAGTTTGGGATGTACGGAGTTAAGGCAAGCTTAACTTCTCTTCCTATCCCTGGCTGGAAGCCACAGAATAATATTCAGAGACAAATTCCCCTGTCCCACCAGGTGGGGTAGCTCTCCCAACCTCAGAGGCAAGGAGTTCCCTCCCAACCTGTTAGCTGCTCTGGGGTATGGACGTTTCCCCAGGTCAGATAAGGACAATGAGAAAGGACAATTTCTCATTTCCCTCCAGCATATGGACACAGTCTGGAGAGGGACAAAAACCAGGATTGTGTGGGCATACCCAAGGCAGAGGTTGCGGTGACTGATCCCAAGTCTTCTGGTTACCCTAGTAAGAGTTGTTCTCTTTTCCCTCGACCCTATGGGGACATCTCAGGCAAACTTGAAGGCAATTGAAGAGAAACATGGAGAACTGGGAACAAGCCGCAGAAGGCAAAACCTGAGACAGCCTCCCCTGAAGTGTTCCCTGCCCAGGACCCCCACCCTTCCCACTGTTTCCGGACCCCTACCTCCTTCCCTCTGCACTTGAAGAAGCTCGGGCACTTCAACTTGTCCATGGTTGACTCACTCCCTCAGCTCGCTCCGCCTCGTCTCGCAGTCTGGCTGAGCTCGACTGGTGGCAGGTGCACACTCCCCCGTCGCTACCTGCCTGAGTGAGCCACCTTGCCCAGGGGTGGGTCCATTTATGGAGGGAGCTCTCCCCTCCCCCTTCAGGGCGCCCTGTCGTGTCAATTACCGGAAGGGACCAAAGCGAGGCTCTGGTTTTTCCCCAGGTAAGCTGGCATTTAGCAATCTCCTGCCCCGGCCCCGGGAAAGGGCTGGGCTGTTCCCAAGCCAGGCAACCTGAGCCCCAGTGACTGACAGCGTTTGACTCAGAGCCCTGCAGGTGCCTTCGCAATCTCGCCTCCTTTCCCGGGTTCCCTGCTTCCTCCTACCGTCCTCTCTTAATCTGGTCTCTGTCCTGACGCCAAGTGCTGATCTCCACCGGCGCTGGGGTGGGGGTGGGGGTGAGGGTGGGGGTGTGAAGGACACGGTCTGTGGGGCGCGTTCTGGTCCCCCAGATTCTCCTGAACAGACCATATCGTCCTGGGCCCTGGGATTTCTCCGAGTTTTGCCCCTCACCCGAAAGCACGTGATCCCCTGGGGCGAACGCTGCTCCCAGAGGGAAAGCTCCCGAATTGGGCACCTTGAAAAGCAGCCACCTGAGATAAGATTACTCAGCTGGCTCTGCCTGAAAAGAGCAACTTTGAGCCGCTGTCCCAGGACCTTTCTCAGCCTTCGGGACAGCCTTGCCCTTTACAGGGGTTGCTTTGTGTAGTATTTCAAAGAGGGCAAACAAAAACAAATTATCCAGCAGGTTTATGGGAAATTCTAACCCTAACAAAGGACTCCACTTTGCAAGAGTAGGGCCTAGAAAGTAAACTATGAGGAAGCCTCTCAGCTTGGCCAGGGAGGAGAGGATTACTCTAATGTTTACCAGGATAGCACCTTTTCCTCAGAAAGCTCAAAGGATTTCATCTGATTCAGGTCAGAGAGGGTGGAATCATGGCACACAGAGGAACCAGCAGAGGGTCAAATTCTGTAGCCTGCCTACAGCTCCTTGGTTCTCCATCCACCAACGTGAATTTCCCACTTGCAACGGAAATACACCCCGAGGAGTCTGGGCAGGTAAAGCAGAGGGAAGCTCACGAGGGAAGTGGGAAGGTGGTCATGAGAAAGCATTAATGAATTTCATCTGGCTTTGGGTTGAACATAGCACAGGCTGGTGTGTGTGTGTGTGCGTGTGCGTGTGTGTGTGCACACACACGCGTGCCTATTATTAGTATTATATACACACAACTAGGTGTGACCTAAAGGCTAAAATGAAGGAATTATTGGCCTGTCTCAGACCTGGAAGAGAGGAGAGGCAAAGGGACATATAACCTTCTTTGTAAAAGGATGAGCTGAAAAGCGAATCTAATCGCATGGGCCCAACTATCTCACAGAAATTAAAGGGACCCACCAAGGGGCACTGGAAACAAATGGCGACTGCAAGAATAGAAAGAGAATAGGAGTCTTCGGGATAGATAGATTAAGGGGATATCGAGGCAGGGGTGGGGGATGCAGAGGAAGCAACCAGCAGTTCTCCCCGTCTGTTACACAATAAAGAAGCGTCTGGCAACTTCGAGAGCTTATAGCATCAGGGGCATAACATTTAAAATAGAAGGTATTTGGAAGAAAATATTGTTTGTTTTATTTGTTTGAGGGATATTTTCCCATTGTCGTGCATCTCTTGCCATTCTCCGCCTCAAACTCTTAAGTTTGCATGCCGCTTCTCACGTCTGGGCCTTTGCTCATGCTATTTCTTCTGGAAATTCCCACCCTCCTCATTTGGCTAACTACCACTCATGCTCTAAGACTCTGCTTAGGTGTCACCTCCTCCAGGTCTTTCCACACAGTCGCACCCCGATTATGGCACACTGGGTTTGGACGCCTGTCCTCCGTAGTCCTATGCTGCCCCACACTCACGTTACGTCGTGTGAAATTATTTGCTTACGGTCCTCCAGACTGCCGGTTCTCTGACGGAGGGCAAGGAAATGGTCCTAATCATTCCTGTATTCCCAGCACCTCGCCCAAAACCTGACACACACAGGCACTCAGTAAATGCTTCTTAGGAAATTTGACTCAGAGAGGCCATCTAATCACTCCGTGGTCCAGAAAGGGAAAAGACAACTGGTTTACCATCCATCTCCATGAGATCACAAAATACCGGGACTGTGTTTCCTTCTCTTTGGGTTCTGACTTATTAACTAACAAATTGTGTTTGTGGATTTTATTATTATTATTATTAATTATTATTTATTTGAGACTCGAAAGAAGTATAGAAGTTGAGTGGGTAGAGGCACCTGGGTGGCTCTGTCGGTTAAGTGTCTGCCTTCCGCTCAGGTTATGATCTCAGGGTCCTGAGATGGAGCCCCGCATGGGACTCCTTACTCAGCGGGGAGCCTGCTTTTCCTCTCCCGCTCCCTCTGCTTGTGCTCGCTATCTCTCAGTCAAATAAATAAATAAAATCTTGGGGGGAAAAAAAAGTTAAGTGGACATAAGAGAGAGGGAACTACATAAACCTAGTCACAGGGATGTGAATGAACATGATGTGGGAGAATCTGAGAAGAGTCTGCTAACTGACAGGATAAGAAGAAATAAAGTTGGAGAGATAAAATGTGGCCATCTATGCACCTTGAAATCTAGGCCTAAGCCTTGGTTTAGTAGGCAATAGTGAAATGATTATTAACTTGGGAATGACACTTAGTACACTCTACTTCAGTTGTGCAAAAACACCTCAAAATTATAACAACGATCTCCATGCACCAAGTTGTGCAATGCTGGACTTTTCACTGTGGGTCAGCCCTTCCAGGACACCCACGCCACAGCCGTGAATCTGCTTAGCTTTTTTTTTTTTTAAAAAAAAAAGCACTAACAGCAACTTAAAAATTTTTTTAGTAAGTCGCCAGCAACTGAAGATCACCTTATAATTGTGATTTAGCCAGGAAAAAAGTTAAGAACTGATCCAATAGTTATCTCCCATGTTCTTTGCCCTTAGTACTAAGAATCAATTTATGTCATTATTCATGGAAGTCCCTCCAATATTTTTAGTCACAAAAATAAAGGAGACTCGTTACCTAAAGATTTCTTCCAGCTATTTGGATGTGAAAAGTTTGCACCAATCAGAAGGCCTTTGAACAATCTCACAAACCCAGTGTCTTATCGAACAACGACACTGTTCTAGGGCCCTCTCCCGGAAGAACCCCATTAAACTTCAACCAGTTGAAAGACTTAAGAAATGCAACCTTACTACTCTATCAACAGAAAAAAGAAATAAATATATATTTTTAAAATCCTATCATAGTAAATGTGTGTATATGAATTATCCTTTCCAGGTCTATCGTTTCAGGGGCACATGGGTGGCACAGTTGGTTCAGCGTACGACTCTTGGTTTCAGCTCAGGTGGTCATCTCAGGGTTGTGACATCAAGTCCCACACTGGACTCTGTGCAGAGTCTACTTAAGACTCTCTCTCCCTCTCCCTCCACCCCTCCCCACCATGTTCTCACTCTCTCTCTAAAATAAATAAATAAATCTTTTAAAAAAACCATGCAAAGTCTATAGTTTCAGACATTAAACACTTGATTAAAAAATTAGACTCTAGGGGCACCTGGGTGGCTCAGTTGAGTCACCCTTTGGCTCAGGTGTCATCTGCCTTTGGCTCAGGTCATGATCCCAGGGCCCTGGGATCAAGTCCTGCATTGGGGTCCTCGCTCAGTGGGGAGTCAGTTTCTCCCTCTCCTTCTGCCTGCTCATGCTCTCTTTCTCTCTCACATTTTCTCAAATGAATAAAATATTTTTTAATTTTATTTTTTCAGTGTTCCAAGATTCATTGTTCATGTACCACACCCAGTGCTCCATGCAATACGTGCCCTCCTCAATACCTACCACCAGGCTCGCCCAACCCCCCACCACCCTCCCCTCCAAAACCTTCAGTTGGTTGCTCAGAGTCCACAGTCTCTCATGATTTATCTCCCCCTCCGATTTCCCCCCATTCACCCTTCCTTTCCTTCTCACAATGTCCTCCATGTTTCTCCTTATGGTCCACACGTAAGTGAAACCATATGATAATTGACTCTCTCTGCTTGCTTATTTCACTCAGTATAATCTCTTCCAGTCCTGTCCATGTTAATACAAAAGTTGGGTATTCATCCTTCCTGATGGAGGCATAATATTCCATTGTATATATGGACCGTATCTTCTTTATCCATTCATCTGTTGAAGGGCATCTTGGCTCTTTCCACAGTTTGGCGATTGTGGCCATTGCTTCTATGAACATTGGGGTACATATAGCCCTTCTTTGTACTGCATCTGCATCTTTGGGGTAAATACCCAGTAGTGCAATTGCAGGGTCATAGGGTAGCTCTAGTTTTAATTTCTTGAGGAATCTCCACTGCTTTGCTATACACTAACAATGAAAATATGTAGAGGGAAATTAAAGAATTGATTCCATTTACTATAGCACCAAGAACTATAAGATACCTGGGAATGAACCTAACCAAAGAGGTAAAGGATCTGTACTTGAGGAACTACAGAACACTCATGAAAGAAATGGAAGAAGACACAAAAAGGAGGAAAAGCATTCCATGCTCATGGATCAGAAGAATAAACATTGTTAAAATGTCTATACTGCCCAGAGCAATCTATACTTTCAATGCCATTTCAATCAAAATTCCACTGGCATTTTTCAAAGGGCTGGAACAAACAATCCTAAAATTTGTATGGAACCAGAAAAGACCCCAAATTGCTAGGGAAATGCTGAAAAAGATAAACAAAGCTGGGGGCATCACATTGCCCGATTTCAAACTTTACTACAAAGCTGTGATCACCAAGACAGCATGGTACTGGCACAAAAACAGACACAAAGACCAGTGGAACAGAATAGAGAGCCCAGATATGGACCCGCAACTCTATTGTCAAATAATATTTGACAAAGCAGGAAAAAATATCCAGTGGAAAAAAGACAGTCTCTTCAATAAATGGTGCTGGGAAAATTGGACAGCTATACATAGAAGAATGAAACTTGACCATTCTTACACCATAAATAAGGATAAACTCAAAATGGATAAAAGACCTCAGTGTGAGGCAGGAATCTATCAAATAAATAAATTTTTAACAGATGAGTGGATAAGGAAGATGTGGTACATCTATACAATGGAATATTATGCCTCCATCAGAAAGGATGAATATCCAACTTTTGTATCAACATGGACAGGACTAGAAGAGATTATGTGGAGTGAAATAAGTCAAACGGAGAGAGTCAATTATCTTATGGTCTCACTTATGTGTGGAGTATAAAGAAAATCATGGAGGGCATTGTGAGAAGGAAGGGAAGGATGAATGGGGGGAAATCGGAAGGGGAGATGAACCAGGAGAGACTGTGGACTCTGAGCAACAAACTGAGGGTTTTGGAGGGGAGGGGGTGGGGAGGGTGGGCGAGCCTGGTGGTGGGTATTGAGGAGGGCATGTATTGCATGGAGTACTGGGTGTGGTGCATGAACAATCAATCTTGTAACACTGAAAAATTAAAATAAACATATTTGGGGAGGAAAATTTTTTTTTAAATTAGACTCTACCTGTAGTCAAAACAAATTAATAAATATTAAATCATTTCAAAAAAATGTCTTTCAGTTCTAGGAAGCAAGACTTACTTAGGAAAGACAGATTACGTAGATGTCTTTGCTGGTGGCTGTGGAGGTAATGATTCTCTAGCTGAAACAACTAGTGAAGGGACAGAGAAAATGCACACTCCTTTCTTACAGAATACTAGAGGGTACCATGCCAGAGAAACTTGAAAGAAAATGATAGCTCTTGGTGAATAATTTCATGTGGGTGTTTTCTAAACAGGAAAAGGTAATCTGTCAAATTTCATGATTTTTTTTTAAGTAGACTCCACACTCAACACGGAGCCTGACTCAGGGCTCAAACTCAAAACCCTGAGATTAAGACCTGAGCTGAAGTGAAGAGTTGGTCACCCAACTGACTGAGCCACCCAGACGCCCCAAATTTCATAATTTCTACATTTGCTGTAGCATACCATACAGTTTTCTTAAGTATTAAGTGTACAAATCATAAGGATTTGTACACTTAATATATATATATATATATATGACTTTATATATATAAATATATATATATATATATGACATATATATATATGACTTTATGGATTTTCACAAATATAGCACTCCAATGCATCTAGTTTAAAGTTCAAGAAACAATAGTACCAGAGCCTCAGAAGACCCCTCCTTAACCCCCTCAAGGTGAACCATGATCTTAAAATTTTAACACCATCAATTAGTTTGGGCAATTTTGGGATTTCGTATAAATGGACATTATTGCACATACCCTTTTATGTCTTACTTCTTTGGGCTCAACAATATAATCCTAGAGCTCCACCCGTACCGTAGCATAGACCCCTAGTTCATCTATTGTCATTCTGCATGGTATTCCAGTGTATGACTACACCACAATTTATTGATCTGTTTTATTGATGGACATTTGGGCTGTTTGCAGGCTGGGGCTATCTTGAAGAGCATGCTCGGAGCTTTCCTATAACAGGGTCTTTTGTGTGTACTTGCATTAGGTGTAGACCTAGCTTGGCTGTGCTAGGTCACAGGGTATACCCTATTTAACTGTAGCAGATGTTGCCAAACACTATTCCAAAGTGATTTTCCAATCTTCATCCCCTCTAGTGCTACCGTATCAACTTGAAAGGCCACGTGGAATAGACTGGGTTTGTGAAGGAGGAGAAGGAAGATGGAAGGAAGCTGGCGCATGGTGGGAAAAGAGGAGAAAAACGTCCTGGGCCAGTTACCGTGTTAACTGAGCCACATTTCTGATCTCATTTGATTCTCAGAATAACCACTTTTATGGAGGAACACCCATTTTACAACCGCAGAAACAGAGGCCCCGAGAAGCTAAATGACTTGCCCAAAGTTGCAGGACTAGTAAGTGACAGATCTGATAGTTGAACCCAGGCTAACCGACTCTCCAGTCAATGCTCCTAAACCACCTTACTGTAAAGGCATGAGCACAAAATGTCAGAAAACGCTTTATCTGTGGAATCCCTGCCATAGAGGACTTGGCACTCCATCAGCAGGAAGGATGACATGGAACAATTAGGCATTGCTTGGTCCTCCGTATCTGGTAGAACAGTTCACGGAAACGAAACTTTTAAATAATCATCTTCAGGAAGATTCAAGAAGCTTTTTCCGTATTGCCTCCCTGAAGGAGAAGTCTCAACATAGACATCTATGATGGAGTCGCACACTGTCAATTTGCAAGTGTCACCATCGAGAGATTCGGATTCGGCTGACTCATAGTAAGGCTGAAGTGTAGCTTTCAGTGTTCAGGTGGAGGGCTGGATTTCAGGAGCAAAGAAAGACATGCAGTGCTCTTTCCATAACAAACACAGAGGACTTGGAGCCTGTGGGACCAAATCCCACACAATGCAGCTTTTTTTTTTTAAACACCTTTAACCAAACCAATCCTTTTTTATAAAAGATATTTATTTATTTATTTGAGAGAGAGAGAACACGTGAATGAAAGAAAGAGAGACAGAAAGAGAGAGAGAGAGATAGAGAGAGAGAGAGACCATGAGTAGGGGGGAGGGGCAGAGGGAGAGGGAGAAGCAGACCCCCCACTGAGCTCGATCTCAGGACCCTGGGATCATGACCAAGGCTGAAGGCAGACGCTTAACCGACTGAGCCACCCAGATGCCCCTAACCAAACCAATCCTTCATATGAGAGATACCTGAATCAAACCAGGCAATAGAGCCAATGTGACTTTTTAAAGATCTTTATTTATTTTGTGCATGTGAATAAACAAATCAAGAATTTCCTCTCCTAGGACATATGAGGCCTTTCTTCAGTGTATCAATATTCATTCTTTCCCGCACCCTGAATCCATTGGCTGTGAAGCCACTAGAGGTACTTTTTAAATTGTTAGTAACAATGAATAAACATTTTAATTTGACCTACTTATTTGATACTATTGTAATGATGCATTAAAGGAAAGAAATATTTAGGCTTCACTCTTGATACACTGGTATTTCTCCTTTGGAAAGCACTGCTGTAATAATAATAAACTATATCAGAACTAACTTTTAGACATTCAGTCCTTTAGAGATCCAGGTGCCCAATCTTTTGCTTTCCCATCTAAGGAAATCATTCACTTCGTATGAGCAACAGAATCATTGCTTTTGTTAACTTCTTAAATAAAAGCAAGCATTTTCAAAAAATCATGTCATTATGGGACCTAACTGGAAATCTACGTACTAAAATCCTTTGTGAAGATAAAATCAATTAAAAAATAGATGTATTAATACTATCTCTGTTCATGTGCAAGACTTTTCAATATCTTATTCTAATTAAGAAAGATCAAATTGGGAGTTGCTACATCTTCTAAGGAACTGGAAGAGGAAGTACGATGAGCAACACAGGTCATGTGTATAAAATACAGCATTCATTCTTTCATTGCTTGGCTGAGGTCCTTTAATGTGAAAGTGATGAGCGGTAGAATGTTCAATATGTGAGCCATATAATGCAGTTCTTTTCCTCCTTCACCAACATAGTGATGTTCTAGCTTCTTTTGCTAAAAACTGACATCTGGAGGGCTTGCTGAGACCTTCTTCATCTATGTACTTTCTTTTATTGATGAATGTCATAGCAATTGATTTATGTTTTATGACCATCAAACAACACCATCACTAACAACAATAATGTTACCACCTCCAAGAATAATAACAATAACCACCACAAGAGTAATAATATCAGCTACCCTTTGTTTGAGTCGCTGCCATATGCCATGTACTTTATGTACATTCTTTTCAATCCTTCCAACAATAACTACAATTATTATCCCCATTTTTATAGATTAATAAACAGGCACAGAGGGGCAAAATAACTTGTCCAGGGGTCATAGGGCTGGAAAATTCAGGGGCAGACATCTAAACTCAGTTCTGTTAACAAAATCTGAGCTTTTCCCAGTGATCATACCATGGGGTTTCTCCATCCCACCTCAACCTTTCTGGATTATTCTATAACTTCTTTCCTTCTTCCCAACATCCCATCACTCCTGCTGTTTATTTCTATTACTCCCTCCTTTACCCCTTATCATGCCTAACCCAATCCTTCACACAAATTATATTCCCATTCTTGGCCGTTTCCCTCTTTTGGTTCCTCCCCTCTCAATCAGTCTCTCTCTAAAACACAAACACGGGTTAATCAGTATTCATCATCAGCCTGAACAGACAACACCTTAACACCTGCCAAGTATCTCACTTCTCCAAGCTGGGGATCTCTTCCGGGAGACCGCCGGAGAGAAGAGGGCTGACTCAGTGTATAAGCCAAGTGGATCAGTTCCATGGGCTTCCTACAATCAGAGATCAGTTCATGAGACCAAGATCAAGACCTCTGCCATTACCCATGGAAGGAAGGGCTTATAAATAAAATAGAGTCCAGCACTATAATCCGTTTTCTTATAGTTATTAACATCAGTGGGGATGCAGCCACCAGTCCCTGGTGGTCAGGATTTCAGGCTGCCCAAGACCCAGTGTTATTGGGATACTGCTGTTTTCAGGGTTAAGAGTGGTGACACACCTGTTTTGTAATTACGCAACACCAGCTAACTCCTTAGTGGGTTACAAACTGACTCATTTGTTTAGTTCTTTTGTGTCTAGAAATGAAGGGAGCTATATGATTAAGACTTAGTGGGAAATATTATTGAACACTGCAGGAAAAATGAAAACACTACATCGTACGTACTACCTATCTGTGAAGTCATTCTACCAATGGGAGTTGCTGATTCCAATGAGGTATACCAAATGAACTAGGTGCAATGGATATTAGTCTTATTTTCCTAAATAGTTAACAGAAAAAACACTCAGGTTGCTGTTGCATAACTTCATGATGAAAAAAAAAATCTGTAGGGCTAGAAAAATGGCAACATTTCCTGACGATATAGGTACTAAATCCTATTACCTATTCTGACTGGCATTTCCTTTAGGAAATAGAAAAAATAATGATATTGATATCCAGTTTATTGAACAATGTTGTGTACAGATGTTATTTTTTTCTCTGATTACTGCTTTTAACAACGGCTTTGAATCTCCATTTCCTGTACCTTAAAAATACCTCAGGAGTAAAACTGTCACTATTTACAGATGACATGATATTATGTATTTAAAAAAACCATAAAGACTTCCCCACTCCCAGAATTGTTGAAATTAATAATAATAATAATAATTCAGTAAAGGTGCAGGATAAAAAATCAATATACAAAAGTCTGTTATGTTTCTATATACTCATGACAAACTATCAGAAAGAGAAATTAAGAAAAAAAAATTCCCAGCTACAATTGCATCAAAAAGAATAAAATACCTAAGGGTAAATTTAATCAGGGATATAAAAATTCTGTACACTGAGAACTATAAGATGTTGATAAAAGAAATTGAAGAAGATACAAATAAATGAAAAGATATTTCATGTTTATGGATTGGAAGAATGGACATTGTTAAAATGTCCATTCTACCCAAAGCAATATACAGATTCAATGCAAACCCTATCAAAATTCCCATGGCATATTTTCACAGAAATAGCATAAGCAGTCCTAAAATTGCAGGGAACCACAAAAGACCCTGAATTGCCAAAGTAATCCTGAGAATGAAAAACAAAGTGAGAGGCACCATAATTCCTGATTCCAAACTATATTACAAAGCTATAGTAATCAAAATAGTGTGGTATTGGTATAAAAATAGATGCAAAGATCAATAGAACAGAATAGAGAGTCCAGGAATAAACCATGCATAAGTGGTCAATTAATTTGCGACAAAGGAAGCAAGAATACATAATGGGAAAAGGACAGTCCTTTCAGTAAATGGTGTTGAGAAAACTGGACAACCACATACAAAAGAATGAAACTCTTACATCATACACAAAAATTAACTCAAAATAGATTGAAGGCTTGAATGTAAGACCTGCAACCAGAAAACTCTGAGAAGAAAATATAAGTAGTAAGCTTCTTGACTTCAGTCTTGGTGATGATATTTTAAATATCAAATGACATCAAAAAGCAAAAGAAACAAAAGTAAAAATACACAAGTAGGACTACATCAGACAAAAAGCTCATGTACAAGGGTGCCTGGGTGGCTCAGTTGGTTAAGCACCTGCCTTCAGCTCAGGTCATGATCCCAGGGTCTTGGAATCGAGTTCCACTTCAAGCTCCCTGCCAAGCAGGGAGCCTGCTTCTCCCTCTCCCTCTGCCTGCTGCTCCCCCTGCTTGTGCTCTCTCTCTTTCTCTCTCTGTCAAATAAATAAATAAAATTTTAAAAAATTAAATAAAGTAAAATAATAAAAAGTTCACGCGCAGCAAAGGAAACCATCAACAAAACCAAAAGGGAGCCTACCAACTGGGAGAAGATATTTGCAAATCATATATCTATTAAGGGATTAATACCCTAAATATATAAAGAACTGATATAACTCAATAACCAACCAACCAACCAACCAACAAACAATCCAATTTAAAAATGGGCAGAATATCTAAATAGACATTTTTCCACAGAAGACCTACAGATGGCCTACATGATTCAATGCTAAGCATCACTAATCAGGGAAGCGCAAATCAAAACCACAAGATATCACCTCATACCTGTTAGAATGGCTATCACCAAAAAGACAAGAAGTAAGTATTGAGGAGGATGTGGAGAAAAGGGAACTCTGTGCACTATTGGTGGAAATGTAAATTGGTGCCACTTTGGAAACAGTATGGAATACTGTTTTATACAAATAAAAACAGAGCTACCATATAATCCAGCAATTTCACTCCTGGGTATTTATCCAAAGAGATTAAAAACACTAACTCAAAAAGATATCTGTACCCCATGTTCATTGTGGCTTTATTTACACTAGCCAAGCTTTGGAATCAATGTAAGTGTTCGTTGACAGATAAATGGATAAAGAAAATGTAGTGTTGGAGGGCATGGGTGGGCCAGTCAGTTAAGCTTATGATTTTTGCTTTTGGCTTAGGTCATTATCTCAGGGTTGTGAGATCAAGCCCCGTGTTAGGTTCTGTACTCAGCACGGAGTGTGCTTGAGATTCTTTCTCCCTCTCCTTCTATCCCTCCCCCTGCATGCATGCTCTCTCTCTCTCTTTCTCTAAAATAAATAAATCTTAAGAAAAAAGAAAATGTAGTGTATGTATATGCAATGGAATATTATTTAGCCATGAAAAGAATAAAATCATGCCATTTGCTACAAATAAGTCAGGTAGAAAAAAACAAATCCTGTATAAGACCTCATGAACTCACTTATACGTGGGATCTGAAAAGCTCATGGATACAGAGAACAGATGGGTGGCTGCTAGAAGTGGGGCACAGAGAGGCTAGGCAAAAAGGGTGAAGGGGATCAAAAGGTACAAATGTCCAGTTATACAATTAATAATTCGTGGGGATGTAATATATAACATGGGGACTATAGTTAATCATACTGCATTGCATATTTGAAAGTTTCTAAGGGAATAAATCTTAAAAGTCCTTGTTGCAGGGAAAAAACTTTTCAAACTATGTATGCTGACATATTAACCAGCCTTAGTGGGGTCATCACTTGGGAATATATACAAATATCAAGTCGTTATATTGTATGCCTGAAACTATGTTTAATATGTTACGTATGTTACATGCTAATTATACCTCAAAAAAAAAAAAGTGAAGGACACATGAAAAGATTTCCAACACCTCAGGCATATAACGTTGATTTCTGATCACCTTTAGGTATGAAAAAGTCCAACGTAGTCCAACCCATTTTAAAACTCCAATTCACTGCCAGTTTCCTCTTCACCTTCTTTCTCCCCTCAGTAACAGCCAGACTTCGGTTTAAGGGACTTAGAGCGGTAAGAAAATACAAGTGGCTCTTATTCTTCCCCTTCTCCTTACAGATCCCCCTTTCTCCTCTGTACACTGGAGGTGGGAAGAACTGGGGATAATCTGCATTGGGCTGTCACTGCTTCCTTGACGATGAATGCCTGGCCATCCATGCCCTCTGCAATGTGGTATCCAAATCCCAGGTGCATAAGACGTCTTCTGGAACCATATGGACGTGGGGCTCCTCCTTGCACTCTCCTGTCCTCCAGTTGCAACCTCTTCCAAGCCAACATCTATGGTACACTTTAGAGCCTCTGACTACAGGGAAAACCTTCACCTACTGGTGGCCATCTTGGGTAGCATCCTGGCGTGATGACTCCAGCCCAGCTATTTTTGGCGGCATTGGCTTGATCAGTAGGAAACCCCTATGTACTTTCTATGCCAAACTGAGAGTTCAGGCTCTTCCTCTGAGAGCTCCTTCTCTTTGCCCTGCCATCTCTCTTCGATTATTTTCTCCTGCTGCTCAAAGCATCGTGAGGGACAGATCAGATGGTCCACTAGATAAGTGGAGGTTAAAAGAAAAAAAAAATGACAGGCTGGTGTTCTCTTTTTGCCCAACCTGCAATTTCTGGCCAGTAGTTATCTTGGAGTCCTCTCTACCCTAACTTGTCAGTGGAACATGCCTCCTCTTCCTCTTTAAGGAGAAAGAGGACCTATGGTGTTAATCATTTCACAATATCTACAAATATTAAATCATGTTGCACACATGAAACAAACATAGCGTTGTGTGTCGGTTATATCTCAATGAAAAAGAAATCTATTTTTTTAAAAGATTTTATTTATTTGACAGAGAGATAGAGAGAGAGAAAGGGGGGTGAGGGGCAGAGGGAGAAGCAGGATCCCTGCTGAGCAAGAAGCCCAATGCGGGACTTCATCCCAGGACCCTGGGATCATGACCTGAGCTGAAGGCAGACGCTTCACCGACTGAACCACCCAGGCACCCCAGTAAGAAAGAAATCTAAAGAAAAAGAGAAAAATGATAACACTTCACACACAGAGTTTTTTACATCTAACTCCTCATATGATTCTCCTTAATAATACTATAAAATAGGTAGCAAATATATCGCCGTCTCCGTTTTACGAAAGAATCTAAAACACAAGAAGCATATGGTTCCCTCAAGATGTATTTTCAGAGATCTCCTGCGTGAGAGATAGATCCAGAAACAAACTTTGGTTCCCTGATTCCCAGGCCCGTGCCATGGTCCAGAGCCCCACTCGAACACCGATCTCAGGGGCTCTGCCTTATAGCTGCAGCTAGACTAATGTGGAGACCCTAAGGACCTTTGTCATGAAATCTCCCTAGGCAGGGTTGGTCCAACACAGAGCAGCCTTATTCAGAATCTCATCCCACAGATGAAAGTCAAGTTCCCATAAAGAAAGGATTACTTGATGCATACCCTCCGTTAGGGGCTGTGGGTAAGCCATGTATAATGAGCTTGCAGTCCTTCTAGGGAGGGCATTAGGGAGTCGAAGAAGACAATGAAGAATCAATTGTGAATACAGATTTGAGTGCTCGGATGAGAGGAGTCGCTGGGGAGAGTTTCACGGGGGACTTACGATAAGCCTTGACTGTAAGGATTAGAGCTTATGGGACAAGATAACTGTAATCGGACAAGAATGAGCATGAAGAAGCTCAAATACAAGTCTGATCAGGGCAAAAGATTTTGCGTTGGGGAGGGAGAGTAAAAGAAACGGTCGGCTCCATTCTGCGGAATTACCAGACTGCAAAATTCACGGAGGGACCTTGTCTTATTCACCAAGGGTATCTCCCCAGTGTTTTGAAGGAGGCTTGGAACACAATGGGCTCAACTCGGTAGTTGTTGCTTACCGGGCCCGAGCATGGAGATCCTTGAATCTGGATTTTGTGCTGTAGGGAAGAGGGAGCCTCCAGAGTTAGCATGAAGAACAGAACCACTTGAGTGTTTTCCAAAGTGCTTTTAGAATTATTTCAAGGTTTCTTTTGTATCTAGCCTTCATCATCCTCCACCCTTTCTCTACCCGAGGATATCTCAAAGTAAATACGAGCAAACCAGCAGTCTCTGCCCATGAAATAAGGCCAAAGAATGACCGAAGTAGTGTTCAATCTTATTTCTTTGGCTGTCATCAGTGTAGAATTTATGATAATATTTGCTTATCTCTTGTGGTTTGAAAATCCAGGCTCACATTTATCTGCATAGTGGATAGCACTGTACATTTGTATAAACTTCTGAAAAGCGATGTGGAAGCATGTGTCAAAAATTTGAAGAATGTTCATAACCTTTGACCTGGTATTTCTTCATTCCAGCAATAGAGCCTAAGGAAACGAAGATGTAAACAAAAATTTAGCAAAATTGAGCACAACTAATAACACACCGTGTAACCACGCATTTGTGAATGTTTAAGTAACTTGCATGTTATTCAACCAAGAAAATTTCTGTTGCAGAATAATGACATATAAAAATGTGAACACATACCCAGAGAGATTGGAAAAAGTCTGGGAAAAAAATATGCTAAAATAGTAGAAGGAGATTTCTCGAGGCAGTGAGAGGATTAATAATTTATATTCCAAATTATCATGCATATTTTTTTAATCAGAGAAAAATTACACTCTGAGTTTATTTCATAATCTATTTTTGTTTTTTATCTTCTCATACCTAATGCAGAGGCAAAAAAAAAAAAAAATGAAAAGGGATAGAGAAGTGAAAGTACAATAAATTCAACGCAACTTTGGAACATACCAGTAGGTATTTAGGGATTATGCCTGGGTACCCGAGGCCCATTCCCAGAGTAATCCTACAGATTCTTCCCTCCCCCTCATGTTCCTGCTCCGGGATTGCTGTTCATGCAAATAACAACAGGAATTTTTTAATAAAAGAACAAAAACAAAAACAAAAACCACAGTTCAGTTCAGATGGTCCTCTGCTTTCTGATGTCCCAGGATGGAGAGAGGCATATGTGTCACTCCAAGCCAGGGAAGCTCTTTGAATTCTAGTCTAAACCTCCATCCTTCTGCTTCCTGTCCTTAAAGTTGGTCTAAAAGTCTTTAAAAAGGAAGTAATAGAAGTTTTGGCAATGTTTCCTCTACTTCCTCCCAACTTCACAGTAATTATGAGTATTAGGAAATAGGGCTACTAAAGCCCAAACAGGCAGTTCCCTGCTGGCTAACTTTCTGCTGTCGTCATCCAAGGTAATACCTGGGCAGCAGCAGGGAGGGTGGTTCTTCTCTGAACTCCATGCTCTTTGGCCTCCAGTCTTTCCTCTTTCCTTCTCCCTCGCCTTCATCCTCGGCCCCACATCTACTGCTCACATATGCTCAGTCAGCCAGTTGCCAGAGCGTGGCAATTTCAGGGGATAAACCATACATAGATTAGGCAAATTGCAGGTACATAGACTTATTATTTAAATTAGTGTGACACAGTGTGACACAGTTTACTTGTTAATTAGGCCCTTAAAGAGGCTGTTGTTCTAGATTTTTCTCCGAGGCTGGACGGCTCGCACATTTGGCCATCTTCTTCCCTGACAGACCAACAGGCCAACCCCTCAGGGCTGGGTAAAACCGCACCTTCTTCAAGCGCCCCAAACGGGATAGCATATAGTATTTATTTTACCTGCTGATTATAAAAGTAGTATTTTTGTTCAAAAAATCGTGAAATAAGACAAGTATAAAGGAAGACAAAAATTATCTGTAATACCTCCCTCCAGGTATAACCACTATTACTCCATCATATGCTTTATACATGGATATATATGTATATATGAATGTGTAAATAAAATCAGATCAGTTTGATATTATAAAAAATGTTTTAGATCCCATGTGTTGTACCTAATATTAGATTTTGAGCATGTTTTATGTGAACATCTCTTAAAATGGCTCCATAGCATCCTATCACCTGGGCATGGCAATTTACTTGACCTGTTCTTGGTGATGTATAATTTTTCGAGTTTTCATTGCTATAAATATTTCGGTAGGTATCCGTGTCTATAAATTGTTCAGGATTATTTCCTCAAGATAGATTTTTTTAGATTTCTAGATTCCTAAAGGTGTGATTAGAAATCAGAAGGAATGATTGTTTTAGGTTTCAAGACGTATTTCTAAATTATCATCCAAAATTGTGCCAATTCACATTATCCCTGGAAGTATATCAGAGAACCTTGGTACTTCTTGGTACACAAAAACTTTGGGCCAGTATTTTCAGGATAGTTTGGGAACACTGACCCAGTCCCAGATATGCAAGGGTCTTAACTTATTTATTTGCATCCCACATTCACTGCAATTTACTATTTAGAAACAGAAAGATTCTCTGTGGATCTCCATAGATTTTTATAGATAATGACGTTTTGATATGGTCGTGAAGTCCAATTAGTGGTTTTGTTATCTGATATCTCTTAGTTACATTTTTCTGCAAATTCCATTTACCTCTGAACTTTCACCAGAATGTAGTAAAAACTACAGGAATGACGTCCATGCGAAAATCTTTATCAACTGCCAGTGTGATCTCAGATGGCCAGAAGATGGTCCACCAAATAAACTTAAAATGCAATTCCCTAGTATTTTGTGTATTAAGGTCCATTCATTTCGGTCAGTTTCTGTTCAAGTTATATGGGAGAAAACTAACATTTCTTTGAGTGGTAACATTTGCCAGGGAGTGTGTTTCTTATCTCCCATGCATTATCTCATTTAATCATTACAAGGCTCTTAGGGGACATTCACAGTAAGCTGTTTTATTGATGAGAAAACTGAGGCTTTGAGAAGCCCATTCACTCTCCTCCAACCACTAGGAAATGGCAGAGTCACAGATGAGACCCAGGTCTGTCTGAGACCATGGCTGGGGCTCTCTACACGTCACCACACGAAGTTCTGAGAGGTTAAGTTGAAACAGAGGTATCACTTCTTATGCTCAATAATCTTCACCCTCCCCCTAATATCTCATACTACGTTTCTTTCCATTTCCGGCCAGAACCTTCTCCCATGAACTATTACGACCACAGGAATATTCCGAAGAGCAGATTAGCAGTCTAAATACTGTCACTCAACAGCACAACACAGCTATGTCAAGTACCTGTCCTTAGAGCCACTGTACGATGAAATGACTTATGCCCAGTGGCTCCAATTTTAATGTTATCTATTGGTCCATCTGTAGATGTTCGCTTTCTTATTTTACACTACTGGGGGAGGATATGTATCATCAGACACCCTCATTGTAACTCTTGCTGACGTCTAACAGTTCCACACAAATATCTGGGGATAGAATTTGACTCTCTGTATGTCAAGGATTGAGTTACTAAATACGATATCATAACTAATCTAATGTATGAATCAACTTCTTTCAGAGCATCTTCCTCCCTCCTCTTCCCTTAAAAGGAATGGCTCACTTTGCAAAGGTCTGTTTCTTGTTTCTTTGAGTAAATGATTAACCACTTGCATGAGAATCCTATAAACGTTTGGGAAACCGTCTTCGAGACAATTCTTTTTGTCCACTGGAGTCATGTTGAGTACATTCAAGCTGTTGGAATTTACAAGATAGCAACCTAGTCACAGAACCGGTATTGTCCCAGATAAGCTCATGCAACAAGCCTTGTAAGGTGATTTGTGATTATCGTTTTCCAAGTCAGAGTTTCTCAACCTCAACACTGTTGACATTTGGGGCCAGATAATTCTCATCTGTTGGGAGGCATTCCTGCTCATTAGAGCATGTTCAGCAGTATCCTCGGCCTCTGCCTGATGGATGCCAGAAGCAAGCCCCCCACCCACGTTGTGATCATCAAAGATGTCTTTAGACACTGTCAAGTGCGCCTGGGGACAGAGAGCCATGGACAGAATCTCCTGCAGCTGAGAACTACTGCTCTCAGGGAAGTGTTCCTAACTTCTTTGCAGTGAGGTTGGCTCTGGGCTTCTAGTTTCCACTCGAAGCTTGAGGTTAGTGTAAAGAAGAGAGAAGTAGCTTTTGAGAGGGAGAGCTTTGAGTTCAGCAGAGGCAGCTAAGAGGGTAAGGGATATATAAATAGATACAATATTAACCTCTCTCCAACTGGAACATTTTAAGAGAAGAATCAAGAAAGGTATTGTTTGCACAGTGAGATAGCACATATTTCTAAGAAATTGACTGGAATGGTTAAGAATTTTGTGTATAGAGTGAAATGGATCTTTCTGTGAATTTTAGCCCTGCCACTTCCTGGCTGAGTGACTTTGGATAACTTTCTCTCTGTTTCCTCATTTGTAAAATGGGGACAATACTAGAGCACTTGTTTCACTGGGCTGTTGTGATGAATCAATAATAGAATGTAAATAAAGGACAAAGAAAGAAAAGCACCTCAAAAAGGTAACTCTATGTAAACAGTAAAGAAAAACTCTTGGAAAGTTGTTTGGCTAGTTTTTTTCCACCTTGATGTTTTGACTTTGGAAATACAAAGAATAATGCGGAACTGTATTTATTTTGTATGCGCTAATCCATAAAAACTTTCCTGAACAATCTTTCTAAAAATCATCCCATCTAAGTGAAATTTAGCTTTCCTATTCGTACCAGGAAAGTGATTCCCCAAATTTTAAATCCATGCATGGTTATCAAAAACTAGGCTAGGACAATGGTGGGAACCACTGTTGGTGCCTACAAGACCTGATATTCATATGCACCCATGCACCCGGAACTAGAGTGCCAGCCACTCTGGAACCACTACAAGGTTTATTCAAAACTCGTAAAGTAAGAGACAGGCTGGCTGGATTTTGGCCAATAAAATCATGTTAGACTTGTTTGGTTCATGTGTGACTGAATTGGCCTGTGAGAAAACATACAATTAGGAGGCCAAAACTTTGACCTTTTCTATATCACTAGGAAAAATCCACCAACTGAACCGAAAACATGGAGGTTGGAGCTTGGGTACCGCCCCCTTAAATAACAACAGATTTAATACTGAAGTTTCAACTACAGAGTAGGCGGTTATGCACTCAAAGGTAGATAAAGAAGGACATTGATTTCCATATGCATCGAGATTGAGCCGTCAAAAGTTGTTTTTCTTCAAGGCACCAAATCTAAGATCCCTGGAGGGCCATGAGAAAAATGAGGAAAATGTTTCGGTTTTGTCCCAGCCTCCTTAAATCGCCCTTATGTTTTGGCGTCAATATTAACTCAGCCAAGTACCTCAGTGCTTCCAGAAAG
The DNA here is from genome assembly GCA_028533885.1 of Nasua narica. Taxonomy (NCBI): domain Eukaryota; kingdom Metazoa; phylum Chordata; class Mammalia; order Carnivora; family Procyonidae; genus Nasua; species Nasua narica. The sequence goes on along the minus strand of CM052801.1, from coordinate 74,804,588 downwards.
AGTTGTGTCGTACTGGCAGTGTCTCTACAGTGAGCCTTCGACCACGGTCTACTGCACGGACCTTGAAACCCACTAGCTTTTGCCGATCCATGTAATGATTACAACTAAGGAGAATCTGAGATATTTCTCTAGCATTTGCCTCTCTTGCCAGCCTGGCTTAAATCTGTTCAACTTCAAGGCGTAGTATAGATCTCTTTGGTTTTTTCCAGATTTGGACTAAGCCCTCGTGATGCCCATATGTTTCTTTCTACATTACTCCCACCTCCAAGAAATACAAGTCCAAAGCATAAAACCAAAATCGTCAGATTCTCACCCGCCAAAAATGTAGTGTTTTGGTACATAAATAATTTCAAACGTTTTCCTATGGAGATGTGAATTTTAGAATGATTTGATAGTTATCTACCTAAATTCAAGAGACCAGATGAAATGACATCCCCTACTCTTCCGCCATCTTGCCTGAAACCAGAGATGTGTATTTTAAACAAAGGATCACTCGATATATTTTTTAACAAGTGTTTTTCCTCACCTAATATCTTACATGTGAATAGGTATATACATATATATGTACATATAATAGAAGTACTATATATATGTACAACATATAAAGAAAAGAACAAATTTTAAGTAGAGAGTTGGACGATTTTTCACAAAATGAACATGTCCCATGTAATCATCATTCAGGTCAAGAAATAAAATAATTACTGGCTTCCTCTGCCTTTGGCCCAGGTCATGATCTCAGGGTCCTGGGATCGAGCCCCGCATCGGGCTCTCTGCTGGGCAGGGAGCCTGCTTCCCCCTCTCTCTGCCTGCCTCTCTGCCTACTTGTGATCTTTCTCTGTCAAATAAATAAATAAAATCTAAAAAAAAAAAATACTATTGGCTTCCCTGGGCTTTGTGCTTCCTTGCAGACACACTAGCCATGCCAAAAGCAAAATCCTATCCTGACTACTTTCACCTTCCAATGATTTTTACGTTTCTGAACTTCATATAAATGGAATGACAGCTATGCACTTGTTTTTGTGTCTAGCTTCCTTTGTGTCTCGTTATAGTCATAAGATTCATCCAAGTGGCTGCATGTGGCAGTAATCACTCTCCCTTATTATGGTACAGAAGTCCATTGTGTGAATATACAACAAGGTATTTATTCATTCTATTCTTGATGAGCACCGGGATGTTTCCAATTCTTGGCTATTATGAACACTACTGCTAAGAATCTTCTTGTACATGTCTTCAGTACATTTATGTTCACATTTCTCTTGTATCTAATTACATGCAGAATTGCTGGATTATAGGCTACAGTAGCTTTAGTATAGAATGTCAAACCGTTTTTCCAAAGTGGTTGTGTCAGTTTGCAATCCCACCAGCAGGTCATGGACGTCCCAGTTGCTTTATGTCCTCACCAAAACTTGTTGTTACCTATCGTTTTCATTTTAGCCACTCACGTGGATGTGCATTTATGTCACAATCTGTTTAACCCTTTTGCCTATTGAGTTGCCTATCTTTATTGATGTGTAGAACTTCTTAGACATTCTGGTTACACTGACTTGGTTGGTTGTATTATGAATATCTTCTCCTGATCTGCAGCCTGTTTTTTCACTCTCTTAATGATGCTTTTGAGAAATATGCATTCTTAATTTAATATCCAACTTTATAGCATTGTCTTTTAGTAATCGTGTTTTTGTGTTCTATTTAAGAAATCTTTGCCCAAAGACAGTAAGATACTCTCCTGTGTGTTCTTTATGGAAGCTTTATCATTTTATCTTTCACATTTAGATCGATAGTCGATCTAGAATTGATGTTGTGTATGGTGTAATATGGAGGGGAGATTTCCTTTTTTCCTTTTTGCTACCCAGCAGACCATAAATCCAGCACCATTTATTGAAAAGGTCATATTTCCCTGCCACACTATAGGGAAATCAAATAACCCTATATGTGTAGGTTGGTTTCTGAACTCTCTGCCCCATTGTTTTGGTTCTTTCCTTTTATGCCAAAATCATACTATATTAATTCTTGTAACTTAATCCTAAGTCATGTTATCAGACACAGATGTCCTCTATCTTTACTCTTCTTGCCTTGATTATACTTAGCCCTTTCCATTTCCATAAGAACATTAAAATAAGCATCCATCCATCCTTCCCCCTGCTCATTCTCTCTCTCTCTTGCAAATAAATAAATAAAATCCTTAAAAATAAATAAATAAATAAATAAAATAAGCATGTCAATTTCCACAAAACACCTGATACAGTTATACTTGACATTACTGTAGAACTTACAGAATAATTATAAAAATTGATATTTTTATAATAGTGCATGAGACTATAAGTGCATGGTATATACCTCCATGTATTTAGGTCTTTTTAATATCTCTCAGTAATTTTTTATAGTTTACTATGTATTGACCCGGTATATATTTTATTTGGTATTTCCCAGGTATTTAATATTTTTATGGTATTTTAATGTACCTTTAAAAAATTTCATCTTCTATGATTATTTCAGACATACAAATGCAATTTTACATTTGATCTTGTGGCCAAAAACGTTAATAATTTACTTATTAATTGCGATAGCTTGCCTATAGATTCTTTTGCATTTTCTACACACACAGTCTTTCATCCGTGAATAATGAGTTTTATTTTTTCCTTTCTAGTCTTTACACCGTTTTTTCCTTTTCTTCTTGCACTGGCTAAGACCTCTGGTACAATAATAAATGGGTATTTTTGCTTCATCCCCAATCTCAGTACGTATTAGTGGGGAGAGCCTTTCATATTTTACCATTAGACATGTCTCCTGTAGGCTTTTGATATATACTTCTTATCAGATGAATCGAATTTCTCCTCTTTCCAGTTTGCTACAGGTTATTTATTTACTTGAGAGAGAGAGGGAGCTCGCAGAGAGAGAGCAGGAGCAGGGGAAGGGGCAGAAGGAGAGGGAGAAGCAGACTCTCCACTGAGGAAGGAGCCTGATGTGGGGCTTGATCCCAGGACCTCAGGATCATGACCTGAGCCAAAAGCAGATGCTTAACCAACTAAGCCACACAGGCACCCCAAGTTTTATTTTTTTTATTTTAAATGGACTTTTCTCAGATGTGTTTTTCTGTATCTAGTGAGATAAAATATGAATTTCTCCTTGATTCTGTTAATGTGAATTACATTCACTGATTGGTGTTTCTGAAACAAACCTAACCTATCTGGGATATACTATCTTTTTTAATATAGCACTGCATTTTATTTGATAATATGTTAGGATTTTCCGTTATACGAAATTTTAACATGTTGTAAATATCTAACCCTGTCAATAAATAAATATAGGTCTATTTTATCGATTTTCATGATTGCATTCATTCCCATATTGATGCACTATCATGGAAGTTGTTTTAAAAATTTTGCCATCATAAACAGCATTGCACTGAACACCCTTGGGCATTCATATTTCACTTGTATCTGTTTCCCAAATACTAAGTAACATTGTCTTTTTGGTTCCACTTGAACTCAGCAGTAGCTTTGTAAGTATCAACTGCCAAGAATCAGAATTCAGATTTCCTGGTTCCAGAAGCTCCCCAATATTTTCTCGAGTTTGCTCCTAATGGCCCTGGCTGAAGACTGATATCTACTCAAAGGACATAGGGCCTAGGAAGCAAAAAAATCTAAACACTACAGTGCTAAAATAGAAGATAACCTGGGAAAATACTTTATGAAACAATCGAATATGGTTTCAGGAAAACCAAAATTGATCATCAGAAGAACAAGGCAAATGAAGTCAGAAACACTGGATTCATATGCCAATTACCAGCTATGTAAGCTTAGGTAAATTAGTTCTTGCTATAACCCTGAGTTTCTTCACCAATAAAATAAGAATATATTAACATTAGAGGATTGTTAAGAGGAGAAAATGAACAGCTCGTACTTCCAGATTTTTATAGAGCTGACTTTCAGTGAATGACAGTTCCTTTAGTTTCTCTGTAGTTAAGAGGCTGCTAGAAGGAAGAGGAGGAGGAGGAGGAGGAGAAGAAGAAGAAGAAGAAGAAGAAAAAGAAAGAAAGAAAGAAAGAAAGAAAGAAAGAAAGAAAGAAAGAAAGAAAGAAAGAAAAGGAAGGAAGGAAGAAGAAAGAAAGAAAGAAAGAAAAGAAAAAAGAAAGAAAGTAGAAAGAAAGAAAAAGAAAGAAAGAAACAAGGAAGGAAGGAAGGAAGGGGAAAGAAAGAGAAAGGAAGGAAGGAAGGAAGAAAAACAAGGAAGGAAGGGGAAAGAAAGAGGAAGAAAGAAATAAAGAAAAGGAAGGAGAAAGAATGAAGAAAGAAAGAAAAGAAAGGAAAGAGAAAGAAAGAAAGAGAAACAAGGAAGGAAGGGGAAAGAAAGAGAAAGAAAGAGAAAGAAAAGGAAGGAAGGAGAAAGAAAGAAGAAAGAAAGAAAGAAACAAGGAAGGAAGGACGGGGAAAGAAAGAGAAAGAAAGGAAGAAAGAAAAGGAAGGAAAGAGAAAGAAAGAAAGAAAGAAAGAAAGAAAGAAAGAAAGAAAGAAGAAAAGGAAGGAAGGAGAAAGAAAGAAAGAGAAGGAAGGAGGAAGAAAGGAAGAAGAAAGAAAGAAAGAAAAAGAAAGAAAGAAAGAAAGAAAGAAAGAAAGAAAAGAAAAGAAAGAAAGAAAGAAAGAAAGAAAAGGAAGGAAGGAAGGAAAAAGAAAAGAAAGAAAGAAAAGAAAGAAAGAATCGAGAAAGGATTCTCTAGGTTTTCTTTGAGGAGGCTCAGAGAAAAAGAATGTCTTTTCCTACATCGAGATCTTCCCTTTAACTTTAATACATGTAAGCAAATAGAACTCATCTTTGAAAACTGCCTGGAGTAAGAAGGATCTATACGATTAATGACATCATTTATTTGCATGGTCACCAAAATGTCCATGTAAATATCGTCTCCATATGACTTTGTATCTTGTCATTCCAGGTTAAAAAGTCAGGCTATAGTCCCAGTTTAGAGATGACTAATAGGATCAGAGTAGGTGCTTCTTAGTTATGAAACAACTGAGTCACACTCTCAGTCTACACCTTTTGGTCTGAGGGCGGTGGCATAAAATTAGCAGAAAGCGCTTGAGGTATGATGCATTGGTTAGTTATTGAAACTTACTGGCACTGATGCCAGAGAGAACTTATCCTTAATGGCAACCACAAGTCTGAAAGGACAATTTCTAGTGTGCTCATCTCTTTGTGTTTCCATTTTCCTGGTTCTGGTTTTTTCCTTTGGTGCTACAAAGTTAGTGTAAATCTTATTTACATGACAGTCTTTCTCAGCTATTTAAAGTCAGTGTTCATTTTTCAGTGTACTTTTCAATCAAGATCATTATGTAAATCCAATTTACAGAAGCACAATCATCTTCAAACACAGGTACAACCTATTTTCAAGTAATAATTCATGATATCTGGTCCTATAGGATGAAGCCACTCCCGCCTCTATTGAATAATCCAAAGCAATACTCCTGTAAAATAAGCAGCCAGTTAAAAAAAATTTTTTTAAAGTGGTGGTGGGGCACGTGGGTGGCTCAGTTGGTTGTGTCTGCCTTTGGCTCAGGTCATGATCCCAGGGTCCTGGGATCGAGTCCGACATCAGGCTCCCTGCTCAGCTAGGGAGTCTGCTTCTCCCTCTGTGTTCTCTCTCTCTTTCTCAAATAAATAAATAAAATCTTTAAAAAAATAAATTAAAAACATGATAAAATCAATCCTTTGCTAATCTTTTTGTATAGCATCAGCATTTGAATGTACAATTTTTAAATTTCTTAATAAGTGTTGACTTATCAAAATGTTGGATTGATGACTGACAGAAAGGACATTATAAATATCTTCCCCATTCCTTTTTATTTATTTTTGCTACAGAGCAAAGAGCCATCCAGGCTGTAGGAAAATTGCAGAACGACCACTGATGCTGGAAATGGCTCTTCTCAAAGCCAAAAATGTTAGCTCTCTAAGAGAACTTAAAGATCACTGGTTCAACCTTCTTATTTTACAGATGAGGAAACCTAGTTACAGAGAGGGAAATGATTTGTTTTAAGGTCATTCAACCAACTTACTGCTGTTTGCACCATTCTTTATTTTTTTTTAAGTTTTTATTTAAATTCCAGGCTGTTAGCATACAGTGTCATACGAGTTGCAGGTGTACAATAGAGTGACTCAACACTTCCATACATCGCCCAGTGCTCGTCACAGCAAGTGCCTTCTACTCCTCATCACCCATCCCCCCACCCACCTTTTCCTGAAACCCTGAGTCCACTCTCTAGAGTCAAGAGTCTGTTTCTTGGCCTGCCTCCCTCGCTCTTTTCTTGCTCACCTGTTTTGTTTCTTAAATTCCACACACGAGTGAAATCACATGGCACCTATCTCCTTCTGGCTGACCCACTTCACCCAGCATAATACTCCCCAGCTCTGTGAGTATCGCAGCAAATGGCAAGATGTCATTTCTCACCACGGCCGAGTGATATTCCACTAATATATATATATATCCGGCCACTGTATATATATCCATATCATTAGTGATATTCCACTAATATATATATATATCCGGCCACTGTAGACATTGTTGCCATAAACTTCGGGATGTACAGATTCCCCACCCCCCTGGATTAGTATTTTTGCTGGACCATAGGGCAGTTCCATTTTTAAGTTTCTGAGGAAGCTCCATACCGTTCTTCAGGGTGGTTGCTCCGGTCTGCAGTCCCACCAACAGTGCAAGACGGCTCCCCTCCTCCACATCCTCGCCAGCACCTGCCGCCTCCTGCCTCCCACGTTGTTGATTTTTGCCATTCTGACATTCGTAAGGCTTAACTACTTTTTGTTGAAGGGAAAAGAAGAATTGTGAGATCCATAAAAATCAGAAGGTTTTATACCTTAACACACACACACACACACACACACACACACACAGACACACACGTCTTAACTTGGCTAGTCCAGCTTTGGGTGACAGGTATACAGTGGACATGCTTCCTGGGAAACCCGACCAAAGAGACCAGATTTACCATCTTCAGCAAGCAACCATCTGTGTTCAGAACTGCAGGAAAGGTGGCGCCTGGGAGGCTCAGTGGGTTAAAGCCTCTGCCTTCGCCTCAGGTCATGATCTCAGGGTCCTAGAATCGAGCCCCACAACGGGCTCTCTGCTCAGCGGGGAGCCTGCTTCCCCCTCTCTCTCTGCGTACTTGTAATCTCTCTCTCTCTCTCTCTCTGTCAAATAAATAAATAAATAAATAAATAAATAAATAAATTAAATCTTTTTTTTTAAAGATTTTATTTATTTATTTGAGAGACAGAGAAAGCGAGAGAGAACGTGAGAGGAGAGAAGGTCAGAGTAAGAAGCAGACTCCCAGTGGAGCTGGGAGCCCGATGTGGGACTCGATCACGGAACTCAAGGATCACGACCTGAGCCGAAGGCAGTTGCTCAACCAACTGAGCCACCCAGGCGCCCAATAAATAAATAAATCTTAAAAAAAAAAAAAAAAGAACTGCAGGAAAGACAATTTGTGAACTTTCAAATCACTGGTTAAACCTGACTAAAATGTTAACTCGTACATACTTCTCATTGCAAGGCTGCCTCGGCTATGAAAAACCACTTCCCCAAAGAAGAAACAATTTGCAAATGTGTTGGTTCTTCGCCTTCTGTCTCATCTTCCCAAATCCATTAAAATCCCTTCTCTGCTCATTGGGGTTGCACCAGCAGTGGCCGTGTTCCTTTGTAACCTCAGCCCCTGCCTGTTTCTCCCCATCTGCTTTCACAGGTCCCAGCTCTCCTTGACCTAAAGATGAGAGTCTCCCCCTGTGGCTTGTTTCTAAGTACCGCACCATTTTTTCTTGGTTCCCTTAAACTTGCTCAAACCTCATGAAGAGTCCCTTCATTCTATTTTACTCAGAATCCAAGTTGTGTGTATGTACCATCTCCTGCCAAAATCCTGGCTGATAAATATGTTTCTCACACAATACCTCAAATTGCATTGAGGTCTTATACAGCATCCTGTAGGAAGGAAGAAATGGGCACACTGTAGCCCCAAAGAGCTGGCTTCTCAAGATTCCTTCTTTGGAATCACTAGGTATCCCTACTTGCGTATTTCACCTTTAGTATATTGCCCTTGGCAGAAAATAAACATGGAATTATTTGCTTTCTAGAAATAGATAGGAAATTTGTAAAAAACTGGGAGCAGCAGTTCTGCACATTGTAACAACAGGTTTCCATTTAATAAGGCCTGAATGCAACACAACAATCTCACCGGCTCCTGAAAACTCATGGAAATACAATGCATCTGTGTAGCTACTTCTTGAAGAACCATTTTTATTTTTTTAAAAGATGTTATTTGTTTGTCTATTTGCCTGTGAGAGAGAGAAACAGAGAGCAAGCACAAGCAGAGGAAGTAGCAGGCTCCCCACTGAGCAAGGAGTCTGATGCGGGACTCAATCCTAGGAGCCCTAGATTGTGACCTGAGCTGAAGGCAGACACTTAACTGACTGAGCCACACAGGTGTCCCTGAAGAACCATTTTTAGACAGGAGCTGGCAAGACAGTTTTTATGAAAAATACCCATAGTATTCCGTCAAGGTGGTCGTGCTTCTCTGGGAACTTCGGAGTATCTCTGTGGTGCTTTAGTCTCATGGAGAGATAGGGAGAGACCCGAGTGTGAACCTAGAGTTAATCGAGGCCAGGGAGAGGATAATTTGCTCCTTTATGGGGACTAGGGACTTACTGTAGCTATTTTGCCATGAGAACTAAGACAACAGCTACACACATACAAACACACACCGAGTTCCATTAGGAATTCTCTACTATTTCCTTCTTTACTTTGAAGGAAGTTGTCCCCCCCCCCTTTTTTTTAGCAATATGTCTCTACAAAAAAAAAAAAAACACAACCTCTTGTTACAGAATTATAGAATATTTGATTTGAGTATTAGATATCATGGCTTCTACCAACCTAGCCGATACATACACAGCCCGCCAAAATTATTCCTGACACCCTCAATACCTTGTAGTTGCTCCAAATTGTCCTCATGGAACTTTTCTCTAAACCATCGTAGCAGGCACCTAACTCATAAAGTCACGTTCTTATGTTTAAAAACAAAACAAACCCACTTTCATTGACGTTCCATTACTCTCAAAATTAAGTTCAAATTCATTTACATGCCATACAAGGTCCCTCATTATCTAGCCCCTTGGAGCCTCTTTAAAATCTTCTTACACTCCTCTGATTTTCATTCTGGGGTCCAGCCAAACACAGTGCTCTCACGTTTCTGTGCTTTGGTTCATACTATGCTTTCCCCCTTCCTCTCCTCCCCTTTGACTTAACTTATGGTCAGGTGTAAACTTAGATAGCACCTCCTCCAGGAAGCCTTCCCTGGTACCCCAAGTTTAAGTTAGAGTTTAATATGCTTCCATGGTATCCTACAATTTCTCTTTTTCAGTGCTTATTGTAGCCTAATGTAAATATCTATTTAGTTTTTCAGTCTTCCCCACTAAACTAGAAGTTCCTCAGGACTGAGAATTATATCTAACTTTGTTATGATTGGATCCCAGGCACCTGACACAATTCATGGTACATGGAAAGTATGTAATATGTGTTTATTCAATGAAAGATAACATCTGCTTTCATGTGGCTTTTTACCTTTACATCCGCCCTCTGGAGCCACATAGTTCCATTCTTAGATCAATAGGTGGTAAGTGAAAAGGAATCTTCTTTGAGAAGAAGTCTTGCCCCAGCTCTAAGTCATCTCTGTTCCCCCTAAATGTCAAGGTCATTTTGAGCCACCCCATAGTGGGTCCTTGATGGCTTCAGATTAGACTAATGTGAGAGATACATTTCTGAGTGCATTCGTAACCCAGGGAATTCATTCCTTCATTCATTTAACCAATATTTATTTGTTGCTTTATATGTAAGGCGCTATTCTAGGCACTAAAAGTAGGGTGTGGTTAATAAGACAAGCAGCAGTCTTTGCCCTCAGGGAGCTTATATTCTAGGTGAGATGAGATGGAAATAAACAAAACGGTTAAACTCTATAAGTCACTAGAATGTGATCAGTGCTAAGGAGATAAATAGAGCAAGAGAGAAGGTGAAGGAAAGTCAAGAGGGGATGAAATTTTAAGAGACAGAATGAGCTGGGGAGATATCATAGCATTCCAAGCAGAGAGAAGAGCAAGTGCAAAGGTCCTAAAGCAGAACTGTTCCTGCAGTCTTCAGAGAACAGCATAGAGACCAGCAGGGCCAGGGCAAAGTGAGCAAGGAAAGGTAGTAGAGGGGATACAATCAAAGAAGTCATGAGGTGGGAAATGGGGTGAAGCTGGGAAGGCACTGTAGACCATTGGAAAGGTTTCAACTTTTACTTTAAATGAGACGGAGAGTTACCAGAGGGTTAAAATAAGTGACATGGCCTGATTTAGTGTTTTAAAAAGACCACCCCAGAAGCTGTCTGTAGAACAGACTATAATGGAACAGACTTGTTAAAAGCCTGTTGGAAGAATTCAGCCAAGAGATGGTAGAGCAGGGAGGAGGGAGAGGGCAGCAGCGGAGGCAGTGAGAAGTAGCCAGATTCTGGATGTATTTGAAGGAAAAGAGTCAATATGATTTTATTTTATTTTTTTTAAAGATTTTATTTATTTATTTGACAGAGAGAGAGAGATCACAAGTAGGCAGAGAGGCAGGCAGAGAGAGAGGAGGAAGCAGTTTCCCTGCTGAGCAGGAGCCCGATGCGGGGCTTGATCCCAGGACCCTGAGATCATGACCTGAGCTGAAGGCAGAGGCTTTAACCCACTGAGCCACCCAGGTGCCCCAGTCAATATGATTTTAAATAGATTGGATAGGAACTGTGAGTGAAAGAAATGGATCAGAGCTTAATAACTGGAAAGATGAAGCTGCCATTCATTGAGATGGGAGAAACTGTGGGAGATGCTGAAACCAGGGGAGTTTTTGATGTGTTGACTTTTGAGATGCCTATTGTACATCTAATTCAGAGGTCTAGATGGGCTGCTCAGATTGCTCAGTTGGTTAAGCACCTGCCTTCAGCTCAAGTCATGATCCCAGGGTCCAGGGATCAAGTCCTGCAGCAGACTTGCTCCTTGCTCGGTGGGGAGTCTGCTTCTCCCTCTGCCTGCTGCTCCCCCTGCTTGTTTTTTCTTTTTCTCTGACAAATAAATAAATTTTTATTTTTATTTTTTTTTAATTTGGAGGCCTGGAGTTGGTCATTGGACATTTGAGTTTGGAGTTTCATGGAGAGGTCTGGAATAGAGATACATTCAGAAACTGTTGACAGGTAAATGAGATTTCAAGCTATAACATGGGATGAGATCATCAGGAGAGGGAGAACAGAGGAAAGAGAAGAGGAGGACTGAGCCACTGAGAGGTATCATGTCCCTACAGTGTTGAGAGATAGGGTAGATGAGGAAGCACCAATAAAGACAATGAAGTAGGGGGGAAGAGTGGCATCCCAGAAGCCAAGGAAATAGACTGTTGCAAAGAGGAGGGAGTAATCAACTGAGCAAACACTGCTGATGGTCAAGTAAAATGAAGGCTGAGAAATGATCATTGGATTTAGACTGCAGAGGTTACCAGGAATATTGACGGGGTGAATTTCAGTTCATGGTGACAACAAAAGCCTGATGAGAACTGGTTTCAAAGAGGATGGTACTGGAAGAAATGGAAACAGTGAATATCGCAACTCTTTCAAGATTGGAACTGCAGTAGTGAGAGACAGACTGAGGAGACTTCTCAGGACTTCAGGTTACAGATAGGGTTGCAAGGTTCAGCACATAAAAATGCAGAACACCCAGTTAAGTTAGAATTTCTGAGAAACAGCTCATCTCAGATAAATCTCAGATAAATCTCAGATAAAATTCCAGATAGACTGCTCTTCGCATAAATATGTTAGATGCAATCTTTGGTATATACTTATACTAAAAATTTCTCTTTGTTTATATACAATTCAAATTGAACTGGGCATCTTGAATTTTATCTAGCAACTCTAAGTACAAATACCTCTAGCAAGATTGATGTGAATTTAAAATGTCCAGCACTTCCAAACGTGTCTGGATCTCTGAAATGCTCCTGGCTTCCTGGGCCAACTCAGAGAACAAGGTAACTAGTGAGGTGATGTCAAGGTCCAGCACGTCTAACTCTGAGGACAGGAAAAAAACTGATTAATATTCTCTTCTCACCAGGCCCCCTGTAGAAAGGTTAAGTAAATAACATTGCCCAAAGCTGCTCTTTGGCAAGAAACTTGAGCGTACTCCATCATCCTGAGATGATCTCTAGCCATTTAGAAAAGGATAAACAAGATACCCTTTCCTATACCAAGCCATTCACCAAAATGAAGACAGGGATGGTAGAGTAGGGTAGAAGAACATTTTCATTCTATGATGGATGACTAAAGATGATTTAGGTTAATAAAGGGATATAGGCACCAAGCGACTTACCTCAATATCACATAGATGGTAAGTATCGCAAAGATCAGCGAACATAACAAAGTTGCCTTGAGCAACTACCATGGGTTGGCCATGGGAAGCTAAGAGGCATATAAGACTGTGTGAGACTCACACCCCCTACAAAGAGTTGAAAAAGAGCAGAAAGTTGAAAAATCTAAATAGTTCATACTTCTCTTTGACCTCACTTCCCACCTTTCTCACTGCAACCCAGCCCACTGGAATGGCCTGCTCCACTTCTGAGTCTTTGTTCTTGCTGTTTCTTCTGCTTGTCATGTTCATCCTTTGGATATCTCTGTGGTGCACTCCCTCACCACCTCCAAGACTTTGCTCAACTAGTACCTTCCAGGGAGGCTATCTATAACCACGTGATAGAAAATAACATCCATCATTCTCTGTCAGCACTCTGCTTCATTTTCCTCCACAATACTTATCACCTTATGAAATTCTATCCATTTGCTTGTTGAATTGCTGATTACCTGTATCCTCCAATTAGAATGCTAACAACATCAAGTAGATCCTTGGTCTGTTTCCTTTCTTACTGTATCGCCAGCAACCACAATGGTGCCTAGCACCAAGTAGGAGATTGGTATTTGTTGAATGAATGATATGGTCTAGCTCTTCTAGAAACTGTGCTAAGCAATTTAGATATATGAGCTCATTTTGCTTAATCTTCACTACAATCCTATGAAATAGGTAGAATTCTTCTCATTTTCTTTTTTTCTAAAGAAGACTTTATTTATGTATTTGAGTCAGAGAGAGCAAGTGCTGGGAGGAGCAGAGGGAGAGGGACAAACAATCTCCATGTTGAGCGCAAAGCCAGAGGTGGGGCTTGATCCCAGTACCCTGGGGTCATGACCTGAACGTGTTATGTTACGTGGCAAAGTATTAAGGGATATAGAAGGAATTAAGGTTGCTAATCAGTTTGCTTTAAAATGGGGAGATAATCGTGGATTATTTCAGTGGGCCCACTGTAATCAAGAGGGTCCTTAAAAGTAGAAGAAAGAGTCAGAGTGAAAGTCAAAGTAATATGGTGTGAGAAGCACTCAACTTGCCACTGCTGTTTTGCAGATGGAGGAAGGGGGGCCACGAACCAAGGAACATGGCCATCCTCTAGAAGCTGAAAAGGCAAGGGATCAGATTCTTTCCCAGAGGCTACAGAAAAGACTGGAGCCCCATCAGTACCTTGATCTTAGCCCAGTGACACCCATGCCACACTTCTGCCTTCCAGAACTGTGAAATGATAAATACATTTGTGTTGTTGTAAGTCACTACACTAGTGGCAATTAGTTACTGCAGCAAGAGAAAACAAATATGCTGAGTTACCTAAGATGAACTAGTTTGCGAGAGAGACATGGTTTAAACCCAGCTCAGGCTCATATATTCTTCACTGTTTCAGGCAGCACAAAGCGCTATGGGAGTTCAGTGAAAAGAGAGATCACTTGTAACCAGGGGATGAGGACAGTTTTCATGACAAAGTTAGAATTTGAACCGGGCCTTGAAGGATGGGTAGGGCTTCAAATGGCGAACATATCAAAAACAATCCAATGTCCACTCATCAAGGAATGAATAAACAAATGGTGGTGTATTCATACAGTGGAATACTACTCAGCAATAAAAGAAGAACCAATAACTGTATATAACATACATGAATCTAATAAACAATTTTGAAAAAGAAAGAAACCAGGTAAAACATAGTTCTCACTACATGGTTGTAATTATATGAAGTCCAAGAATGAGCAAAACTGTATTGTTAGAAATCCAAAAGTGGTTTCTGGGAGGGAGGAAAACTAATTAAGAAAGAGTACAAAAGAATTTTCTGGAGCAATAAAAAATTGGGGGTTTTTTTGGTAGTAGTTAGATGGATGTCTAGAATTTTCAAAATGCATGAAACCTAGCACTTAAAATTTCTTTAATTTATTGTGTGTTAATTATACCTTTAAAAAAAGTTAGTAGGAGAAACAAGATATTTGGCTCAAATTTAGAAAGCAAAAAAATCACGCAATTGATTTAGAGAAGTTCTAAATCCCATTTGCACATTAGAAACACCTGGGGAGCTCTTACACATACATATGCCAGCACCAACCCAGAGAGTCCAATTTAATTGGTTTGTGATGAGCCCCAAGCATCAGTATTCTCATAAGGTCCCCAGACACTTCTTATACGAAGTCAGATTTGAGAACCAGGAGCTGAGAGCATAGATGATGTAAGACAGATGAACCGTGAATGTTTTGGAATGCATGCAAAGGAGTTTTTGTTCACTTACGTGGGGTATACAGACACAATAAAGGTTTTTGAATAGGAAGAGGAAAAATCAGAGCTGTGCATTAGAAACATTCAGCTCACATCTGTGTCCTCTGGAAAGTAGACCTGGAGGTGGAGAGATGACATCAAAGGTGGGCCCAATGATCCAGGCAACGAGCAATGTAAGACAGAGTGAATGAGGTGACTTTGGGAATGAAGAAGGGGACAGATGCATGTCTTTAGCCATTCAGTTAGTGGTTACTCATCTGTCTAAAGAGAGATGGATGAGGGTGCTTGGGTGGCTCATTTGGTTAAGTGTCCAGGTCTTGATTTCGGCTCAGGTCATGGTCTCAGGGTCATGGGATTGAGCCATGAGTTGGGCTCTACATTCAGTGGGAGGGAGGGGAGCTGCTTGAGATTCTCTCTCTCTGTCCCTCTCCCTTTGCCCCTCCCCCTGTTCATGTATGCGTGCTCTCTCTCTAAAATAAATAATAAATTTTTAAAAATAAATAAATACGGAGAGAACGGATGAATAAGTGAGAATACATTCACTTATTCAACCAACATATATTTATTGAGCATTAATCCGTCAGTCTCTAGGAATAAAGTACAGAAAAAGACAGATGTGCCTGCCTTCCCCAGACTTGCATTCTAATGGAAGGCACTAACATTTTAAAGGCCTGAGGTATTTTGGGAGAGGCAATGAAAGAGAGAGTGAAAATTTAAGGGTGATTGTGGATCAAAAGATGGAAGTCAACAGAAGGAAAGACTCCTTTCAGATAAAAGAAGGAAAGGAGAGCAGGGTTTTTTTGTCTCATTTTTACATGTTTGTGTTTGTAGTGTCTGTGGTATATCCAGGTAGGAATGCCTACTAGATAATGAAAGACTTGGAACTACAAATTTAAGAGAGAGATCTAGGATAGAGACATGGATGTTAGAATCACTCAAGTCAGTGATGTTCATTAATTGTGAAAGTACATGGAAAGAAGAGGAAAGGAAAGACTAAGCCCTCAGGAATGCCCGCTTTGGAGCTCACAAGAGATAACATCAAATAGTGATATTTGGAATAACTGATGATAAGGAAGTCAAGGGAGGGGATTAATGATGTAAAATGCTACAAAGACACTGATAACTAGATTAGCCTGTTGAATTTGATATTAAGGAAGTCATTGACAAAGTTGCTTCAGTAGAATTGGGTGGAAACAGAATGAAGATTAGAAGTTGTTGGAGGATATGCAGCAGTCAAAACCAGCCTTCACAGACACCCCAGCCTCCCTCTCTGCTTGTGGAATGCCTTTGATCCTTTCCTCTATTGGGTCATGAAAGCTTCCAAGGCATGTCTTTGAACCTGCAGGACAAAGACATGAACACTGAATGAAAAGAGCGCATTCCATCAGTGGCAAGTTATCTTGGTTCAAATCCTGACTCTGCCACTTCTTAGCTGCAGGATGTGGATATTTCACTATTAGAAACAATGCTGTGTGGGCATGACGTCAGCAACATGGCAGCATAGGAAGTTTTACTCAGGCGCCTGCCGGCCCCAGCAGCCCGAGGCAGCTCCCATGACACCAGGTTCCCGGCAGGCTCCCATGAATCAAGAAACCCGTTCACCCTGGCTTCTGCCCACTCCAGGAGCTCTGAGCAACTCCCATGCCTCCAGGCAGCTTCCCTTGTAGAGCTCTGCAAGCTAATGGGAACATAGGCCTCCGTCTTAGCCTGGCACCTGCTGCCACCTCTGCAACAGGTAGCTCTTGCGACACAAAACTCCCAGCAGGCTCCCAGGAACCCACAGCCCCATCACCCCTCCCTCAAGTCCGGGCAGCGCAGCACAGAAGCCCACCTTCTCCATGGGAGGACAATAAAGTGAGTGCCCAACTTCACTGCAGACACCAGAGTCAACTCGCCCGGCACCATACTGACTCCCAAAGTCCTCAATGACTCCCTGTAGGATCCTGCCAAGGGCCTTCCTCGAAATGACACCTGCAGGGTACAGCAGCCTCTGGTGGCTCCTGAAACCCCAAATGATGTCCTTGGAGCAAAGTTTCTGGTGGGTTCTGGTGAACCCAGATCTGGGCTCACCCGTGCCTGCCTACTCTAGTGGCCCCAAGGTGACTTGCACAGCAAGGATCCCTGCAGGATCCCAGGAGTTCAGGCCCCTCTCTCACTCGGGTGCTTGCTGGTTCCAGAAGCTGCAGGCAGTTCGTTTGATACCAGGCCCCCAGCAAGCTCACCCTGGTGTCTGCCGACTCCAGCAGCCCCAAGAACCTACCACGGCCCCAGGCAGCTTCTACGGAAAGCTCCCTATAGATTCCTGGGAACCTGGGCTCCTATCTCACCCAGGTTCAAGGAACCGCTCATGGCTGTTTGGCACCTCCGGGCAACTTGTATGGCAGAGCTCCCTGCAGGCTCCTGGGAACACAAGCCCTTGTCTCTACCCAGGGCCTTCCAGCTCCCAAGGCCCTGTTGGTTCCCATGGCCCTAGGCAGTTCCTATGGTCCCAGATTCTCGGCAGGTTCCCACAAATCCCAATCTCTGGGTTACCCCAGTGCCTGCCAGCTCCAGTGGCCCCAGGTGACTCCCCTGGCTCAAGGTGGCTTCAACAGCTCCAGGCTCTCAGAGGTCCCCTACCCCCAGGCTCCTAGCATATCTGGCTGTTGACCAGCTCCAACAGTCCCTAGAAGCTCAGTGACCGGTGTTGGCCCCTGCAACTTCAAGAACCTTCCTTAGCTTCAGGCTTCTAGAAAGTTCCCACATGCCCAGGCACCTCATCCACTCTAGCACCTGCTGTCTCCCACATCCCCAGGCAGAGCCTGGGGTCAATCCTTCTGGCTCACCTCAACATCAGCTAGCACTCACCACCTCCAGCAACTCCTGGAAGGCTCCAGTAAACCCTAGCTCGCAGGACATCCCAGCATTGGTCAGACCCTGCAGCCCTAGGTGAATCTTAGGTTCTTAGCCTCTCAGTACCCATGAACCCAGGCTTCAGGGGGGAATCTCCGAATCCTGGCCCAGCATCAGGCTGTCCAAGGATTCCAAGGGCAAGCCTACTCATGGACACCACCAGACTGCCCACCAGAATCTCTGGACCAGCTGACTGGTAAAAACCTTTGCTTGCCAAAGCCAGTCTGTAAAGACTGAAAGAGGTGCTCATGTCCTCAAATGCACAGACACCAATACAAGTCCACAAATATCATAATCAAGGAAATATGACACCACACACACACACACTAAGACACCTCCAATGAATGATGCTAAAGAAATGAAAATCTATAAACTGTCTTATAAAATATTCAGAAAAATCATCTTAAAGAAATTCAGTGAACTACAAAAACACAGATAAACAACTACATAAAATTAGGAAAACAATGAATGAACAAAATGAGTTCAAAACAGAAATAGAAGCCATTAAAAATTTGAACTGAAATTGCGGAGTTGAAGACTACTATGACCAAACTAAAAAATTTAATAAAACTTAAACAGATTTGGTGCCTGGGTGGCTCAAACGTCTGTCTTTGGTTCAGGTCATGATCCCAGGGTCCTGGGATCGAGTCCTGTATCATTGCTCAGCGGGGAGCCTGCTTCTCCTTCTCCCTCTGCCCCTCCTCCTGCTTGTGCGTGCTCTCTTTCTCTCTTTCGTGGGCACATGCGTGCACATGCTCTCTCTCAAATAAATAAAACCTTTTAAAAAAAACTTAAACAGATTCAACTAAGTAGAAGAATTTGTGAACTAGAACACAGATCATTTGATTCATCTAGTCACAAGAAGAAGAAATAACAAACAGTAAAAATAGCCTTCATGGATTATGCGATACCATCAGTGGAATCAATACATGCATGATTGAAATCGAAGAAGAAGAGAGGAAGAGGGAGAAGGAGAAGGAGAAGAAGAAGGAGGAGGAGAAGGAGAAGAAGAAGAAGAAGAAAGGGAGAAAGGAACAGAGAGCTTATTTAAAGAAAGAATGGCTGCACAGACAAGTGGCATTAAGGACCTAGCTGAGGGCAGCATGAATTCTCATTAAACCACATTAGCATAACCTTTACTTCAATAAACTGGGAATTCTTTTTTTTTCCATTCAATCTCAATTTACACTTTATTTCTATTAAATTATGTCTTGTACCCAAACATTAGGACTTAGGTTAACTTTCTTTTTTTTTTCTCCCCAAATATGTTTATTTTAATTTTTCAGTGTTACAAGATTGATTGTTCATGCACCACACCCAGTGCTCCATGCAATATGTGCCCTTCTCAATACCCACCACCAGGCTCACCCAACCCCC
>CM052801.1:74770702-74785546 GCA_028533885.1 Nasua narica | reverse complement strand
AGGGTTCCCCTTTCTCCACATCTTCTCCAGCATTTGTTGCTTACTGTCTTGTTGATTTTGGCCATTCTAACTGGTGTAAGGTGGTATCTCAGTGTGGTTTTGATTTGAATCTCTCTGATGGCTAAAGATGATGAACATTTTTTCATGTGTCTATTAGTAAACTGGAAATTCTTGGGTGAAAACACAGTAAATGGTGGCTACCTAGATTTGGAGATCAGCCAAACAGTATGGAATAATAAACCCAAGAGGATAGAAAATTATAGGGATTAGCAAAGTATTATTGAAATGGTTCCCCATAGGGTCCAACTGAGGAGAGAGGTGGAATAGAGCTTAACAGCATGAAGGATTGAATAAATAGGATTAAAGTGATCTTAGACCATGATGAGAACAATAGGAAATATACAAATTTAATTTATTCAATAGGTGGGAAGGAGTGAATATGGGCGAAAGATCATAGTGAATTCTGGTTCCTAACTGGAAAGCTTTTCCTCCTATGGTTTCTATTAAATGTGAGTTCTAAAATTTCCTATTATCCTATTTTACCTTATGAGAAAAAATGATTTCGGGTAATGAAAAAAATGAATGTGCCTTTGGCCATAGTGACTTTCTTGCAGCTTCTCAAATATGCTGTGGTCCCTCTCACCAGAGGACCTTTGCATATGCTATACTCTCTGCCTCAGTCAGTATCAGCCTCCCCCACCTGGTTAACTTATATTCATCTCTCAATTCTTGGTTTAAGTATGACTTTCCCTGGGAAGAGTTCTTGGACCTCTCAGGTAAGAATATGTTTTCATAGTGCTTATGTAGCTCTTTTTCCTGGGGTTATTACAGTTGCAATTTTAAATTCATTTGTCTGATTATTTTATTACTATCCGCATAAAGTAAATATTCAATAGACATTTAGTGAGTAAATTAATGAATGGATGTTATCTTTGAAAAAAATATGAGCCGTAACAAATTAACTTGCCTAAGTTTCTTTTAACAACAAAATAGATGTTCTTATATAGTAATTATACTGTTCAAATTACCTCCCTAGAACCCCCTTTTGAGAAACGCTTTCAGAGCTTAGGATGTCTACTTTTAATTTATTCATTCTTAGAGGGTAAAATTGAGTTTGGCCAATACCGAAGTTATTAATTATCAACTGAGCCTTACAGAAGCCCAAAGTATTAGAGAGGCGGCTAAACAAGAGGATAATACCATTTGGGTCCCAAACTAAATCCTGCTCTTAAAACGAAACATGATATTCTTATGTGGCTTATCACCTGTTTCTGAAGACAATTAGTAAAGGAATTATACACGTGATTAAACATTCCCACGTGGCTGCCCAAGTTCCTATAACACTGGGTTTGAACATTCCTGAATATTACATCTGATGCACTTCTCTGCTTCATTGGCAACCTGGGAGCTACATGCACAGTGAACATTTAGCACGTACAGCAGCTCTTTGTATCTTGTTGACACATTTGGAAAACGATAGTCTCTTCTGTATTATCATCACCAAAATCATCATTCCCAACCCCTGTGTTCCTCAAGTTACTCTAACTTAGAGGCAATGATAGCATTAAAATCATAGTCACAAAGCATGGTTCTGCTTCTGCCCATTCTGTAGAAATGGCAACCAGCAACCCCCTTCAGAAAGCTTCTGAATATATCAGGGACCCATGTACTGTTTAGTTAGCCCATGGTGTTCACAATTCCCCTTCCCTCTTCTCTCTTTGCTTGCTCTAACTCTTCTTGACCAGGTACCCTTTACCAGCAATGCCACAAAGTCACAGCTATCCTGCTGACGTTCAGCCAAGGGGCCACTGATGCTGATGCCTAGCAGGCACTGCTTCCAGTTCCAGGGTTTACCCAGATGTCCATCAAGTCTGCTGCTGTCCACCTTAGAGGGTGCTGATATCCACAACAAGGGCGCTGTTCCTATTGCCAAAACCATGGGCATGGTCCTCTGTCTCTTCAGGAGCCACTGGTGCCACCTGACACAGAAACTGGAGTGAAAACAGCCCTTTTAGACTTTACACAGCTCCACTCTAGCCTCTCAGGCTAAGTCTCAGGCAGGAGTCCAGAGGGGCTGGCCCAGAAGACACCACAGGGCCCATCCTGAGTTCAGAAGACTCTCTCGTCTCAAACCGTGGCACTATTCTTTTAACCAAGCAAGTGTCTCTGGTTTCTTCTTAGTTGAAGTGCGTTCAGACTTTTGGAGGTGATGGATATGTTTATGTCATAGGTTGTGGTGATAGTTCCACTAGTGTATACTCAGCTCCAAACTCGTCAAGTTGTATACATTAAGTATTGACAAATTGTCGTATGTCAATCTTACATCAATAAAGAGGTTAGAAAATAAAATAAATAAAAATTTAAGAAGTCCATCCTATCTCAGAGTTCCTTTCAAATAAGACACTTGATGAGCATGTTCCACCAGCCCCACTGACCTGCCCAGACATACATGAATTATCAGGAAAAAAAAAAATGTAGGCTGAAGCAAATACTTCTGCTCCATATCTAGACTCACATAATGGCATCAAAAAATTATTGTGGCCAAATGGAAGAAGAGAAAACATCTAATTAGTGAAATATAATGAATAAAATGTCTCTTCAACATAAAACTTTAGTTTGAGGATGAAAGTCGTAATATACAGCCCACCTAAGTACTATTAGGCTCTAGAACCAAAAGAATAATTGGTAGATTATTTATAGACGATAAAATCAAGGCAACAAAACAAATGAAAGTCCACTTACATAAATCCACTAAAACTCTCTTTCACTTGTTCTCGGCTTTTATCTATTTAACAATATTCATTGTAAAAGAATACACATAATGTCTATTAAATATGTTATCCGGAAGAAACCTTATTATGGTTGTGCTCACATAAAATCTACAGAAACCACTGTTAATAAAAGCTACTATTTATCTAGTCAGCACACACTATTTGTGAAGTGTTGTGTGTGTGCATAATTTTATTTTATTTTACCAATCTTTGAGATAGGGTCTATGACCATGCTCAGGTTACAGATTAGGACACTGGAGCTTAGAAAAAAATAATTAACCTTCACAGGGACAAAAGAAGCCAGCAAGAGCTGGCTCAGACAGTCCAAACACAGAGCCTTTGCTTGTAACGACCTCCTCTCAAAGTTTCTGGCTACCACTGAAGCCTGAGGTGCAGTAGCGAAAGGCAATGAGCCCTTACCCTGAGAAGCTAGGGATTGACGATGTCCAGTCTCCCACTAGGCCTACTGTGGTAGATTTTCCTGTTGCAGAATCATGCTCCCACTAGAGACAGCTATAAAAGACATATCACAAAATTATTTGAGGGTATCTGAGAGGCATCAAGACCATTGAAACACGAGGGACCAAGACCTCAGAAAAGGGAAGCACAGAGAAGTGAACCAACACTCTATGAGAAACTTTTCCTTTTAGGCTATTGGCCTATTCTAGGTATAGGGTGAGAGACTGATAAGGCACAGGTTTGTAGCTAAGAGGCAGAGAAGTTGACAAAGCTTTTGGCAAACCTGCAGGATCAGAAGGAAAACAACAACAACAACAACAACAAAACAGAGCTTGGGGCTGTCAAAGGAACCAAAACTTTAAGGACAAACATTCCAGAAGGTAGAAAGGCAAAGAAAAAGGAGCCCCACATTGTGCCCTTTTCCATCTCGAAGATTTGCTGAAATTATCATCTGTGTGGGGCAGTGGACTGGGTAAGTAGAAAGCTGCTGAAAAGTGAGACCAAATTTTCAAGCCATTTCTTAGTTCTGCCTTCTCACGCAGCAAGAGAGTACCTAAGTAAACACGGCTGCTCTCAGATGAGCTTCGTAAGGAGCTAAACTCGAGGTCTGGGGCAAAATAGACATAGACTGAGGCTCAAAAAAGAAATCTTGCAACCATATTCAGTCCCTGATTGGATGGAGGTGAACTATCTTTAAACAGCCTGCACACTGGAGAGTTGGGTGAGCTCACTCTAGAGGAAGATAACATCATCCAGAGGCTCTCCAGTTTATCATATGCAATGTCAAAGCTATTTTTCACATATAGCATCCAGCAATCTCTGAAACATAATGTCCAGCATTCAATCAGGTGGGTGGAGAAATAATCCCTTCCTAAAAGATAAAAATTCGGGAAAGGGTGAATGAAGGGCAGGCAGTGGATTTATATCTTAGTAAATATAAATTAATGTTGACTACACAGGAAGTTAATAATAAAGTCTTGTGTGTTCAAAAATATATGTAGAGTTAAGATACTTTAACAACAACACAAAATACTAAAGTGGATCAATTAACTTCAACTATTGCCAGGTCACAAGATTATCAAGGAAGGGGAATTATCAAGGAGTGGGGAGCCTGCTTGAGATTCTCTCTCTCCCTCTCCATCTGCCCCGCTACACAAAAATAAATAAAACTGATGTCCAAGTCTTTTATATTCTTATATTTTTTGTCTACTTCTTTTGCGGTTTATTGAGTAAATTATCTCCCATTACAAAAGTAGTTCCCTGCATTTCTTTAGTTCCTCCAGATTTCTGTTCTATATATCTTGAAGCAATGAGTATAAATTGGGACAACTCTTTGAAAACCGATTGGCAGTATTTACTAAACTTGAGCATAATGTCCACCTTATGACCCACCAATTTTGCTTTTAAGTATTTACCCGATAAAAACGTGTACAAATGAACAACCAAGCACAAGGTAGAAATATATTCATAGTTGCTTATTCATAGAGCCCCAGATTAGAAATAATCCAAAAATCTAGCTGCATTAGAGTGGATAAATTATTCGTGGTGTACTTAGACGATGGAAAACTATTCAGCAATGAAAAGTCACAAAATGCTACACAAAACGTGTCTAAATCTCATAGACATAATATTGTTATCAAAAGAGCTAGACACAAAAGAATACATATTCTATGATTTTATTTATATGAAGTTCAAAAAGTTTGTGAATGTAATCTAAAATGATGGATATTCAAACGATTAACTTTGGAGGTAATGACTGGAAAATGGTATGCAGGAGGTTTCGGGGCTCTGGTAATGTTTTATGTTGTGATTTGGATGGTGATTACCTAAGTGTGTTTACATTATAAAAATCCACCCAGCTATACATGTATAATCTGTGCACTTTTTTTGTATGTTTGTTATACTTTGATATAAAAGTTTAGGGAAAAGAAAAACAAACTTTATCTCCAGCCCCGAGTGTTCTCCTGAGCTCTAGATATCTCTGATAGGATGTTTCTTGGGTAATGTACTCATCATCTTTCCATTCTTTTTTCAAATATTTTCCTCCTACTTCCTTCTTTTAGATCTTTTCCTGTCTGAGCAAATGGCATCCCTCTCAATTCATTTACCTAAGGCAGAAAGCTGGGAATCTGTTACATCTCCTCTCTCATAATACCCCACACTGTGACATACAATTTCTCAACAAATTCTTATTTCTAGAACCTCTCTGGAGTCTTCTTTTTTCCATCCCCATCTTGTTATTTGCCCTACATTAAATTCCCAGCATTTCTCTTACAGACTCTCTCAAAAGCCTCTCGAATGGATTTCTGGGCCTCCAATCATGTTGTCTCTCTAATTCACTCTCGACACAGCCCAAGCGACATTTCTAGAACCCAAATCCTTTCGTGCCATTTTCTTACTTAAAATCCTTTGGTAACTCTCCCTTGCTTTCAGCACAATGTTAAAACACCTTAGCATTGCCTAAAAAGTACAACCCGCTTCCTGCCTCTCTAGCCTCATCCTACAAGACTCTTCATGACTCTTCCCACCAACCTCAGAACTCTCAAGCTACTTTCCCATAGAAACTTTTCTCTTTAGTTATATTTAACTCTTATATGTTCCCCAAATTCATTCTTCTTTTCTTCCTTAGTCTTCTTTACTTTTCGACTTGCTCTTCAGTTGGACTGGAACACCATCCCCCTTCAAAAACAAAAAACATACCATTTTCCTTTCTTCCAACTTTCAACTAATTCTTTTTTTTTATTTTTTAAATTTTTTTATTAACATATAATGTATTATTTGTTTCAGGGGCACAGGTCTGTGACTTATCAGTCTTACACAATTCATGGTGCTCACCATAGCACATACCCTCCCCAATGTCCATCACCCAGCCACCCCATCCCATCCACCCCCTCCCCTCCAGCTAACTCTCAGTTTCTTTTCTGAGGTTAATGTATCAAAAACTCAGCTCTTCCCAAAAGCCTTTTTTTCTCCCCAGTCTGGATTAGGGGCCAATCTACTGGACTCCATAGCCCCTGCCGTATTTGCCATACTGTATTATTACCTAGGTTAATATGTCTGTCTTTCCCCAGACATGGTCTCCACGAGCTCTCCATGAGCTCGTGGAGACCATATGCAAATTTTGTCTTACAGATCAGTTACACCCAGCATCTAGGCCAGTGTCTGGTACATAACATGTGCTAGAAAAATATTTGTTGTATCTCTGCTACCCCCAAGCATCTACCATGTATCCCTCTTTCCTGACGGTCACACTTTTTACTTTTAACTTTTCTGAGCATCTAGGTGGGAGACATTGTGCTATGATTTTATAGAAATGTGTTTAATCCTTTCAATGATGCTATGAGGTCAATTCTATTGTTGGGTCCATTTTATAGTTAGTGAGCTGATGCTCAGAGAAGTTGTGAAGCATTCTTGACAAAAAAAAAAATTCAATCCGATTAAACTTCTAGCTCTATCTACCAACTTCAGAAACTACAGAGAACAAAGGGACATGTTAAACTACATCTTAAGGATAAAACCAGCAGAACCCAGACTGGGAAGTTCCAAAGAATAAAAAAAAAAAATCAGTTCCTTCAGTAGATAAATGTTAAGGGGAAAAAAAGAAAGAAAAAGAAACGGGAAGGAAGGGAGCCTGGGTGGGTCAGTCAGTTAAGCATATGCCTTCCCTTCAGGTCATGATCCCAGAGTCCTGGGATCGAGCCCCGCACCAGGCTCCCTGCTCAGCTGGGAGCCTGCTTCTCTCTCTGCTGCTCTCCCCCACTCATGCTCTCTCTCTGGCTGTCTGAAATAAATAAATAAAATAAATAAAATCTTTTTTAAAAAAAGAAATAAAAAAAAGAAACAGATTAGATAGACATAGAAAATATATCAAGCAATCGTAATATGTGGATCTCATATATGATATTTATTATACAATTCTACATTTGAATGATTGTTGGGTGTGTGATGATACTAGGGAATTCTTGTAATTTTTCAGTATGCTAACTTTTTAGGTGTGGTAACTATGGTTGCATTTCTAAAAATTCGTATCCTCTAGAAAATCATACTGAAATATTTGCAGATGGAATGATATCTGGATTGTTATTCAAAATAATAGGGAAGGGAGACAGTGGGTGGAGGTATTGATAATACAATATTAATCCATGTTTGATCATTATCAAAGCCGAGTAATGGGTAGATGGGAGATCATAATATAATTATCTCCACTTTTGCATGCGTTAGAAATTGTTTAAAGAGCAATAGCTAAATGCAACAATACTCTAGCTCCTCAGCAAACACATTTGGTTATCTGTACTTATAGCCATTTAATGCCTTTAGGATACTTTTCTTCCATCTAAATCAATTTTATAGACCTCAAAGTGCTAATGAATTACTTTCAGCTCTACAGGTCCAACAACTTGTCAGTGAATTCAGAATTTCATCCCAACTTATCTCAAATCTTGGATCTTTAGCAGAGAAGTTTTAATCTTGCAAATATTCATGTAAATTATTTTAGTGAGTGAGTTGTACAGTTCTTCAGTAGCAGGTGAACAAAGTGTTTAGATAAGAATTTCTACTGATAGACATTTATGGAATCAGTGAAGAGCCAGCTTTGACTGTGGGATAATGATAATTAAGTCATTATCCTCATTCATCTACCAGCTTATAATATGGTAATGAAAAGAAGAAATACACACAAATCATCAGAAAACAAAAAGCTAGTATGAAGAATGGACCAGATATTTGGATACAATACAAAGTGATCAAGACCGTAAATCTAGTTGCCATCCAACACCATAAAATTGAAACCCTTTACCCATGTCACCCACCTTCCCAACTCCTTTTCCTTCTGGTAAGCAGCAATTTATTTTCTGTATGAGTTTGGTTTTGTTTAGTTTTGTTTGTTCATTTGTTTTGTTTTTAGATCCCACATATAAGTGAAATCATACAGTATTTGCCTTTATCTGACTTACTTCACTTAGTGTAATACCCTCAAAGCCCATCCATGTTGTCACAAATGGCAAGATCTCATTCTTTTTATGGCTGAGTATTATTCCATATAGATATTTATATCCATAAATATATCTCATTTTCCTTATCCATTCATCCATTAATGGACATTCACATTATATTCATATCTTAACTACTGTAAATAATGCTGCAATGAACATATGGGTGACAATACCTTTTTGAATTACTGTTTTTGTATTACTCAGATGAATACCCAGAATAAAATATCTGGATCATACCATAGTTGTATTTTTAATTTTTGAGAAGACTGCATAATGTTTTCCATAGTAGCTGCACCCAATTACATTTCCACCGACGGTGTAAAAGGACTACCTTTTCTCCACATCTTCCCCAGCACTCGTTAATTTTTTGTTGTTTTGATAATAACCGCTTTACCAGGTGTAGGGTAATACCTCATTGTGGTTTTGATTTGCTTTTCCCTGATAATTAATGATTTTGAACATTTTTTTAAAAACATCTTTTCATGCATCTGTTGGCCATCTATATATCTTTAGAAAAATATCTGTTCAGATCTTCCACCTATTTTTAAATTAGGTTGGTTTTATTGTTGTTGAGTTGTATGAATCTTTTATATATTTTGGATATTAACCCCTTATTGGATATATGATTTGCAAACATCTTCTCCCACTCAGTAGGTTGCCTTTTTGTTTTGTTGAGGATTTCTTTCGCTGTGCAGAAGTTTTTTAGTTTGATGCAATCCCATTAGCTTATTTTTGCTTTTGTCTTCTTGCCTTTGGAGTTAAATCCAAAAAAAAAAAAATCTCTAAGACCAATGTCAAGGACCTTACTGCCTATGTTTTCTTTCTTCATTTATTTTGAGTTAATTACCATATACAGAGTAAGAGAGTAGTCTAGTTTTGTTCTTTTGCATGTGGCTGTCCTGTTTTCCAGCACCATTTATTTTTATTATTTTTTTTAGTTTTTATTTAAAATCCAGTTAGTTAACATGCAGTGTAATATTAGTTTCAGGTGCACAATTTAGTGATTCAACACTTCCATATATTACCCGGTGCTCATCACAAGGGCATTCCTTAATCCCCATCACCTATTTCATCTACTGCCTACCCCCCAAATATCAATTTGTTCTCTATAGCTAAGAGTCGGTTTCTTGGTTTGCCTCTCTCTCTCTTTTTCCCTTTTGCTCATTTGTTTTGCTTCTTAAATTCCACATGAGTGAGATCATACAGTATTTGTCTTTCTCTGACTTATTTTGCATAGCGTAAAAATCTCTAGCTCTATCAACGTCATTGCAAATGGCACGCTTTCATTCTTTTTTATGATCCAGCACCATTTACTGAAGACACTATCCTTTCCCCATTGTGTATTCTTAGCTTTATGATAAATTAATTGACCATGTATCTATGACTTTATTTCTGGGCTCTCTATTCTGTTCCATTGATCTATGTGTCTGTTTCTGTGCTGACACCATACTGTTTTCATTACTATAGCTTTGTAGTCTAGACAGAAATCAGGGAGCGTGATAGCTCCATGTTCCTTTTTCCTTCTCAAGATGGCTTTGACTATTTGGGATCTTTTGTGGATTGATACACATTTAGAATTATTAGTTCTAGTTCTGAGAAAAATGCCATTGAAATTTTGATAGGGATTGCGTTTAATATGTAGACTGCTTTGGGTAGTATGGACTTTTTTTATTTCTAAAGTTTTTATTTTGTTTTTTGTTTTGTTTTGTTTATTTGACAAAGAGATAGAGAGTACAAGTAGGCAGAGCAGCAGGCAGAGGGAGAGGAAGAAGCAGGCTCGCCACTGAGCAGAGAGCCCGATGTGGGGCTCGATCCCAGGACCCTGGGATCATGACCTGAGCCGAAGGCAACCACTTAACTGACTGAGCCACCCAGGCGCTCCAGGTAGTATGGACATTTTAATAACATTAATTCTTCTAATCTACGAGCATGGAATATCTTTTCATTTATTTGTGTCTTCTTCAATTTTTTTTATTAGTGTTTTACTGTTTTCAGTAAACAGGTCTTTCATCTCTTTGGTTATATTTATTGCTAGATATTTTATTTTTTGTGATACCATAGTAAATGGGATTGTTACTTTAATTTTGCATCCTGATAGTTTATTATTAGTGCACTGAATTACAACAGAGTTCTGGATATAGATTTTGTATCCTGAAACTTCACTAAATTCATTTATTGGGGCTCCTGGGTGGTTCAGTTGATTGAGCAACTGCCTTTGGCTCAGGTCATGATCCCAGGATGAGATCAAGCCCCACGTCAGACTCCCTGCTCAGTGGGGAGCCTGCTTCTTCCTCTCCCTCTGCCTGCTGCTCTGCCTGCTTGTGCACTTGCGTGCTCTCTCTATCTCTCTCTGTCAAATAGGTGAATAAAAACTTTAAAGTTCATTCATTCATTCATGCATTCATTTATTAGTTCTGAAAGTTTTTTGGTGGAGTCTTTAGGTTTTTATACATATGGTACCATAGCATGTGAAATAGTGATATTTTACTTCTTTCTTATTTGGATGAGTTTTTTTCTTGCTAGACCACACTCCACCTCTCCTACCCATCTCAGTGTGGCCCTTTTATCCTTTGTTGTGGAGGCACTGTTCAGCTAGCTTTTAGGTCATTTTTAGAGGGAATTGTTCCATATGTAGCTGTAAATTTGTTGTGTTCATTAGAGGAGGTGAGTTCATGATCTTTCTATGCCACCATCTTGAAAAACATAAATCTCCAGGGAGGGGTGAAGTTTTGACACTAAACTACTATTTGCATTTTGATTAGGGAACTGTAGTTAAGAAGTAAAAAAGAAGATAGGAACTGTAAGTAATGACTGATCATACTACCCCAAACCGTCTAAGAGAACTCTTCTAATGTGTTTCAAGCTTCGGTAGTTAGTGAAATCAGTGTCCCTCTCCCTCTTCTGCCTCCACCGTGATAGAGCAAAAGGGCAGAAATGTTAAACCTTGATATCTTAAGACTAAATCTCCACAACACATGGATTTTTCTTATAGCCCCATTTACTTCTCAAGAGACCAGTCCTTGTTTTGAGTACTCTTTACCCCCAGAGTACCCTGGGAAACTTCTGGTGCTAGAAAAATAAATCCAGCCTACTGGTCACCAACTCAACATTTCAGCTTTAGTGTTTTAGGCTGGGGTCTAAGAACAAATAAATCTGCCCTCTTATTGCCATAATTTCAAGGTCCAGACCAACCCAGACGGCCTATGCAGAGACAATAAGGGCAGACATTCTGGGATCAAATGAGATCATGTATTGAAATATGGTTCAAAAAACATAAATTACATTACAAAGTAATTCCTTTCTGTTATGGACACACAGATTCTTCTAGGTAACATTGAAGGTTGGCTTCAGCACATATTCATGTTAGATACATTATAAGTCAAACCAGGGGAGAATTTAGATGAACATGTATGTACTTGAGTTTTCATAATCCATTCTTGTTACAAAATCACAGAAAATCAAAGACCAGCTCATTATTACTCAAGCATGGTCTGTGGACCAGCAACATTGGCATCACCTTGGGTCTTGTTATAAATGCAGAATTACAGTCCCCACTACAGGTCTACTACATTAAAGTTCTAGGACACCTGCTTAGCCAAGTAGATACCTTTAGAGACCATCTGCTGTAGTTTCTTAAATTTTAATGTGTGCATTGACTACCTGGATACTTATAAAAATTCTGTTACTGATTCCTCAGTAGGTCTGGGGTAGGCACTGGCGTCTCTCCTAGGAACACTATTAAACATTCAAGAAGGTCTTTTATGTCAGATGACATCGTAGAGTAAAAGTATGTTCAAGTTGCTGCCTCTCTGAGAAATACCTTTTTTTTTTTAACCCTGGAGTAAGCTTGCTATTGGGATCTGCTTGAAAGAAAACACCCAGGAAACCTTCCAATGACCATTCTTTTTTTTTTTAGGTTTTTTTTTTTATTTATTTTTAAAGATTTTACTTAGTTATTTGACAGAGAGAGAGAGAACGCACAAGCAGGGAGAGCAGCAGAGGGAGAGAAAGAAGCAGACTTCCTGCCAAGCAGAAAGCTGGATATGGGGCTCTATCTCAGGACCCCGTGCTCATGATCTGAACCAAAGGCAGACACTTAACTGACTGAGCTACCCAGGCACCCCCTAGTGACCATTATTATGACTAAATCTGAACTGACAAATAAGCTGATAGGTGTAATTTGGGGCCCCTTTAAAATAACCCAAGTAAAATGCAAATCAAAACCAGCATGATAATCACCTTACACCTGTCAGAATGGCTAAAATCAAAAAGAGAAGAAATAACAAGCGTTGGTGAGGATGTGGAGAAAAATGAATCCTTGTGCACTGTTGGTGGCATGTAAACTGATGTAGCCACGGTGAAAAATGGTACAAAGTTTCCTCAAAAAATTAGAAATAGAAATACCTTATGATCCAATAATTCCACTACTGGGTATCTACATCCCCAAAACAAAAACACGAATTTGAAAAGATATATGCACCCCTATGTTTATTGCAGTATCATTTACAATAGCCAAGATAAGGAAGCAACCTAAATGTCCATCGATAGACGGAAGATGTGGTGTATATACAATGGAATATTACATAGTCGTAAAAAAGGATGTGATTGTGCCATTTGTGACAACTTGGATGGACCTAGAAGGTATGAAGTTAAGTGAAATAAGTCAGACTGAGAAAGACAAATATCATATGATTTTACTTATATGTGGAATCTAAAAAACAAAACGAATGAACAAACAAAAAAAAGCAGAATCAGACCTGTCAATACAGAGAACAAACTAATGGCTGCCAGAAGGGAAGGGGTGGAGATGGGCAAAATGGGTAAAGGGGAGTGAGTGATACAAGCTTCCAGCTATGGAATGAATAAGTCACGGGGATGAAAGTTACAGCATAGGGAGTATAGCCAATGACATTTTAATCCTGTTGTATGGTGACTGATGGTAACTACACTTGTGTTGAGCAGAGCATAATGTTGATCACTTTGTTGTATGCCCAAAATTAATGTAACGTTGTGTCAACTACACTCAAATAAAAAATCAAATAAAATTTTTTAATTAAAAAATTTTTGATTAAAAGATAAAAGTAGTGTACAATTCTCTGTCCATTCAGTTTACTTACTCATAGTTTTACCAGTAGAAATAACTGAGCCCAAAAGGGGGGAAATCTGATTTGGGTACTTAGGCAGACAAAAGTGTAATTAGCCAACGGACCACTGGCTGGAGCTCAAACCCTTAACATTGTCATGTTTTTTAGACTATTCTAACTGTGCTCTTTTAATTTCCTTTATCATGAATGTTCTTGGAAGAGTTCCAAAAATATTTAAGAATGCTGGATACCAAAGAAAAGAACAATATGCAATATGGATAAAATGCTGACAGCAGGAGCAACTTGAGACCTAACTTTTCAAAATTTAGAATTAAGTTGTCCCCTCACCCAGGGTGGCCACACTGTCACTCTGGGTAGATCAGAGGCCAATAGCAAAATAAGACCTCACTATAATACAAAAATCCCTGTAAGAAGTAAGAGAAGTCCGTGTTTTATTAATGTTATAAAACTAAGGCTATCAATTTCCCTAAATGTCTCCAAACAAACGAAACAGTCTTCAACAAGTGACGTCAAATCATGGGCTCGGTAGATTTTCGCCATCTACGAAAGTAACACATCTAAGTAGCCAGCATATGCAGATAGGTATAGATTTTACCATTTCCAAGATAAATCTATTTTATTTCGTGCTGCTACTGTTGTTACATTCTAAACTTATATACCATAGCTCATAGTGAAATGAGACAAAACAAATCTTCTAAAATTAGCTGTCTCAGAGGTCCAAGAGAATAGATCACCCTTGTGAATGTTAGTTCATGACACTTTCAAAAAGTTAAAGATCTCAGTGGGCTTTAAAAAATTATGATTTATGCAAATGTGTATGAGGTTTCTGGGGTGGTGGCAATGAAAATGCTCTAAATTTTATTGGGGTGCTGGTCTCACAACTCTTAAATACACTAAAATCCATTGAATGGTATGTGACTTATTTCTCAATAAAGCTATTATAAAATATTGTTATGCAAACATCTTCAATAATTTATCTATACACACAGTGCCACAATTTCAAAATTTCTAAAAAAGATAATTTTTCCTAAGCCACATGTTGAAGGTAATTGAGGATAAAAAAAATATTATCTTATCCCTTAGTTCAGAGATAATTAAAATATGTTGAAACTAACTTTGAGAAAACTCATTAGAATATAAAATCTGCATAAGAATAGATCCACTAAGATTTATATTCCCAGAAATAAGTCACAAGGTTTGTAGTGGTTCAGCTGAAACTAACCCATAAATCAGAGCTTTTAGTCAGAATTTTGGAAGTTATTTTTATGGATCATAGAACACTAAAATTTAGAGGGGCCTTAAAGAAAGTTTAATCCAATCCTCTCATTTTTCCAATGAGAAAAATGTAAGGGGAGAGAAAGAGAAGTGACTCATTAAAAGAGACATATAAATTCATCTGTAGAATAATCCTAGAACTTCCTGATTTTGATCCGAAGCTCCTGCTAGGGAGTTGAATCCCAGCAACACTGAACATGGAAGCTTCCAATATCTTACAGTCATGAAATTGAATCAACGATC
>CM052801.1:74686594-74770202 GCA_028533885.1 Nasua narica | reverse complement strand
GGAGTCATGGGCAGGAGCTCGATCGTTGATTCAATTTCATGACTGTAAGATATTGGAAGCTTCCATGTTCAGTGTTGCTGGGATTCAACTCCCTAGCAGGAGCTTCGGATCAAAATCAGGAAGTTCTAGGATTATTCTACAGATGAATTTATATGTCTCTTTTAATGAGTCACTTCTCTTTCTCTCCCCTTACATTTTTAGTTAGCTAACATACAGTGTGATATTGGTTTCAGGAGTAGAATTTAGTGATTCATCACTTACATACAACACCCAGTGCTCATCACAAGTGCCCTCCTAATCCCCATCACCCATTTAGCCCTTCCCCACCCCCCACCCACTCCACCTCCTTTCTAGCAACCCTCAGTTTGTTCTCTATAGTTAAAAGTCTGGTTTTTTTGCTTTGCATCTGTCTCTTTTTTCCCCCTATGATCATCGTTTTTTTTTTCTTAAATTCCACATATGAGCAAAATCATATTGTATTTGTCTTGCTCTGATAGACTTATTTTGCTTAGCATAGTACTCTCTAGCTCCAACCATATCGTTGCAAATGGCAAAATTTCATTCTTTTTGATGGCTGAGTAATATACCATTGCGTGAGAGAGTGTGTGTGTGTACACCACCTCTTCTTTATCCATTCATCAGTGGATGGACATTTGGACTCTTTCTATAATTTGGCTATTTTTGATAATGCTGCTAAAAACATTGGGGTGCATGTGTCCCCTATGAATCAGTATTTTTGTATCTTTTGGGTAAATACCTAGTAGTACAATTGCTGGGTCATAGAGTAGTTCTATTTGTAACTTTTTGATGAACCTCCATACTGTTTTCCAGAGTGGCTGCACCAGTTTGCATTGCCACCAACAGCGTAAGAGGGTTTCCCTTTCTCCCCATCCTCACTAACATCTGTTGTTTCCTGTGTTTTTTTGAGCCATTCTGACAGGTGTGAGGTGGTATCTCATCATAGTTTTGATTTGTATTTTCCTGAGGCCGAGTGATGTTGAGAACCTTTTCATGTGTCTTTTAGCCATCTGGATGTCTTCTTTAGAGAAATGTCTATTCAGGTCTTCTGCCCATTTCTTAAATAGATTATTTGTTTTGGGGGTGTGGAATTTGATAAGTTCTTTATAGATTTTGGATACTAACCCTTTATCGGTTATGCCACTTGCAAATATCTTCTCCCATTCCATAGGCCGCCTATTAGTTTTGTTGATGGTTTCCTTCTCTGAGCAGAAGCTTTTTATCTTGATGAAGTCCCGATAGTTCTTTTTTGCTTTTGTTTCCTTTGCCTCCAGAGACATGTCTAGTAAGAAGTTGCTACAGCTGAGGTCAAAGAGGTTGCTGCCTGTGTTCTCTAGGATTTTAGAATGCTCTTTCTTCACATAAATCTTTGCATGACTGGCTCTCACCTATCCCACAAATCGGTTTAAGTGGCAATTCTTTATTTTCTTTTAAAGATTTATTTATTTATGAGAGAGAGTGAGAGTGCATGAGCATGGGGGCAAGGGGTGGGGCAGAGGGAAAAGGAGAGAAAGAATCTCAAGCTGACTCCCCACTGAACACAGAGCACGAAGCCCAGTGCAGAGCTCAATCTCACAACCCTGAGATCACGACCTGAGCTGAAACCAAGAGTTGGACGCTTAACTGACTGCGTCACCCAGGCACCCCTAAGTGACAATTCTTTAGAGAGCAATTTCCTAAATACCTTATTTAAAGTAGGCATCTTCCACACCACCAGCCAATCTTCTTATGTTAAGCACTGACCTATTTCTTTTCTTAGTTCTTGTCATCATTGTCAGGTTACATTTCTTTATGCTTTTTAAAAATTAATGTTGCTTTCTCTCACCAGACTATAGCTTTATCAGAGCAGAGTTCCTGGCACAAATCAGCTGCTTAATATATACATGTCAAAGGAACAAATAAATTTTGAAGTACTTCCTGAGCGGGCTCTTTACTGCCTGATGTCTGAATTCTGAAATGCCCTATTTCCATTTCCCAGGAACCAGGAATAGCCTCGCCAGAATGTGAGTCGTGAGTACCAGAGCTAGACCAAGTTGCCTTACCTGAAGTATCCCAAAATAAAAGAGTCAGAAAAGTCCTTAGAGAATCAAGCGTGATACACAGTGGTTAGTTGAAGTTGACAAGTTCCAAGGCCAGGAACAGCATCAAAAATGGGAAACAGAGTTGTGAATCAGTAACGGTGCCATAGGAATGGAATGGCAGGTCAATCCAGAGAGAGGCATGGTGGTTCCTCTGTGGGTGCTGAAAATGGGCCTTAACTTTATTGGTTTGGGACCATATGATGTGCGAATGGGTATGGTTGATTAAAACTATAGGTCAGGACTCAAAGGGACCACAATTTTATTTTTTAAAAGATTTTATTTATCTGAGAGAGAAAGGGAGAGAGAGAGCATGAGCAGAGATGGGGGAGGGGCAGAGGTGGAGGGAGAAGCCGATCTACCCAAGACCCCGAGATCATGACCTGAGCCCAAGGCAAATGCTTCACTGAGTCAGCCACGCAGGCA
The DNA here is from genome assembly GCA_028533885.1 of Nasua narica. Taxonomy (NCBI): domain Eukaryota; kingdom Metazoa; phylum Chordata; class Mammalia; order Carnivora; family Procyonidae; genus Nasua; species Nasua narica. Next base: position 74,767,680 of record CM052801.1, on the reverse strand, counting down.
CCCCTGAACCATAATTTTAAAAAGTTAATTTGCCCCCCTCCCCGTTCCCACAGTGTATTAGTAGTGGTTCTATTAAAGTTAACGACAGTAGTTAGGGTCACTTTACCTTTGGCAGCAGTTTGACAATAGAAGCTGCAGAAGGAGAGACACCATATTGCATTCATCACTGCCTGTGGCACTGTGCTATCTATGCACATATTAAATGCTGAATAAATATTTGCTAATTGAATAAATAATTGCATGAATGGACTGCTGTTCATCAGGGGCAATCAAGGCAGTACTCTACATCCTGCATGGGGAAGATACAAATTATAAATGGACTCAATCTTTGGAGTGATTTTTCCTTCTTTAAAGGTCAAGTTATGCTCTGTAGTATATTTGGACACTGCTTGCTCACTGTGACTCACTCCTTGGCCTGTGCCATCTTTGGGCGTCTGCCCTCCTTTTCCATGTGAGACTCTTTCAATCTTTCTATCCAGTTTTCTAAGAGGGTGTGGGACTTCCTCCCTCGAAAGTATGTTGCTTTCTGGAGAAGGCATAGAGAGCTGTATAAATTATCCATCAACTTAACTAAACTATGAAGGTAAATACTAATTGTCCTGAAGCACAGTGAATACCAAATTTGAAATAACATATAACCTTTGAAAGGCCTGTCTGTGTTAGAATGATGAATATTATCTTTTCTCTCTCTCTCTCTCTGCCTCTCTGTATCTGTCTCTTTCTGCGTGTTTCTCTGTGTGTGTGTGTGTCTCTCTTTCTTCCCTGAAGCTCTTGAAGAGAAATATCTAGCAACAAAGTACTTGGAAGTCAGTAGAGAGCTCAGTCGTTTTTACTTACTCTCAGCACTGGGAGAAAAATGAAAATACTAATTTTCGATCTGTTTTCTTAAGACAGATCAGGTACAATTCTCTTCTTTTTCTTTCTCCAAACAAGTTTTTGGAATACATTCAAAAGGACTGACAGTTTATACTCTTTACAGACCTGGCACAGACAGCCCCTACAGGCCTTAAGAGCCGTGAAAAGGACCAGTCCCCTGGTACAAATCATGGAGAGAAGTAAGCTAGCATGTGAGAAAGGAGAAGGGGAGATAATATACAGCTACCACGAGAAAATTTCACATGTATTATCTCACTTAATCTTCATAAATAGTGCCACAAGAACCACTATTCTTTCCATTTTACAGAGGAGATTCTGATGTTCAGAGACATTTATGTGGGGCTTCGGTTTCCAGCCAAGGTAGAATAACAAGCGTGGGATTGACCTTCCCACTTAAAACAACCATGAAAACAAAAACAGACAAAATATCTGAAGACACAGTTTCCAGGACACAAGATATTAGTCAAGGAAGGACAGCGATAACAGAGATGGGGAACAAATTAGGGGAGGCCTATGATTGTTCCAACTTACAATCTTAAGATACATCTTGAGCTACGGCATAGAGAGGGGGAACTGAGGCAAATACAGTGGACTCCCTCGGTTTAAACAGATGCAGCTCTAAGTCTAGGGAGAGTAACGCAACCAAAGGTCATCGGCCAGATGACTAGAAAGGGCACAGCTGCACAGAGAAGCCTGGAGATCTGCGGAGCACTCCCTCTCATATACAGCAGAATAGTTATTGATATATGTGTATGAGGAAAATAACCAAGGCTGGGAAAGAGCCATCTGAAAAAAACTAGAAGAAACTGTTTGTGGCTCACACAGGGCTGGAAATAGTACCTATCCCCCACCACTCAGACTGGAAAAACTCATAATTCACGAGCACTGGGCAGAGTACACAGAAGGGTCATTCCTCAGTAGTGGGAAAGAAGTAGCCCTAGACTGAACACTGATCCAGAACCACCTAACAAATCATTAAGCGAGACCCAAAAGGATAAAAATATTTCCAAGTGAATTCACTGCATCGCAGAACAAGGCCCAGGAATATTTATAGAAACATGAACTATCTAGCAGCCATCAAGGTGAAATCACAATGTCTGGCATTGAATCAAAGATTAACAAGCATGCCAAGAGGCAGGAAACACGAGCCGTGATGAGGCAAAGAATCCAGCGAAAGCGACCCAGAAGTGACACAAATGTTAGAATTAGCAGAGAAGGACATTAAAACATTTTTATAACTGAAATGGACACGCTCAAAAAGTTAAGTAGGGACACAGATGATAGTTTTCAAAGAGCCACGTGAAACATCAAGAGATGAAAAACTCCAATGTGTGAAATGAAAAGCACACTGGATGGGATTAGCAAGATGGTCTGTTGCAGAAGAATGATGAAGGAATTAAAGGCATAGCAATAGAAACTATCCAAAAGGAAACACAAATAAAATAAAGAAATGGAGCCACAGAACAGTTTAATTGGTCTAATATACATGTTTGGAATCACAAAAAGAGAAGAGAGGCATGAGTGGCAGAAAACCTGATACTTCAAGAAAGAAAAAGGGGTTGAAAACAGGCCGAATTTGATGAAAAGTACAAATTCACAGGTACAAAAAATTCACTGAACTCCGAGCAAAAGAAACATGAAGAAAGATGACATCAAGGCACATTATGACCAAATCGCTTAAGAGCCATGATGGAGAGAAACACCTTAAAAGCAACCAGAGAAAAAGGGACTGTTATATACAGCATAACAAAGGTAAAGATGACAGCAGATTTCTCCTGGGAAACAAAACAAAAAAGAAATTGTGTGGCAATATCTTCAAAGTATTGAAAAAAGAAAAAAATTCTGTGCACCCAGAATCCCACACCTGGCAAAAATATCTTTGAAAAAGGCAGACAAATGAAGACACTTTCAGATATTCAAAAACTGAAATGAGGGATGCCTGAGTGGCTCAGTGGGGTAAAGCCTCTGCCTTCGGCTCAGGTCATGACCTCAGGGTCCTAGGATCGAGCCCCGCATCAGGCTCTCTGCTCTGCAGGGAGCCTGCTTCCCTCTCTCTTTCTGCCTGCCTCTCTGCCTACTTGTGATCTCTTTCTCTCTGTCAAATAAATAAATAAAACCTTTAAAAAAAAAAAACTGAAATGATTCATTACCAGCAGCCCCTCACTCCAAGAAGTGTTAAGGGGCCTCCTTCAGGTGGAAGGAAAAGCATACCAGATGGAAATTTGAATCTATGCAAAGGAATAAATTGACCAGAAATGGTAGCTAAGTGGGAAGAAGGAAGGAGATCTGTCCAAGATAATTGACCATTTAAGCGAAACTAACAACGTGTTGAAGGGTTTAAAACATCCCTAAAAGTAAAATGCACAGCACCAATAACAAAAAGGCAAGGAGAGGACAAATGGAGGGAGACCGTTGTAAGATTTTATGAATATAGGTAAAATAGTATAATATTCTAGAAGGCAGAGCATGGTAAATCAATGATATAAGTCAGAAATCTAAAACAACCGTTAAAATAACAAAACAAAGAGTTAATAAGCCCCCCAAAAAGGAGATAGAAATGAACCATAAAAAAGTAATCGATCAAAAGAGAAAGGCAGAAAAGGAGGGAAAAGGGAACAAAGAACAGATGGGACAAATAGAGAACAAAGATGATTACGGACTCAAATCCGAGCCTATCCATAAGCACATTAACTATAAATCATCTAACACTCCAATTTAAAGGCAGACATCGTCAGATTGGATTTAAAAAACGAGATCCAACTACGTGCCGCTTACAAGAAATGTACCTTCAGTTTAAAAATACAAACAGGTTAAAATGATCAAAAAAAGAGTCCATGCTAACTCGCTGTTCAAAAGAAAACTGCAGTGGCCGTATTGCTCTTAGACAAAACACATTACAGAACAAAGAGCTTCATTTATTTGCTGAAGGTCACATACCTTACAATGTCCTACCCAGGATTCAAGCCCTGATCTGTCTTATTTCAGACGCTGCTCTTAGCATCGCATTATACCAGGGTACCTTTTGTTAACTGTTTCTTGGCAACTTGTCGTTGAACATGGCCAGGAAAAAACTCACACACACACGAGCAGGTCCAAAGAACACCCGGGTAGGGAGTTAGAAAAAGGACTTCTTCCCTAATCCTTCCTGCTGTTGATTACCTGTATAAGCATATAAGCATGAGTGCATTGTTGAACCTCCTTGGGCCACCAAATCAGGATCTTGGATTGTATCTTTCCCAAGGACATGTGTGTAGCCATTGCCACAGCCAGAACTTGACCTGGTCTGAGACCTACCTTCCAATAGCCCATGGCTTGGCACCAGATAGAAACGAGACACCCCACGGGAGCCTATACACTACATAAGAGGTATATAGGAATTCAGAACACTGAGCAGTAGGGTGGGAGCTTAGCGAAGTGCTGGAGGGCTGCAGGGGTCTGGAGATGTCATTGGAAAAGGCAAAGTTTATGTTCTTGGAAAGGGTCCTGCTAAGGTTGTACTGGGGCAATGTTAAATTCTGCTGTGCAGCAGGCCTTCTCCAGTCCGGATGATGACGCATTTCAAGTTCATTTCCTGACTCAAAGCCAGTCTCGGACTTGGATCAATGATCTCCCAACCCCCTTCAGTCCCAACAGGCATTTGAGAATGAGGCTGAGGATGTTGCAATATCCACGGAGAAAATCCAGCTCCACATTGAATAACAGTCTTGAAATATGTCACTTTGCGTCTGACTTGGGCCATTTGAGTATTTTCTGGATATGTGTGCAACAGACGTCAGGCACATTCATTCAACGGAATAGATTCGCCTTAGGCACCGACACGGAGATAGTATTTTCAAGGTTTTTCCACAGAAAGGGCTGTTCAAACATAATATTTTGAAAAATCATTAGCCCTGCCTAGTGGATTCAAGTTTCTGTTCCAGGGACCATTTTTATTATGTTGAACAGTACACACTTTTGTTTCTTAGTTCTGGGGAACAATCCACAATAGCTTTCTCTAAGGCGAGTCTTCCCTCCCCTCATGGCTGCCTCTAGGTTTCTGGGGCTCCTTCTCAAAGGTACCTATTGTTATCTGTTCCTGAGACTTTCTGATCGTCTAACTCTCCTGGAAAAAAGAAAAGGCAGCCGCATCTATTGTTTTTACCAGTTTTTCCTAGTATAACTGGGGGGAAGAGAGGGAGGAGGAGAAATAGAGGATTCACTGAGTCACAGCTGCAAATCATATTAACCTGGAATGACAGCCCAGCCAGGGACCCCAGAGTTTACCTGGTCCAACTCTCCTCATTGTAGAGAGGAAGGCCCAGAGAGGACTTTTCCAGAGTCCCCCAGTGGGTTTAGAGTTGCGCTAGGACTAGAAATCAAATTTCCCAGCACATCCAAAGTATATATTGACTTTCATTAGTTCGGCCTCACCAAGGATACTTCATTTGTGAATTACCCATGAGTGACTTATTCTGTACTGCTCCTTTCTACAGACTGGGACAAGTTTGGGCAATCAGACAGCCTTGCATGCATGGATGTTCACAACCCAGACCTCACACAACCTATACTTTGCCCCAAAGTTTATTAAGACTAGAGGACGAGCCTGGAGATCCCAAAGTGGTTGGTCCACACAGACCCTACTTTGAAGAAATAGAGAGGGTCTATTTCAAGAAGATGCATGTACCTCCATGAAAGGAGGAACCACATTTTTCAAAATAAAGGCTGTGTTTGTGTCTGGCCACACTTCCCTTTCCATAATTCGCAGTTGATATGTCCACTCCGCAAAAGAACAGGTAAAATTAATTAGGAAAAGGATGCAGAAGAAAAGTCTTACTTGGCGATTTTTAGGCTTTGGGTAACTACGCATGTGCGCGCGTGCGCGTGCGCGCGCGCACACACACACACACACACACACACACGAATATATGTGTGAGCATTTGCAACTCACGTAAAGTGAGAAATCAGAACCCAAATGAGGTCTACAGAACACAGCCATTTATATAAATTGAAAAATACATGCCCAGAAAGTGAGATTCGGCATTTTACAAAAACAAATAAAGCGATACCTCTCCAATGCATTAGAATGACTGCCTATGGTCAGGGAAGGATAACAGAAGTGGAAAACGGAGGGAAAAAATGGAGTAAATACATACATACATAATACATACACACATATGTAATGCATACATACGAGAGCAGATCGTGCAGGGATTAATGTCTGCAACTGGGGTAGATGATGAAGTCAGTCCTTGGACTTTGAAGTCCAGCAAAACACAACATCTTTCTGACTCTCACTCTGGGAGAGCGATCGAGGAGGAGCGTTTGGTTTTTCATTTTGTACAAAACAGATGATAGGTTTTGCAGACAAAATGGAAATACTTGTAGAGTAGGTGCATCTGTAGAATTTTGGACCTGTGAGTTACCTAGATTATATATGAGCCTGACTCCAGTGGCGATCACCAGTACACAAGAAAATGATAGTTTTCTTAAAATTTAGAAAGTTCAATCTTTAATCAGCTACATATGTGTATTTAATTTGATTGGGGAAGGAGGTTAAAGGTTTTTCTTGGTTTTGCCAGTTTATGCTTTAACTAATTTTAGTCGAATTTGGTCATCTGGGTCATTGTTTTCATTTTGGTTTTTTTTCTTTCAGTTGAGTGCTTGGCCACACTTCTGGTCCATATTGCATTAATAATGTGTTTCATTTTGAAGTTGTTAAATAGAGAACACATTTCCATTACAAGAATGTAATGGTGTAAATTTCCATTCTGGGTCTTGAAACACAGCGGAAAGTGTCTCATCATACTTTGTTAATTAAAAAAGTAAACAGGTCCTTAGTGTAGACAGTCCTCTCCCTTTCCCATAGGGAAACGCAGCAATGCATCTCTTTTTCTTTTTCTAATAAGCAATGCAGTCTTATTGGTTAGCATTTGAACCCTCTTTGGTTCGGAGAGGACAGAGTCAAAACAGGACAAGAAGGCAGGGTCCCTTTCAGCTACATTTGTGTTTTTAATTAGATTTCTTATGGACTCAAAGACAAGAAAGTGGACAAGAAAAGGGAGGATACGTTGTGGTAGAGTTATTATTAAGCATTAGGGTTTCAATGTCAAAACCTCTGGCCCAATCCCAGCTCTACCTCTGGATGATTCTGAGAAAATTACCTAACCTCTCTGAGCCTCTGTACCAGTTAGATGGAGATTTTAATTGTGTCTGTTTCACAAGGTGGCTATAGGGATAGAGACATTTACATAAAGCACAGTAAAGCACTCAATATATAATAGCTCTTGCTAATGGTGTAGTAGTGATATTAGCAGCTGTAGTCATTAAAGACGGTGATATTATCGTAAAATCTCTGCCATAAACCAACAAATAAGGTCCAACATTCTACCTTATAAATTGTAGGATTGCTTTATTGCAAGGCTAAATGTTATGATTCAGTGATTCGAGATAGCTAGCAGGCCTCATTTTCAGGAGTCTACTGCACCAGTAAAATTCATCTGGCTCCCAGGTAAAGTTTGGCATCTCTTAGTCAAAGTTGTCCCCTCCATTTCAAGACCTTTACTCATCTCTCAGTGCCTCTATGCCCACTTCAGAAAGCTAACCCGCCCCAAGTGAGAACGGAGCAGGGTGGACTATGGGAGTCAATCACCAGTTGAATTATATTCCTGGTGATCATGAAATTTGGCCATGGTAATAGAAAGAGTAAAATGTTTTCTATACTTTAACTGCGTTATCTTCATACTGTGTACCTAGTTTATTGAATGTGGATAATATTAAAGTTATTCTGTCTATCCACATATGGCTACTCTATCCACGTATGCCAGTGTTGTGTTTGGCTTATTGCTTCTAAGAGGTCAAGGACCTTTCTGTTACTTTTGATTTCTATAGCTCATCACTGACAGGCCTTAGTGATGGTGGCAACGCTTTTCAGTGCAGTTGGGAGGGCTGTTAATAAATAAGATTGTGCCTTTCTCACAGTCAGGGTCAGAGGCCATAGTTTAAAAGATATCTGTAGCTTTCTGATGCTTATAGGTTATTTGGAGTAAGACTTTCTTATACCCCAGCCACCTGCACTGAATTTGTCAAGTTCATGGAGATATTTTTCATCGCCTTGGCTGATTACATGGGTCAAAACAGAACAGAAACAAATCGACCCGATGCTGTAACAGGGAGACCCCTGCGGACCTCCAGAGACACGAAGCAGCCTAATAGGCTTGGTCCATGTTTCAGAGGCAAGACAACTCGATCTCAGTTGCTCCCAAGGTCTCCAGACAAACTAAATGCCCATCTACAGAGGAGATCTCTCCAAGGTAGAAATGGAGTTCTCTTTCATATGACTACCACCTCTCAGGGCAATTCAAATACAGAGCCGTGTAATATTTTTGCATTTGAAGGACCAACCGCACATGTGGGGGCGTAGCAACGTGACCGACCAGTGTCAAGTTGAAGTCTTCCCATTATTAGCAAATGTGCAAGCGCTGACAAAGATTGGCGGCCCATTTGTCATGGCCTGCATTGGCTTGTACAAAACTCTGTGGCTCTCACAGCGCGTTAGCTACTGCTTAGTCTCAATCCCTCTGTTCCTTCCATCTCCTCCTTCTAGACTTGGCTTTGGAGCTGGTCAGTATCTGAGTATCTGAGCCACTGGGTGTCGAAGCTGAGTCCTAGGGTCTTCATTTAACAACAGTGAGTTGAGAAGGCCAAGGTGTGGTCTCAAGGTGTGGAGATACATTTTTCATGTGACGCTTGTGGAAGCCTTCTCCGGAATTATGGACCCAACCCCTATGTTTCTTATAGGCTTTTGGGCTTACACTAAAAGAGATTTATTGGTTGGCTATGTAGCTTTAATGAGTTGTGGGACTTTAAAAGCTCCCTCACACACACACACACGCACTCACACACTCTCTTTCACACACACACTCTCTCAATACACACACACACACTCTCCCTCTCACACATACACACACACACACTCTCCTCTCACACTCTCTCACTCACACACACACACACACACACACACACATGCTTATTTAGAATCCGTCTACAAAACAAGTTTGATTTTTGGTTAAATGGACCTCTGTTGATTATGTAAGTGAGGATGGAGACATGATTTCCTTTTATCATTTGAAAGGTTTTCTCACAAAGTATTTACAAACTCTCGTCACCACCAGCAATAGTTATTGAGAGCTCTCATTAATCTGAAATATTTCCCTCACCTCCGGCACACTGAAACAGCAAGGAACAAAACCCAATTCTCTAAATCACAGGCTGTGAACCCTAAACTAAGTTCCACAAGCCTATAACATGGACACATACACCGTCTGTATCTGGTGCTTATTAAATGAAAACTGAAATGCTTGGTGCTTGATTCATTGAAAGACCTTCACCTATCCCCTTCTTCTCCCTGTCTCTCCCTCATTCTGTGTTGAATTAGCAATGAAGTAATACACTTTTGTGCAATTTCATGTGTAAAAGTGTATAACCTCTACACATCCAAATTAAAATGAAAGTATTCAACATTGTAGGCATTACTAAATAATCAACCGTATACACATACACGTCTTCTTGACAATTTCCTATTTCCCATAAGTTCATAATATAAAGCCACTCAACCTGATTCCTTGCTATAAACTCAGCATTGTCTCTGATCACGACTGCATGTATATTATTGGGGATGAAAAGCTGAGATAAGCAAAAGGGATGATGTAATTCCCATCTGTAGCTATGAATTGGGAGGTCTGACTGTAATTTTGTGACAATAGACACTCACACTGCAGTTACTCTGAACAATTGACCCAAAATATGGACAGCTGTCAAGGTCACCACGAAAAAAATGGGTATGGTATGCTGTGTTGGTGTTACTGAGAGGAAGGAAGGAAGGAAGGAAGAAAAGAAGGGAAAAGGGAGGAAGGGATGGAAGAAATTGCATATCATTCATCTGGCATTTATTACCCATTGACTAATTTTAGTTGTTTACCTTTTCCTTTTTCCTTGAGAATTTAATAGAATAGATAAGTGCAGGGAAAAACATTTAACAACGAACAGGAAACCTACTACCTACAATACGGAATTCTAACATTTTTGTCATTTTGGCCTCACGGTTCTTAGATAAAATAAATCAAGCCTTGCAGGTAAAATTGAAACGCTCTTTGTCTCCATCCCAAATTCTGTTTCACTCCCTCCATCCACAGACACGCACTCTCTAGGGGCCACCACCAACATGAGTTTAATGGATTTCCTCCTTTGTTTTTTTATTATAATCCATTTATATGCATATTTATGTATTTATAAACAGTATCTAACATGCTCTTGTTTTAAACATTTACATGAATGGTAAACACGACCTATTCTGCTACCTACTTTTCTCACACAAAACAATGAGAAGTATCTAGCTCTATCATGTATCAACTATTTTATGATATTCTATTGCTGGGGAAAAAATCTTATTTTTTTTTCTTATATTTCAAATATAAGACCGTTCTACTGACGGTTTTGGGCAACTCTGATTTTTCTATATGGAATGCAGCGCTTCTCTCCACTGGAATGTAAGCGCCATGAAATGGGGATTCATGTCTGCTTTGTTCAATGTTAGAACCCCAGCACACAGAAGGGTTCCAGGTGTATAGCCCGCACTCAATGAACATGTGTCCGACGAATGACACAATGAACGTTATCGTACGTGATTCCTTGAACACATGGATAAGAGCCTATCTTGGGTGTATACTTTATACAGTACAATACCTATACTTGCTGCCAGTCAGTTGTAAGCAATTTGAGTTTCATTAGGTGTTGCTCCCTAATGACTCTCCAAATAGGCTATGCACATTTACACTTCCGCAAGTATTCCCTGTTCCCCACATTCTTACCAGCCTCTGGCGTTATCAGATGTTTTATTGATTTTTGGCAATTCTGATGAATTACAAACAGTTTCTTACTAAGGTTATAAATTTGCATGCTTTTTAAAAAATATTTTATTTATTTATTTGAGACAGAGAGAAAGAGAGAGAGCACAAGCAGGGGCAAGGGCCAGAAGGAGAGGGAGAAGCAGGATCCCCGCTGAGCAGGGAGCCCAAGCGGGACCTCGATCCCAAGACCCTGAGATCATGACCTGAGCCAAAGGCAGATGCTACATCGACTGAGCCACCTGGGTGCCCCTACATGGTTGTTGTATTTTTCTTTTTTGATTAGCAGTATGGTGGAGCATATTTTCATGTTTATTGGCCAATTACATTTTCTTTTTCTTAAATTAAAAAAATTAAAATAAATTTTCCAGCTTTATTGAGATATTAGAGACATATCACAGAAGTAATTAAAGGTGTACAAATGTGATGATTTGATGCACATAGTTATTGGGAAAGAATTACCACAGTAAGGTTAGTTAACACCTCCATCCCATTACATAATTGCCATTTTTGTTGGAGATAACATTTAAGATCTACTCTCTTGACAACCTTGAAGTATACGATGCATTCCTATTAACTATGGTCACCATGCTGCACATTAGATCCACAGAACTTACTCATCTTACAATAGAGAGTTTGTACCCTTTGATCAACCTCTCTCCATTTCCTCACCCCCACCCTGCCCCTGGCAACCATCATTCTACTTTCTATTTCTATGAGTTCAGCTTTTTTAGAGTCCACATTATAAGTGAGAACATACAGTACTTGTCTTTCTCTGTCTGACTTATTTCACTTAGTAGAACACCCTCAAGGTCCATCCATGTTGTCACAAATAGCAGGATTACCCTCTTTTTTACAGCTGAATTGTATCCCAGTGTGTGTGTGTGTGTGTGTGTGTGGTGTATGTGTATCACATTTTCTTACCCACTTATTTCTTATCCACTTATCCAATGATGAACACTCGAGTTGTTTCCATGTCTTTGACTATTAAAAATAATGGTGCAATGGAAATGGGGGGAGTACAGATATATTTTAATTTCTGTGGAGTGAAATAAGTCAAGCGGAGAGAGTCAATTATCTTATGGTCTCACTTACGTGTGGAGTATAAAGAAAATCATGGAGGGCATCGTGAGAAGGAAGGGAAGGGTGAATGGGGGGAAATCTGAGAGGGTGATGAACCAGGAGAGACTGTGGACTCTGAGCAACAAACTGAGGGTTTTGGAGGGGAGGGGGAGGGTGGGTGAGCCTGGTGTTGGGTATTGAGAAGGGCACGTATTGCATGGAGCACTGGGTGTGGTGCATGAACAATCAATCTTGTAACACTGAAAAATTAAAATAAACATATTTGGGGAGAAAAAAAAATTTCCTTCAAATATATACCTAGAAGTAGGATTGCTGGATCATAGGGGAGTTCTATTTTTAATTTTTTGAGGAACCTCTGCATTGTTTTCTGCAGCAACTTCAATTCCCATTCCCACCAACCATATATGAGGGTTCTTTTATCTCCACATCTTCCTCAATGCTTGTTACCTCTTATCATCTTGAGGAAAGCCATTCTAACAGGTGTGAAGTGATATCTAACTGTAGTTTTCTTTTTCTACTTGCCCATTTGGAACTGCTTCACTCAGGCCTCCCAAGAGAACTTCATGGTTTCATTATGATAACTATATCCAGAGTTCCTGCAATAAACTTAACCTCAGCTCAAAACTGGGAGTTCCAATCCAACCTGAGCTTATATTTGAAGTTTCAAGGTGATTCCCAGAACTAGGTGTGGATGAGTGGAGTCCTCCTCGAGTGAGGCCTTCCTTAGGCAGTAAAGATGGGGTGAGGCCTGTAAGCCTAAAATTGTGCTGCTCAGGCTTGAACCGCCATCACAGATCCTCAGGTCATTATCTCACCTGGACCAGGTTTTAGAAAAATCGTGAGGTGGGAAACTTTTGCCTTCCACTCACATACCTCTATTTTCAGGGCCTCTTCACCCTTCAGGCACCTAGTACTCTTATGTTGTTCCAAATCCCTCCTAAGAGAAAGAGAACCGATGTGATTAATTCAATTGCACTGATTGAGATATACGCCTACACTGACCCTATTACTCTTCATGTATTCATTCATTCATTCACTCATTTATTCATTCATTCATTCAACAAATACTTATTAAGTACTTACTCTACAAGGCACTGTGCTAGGTCCATGGAGTCCTTTCTCACAAAGGAATGTATCCATACCTGCCTATTAAAATCTTACCCATAGTCCAAGGTTATTTGGAATACTTTCCTAACCCTCTCGACTACAAGTTTCTTCTTAAGGCCCAAAGCCCTCTCTTTTCTCTGATTTGTAACAGTTGCTGGGCTCTCTTTAGTCACCTCCACAAAATTCCAGCACAGGAACCATCACGAGCAAAGTCACAGCAGCAGATACATAAGTTGGATGGTTGTGAGAAGATGAGCAGACCATGTGGGCTGGAGCACCAGCTTTCTGGTAAAGAATAAGGGAGAACATTGGCAAGGGATTCCAATCCACTCTCCTGTGGAGCTTTGAACAAAGCTGTGAAAGATCAGTAGTTTTCCAACAATCAAAATGTAATGGGTGGTAGGTGTTCCAGGAAGAGGGAATGACCAAGGCTTGCGGTTCAGAAATCAATGGGGCATGACTAAGAAGAGCAAATAATCCTGTTTGGCTGGAGGTAAAGTGTACACCTGACCTGTGAGCGAGTAACAAAACATGAGCTTAGAGAATAGATGGGGATTCTATTGTGGAGATCGTTGAAAACATGGCTGGGGATTTGGAGGCTAAATTAGGTGGAATCATTTGGGGACACAGCAAAAAACATGTCCCCTTGTGACCTAAGACATCAGTGGTGTCTGTGGCAACAGAGAAGGATTTGAGTGGTGGCAGTATAAAGTTAATGTAAACAAGGATAAAACCTGTGAACCTGGTGTCATTAGACACACATTAACATGAGATCTAGGGAACACTCCTTGCAACTTAAACAAGGTGGTTTTATGACCAATAGGAGGAAGTATTTCTTGACACAGTAGGAAGTATGCATAGGGGACCTATTATTGCAGTGGGATACACAGAGAAAAAGAAAATAAATAGAGATTCACGATTTATAGGTCTATAGCAGCTAGCTAGTTTCAGAAGAAATCCCTGAGGGAGAGCAGAATGTACTATTCCAAAATACAGCACTTTGGCATATGATTTTGAATTAAAGGTACTGGACAAACAGCTGTTGCAGGAAGGACACTCATTCTTCTTTGTTCTCCTGAGAGCAGGAAATAAATCTCCCTTGAGAAGGTATTCTCCCTATACCTCCCCATACCCTATACTTACCTGGTGATAAGGACACGGTCTTATCCTTATCACCAGAGGTAGGGAATTCAGGGCCCGGGAGGCTAGGTGAATAAATCTTGTTAGTTCCTCACTAATTTAGTACCCTAAGTCCAAACTTCTTTGACTTATCAATTCTTCACAAATTGATTCTTTTCTAAAATGTAGAAAATCTGGCTGCTTCTGTCACTTCTTTGAGTCCTGTCCTTTTATGGGCTCCCAAAAGTACAAAATTCGGCTTGTTTTTCTCCTGTTAATCTGACTTATGTCGATGTAATTATTGGACCCGCCAAAGAACCCTGAGCTCACTAGTCTGTGAGGCCAGCTTTAATGGAGGGCTTATAGGGCCTATGCTTCCTGTCCTACCCTATAGTTTTCCTCCTTGTGGCAAGTGATACAAAGGACAGAGACAAAGGAGCACCATGACTATCTCTGGGAGGAGAGGGGTCAATAAGAAAGAAGAGTACTCATAACCCATCTTTACTGGAGTTGCTCTACCTAAGAAAGTAGTTCACAGTAACATTTTCTCCCACTAATCTAAGTTTAGAAAAAGAAGAAAGTAGTTTGGCCATACTTGCTTCCAACAGACTCTGCGGGTGCTGAGAGACCCATGTGGTAAGAATTTTTATCTTCTGCCAGTACTTGTTAGAGGTCCGAGGATCTCTCAGACCCAGCAGCTCCCTCATGAGCAATATCCAGCCAGTGGAGAGCCCCACATTGGGCACCAAACCGTAAAGGAGAGAAACTCTTCCCTTCTTTCCTCCTGGGTTCTTTGGCCTTAGGTACTCTCTTAATAATATAAAAGGATAGAAAATAGACTTCAAACAGCAACGAGCCCACATCGAACAGAAATTCCCCTGCTTCAAATCCAGCCCCATCTCCTCAGTAAATTCCCATAACCCCCCAACTCCTCCACCTTCCCCCCAGAAAATCCCTTAAACACCCAGCTGCAGAGAGATTTGCAGAGTTTTACTTCCATTTACTCCTACAAGATTTACTCCAGCCTCATCTCCAGGCCTGGAGTATACAAGTGACTCATGTCAATGCTGAAAAGCCAGGAATCAAATTTAGCAGAAGCACCTAGGCCTGAGAGTAAGGCTCACTTGGCTCTGTTAACTAGAGGTCATTCAAAGCAATGTCCTTCAGGGACATATCCTGGACCCTCCACCACAAAGAATTCATGGTCCCTGGACAGCAACCAATCTTTTAAATCATAAAACCCTTTGACCTCCACAGTCAGAAGATCCTACCAAATTTCAAGAGAAATTACAAAGATGAGTGGCCATTCACAAACCAACTTGCAGAGACTTGAGTTGGCTGCCAACAGGTAAGAGAAGCCTGATAGTTCCCTAGAGAAAAACCCTCTCTCACAAAGGACACAGATGACCAGAATTTTCCTCAGGCCCTCCTACAAATAATCATGAAATGAATCCGCTGAAAGCCCAAGTTCTGGGGCTGACTAGAAACCCTAGGAGAAGCTCTCCCCCCTCAAGTGAGTTAATCTAAGGTTGAATGGTGCACTCAAAAAGAAGGGGCGAGCATCTGAAGGCCTTTATTAAATGCTTTCTACAGACTTTTCAGATTGTACTAAACCCTGAAGCTCCAGAACATTGAAATCTTTTAATTTCGACCCTAGTAGCACATTTTCTCCCTGAAAGAAAAGGCAAAATTCAAAATAATGTGACTGAGCAGACTCTTAAGGCTAAGCATTATCATGGATGGAAACAGCTACCCAATTCTTTGAAGACACCTTAAAGGGATGCAAAAGGGAAAAAAAAAAGAGGTCAAATCAACAGTTCTTGATTCGGAACTTGAATCTTTAGAGAAAGGCAAGCAGAACTGTCAGAGCAAGCCACCGTCCACTCAGCTCCTTTCTTATTTACCTCCAGACATTTACAGACATTGTGAAAATCAGAATGTTGGAAGTGCAGTCATTCTGCACTTAACAAACAGAAGGTAAAATCTAAACAGTAATTACATTAAACTTTTGATAAAGGTAAATATACCCCAAAACTCCGAGGAAAAAAACTGACTCTTTCTGGGTCCCTTTAAGATGTAAATCTCACCATGTCTTTGAAATGTAAAACACAGCCCACAGTCACCTGAAACTGAAGGAGAAAAAAAGGAGAAAGAGGCTTTTTAAAACACAAATTGCTATAAAGGCTCCCTAGCCCAAATCTAGTCCAAAGCCTCCATAAGGTTATCTGTTAAGGACAAATACAAATCTTAAAAGTCTTTGCCAAAAAGACTAGTAAAAAGCTTTAACCATATGAGCTGGTGACTTTACCGTGTTCCATCTGCCAGAGACACAATAATTTACAAACTATTAAGTTTTGTATTGCACCCAATTCATGGCTAAAGTTTTAGAACGGAAGTTATAGGATCTGTTAGTGTATATCATTTATATCATATATATCGTACTTTATATGATATTTTTCTACCTCCAGATGGTATTACCAGAATTAATTTGTAAAGAGTTCTATTTAATTAGTTTAAAGACAAATCAGTGCTTATTGAATCGAGTACTTCTAAATCACAGATGTAGTAGAAACCAACCCAAATGTTTTTCAAGTTTATGTGATCTAGAATAATTTTTAGTAAATGAAATCTAGTTTAAGTTTGTTGGTTTTAATTAATACAGGCATGCCGTTAGAGTTATCAGTATTGAGTCAAATAAGGTCATGTTATCTCTGTTATAAAATTTGTCAGCAGGAAAGATAACAAAATAATGACTAACTGCTTTAATGTTTCATTAAATTTTCATATGGGATCTAAGTATAACTGATAAGAACAAATGAATAGAATAGATGGAAATAAGGTAGAGTTTTTAGGTGAACTTTTTAGCAGCAATTGCTTTATGACATGCTTACTTAGTTTCCCGAATCTCTTTGGTAATATTAATCCTTAGAGTTTTGCATAGTTAAGGCAAATGATGGGAAATCATTAAATAGCTAGGTCATTTTCAAATAAGATAAAATACAGGAACATTGATTATCAAACATAAGTTTATCCAACTTTGGCTTCTTATCACAGAGAAACTAAAGATATTTTTATCTATCAGTAAACATATCTGAGGCTGCATTAAAAAAAACTATACTAAGAGAAAGCATAAGCTTCCAGAAATTATGAAATACATTAATAAGTTCTTCCATCTAAACAATGATAGTATAACAGTTCACAATTGCTTACTTAGTTTTCACTGGAAACTAAGTTTTCCAGGGGATAAAAATCCTAACATATTTCATTGAAACTACTAGAAATAAGGGAAACAATTCTGTATACAAGAAAAGTAGGATGTGTTTTTGGCTAAGAAAAAATACGTGGTATGGAAATGGGTTTTTTTAATTTAAATTCAATTAATTTGCGGTGTCAGGGTAGTTCAGTTGTTTAAGTGGCTGCCTTCAGCTCAGGTCATGATCTCAGGGTCCTGAGATCATGCCCCACATCGGGCTCCCTGCTCAATGGGGAACCCCCTTCTCCCTCTCCCTCTGCTGCTCCCCCTGCTTGTGCTCTCTCACTTGCACTCTTTCTCTCTCAAATTAAAAAAATTAAAACTAAAAATAAATAAATTCAATTAATTAACGTATAGTGTATTATTAGTTTCAGAGGTAGAGTTTGGTGACTCATCAGTCTTATATAATACCCAGTGTTCATTACATCACATGCCCTCCTTAATGTCCATCACCCCTACCCATATCCTCTCCACGGAGATGCATTTTTAAGGGAAAAGAAAGTAAATTTTGTCCTAAAGTAAAGATGGTTATTTCAAAATGGAAAAGAAGATAAAAGACAAATCATGGACATAGAAATTTGGTGGGGGAGAGAAAGAGAGAGAGAGATTGGGAATTTTACCTATGTAATCAAGCTGGCTAAAATTGAACTGTTATATAAGAGTTTTAAAAATAAGCTTTCATGTAGGGGCGCCTGGGTGGCTCAGTGGGTTGAGCCTCTGCCTTCGGCTCAGGTCATGATCTCGGGGTCCTGGGATCAAGCCCCACATTGGGCTCTCTGCTCAGTGGAGAGCCTGCTTCCCCCTCTCTCTCTGCCTGCCTCTCTGCCTACTTGTGATCTCTATCCCTATGTCAAATGAATAAATAAAAAATCTTTTAAAAAAAAATAAGCTTTCATGTCAATAGTGTACTCATGTAAAACTGGAACTTAATTTTCTTCAGCTGCTAAAAGGACAAAGTTTTCTTAGACTATTGATCTGCTCCTGATAAGAGATTGTGTAAGACTTTTCTTTACCTTTTAAATAATCTACCTAGAAAACAGTTTCTGTGTTTTATCAAAACAATTTCCTGTGCTTCATGTTCTCTTTGTTAGCTCTTTGATTATTAAGGAAAACTGAGGGTTTTTATTAAAAGAGATAAGGTCTTTTACAATTATGTAATTTTCCGTATTTGCCTGCAAAGTCTTTGTCACTTTAAATAAATAGGTTAAATAAATAAATATTGTTTCATAGTGACCTCTGATCCTGTCTAATAAAGTGTTTTAAAACCTCTTTGATATTTTTGACAAACTTCTTAAAAATCAAATTCTAACTTTGGAATTTTGCAAAGGGTCCTTGGATCATCTCAAAAGATTTCTTCTCTCTCCTTATAAAAAAGGAGATGTTAAACTAATTAGGCATATTTGATATGTTAAATTACATGGGAAACATTGCCAAGTAAGAAGTAATACTAAGCCTACTTTATGTGGTATTTGTATAGGTATATGTCATAAATGTCCCAGAAATTTGTGAAATTCCTCTAAGTAGGATGTCCTGATATAATGTTATCATTCATAATTCTAGTTATTATCTTGAAATATGTGTCACAGAAATAACTAACTTTCCTTGTCAATTGCATTGTAATGAAGTATAATTGGATCTTACACCATGCCATTTTTAACTCATAACATTTACAGACTATTTGTTTTATTTCGATGTTTTTGCAAAAGTATTCCTATAAAACTGCTTCATCTTCAGAGAGATTAATGGAAAGTACTTTGAGAAGTACTCCAGAATACAGGTTTCTGATAACTTTAAATCATCAAACTGACTTGGGTAAGAATTTCCAGAACTAGTGGAAAAAGTAGATTTAATTAGAACAAATATTAATTACATGGACTAAATGAACTGAAGAAGAGGGTTATAATTTTTATGACTTTTTGTTTGAAACATTGCTTTTTGAAAATGTTTCATTTTTCCAGATTTAAGGAAAGCTTTTTTCCTTTTCTCTTCAGCTATCTATAATTCACAACAATTTGGTAAATTATACCTTTGTAAGCAGAATTGAAACAATTACTTTTTTCCCCTACCACATGCCTCCAGAATTTGAAAACTCTTAGTGGGTATTCCTATTTTTATGCCAATATAGTTATTTGCATAAATTTAGTGACAATCTGTTCTCATAAAGAGCACAACTGGAAACATCAGTTATATAACTAAGGCTTTGACTGGAATGTCATATTTGAGAAAGATTTACCTAAACTCAGGTATGACCAGACAATTTTAAGGAACTAATGATGACTTTATGGATCCAATAAAGCCCCTTGGATAAATCAGCCTAGTACCTTGCTTATAGGGTTCCCAGATGAGTAAGGAAGGTCATTTCCAGCAGGCACGGGAACCTCAGGATATTTTAGGGGTCTCAAGAAGAAAGGATTTGACCTATATTTATAGGAATTGTAGTTAAAGTGTGATGGCGAGTCCTTTACTTGGCTTCTAGCCTCAAGAGGCTTTAAGAGTTCAATCTGAGATTCCTTATGAAAAGTTCCCACAAAACAGATTTAAAAGAGCCTACATGGTCATCTAGACATCTAGACATCTAGAAATCTCCTCGACTGGCTGCCTTCAGAGCTCAGAAACTAGAATTATAGTCTGTCCCAATCATTAACCATCGTTTTTCCATAGAAATGCCTCTTACTAGATACCTGATTGTTTGCACAATATAGGCCTAACCTTGGGAGCCCACCTGCATCATTGCATCCTAAATAAACTTAAATGCATTGACCTATTATCAGGAACAAGAGACTGGCTCAATAATAAGGAGCAATCTACCAACTCAACTTCTAGATAATGAAACTACTCTGGGAGGTTTCAAGAGCAGGACTGAAGAAGACTCGAATATGCCACCCCAAAACATACCACTTTGGCATACTAATTATTTTGAATTAAAGTTACTTAAGAAACAGCCTGTGCAAGAAAGATATTCTGAACTTCCTTTGTCCTCCTGAAAACAGGAAATAAATTTCCCATGTGAATTTATCCTCCTTATACCAAGAAGGTAGAAAACATTCTTATCACCAGAGATAAGGAATTCAAGGCCAAGAAGGCTGTGTAAATAAACCTTGTTACTTTCTCACTAATTTACTACAACAAGTCAAATATTATTTATTGTCTTGATTCTTCACAAATTTATTCTTTCTCTGTCTATAAAGTATAAAACATGGTTCCTTTGGTCACTCCTTTGAGCCTCATATCTTGGGGCTCCCAGAGTACAAAATCAATTTTGCTTTTCTCCTGTTAATCTGTTTTATGTCAATTTAATGATGGGAAGAAGGGAAAAATTTTCCTTTCCTACAGCATAAGGCAGACAATTATATTTTCCCATAAAATCCATGACATCAGGTAAGTCCATGAAAGAATGGGATATAAGGAGACCTTGAGCAGAGAAAGGGTTAAGAGGACCTGGAAGCAGATGAAAATTTTAAAAATCAAAGAATAAGTGGTTAGTTGCAAATTGCCACAGTCAAGAATGGATCCAGAAATAAATTGTCACTATAAGAACAGGAAACTAGCATCAAGAGAAAGCAAAGGAGTTCATTAATCAATCCAGTAAGTCCCAACATTGACGATAAAATCAGTGGGCAATGTAGCAGAGAATAAGCAAGAGTTAAAAAAAAAAACAAAAAAACAGAAAATTTGAGGAAGTCACTTCATAGCGCTACTTCCAGTAAGAGTCTTGGGACAAATAACATTGTAGTTCTCCCCTTTCTTAAGCAAAGAATATAAAAACCTTTGAAAATGTAAATTAGTCCCAAAGGGCAACACATTTCTTCAAGGGAGTGTGGGAAAGAAGAGAGGGCTAAGTCTCAGATATTTGTTTGCTTGTGAATGCAGATACATGAACTACATTTTTTCTCCCTCTAAGACAGTTTTCCTGGATTAGTAGCCATCTGTCACCTTCAGAGCAATGGTTCTAACGTATATTAAGAAAGAATGTGTTAGCAGAAGGAGGATTTCTTTTTTTTTTTTTAAGATTTTTATTTATTTATTAGAGAGAGAGAGACTGAGAATGAGAGGGGAGAAGGTCAGAGGGAGAAGCAGACTTCCCGCAGAGCTGGGAGTCCGATATTGGACTCGATCCCGGAACTCCGGGATCATGACCTGAGCCGAAGGCAGTCACCCAACCAACTGAGCCACCCAGGCGCCCGAAGGAGGATTTCTGTAAGACGTCTAGGAAAAGGAACCAAAAGAAGGATCTCCAACCCCATCCAGTGTAGGCACAGCCTGAACCAGAAAACTCAAGTATTTGGGTCCTTATTGTCAGTCCTATTCCTACAAAGGTGATTGAAATACAGATTTCCAGTGAGATGTTACAAAACCACTACAATCATTCAGCTAACTCTTATTACTCTGTTCTATGTTCAAAAGCTAGGTTATCAGAGAAGCCATGTCAAGCTATCTGCCTAAATAGCAACTCTCCAAAAGGGTACTCTCTAGGCTGCTTTGTTTTTCTTTATAGCACTTTTCATTATCACTTGTTTACTCTCTCTAACTATAGAACATAAGTTCTATGAGGGTAAGAATTTCTGTTTTGTCCACTATTAAATCTCAAGCACCTTGAACAGTGCCTATAACATTAAAAGACATTAATAAATATCTCTTGAGGGTATGTGTCTTGAGGGCATGAATGAGTGAATGAATGCCATCAGAAAAGAGTGAAAATTATCTTATAGTTCTTATAATCAGTGGCAGAATAATAGGAAAATAGAAGGTCTACAAGTGGATACACGGTGGCAATTATTATGTCTTACCACTTGGAATCAGTAGATCCCAATCTTCTCTCTGCCAGAATCCACTTGACAGATTAGCAGTGCATCTTATAGACAATGCCCAGCCCTACCTGTTAGTTCATCCATTTCTCATCTACTCAAGAAAGTACATCAAAATACAAGTGAGGGAGGTACAGCAAAAGAAACAATTAACAAAGTAAAAAGGAAACTTACAGAAAGGGAAAAAATATTTGCAAACTCTGTACCTGAAAGTGGGTTGATATCCAGATACATAAAGAACACCTACAACTCAACAACAACGATAATAATAAAATCCGATTTGAAAATGGACAAATGACTTAAACAGACATTTCGCCAAAGAAAATATGCATATGGACAATAAGCATATGAAAAAAGCTCGCCATCATTAATCATCAAGGAAATGAAAATTAAACCACAATGTGATATCACCTCACACCCATTAGGAAAGCTACTATTTAAAAAAAAAATGAAAATAGCAAGTGTAGGCAAGGATGTTGAGAAGTTGGAATGCTTACATACTGTTGGGATTATAAATTAGTGCAGCTTCTATAGAAAACAGTATCAAAGTTCATTTAAAAATTGAAAATAGAACTATCATATGTTCTAGAGATCCCATTTCTGGATATATATCAAAAAAGAATTGAAAACAGGTCCTTGAAGAGATTTTTGCACACCATGTTTGTTGCAGCATTATTTGCAATAGTGGAAAGGTGGAAGTAACCCAAATGTCCTTCAGTAGATGAATGAATAAAGAAAATGTGATGTATGTGTACTATGGAACATTATTCAGCTTTTAAAAAGAAGGAAATCCTGTCATATGTTACGACATGGAGATTATGCTAAGTGAAATAACCAATCACAAAAAGACAAATACCACATGATTCCACTTGATATAGGTATCTAAAGTAGTCACTTTTTTAGAAATTGCAAGTAGAATGGTGATTTCCAGGGGCTAGGGTTGGGGGGAATGGGTACTTAGTTGC
Source organism: Nasua narica (assembly GCA_028533885.1). Lineage (NCBI taxonomy): Eukaryota > Metazoa > Chordata > Mammalia > Carnivora > Procyonidae > Nasua > Nasua narica. The sequence goes on along the minus strand of CM052801.1, from coordinate 74,744,591 downwards.
TCTTCAATGGATATAGTTTCCATTTTGCAAGATTAAAAAGTTCTAGGGACCTGTTGCCCAACAATGTGTACATAGTTAACACTGGTGTACTGTTAAAAAATGATTCAGTTGGTAAATTTTATGTTATGTGTTTCTAGCACAGTAACCAAAAAAATACACGTGAGGGAAAGGATGTTATTAATGGAGCAGTGTCGAACTGCTGTAAATAAGTTCTTAAGAAAATAATTTCCCATGTTATCTCATTTATATGTGGGATGTAAAACACAAAACAAACAAAAAGCAAGCTCGTAGATCCAGAGAACAGATTGGTGGTTGCCAGAAGGGGAAGGAGGGAATGAAGTGGGTGAAGTGGATCAAAAAGGTATAAGTGTCCATTTATAAAATAAGTAATTCACAAGGATGTAATATAGAGCATGATGGATATAGCTACTAATGCTATATTGAATATTTGAAAGTTGTTAAGAGAGTAGATCTTCAGAGTCTTCATCACCAGGAAAAGAAAGAAAAAATTGTAACTATGTATGATAATGGATGTTAACTAAACTTATAATGCTGATCATTTCACAACATGGGATCATTATTTTGGGCACCTGAGACTAAACAGTGTTATATGTCAATTATTCTTCAATTAAAAAAAAAAAAAGATAGGTCCCCATGCCCCATTCCACTCCACAGGTTGGAAGCCTCTGATCTTATCTTTTTTTCCTTTTTGGGCCAAGGATCTCTAACTGCTTACTCATATCAGCAATATAAGCTTTGAATCAGGAATAACATCCATGGGGAGCTTTAGGGAGATGGATTCTGAAACCACTTCTCCTATAAGATGGGGGAGGAAAGCGAAACAATAGAAGGTGGTAAGAGTGGGAGTTGTCAAGCTCAAACCATAGAAAAACTTTCCATAATCCAGGGTTTTCTATACCCAGTGCTTTCTGTGGAATAGAGGCAGATTTTTTAAGCTAATCGTAGTGATCTTTGCCAATATTTACTTCCAAAGAGAAAGAAATCACTCCCAAACTTCACAGATTTAATCATATTCAGGAATAAGTGATTAGAGCCAACATCTCACAATTGTCTCTAACACCAGTGTGTTACCTCGCTTTGAAATACCCAACCAGAGGCACCTGGGTGGCTCAGTTGTTTAAACATCTGCCTTCAGCTCAGGTCATGATCCCAGGATCCCGGGATCGAGCCCCGCATAGGGATCCCTGCTCAGCCGCAAGCCTGCTTCTCCCTCTCCCACTACCCCTGCTAGTGTTCCCTCTCTCCCTGTGTCTTTCTGTCAAATAAATAAAATTTTTTTTAAAAAATTAAAAAAATAAAATTCCCAACCAGAGGATTGCTGCGGGGGGGGGGGGGCGGGGTGTGATGGGGTAACTGGGTGATGGGCCTTAAGGAGGGCACTTGATATGATAAGCACTGGGTGTTATAAGCAACTGATGAATCACTAAATTCTACCTCTGAAACTAATATAAAAAATACCCAACCAGTTTGGTCAGATGAGAGTCATATACATTTCTGGAACAGAGGGAAAAATCACTTAAGAATAAGTTAGTAGACATTTAGCATGCTCATTCTTCGGTTTTTTATTACACCTATGGAATCACAGGTAGTATCTGACACTGCCTAATTTTGTTTGGTCTGCAATTTTCTTTCTAGAGATGAAATCCCTAGTGAAATTGAATTTCTGACATTGTAACAAAATGTCTTTACTAGGAACATTAGATGAGAATATTTTTTACTTGCCCTCTTAAAACTCATGACATTTTACGTTGGGTTTTACATGTATTTTTAAAAACCTTTTAAAGACCTCTCTTGAATTTGGTGGTTTAGCTTCTTAAGAGCAGTGCTTCCCTTTTCCTGGATTAAAAATGAAAATCTGTTCTTGGCAAGATTTCTGCCATCTTTTCTCTGTCCATCAGGAATTTTCTATAATAAAGTTCTAATGTATAATGGTAGCAAATCACTCTCCACATTTCTAATCTGATTTGGCATAAGTACCATGACAGCTCATGGTGGATATGCTCCTGGAAAATGCAAAGAAGCCTGACTAAGAATTCTGGAAGACGTGGCTTACTCAGGGCAAGCCAGTCCAACATTTCCCTCACTCCCTTGTCCCTGTAGCAGTTCTGCACATATGGGGTGATCACTGAGATTTGCTGAATTCTAGAATTTATGGACTGAGTTATTGTTTTGATATATGCCTAAAGTTCCCTAAACCAAGACTACATCTAGGTACAGATGCAAACAAATGGAAGAACATTCAGGCAATAACTAGGCATTTTCACATTTGCTAAACAGCTCTCAAAGAGCCACTCATTCCTGCCAGCTGTATTCCAAGTTGGCCTCTCCGAGGCTAATTAGAGAATCTGTGTAGAAAGTCTTAAGCTAGGCCCTTTGTGTCTAGGGAGCCAAGTTTAATGTCCTCACTAAAATGAGGCCCAAAACGCCCATGTTATTTTAATTAGATTTTGTCAAAAACTCATCACAACCAGAAATACATATATATACCCTCACTTGAGGTAGGGGCCATGACTGCTCTGTTGGTACAAAGTCCCTCGTTTGGTGTGAGAGATACTCAAGCACTGAGAGGCAGTGCAGTGTAGTGATTATGAGCCCAGTACTTTGTCCTCATGGAGACTTGAGCCTCTTCCTGTAGGTGTAAGTGTGGGAAATGTACATGACCTCTCTAAGCCACATTGTTTCCTCTGTGTGAAAACGGGAGGCAATAATATCTACCTGATAAAATTGTAAAGATTTCAAATGAAGTATGCAAAGGGCCACAAAGAATAGCTAATATATGGTAGAAGCTTAATAAATGCTAACCCCCAAGCCATTTTGAAATGGCAATGTGGGAAGAAAACCAGAGTGGGAAGAAATTGTCCTACCTTACTTATTTGTAGTTGGTAATACTTTATCATGGTTTCAAATTAAACAGACTTACTGTGATAACTCTGGCTATTAAATGCAATCTTTTCCAGTAATTGGTTAGCAAAAAGACTGTGTTTCACTCCTTAGGCAAATACAAGGCTCTTAAAAAATCTTTATTTTAAATCAACAGATGACTTAGCAGCACTGGTTTCTTTAAAGTTCATCAGATGAATTAACATCTGAACTATCTACATAACATGCTATTGGAAAACATACCCACTAAAGCAATAAGATGGGGCAATTTTCTATTTCATGATAGGTTTTTAAGTTTGATATTTTCACATATTCCAGCTACTTTCCTTGTTTCGGGTTTGACCTTCCCTTGAAAGAAGATAGTGTGAACCATCCTTAGTGGGACTGCTTAGAGGAATGGTACTAGAGTTTCAGTTATAAAAGGCTAGAGTCAGATGGCGGTATCTTGAGATATCCAGAAGTAGAAAGAACCATAGAGTGAATACGAGCCAGAGTTCTTTAAGAGCTCTCAGACTGAGTCAGAGGTATGCAAGATTGGTAAGTCCAAAGGACTGAGAACTCAGGAAAATGCCAAGGATCAGCAGCCAGGAAAAGATTGAAATAAAATAGGAAAAGTTTGTGAGTGAATTAAGAAAAAAATTTGATTGTTACTGTAAAAATTAAAACCTACCTAAAATGGGATACTTGAAGAGATTTGCTGACTTAAAGAAATGACATTGGGGTAGATACCTTCAGAAAAGTTTCCACTCAGGGCGCCTGGGTGGCTCAGTCACTTAAGTGTCTCTCTTCAGCTCAGGTCATGGTCTTTGAGGTCCTGGGATAGAGTCCTGCGTTGGTCTCCCTGCTCAGTGGGAAATGTGCTTGTCTCTATTTATCAGTACCCCCTCATTCTCTCTCTCTCTCTCTCTCTCTTTCAAATAAATAAAATAAATGGATAAATAAAATCTTCAGAAAGAAAGGAAAAAAGGTAGGAAGGAAGAAAGGAAGGAAGGAAGGAAGGAAGGAAGGAAGGAAGGAAACAAGGAAACAAGGAAAGAGGGAAACAAGGAAAGAAGGAAAGAAGGAAAGAAGAAAGGAAAAGTTTCCACTCTGAGACCATAGAAGAACTTTGGCCAGAATGCCCACCTAACCATGTGGTTAACTCAACTAGTTAAAGTGGGCTAATATAAGATTTGATTTTTGCTTAACCAATAAATAATTTTCTTAAGTTGTTATTAATTGAGCACGTGTTATATGACAGGAAAGTGATACCCATTACCCCATTTGGTCCTTACAACAACCTATGGGGTAGGTACTATTATTAGCAGTACTTTAGAAATAAGGAAAATAAGGGTCAGAGAAGTTAAATAACTTGCCCAAGGTCAATGGGTACTAAGTGAGAAGTCAGGATTTGAGCCTGGTTTGTCTGATTTCAAAACCCATGCTTTTAACTATTATGTATAGTCAGTTTTCCTTTGAATTGCAGACTGAAAGCATAGCCCAAGGTGAGCTGTCTTACAAGTATGTATCATGAACCATAGCAGGATCTGAATGTGGGTGGCCCAGAGCAAATCCATCACCACCCAAAGGAAAAACATAGCAATTAAGGCAAGGTCCTGATGATGGCCTTCTTGGGCACACGTCTTTTTGGCTGCCAAATTTCACAACACAATGCCAACACTAAATTGTCATTTAAAGATCTATTTAATTGGTAATTTGGAATAGTTACCACCCAGCATCTATTAAAAGCTGAGTGGGGAAAAACATATTTATTAAAGTTTATATGTATTTTTGTAAAGACATTGGGCTTTCTGAGTTTTTTCATTTTGTTTTATTTTGTTTTTTCATTATTTAGTGTTCTTTTAGGAGTAGATGAAACAGATGTCTCTCTCCCTGGTCTTACAATCAGGAATAGTGACATTCTTTCAGGAAAGAGATTTTGTTCATTTGTTTTGTTTTATTGCAAGTAGGTGATGGGGGGCATTGTGAACCAAATATCTCAATGGCTTTCAATTGTGACTATGCATTAGAAATACCTGGGAATATTTTTTAAAATACTAATATTTGAAGCCACCCACCCCCCAAATTTTGATATGTTCTGCCTCATTTGGGCCTGGGAATCAACATTTTAGGTCTCCCCAGGTGATTCTAATGCAGAGTCAGAGTTGAGAAAAACAATGCCTCTGATCAAGTTTAGACTTTACTTCTTTGAGAAAATGTTTAGAGAGCTTAGATCCAAAGCGGTGATTCACTCATAGCCAGCAAGGACTCTGAGGTATGCATTATTTTTATTAAACTCATTCCTGGTTCTGTTTTATGACTCTCTCTTGTTTTCCCTTTTATTTTCTCAAAAATTAACTAGGGTTTTTTTTAATGTCTCAATATTCTCTTTCAATGCAAACTATATATTTCAGAATGTGTTAATGTATACAATTAAGATACTGTACTGAAAATTATGTTCACGAGTTCTTTTTTATTGTGGTATAACTGACATACAATATTATATTAGTTTCAAGTGTGCAACATAGTGACTCAACATTTGTAGACATTGTGTAGTGATCACTGCAATAAGTCTCATTACCGATGTCATCATAAAAAGTTAATATAATAATATTAACTGTATTCCCCATGCTGTATTCCTATGACTTATTTATTTCATAACTGAAAGTTTGCACTTTTTGATCCCCTTTATCCATCTCATCTCTCCAACTACCTTCCCCTCTGGCAACCACCAATCTGTTCTCTGTATTTACAAGTTTGGGTTTTGTTTTGTTTTGCTTGATTGTTTTATTTTTTGGGTTACACATATAAGTGAAATCATGTGCTACTTGTCTTTGACTTATTTCATTAGCATAATACCCTCAAGGTCCATCCACATTGTTGCAAATGGTAAGATTTTATTATTTTTATGGCTAAGAAATATTCCAGTGTGTGTGTGTGTATATATATATATATATATATATATATATATAATCTTCTTTATCCACTTATCCATCAATGGAAACTTAGATTTTTTCCATATCTTGGCTATTGTAAATAATGCTGCAATGAACATAAAGGTGCATATATCTTTTCAAATTAGTGTTTTTATTTTCTTCAGATAGATATCCAGTAGTGGAATGGCTAGTCTGTGGTAGTTCTACTTTTAATTTGTGAAGAAACTCCAGACTGTTTTCCATAGTGGCTTCACCAATTTACATTCCCGTCAACAGTGTAAAAAGGTTCCCATTTCTCCACATCCTCGACAACACTTGTTATTTCTTGTCTTTTTCACAGCCATTCTGACTGGTGCGAGGTAATATCTCATTGTGGTTTTCATTTGCATTTCCCTGAAAATTAGTGATGTCGAGCATCTTTTCATGTGCCTGTTAGCCATCTTCTTTGGAAAAATGTCTATGCAGATCTTCTGCCCATTTCTTAATTGGATTGTTAGGGGGTTTGTTTGTTATTAAAATATCTCCTCTCATTTATTTGTTGATGATTTCCTTCCCTGTGCAGAAGCTTTTTAGTTTGATGTAGTTCTGTGTGTTTATTTTTGCTTTTGTTTTCCCTGACTTTGGAGTCTGATCCAAAAAAAAAAAATCAGTAAGACCTATGTCAACAGGCTTAACGCCTATGGTTTCTTTTAGTTTTATGATTTCAGGTCTTACATCCGAGTCTTTATTCCATCTTGAGTTAATTTTTATATAATGGTGGAAGATAGTTGTTCGGTTTCATTCTTTTGTATGCAGCTGTCCTGTTTTCTCAAAGCCATTTGCTAAAAACCCCATCCTTTTTGCATTGTATATTCTTGCCTCTTTTGTCATAGAATAATTGTCCATGTATGCATGGGGTTTATTTCTGGGCTATTTACTCTGTTCTATTAATCTATGTGTCTGTTTTTATGCCAACACCATACTGTTTTGATTACTATAGCCTGTAATATAGTTTGAAAGCAGGGAGTGTGACACCGCTGACTTTGTTATTCTTACTTAAGATTTTTTCTGGCTATTTGGTGTCTTTTGCAGTTCCATACAAATTTTCGAATTATTTGTCCCAGTTCTGTGAAGCATGTCATTAGAATTTTCATAGGGATTGCATTGAATATGTAGATTGCTTTAGGTAGTATGGATATTTTAACAATATTAATTCTTCCAATCCATGAGGATGGAACATATTTCAATTTATTTGCATCATCTTCAATTTCTTTGTTCAATATCTTATAGTTTTCAGTGTATAGGCTTTTCACTTCCTTGGTTAAATTTATTCCTAGGTCTTATATTCTTTTTGACATAATTGTAAATGGGATTATTTTCCTAATTTCCCTGATAGTCTGTTATTAGTGTATAAAAATGCAACAGATTTTCGTGTATTGATTTGTACCTTACGACCTTACTAAATTTGTTTTGCTTTTTTTGCGTGTGTGTGCTAACAGTTTTTGGTGGAGTCTTTAGGGTTTTCTATATATAACATCATGTGATCTGCAAACACTGACAGTTTTACTTCTTTCTTCCTTATTTGGATGCTTTTTATTTCTTTTTCTTGTCTAATTGCTGTGGCTAAGACTTCCAGTGCTATGTTGAACATAAGTGGCAAGAGTAGATATTCTTGTCATAATCCTGATCTTGGAGGAAAAGATTTCAGCTTTCCAACATTGAGTATGATATTAGCTACAGGTTTTTGTATATGGCCTATATAATGTTGAGGCACATTTTCTCTCTACCCACTTTGTTGAGAGTTTTTTATAAGATTTCATTTATTCATTTGAGAGTGAGAAAGAGAACAACAGTGAACACAAAGGGGTGGGGAGAGGCAGAGGAAGAGAGAGAAGCAGACTCCCCGCTGAGCCGGGAGACTGATATGGGTCTCTGGGGATCGTGACCTGAGCTGAAGACAGACGCTTAACCACTTGAGATCATAACCTGAGCCAAAGGCAGACAGTTAAACATCTGAGCCACCCAAGCACCCCTACAGATTTTATCATAAATGGGTGTTAAATTTTGTAAAACGTTTTTCTGCATCTATTGAGATGATCATATGATTTTTATTCTTTATCTTGTTAATGGACTGTATCACACTGATTGATTTGTAGATGCTGAACCATCCATGAATTCCCCAGAATAAATCTCATTTGATCATGGTATATGATTATCTTAATATATTGTTGAATTTGGTTTGCTACTATTTTGCTAAGGATTTTTGCATCCATATTCATTAGGAATATTGCCTCTATAATCTTTCCTTTTCTTGTCTTTTTCTTTTCCTTTCTTTCTTTTTTTTGGGGGGGTATCCTTGTCTGGCTTTCGTATCAAGGTAATGCTGGCCTCATAAAATGAGCTTGGAAGCATTCCCTCCTATTCAGTTTTTTGGGAGATATTGAGAAGGATAGCTATTAATTCTTCTTTGAATGTTTGAAAGTCCCAGACTTTTCTTCGTTGGGAGGTTTTTGATTACAGATTCAATCTCCTTAATAGTTATATATATTTTTTATGATTCATTCTTGGAAGATTATAAGTTTCTAGGAATTTATCCATTTCTTTTAGGTTGTCTAATTTGTTGGTATATAATTGTTCATAGTAGTCTTTATGATCCTTTGAATTTCTGTGGTGCCAGTTGTAACTTCTTTCATTCCAAAAGCACAATGAGATGTCACCTCACACCAGTCAGAATGGTTAGTATCAAAAAGACAAGAAATAACACGAGTTATACAAGATGTGGAGAAAAGGAACTTTCATGCACTGTTGGTAGAAATGTAAACTAGTGGTGCAGCCACTATGGAAAACAGTATGGAGGCTCCTTAAAAAATTAAAAATAAAAATACCATACGATTCAGTAATTCCACTGTTGAGTATTTACCCAAAGACAATAAAAACATTTCTGATTTTATTTATTTCAGCCCTCTCTCTTTTATTGTTGGTGAGTCTAGCTAAAGATTTGCTAATTTTGTTTATGTTTTAAAAGAACCAGCTCCTAGTTTCATTGATCTTTTCTATTGTCTGTTAATTTCTATTTCAATTTATTTCTGCTGTGATATTATTTTTATCCTCTTACTAACTTTGGGTTTCATTTATTCTTTTCTTCTAGTTCCTTTAAGTGTAACGTCAAATTGTTTGAGATTTCTCTTGTTTCTTGAGATTGGGCTATGTTATGAAGTACATTGCTATGAACTTTTATCTACTTTTGAACTTTTTTCATCTACTCTATGAACTTTTCATCTCTCTTTGGTGCATCCCATAGATTTTTGTATGTTATATTTCTGCTTTCATTTGTCTCTAGGTACTTTTTTTAATTTCTCCTTTAATTTATTCTATGATCCACTAGTTGTTCAGTAACATTTTGTTTAGTCTCCCCATATTTGTAGTTTTTCCTGTGTGCTTCTTATAATTGATTTCCAGTTTCATACCATTGTAATCAGAAAAGATGCTTGATATGATTTCAATCTTCTTGAATTTATTAAGACTTGTTTGTGGCCTAACATGTGATCTATCCTGGAAAATGTTCTATATGCACTTGTGCTGCTGTTGGATGGACTGCTTAAGTACATCTTATAAGGTATAATTCAAATCCAAAGTTTCCTTATTGATTTTCTGTCTAGATGATCTACCCATTGATGTAACTGGAATGCTAATGTTCCCTACTATTATTGTATTTCTGCCAATTTCTTCTTTTAGGTCTGCTAATATTTGCTTTGTACATTTTGGTGCTCCTACGGTGGGTGCATATATATTTATAAATGTTATATCTTTTTGTTAGAATGACACCTTCATCATTATGTAGTTGTCCTCTTTGTCTTCTATTACAGTCTTTGTTTAAAGTCTATTTTGTCTCATATGATAATATCTACAGCAGCTTTTTTTTGTTTCTATTTGCATGGAATACCTTTCCATTCCTTCACTTTCAGTCTATGTTCTTACTTCTGAAGTGAGTCTCCTGTAGGAACAGTATAAATAAATGAGTCTTTTTTTTAAATCCATTCAGCCACTCTGTGTCTTTTGATTGAAGAATTTAGTCCATTTACATTTAAATTTTGATAAGTATGTACTTATTGACATTTTGTTAAAATTGTTTTCTGGCTTTTTTTATAGTTCTTTGCTCCTTTTTTCTCCTTATCTCTTCCCTTGAAATGTGATGATTTTCTCTAGTGTTATGTTTAGATTTCTTTCTAATTTTCGTTTGTGTATCTACTCTAAATTTTTGCTTTGTAGTTAACATGAGACACATATATATCATCCTATTATATAACAGTCTATTTTAAGTTAATAGTAATTTAAATTTGAACACATACCCAAACTCTACATTTTTAGTTCCCCCAGGTTTGTTTTTGATGTCATATTTTCATCTCTTTTTAAATGTATCCCTTAACAAATTATTGAAGTTTTGGTTAATTTTGCTACTTTTGTCTTTTAGCCTTCATAGTAGTTTTATAAGTGATTAATTCACTACCTTTACTGTATATTTACTTCTTTTAGTAAGATTCCTACTTTCATATATATTTTTAATTAGTGCCATTTCTTTCCAACTTAAAGTGGTCCTTTAACATTTTTCATAAGGCCAGTTTAGTAGTGATTAACTTGTTTATCCTTTGTTTGTCTGGAACTCTTTATCTCTCCTTCAATTCTGAATAATAACCTTACTGGGAAGAGTATTCTTGCTTGGAACGTCTTTCCATCTAGCACTTTGAATATGTCATACCACTCTCTCTGGCTTGCAAAGTTTCTGCTGAAAAATCTGCTGACAGCCTTATGAGGGTTCCTGTGTATGTAATAAATTGTTTTTCTCTTACTGCTTTTAAGACTCTCTTTTTATCTTTGACTTTTGACATTTTAATTAATGTGTCTTGGTGTGGACCTCTTTGGGTTCATCTTACTTGGAACTCTGGGCTTTCTGTCCCTGGATGTGTTTCCTCCTCTAGGTTAAGGAAATTTTCAGCCATTATTTCTTCAAATAAATGTTCTGCCCCTTTCTCTCTCTTCTTCTAGGACCCCTATGAGTATTACTCCACTCGATGTTGTCTCATAGGTCCCTTAAGTTATCTTCACTTTTGAAGATTCCTTTTTTTTCTTGCTCTGAGCAAGTTCCATTGCTTTGTCTTCTAGCTCATCGATTCATTCTTCTGCTTCATCCAGTAAGCTGTTAAACCCTTCTAGTTATTGCATTCTCCAGCTCTGTGACTTCTGTTTGTTACTTTCTTATATTTTCTATCTGTTGAAGTTCTCACTCTGTTCATCCATTCTTCTCCCAAGTTCAGTGAGCATCTTTATGACTCTTTGAACTCTATATCAGGTAGATTATTTATCTCCATTTCATTAAGGTCTTTTTCCGAGGTTTTGTCTTGTTCTTTAATTTGGAACTTATGTCTCTGTTTCCTCATTTTGCTTGATGCTCTGTGTTTGTTTCTATGTATTAGGTGAAAATCCTGTGTCAAAGAAGTGACATTGTATAAGTGACTATCTTATTATTAATCCTTGTCCTAAATTTTGGACGTCTCTTGAACCTTTGTGATTACCTAAGTTGCCTGATTTACTCTTGATATGCCTCTGTTGTTGAGGGTATGTCAAGACCTAACAGTGTTACAAGGGGAGGAATTTCATTCAGCATGTAGTTTCAGGCTAAACGGAAGCCAGACCCCCAGGCAGCAGCTTTTAAAGTATGCAAATACACAGTCTTGTGGGGCCACAATTGTAATCCTTGATGGCTTCCAGATCAGGAAATCTGGAAGTGTCCCTTGTACAACAGTTATAAAAACTGAGGTTCCAGACAAATGTATAAGTTCCTTTCTGGGAAGTTCTCAAGCTGCAGCAAGGCCAAGGAGGTGAACAAGGATATTGTCTTCCTGCTTCCATTCCCTAGAAACATCTCTTTAGTATCTAGATGTGTGAGAAACCTGAAGCCTCTCCCTCAAGCTGAAACAACAGGCTAAGTAAATAGGACTTTTTCACAGGAAGACTGGGGTTATGTTTCAGTCTGCTGTCTGTGCAGTGCCCTGGGGGTAATGGCCTGCCAAGAACTGTCTCTCCAATTGTTGCATTCCCATGGAATGATGTTTGCAAGTTATGAAATATAGTTTAAGGAAACTGTCATGTTCACTCTCCGTTTGTGCAAAGTTTTAAGGATATAAAGGTCTACCCCTCCCCTTTGCACAATTGATGTTCCAGGTAACGAAAATATAAATAAATCTAAAAACTACTGGCTCAATTCAGTACTGATTCACTTTTCTGTTCTTTAATAACACATAAAGAGCCATGTAGATGGTCAAATATGGCATGATGTATTGGACTAAACACTGGATTCAAGAAAGGATATCTAGGGTTATTGAACTGTCTCAACTAACTACATAACTCCATGACCTTTGACAAGTTCATTAACATCTCTGGGGTTCTAGGGTATTTTTTCACCTTAAAAAAGTACTTGGAAAGTGGTGCGAATTTGGATTAAATTCCTTTTCCCTCTACCAGCTCTGAAAATCCATAAGTATCAGAACTCACTTTGCCATTTTGGATGTTTGATCTTTTTTTTTCTGAAATTACAAGTAGGGGAATCAAATCATCTGTAATGACAACTTTCTAGCTACTAGTCTTTTCATACAATAACATACATGATTACATTTTTAAATGCTTTGTAAAAATTCAAGGCAGGTGCTTATTTTATTGAATCAATAAATCATTCAGAAAAGAATTTCATATTAAAAAGTGTATCAAAGTACCGAAAAGGCAAAAGGTATCACTGAGGTATACAGACATAGTAACATAAGGAAGCAGTGAATACCTCCTACAGTTAGGGCAACTCTTAAGCGAGGTGGCCTTAGTAGGGGATTTCTTGATGAGAAAAATCCATAACAGTGTTTTGAAAAGACAAGCCCCAGTCAAATAATAGGATAGGGTAATTATTTGAAGTAAATTCATCCCCTCCTCTCTACCTTCATTGGTATCATCCTAGTTGAAGTCGCTATCATTTGTTGCCTTAACTAATTGAGTAAGCCCCTACCTGGTATCCCTCCTTGTATATTTGCCCACAAACAAATCGTCCTCTATTAATGATCCAAAATTATATTTTTAAAAATAAAATATCAGTTTATGCAGCTTTGCTGCTTGAGACTCTTAAATGGCTTCCCTCTGCACTTGAAAAACAAAATCTGGGGGTGCCTAGGTGGCTCATTCAGTTAAGTGTCTGCCTTCTGCTCAGGTCATGATCCCAGGGTCCTGGGATTAAGCCTCATGTCAGGCTCCCTGCTCAGTGGGGAGTCTGCTTCTCCCTCTCCCTCTGCCCCTATCCCTGCTCATGCTCATTCTCTCTCCCTCTCTCAAATAAATAAATAAATAAAATCTTAAAAAAAAAGAAAAAAGAAATCCAAACTCTTTTCCATATCTTAGAAGGACCTGCATGACCTCACTTTGGCTTACTTCTCTGGCTTAATTTCACAGCATGTTCTTCTCTCTTGATCTCTACATTCTAACCTTACTGACCTTTTAGCTCCTCAGATTTGCTATAATTCACTCTGCTACACAGTCATTAAACATGCTGTCCCTGCTTTATGGAATGATTCCCTTTCTTTATCTAGTGAACACCCATTCTTCAGGTCTTAAGTTGAAGTCAGTTCCTCAGGAAAGCCTTCCCCAAGTAGGTTGATTTCTCCTCCTATGTGTTCTCAGGACAACAAAGCGCTCTTTCCTCACAGCATGCCCTGCTGTTTATAACCATACACTTGTTTGACTAAATCTGGCTTTCTCATCGACAGCAGCTTCTTGGAAGCTGTGGAACCAGATCCACCTCCTTCACTATTACACATCTTGCATGTAACACATAGTAGGCAACCAACATATTTATGGTATATTTTGAATGACTAAATTAATAGATTGCTTTAAAGACAAGGGTTGGGTCTTATTCCCCAGGGCTTAACAAAGTGCTCAACATTTAGTCTGTATTCAATAAATGTTCAGTAGAATACCAATGGTCCTGAAACCAAAGGAAGTTGGATTATTCTCCTAGTTATACAATTGTCAGGCATCACCATAAATGTGTTTCTAGAAGCCTCTTTATTGATTTTGTTGGAGTGAGTAAATGATTGCTTATCAGAGCACGTCTTACAGACAGACTGTGAAGTCTAGGAGTTGAGCAAGAAATTCTCATCTCTAAAAGCCTGCTCCCATTCCCCTCCCCAACCCATAACCTGATTTTAGTTGTCTATGAGTAGCCACATAGATGAAAATGCTTACACTACAAGGAAAAAAAAAAAGAATAAGAAAATTGAATTGGGGAAAATCAGTGGAGGAGATGAAGCATGAGAGACTGTGGACTCTGAGAAACAAACTGAAAGTTTTGAAGGGGAGGGGGTGGGGGGTTGGGTGAGCCTGGTGGTGGGTATTGAGGAGGGCATGGAGCCCTGGGTGTGGTGCATAATCAATGAATCTTGGAACCCTGAAAAAATAAAATTAAATTAAAAAAAAAAAGATTGTGATGATGTGTTTTTCCAATCAGAAGCATGGAGATGACATGCTACTTACCTATAAATTCCTTTTTAATTTATTTCTTTTTTCATACAAAAGTCAAAAGGCTGATTTATGAGTTTATATCCATTTGTGAGATCACATCACTGAATCCATTTGCCCAAGTCCACCCTCTCCCCAGGGTTCCTTGCAACACCTTCTTGAAGATGCAAGGTTCTTTGTCAATTGAAAAAAACAAAAAAAAGATGGTAGACAATTTTGGAAGACCAAAATTGTCAGTCTGCTGAGATATCTTTATATGTGAACTCAATTACATTTGAATTACTAAAACTGATCGCAACAAAATTAATTCACACTAGTGATAATACTCACCTTTAACTTAATGCTTACCTTATTTCAGAAACTGAGTTAAGTGTTTTGCAATTATTGTCTCTAACCCTTACAACAATCTTATGGGGTAGATATATTTTATTTAGCTTCGTGTTTACAAATAGGAAATCTGAAGTGTAGAGATGCTAAAGTACTTTCTGAGTCACAATTTGAATGGGTTCTCTGGTTACAAACACACAAAAAAGACACTGTTACTGCCAGTTCGCTTACTGGGCATGTGCTTATTTCTTGTTTAGTAATTTGACTCCTGTCTCACCCCCCTCCCCTCCCAATGCATAAAACAATGCTTATTTTTGCCTCTCATTGTCACTGCTTTGGTAACCTACCTCCCATGCGAATGACTATACCAAAGAATTATTCTGAACCACTCAGAGACGTGATCTCATCATGGATGGATTTTAATTTCATGTTTTTGTCCTGACAAGGCAGTAGATTATATGTAATATTCATATCTCTTTCACAGTAAACACTTTGGAAAAGAGAGAGGATAGTGTGGCTCAATGAAAAGAGCTCATGTCTGGGATTTTAGCTCCCAGTCCTCCACAAACTAGGTTTATTATCTTAGGCGAACCACTTAACCTCCAAGCTTCTCAATTTCAGATTCGAACAACAAGTTGAATCTCTTTTAACTCTAAACTGCTTTGGGTATATGATTTTTCCTGTAACTACAATCCACCTTTGAAATTCAGTGAAAGAGATATAAAATAAAGTCATTGTCATTCTGGGCACTGAACAAAACAAAAACAAAAAAGTCAGTGATCCTTTTCCATGGCCATCTACACAGCTCATAATGTCTCAAAATAAAAATAATAATAATAATCCTTTCTCCCTTTTTCTAACCATGGCACAATACACCCTAATTACTTGGTCACCATAGATATGGGATGGGAAGCATATTTAAGCATAGTGTTCAGTACATACAAGTTTCTTAATAAATTTTGTTTAATGAGTACATGAATACTGCTGAATCCTCCTAGCATACGTGTCTACCTCATTCCCACCAGATCCAAATGTAATGTCTTCCAAATTCAAATTTGGTTGACCTTAGATTTTCATTCGAAGAACCACAATCTACCCCAAAATTTGTCAGTGTCTCTATTCTACACAAAGGTTTATAAAGCCATGGTGGAAGCAAATTTGGAGCGACCTAGCCTTAATAAACAAGTATAAGCCTGAGTAAACAAGTATAATCTCCATAAGGATAATGTCTATGTCTGTATTGTTCAACATTATATCCCCATTACTTAGCCCAGTATCTGAAACATAGATTATTAGTAAATATTCATTGAGTGATTTTGTGCAATATAGCTCTATCACTTGTTTCCCCATTGATCATCAAGACTGATTTGACATGTATCAGTAAGGAGAATATTACAATGAATCAAATAAGATAAATACTTTCACTTTTAAAAATTGTACACAGACTTTCTACTCTATAGAACAGAATCAGTGAACTTTTTCTATAAAGGACCAGATAATAAACATTTTGAGCTTTGTGGTTCATCCAAGACACATAAGTGGTTCTTCTGTCTTAATGACTCAACTCTGCCATTGTAGCACCAAAGCAGCCATAGATGATAAATAATGAATGGACATGTCTGTGTTCCAATAAAAGTTCATTTATAAGAACAAGAGAAAGTCTACTGTTGGCCTGTAGGCAGTAGTTCACTGATCCCTAGTAGAGAGGAATTTGCAAAATAACTATAACTTTGTAATCTAACTTTTTTTTATCCAGACTAGCACTTCTCAGTATTTTGCTCTCAGAATCTCTTTATACTCTTAAAAATTGTTGAGGACTCCAAAAAGCTTTTTGTTTATATGGGTTTTATCTATCAATATTTATTATATTAGAAATTAAAATTGTGAAATTTTAAAATAGATTTATTTTAATTCACTTAAATAACAATAATAAACCAATTATGTATTAACATAAATAACACTTTCATGAAAAGTGACTATATTTTCAACATAAAAAAATTGTGAAAGTAATGGCATTGTTTCACATTTTTGTGACTCTTATAAGTTAATAGAAGACAGTAGGATTTTCATACCTGTTTTTGCATTCAATCAGTTGTGTGGCTGAAGTATATAAAGAACTTCCAACCTTACACAGATATGTATGTGGAAATGGAAAAATATTTTGGGTCCCCTGAAAGGGACCCAGGTATCCCTAGGCCTCCTGAGACCACAGTTTGAGAACTGGTGTTTCACACCTATAAAATGGCACATAGAAAAATAGGTAAGCAAGTGGCTCTGAGTGTGATTGTGTCTTAATTGCAGTATTTTCCTAGAAAGTCTATTATTGGGACGCCTGGGTGGCGCAGTTGGTTGGGCAACTGCCTTTGGCTCAGGTCATGATCCCGGCATCTTGGGATCGAGTCCCGCATCGGGATCCTTGCTCCGCGGGGACCCTGCTCCTCTCTCTGCTTCTGCCTGCCTCTCTGCCTGCTTGTGTTCTCTCTCAGTTAAATGAATAAATAAAATCTTTAAAAAAAAAATTAAAAAAAAAAAAAGTCTATTATTTCCTACCTCATTCCTTACGTCTCACTGGCCCCATTACTAACAACACTAACATTGGCCTACCTCACTTACCAACAATACTTCAAAAGTTTTTACCCACAGCACAACTGGACCTCTGAGATGACCTGGTAGAAAGCAGGAGAGCAACATCCCTAAACAAAGGCTCCAAACCGGTATTAGCGAAGGCTGTTGATCAACACTCAAGGATAGAAAAAGATCTACACCCTTAGCTAAAGATCAGAAAAGCCTGGAGTTTCTGGGATGGAGGAGGGTGGGAAGGAATGGAAAACAAACTAGCACTTATCTCTAGCACTACTTATCTCTAGCACTATGATTTGTTTTATGAATGTGAGCGCGTAACCACCACGAGAGAGGTATTATTCTCCTATTTTTTTTTATTTATTTGAGAGAGCACGAGCAGGGGGAGAGGCACACAGAGAGGGACAAGCAGATTCCCTGTTGAGCAGGGAGCCAGTTGCCGGACTGGATCCCAGGACCCCAGGATCATGACCTGAACCAAAGACAGATATTTAATCCACTGAACCACCCAGGCGTCCCACTATTTCCTCATTTTAATAAGATGAAAACTAATATTTACCATGCAAATGTGTTTTAAGGATTAAATATAATATAGGTGAAGCATTCAACAAATATTAGCTATTCTGTGTTATAGGTGAGAAAGAGGCAAGGAGAGGGCAAATGACTGTGTACCTAAGATGACATTCTAGCAAGTGGGGGACGAATAATCTGCACTATTGGGGTCTGCCAGACTTGCCCCACGCCACGCTGTAAAGCTACAAGACGCCAACATGCCTGGCACTTCAAATTTTTCATACCCAGCGCCTGCCCTAGCGTAGTTCCCAATGGAAATATGGATACAAAAGGAACAGGTAGACCAGCAAGCTCAATAATGCAGTGAACGCATAGCCCCAGGTTGATGGTGTTTGACCGTCCCGGGCAAAAGAGAATTTTAAGCCCAGCACAGAGATAATGACCTGGATCTGGAGAGAAATTAAGGGCGGGCTCAAGCAAAAGCATCGAGGCAGGAATTAGGCAAAGGTTTGTCCTCTCCAGCCCCAGTGGCAAGTTTCTGACCATTTTCACTCATATCCAGTGTATCTCTAGAGTCCTGCTTGACTGATGAGTGATCGCAGTCCTCTACAAGAGGACAAGTCGTTGCCTACGGAGCAGCGCGCCACTGTAGTCTCAGTCCCGCCTCTTGGGAGTTAGGAAACCCTTCTGGAGTTACTTCTCTAAGCCTCAGTTTCTTCGCTGGTAAAACATGAACTATCACACCTGCCCTTCCTATTTCATGATATTTAACAGAGCATCAAATGAGACAAACTATGAAGTGCAATGTAAACATCAGGAAGTATCACCGGGACGATTTAAAAAAAAAAAATATATGACTATCTGCCCCCATCAGCTCTTCAAAAGAAGGAAAACTACAAACTCTCAGAGAAGGTACTCCAAGGCCCTAGGGGTTGAAGGGAAACACACACACACACACACACACACACACACACACACACACATCTCTGCTCTTTTCAAAATGTACTGCCACTTTTGGGAGAGCCTTGAAAGGCGACTTTTGTGAAATAAACTGGCTAGGAAGAGTCTACTCCAGGCTGTGCCAAAGAACTCATGGTGTCACTTAAAATATCTCATTTTGTCCTTTTCAACAAAAATCCCCCATAGTTTGTCACTTTTACTACCTTGAGCGAATCTGACTTGGTACAAGGTTGTTTTTTGGGTTTTTTTGGTAAAGATTTATTTGAGAGAGAGAGCACAAGCAGGGAGAAGCAGAGGGAAAGGAAGAGAGAGACTCTCCAGCAAAGTTTCCACTGAGTATGGAGTCTGACACGGGGCTCGATCTCACGACCCAGAGATCATGACCTGAGTTGAAATCAAGAGTCCTGCGCCTAACTGACAGAGCCACCAGTGTCCCAACTTGGTACAAGTTTTAAACACTGATGAATTTTGTCTGTAGCTTCTCTGATTCACTCTCATCTAGTTATCAAGCATCTTCTCTACTTTCACTCCTAAACTTCAGCTTCAAATCTAAACAGTGCTTTAAGGTAAACATACTGTGTATATTTGAACTAACTGAAGAAAAAATGTCAGAACATGCTCTATATGGTAAAATACAGAAAACGACAGAAAGAAAGAACAAAAAGAGAAAGAAATAGAAAAGAAAAGAAAAAAGAAGAAAGAAAAAGAAAAGGCAGCAAAGAAGAAAGGAAGGAGAAAGGAAGAAAAGAAGACAAACCATTTAAATAACAACAAAACTTAAAGATTTAAATTCACCTACTAGAAAACAAAAGTCTTCACATCGGGTTAAAAATCAAAATCAGGGGGGTGCCTGGGTGGCTCAGTGGGTTAAGCCTCTGCCTTCAGCTCAGGTTATGATCTCAGGGTCCTGGGATCGAGCCCCGCATCGGGCTCTCTGCTTGGCGGGGAGCCTGCTTCCCCCTCTCCCTCTGCCTGCCTCTCTGCCTGCTTGTGATCTCTCTCTCTGTCAAATAAATAAATAAATCTTAAAAAAAAAAATCAAAATCAGGGGCACCTGGTGGCTCAGTAAGCTAAGCAGCTGGCTCTTGATTTCAGCTCAGGTCATGATCATGGGGTCATGAGATTTTGGCTCAGGTCATGCTCTCAGGGTTGTGAGATTCTCTTTCTCCCTCTCCCTCTGCCTCTCCCCCTGCTCGCCCTCTCTCTCTAAAATAAATAAATAGGGGCGCCTGGGTGGCTCAGTTGGTTAAGGGTCCTGGGATGGAGTCCCGCATCAGGTTTCCTGCTCAGCGGAGATCCTGCTTCCCCCTCTCTCTCTGCCTGCTGTTCTGCCTACTTGTGCTCTCTATCTCTCTGTCAAATAAATAAATAAAATCTTTTTTAAAAAATAAATAAATAAAATGTTTTAAAAAATCAGTGGCCAAAAATATGAATAATTATTAGATAAAAGCATATTCTAGGTTTTAAGCAGCATGCAAAGCACTATATGTATACTAAACCATGTAACCTTCATAACAGTCTGTGACCTGGGCTCAGCTGAATGATGAAGCAGGGAAGGATTATGTAATTTGCTCAGGGCCACAATCGGTAAATGGTAGAGTCAGATTTTTAAATCTTGTTTTCCAATGGATGGCAGCTACACCTGTGGTGAGCACAGCATAAAGTATATATGTGTCAAATCACTTTGTTGTACCCCTGAAACTAATATAACTTTGTGTGTTAACTATACTTCAATAAAAAAAGTAAATTTAAAAAGTCATGTCTGTCAAATGCATAGATAAATAATATAAATAAGAACAATAACAAGGTGATCTATTAGATGTTGAACATTGTACCTTACACATTAAAAGTACAACTTCCTTCTGATTGGACTGTGATAGTTTCCTCAAAGCACGGAACATACCGATCCCATTCTATGACCACAATGCAGTAAAAGCGGAAATCACCCAAAATTTCAGAAAATTGACTTATGAAAATAAGAAATGCACTTCTAAGTAACTTACTGCTCAAAGAAGAAAATTAAAGATACTATAATTATACCAATAACTTGGAAAAATAATTACTAGCGATTTAGAAATCCAGCGATTTTGAAAACAATATGTCAAACGTATGGAATATTCCCATAGCTGTACTCATAATAATTCATAGCTATAAATATTTTTCTCATTAAATATGAAGAATGAAAGCATACATTACTTAGACTATAACTCAAAAAGCTAGCAAAGGACAAAACAGATCCAAGGAAAACATAAATAAAGAATTAGTAAAGATTAAATCAGAAACTTATGATTTAGGGACCAGAAGAAATAACAAACACTACAAGAGGTAGTTCTGTGAAAATGCAATAAAATATATAAAGCTCTGGCTGGTCTGGCCAAGTGTAGTACAGAGAAGTAACAAATATATGAAGTAAAGAATGACAAAGGTAATGTGAACATAGCTATGGAAACAATTAAAAATGAAAAGATAAAACATCTAGAAAAATTATAATAAATGCACAAGGAGAACATAAAATTTTACCAAAACATTAAAAATAATAAGTATACATAAATTTAAATGTATACCTTATACCTTGTTCACGGGCAGGAAACATAAACCCTTAAAATAACCTACACATTTAACATATCCCAATAAAAATACTAAAAGGATATTTTGGGAACCAGCTAAGCTGCTTCTCAAGATCAAACACACACACACACACACACGCGTGCGCGCACGAGGATAGCCAGGAGAATACCCAAGATAATCCTCACCGGAGTGATCACTAGCCTTAGCAGATTTTTTTCAAATGTGTTACAAAGCTCCAGTAATTAAAACATTTTCATGCCATGAATGAAGAGACAGACACAGACTTTAAACCTGAGAGTCCCAAAATAGATGTTAATGACATGGGAATTTAGTATGGGATGTGATATTTAAAATCAGTGGGTAAGTGGTGGAATATCAACTATTTTGGAATAACTGACTAGCCAGTGGGGGAGCCCATCTTCAACAGGAGAATCTAATCCTATGTGTTTACTTGGCTTTGACAGCATAACTGGTGACTGTGACTTCTCCCACCCCACCACAGCATTGGGTTGTCACAAGCCACTAAAAATGCACTGTAAGCTAGACATTGTGTGGCATGGTCAAGGAAAATGTCGGAAGAGCCATGCCTAAGACACTACCCTGACTTCACTCGGACAGTAGGGGTTGTGACTGAATGTTTGTCAGGGTTGTCCTGAGAAACAGAACCAATGGGAGATCGATATCTATATATGTATCTATAGCTTCAATAGTTATATGATATATACCATATGTATGATGTAATCTAGTAATATATATTAGATATAATCCAATAATATATATCCGATATAGATATATATCTAGTATATCTGTGATATCTAATAGATATCAGAAATTGGCAAAAAAAAAAAAAAGAAAAGAAAAGAAATTGGCTCATGCTAGTGCAGAGGCTGAGAAGTCCCGTGATCATCTGCCATCTGCAAGCTGGAGATCCAGGAAAGGGCGTGGTGTGATTCAGTCAGAGTCCGAAGGCCTGAGAAACTGAAGAGTCAATGGTTTAAGTCCCAATCTGAGTCCAAAGGCCCAAGAACAGGGAGCAAGTGATGATACAGGGAAGGAGAAGATGGATTTTCCAGCTCGTCCATTATAACCATAATGAGCAAATTTCCCCCTCCCTCCTCCTTTTTGTTCTATTCCGATCCTCAACTGATTGGCTGTTGCCCACCCATCATGGTGGTGAAACGATTGCATCCATGTCCAAAACCAGTTAGGAAGACTTGATTAAAAGCAGCAACTGGCTATTGGAATTCTTTATTTGTCGAACCCCACAAAACCTATTACATATGTGAGTACACCCTTCTTTTCAGGAGAGAACTGTGAAAATAGGGTTTAGACATTTGAGGGGTATCAGGAAAGGCTTGAATCAGAATTGTTTCGCTCTCTTCCAACCTTGTCTTTATTCTGTTTTCACCAACAACTTTGTGACTTGGGTTCCATGCAAGTGTTTCAGAGAGAAAGAGTACTGGTGATAATAGACTTCAACTACTTCAACAACCGTGATAGTTCTTCATCACTGAGCGGATAAACAGTACTATCCATGGCCATCCACTTATTCAGCTAGATGGCGAAGATTCACTTAAGCCACAATATAGCCATGTTAATAACATCATATGGAGTTTCAAGTTGTAAGACGTAGGGGATCACGTGGCATTGGATTAAAAAATTGGTGACAATGAAAAAGAAAAACTGGTTTCTTCCTGTCTTCTTTAGGCATTTTCAAATATCCCTTCTTTTAGAAGCTTCACACTACTGTATTACCCCCATACCCCCTCTCCAGCACTGGGCCAGAGTGAACTATTTCTGGTTCCCCTAATAAAACAGAGCGGCTGGTCTTAATTCAGTTAATCAGGAACCATGTGTATTATGGAACAAAATCACACTAAAGTGTGACTAGTTCCCCCAGAGGTATACTCATTTTCCAAATATATGTGGCCCATCCCTGATTCAGATAGAAAGACCAATTAAAGTAGCAATGCAGTGGGAGGAAGAAGTCAGAATCTAGGGCAGGAGAACAACCACAGGCAGGCTGGGCTTCCCTGAGAACTCGTCCTGGAGCCTGTTGTAAACTGTCCTGCTCTTCATGGCTGAACCTGAATCATTCCTAAACATTCTTGGATTTTTCATAATGGCCCCCCATTGAGAAATTAACATCGGGATTCCAGCCTCCAAGTAGAAGGTCAAGGATCGGAGTCCTCTTGTTTCCATGTGTCTTTTGTCACTTGGTGATTTCAAAGACTGGGCTCACCTGCGTTTGTGCTGAGAGCTGCCCCACTAGTGTTAGCCATTCTCTTTCTTATTTCTAATTTTTTTGAACGTCTTTGGCCCCAGATGGTTGGTTTCCTATGGCCCTAGTTTTTAAGGATCATATTTATACATTAGCTAAAAGGGCAGTTCTAGTAAAGCTAAAGCAAACACATATTAAGAACAGAACGCGTGCAATGCAGAAAAGCTAGCTGAACGAATTCCTTTCTTCTCCTCTGGGTGGGAATGAGGGTGGAAAAAAAAAGAAGAGCGATGTTATTTTGGTCTCAGCAACATTTCATTTCTTTGGAAAGGGAAGTAGGGGTCAAGGAAGGCAAAAGCCACACTTCCTTTCTGTCAGGCAACTTGTGACTTTACTGATGCCACTGTCCCCAGATGTCTGATGGTCTAGCCTCTTCGCTGTTGCTGTATCTCATAACGTGTTGGCCTCACTCAGTGACAATTAGGAAAAAGATGGGATGACTGGGACCGTGCAGAGAGCACATCATCAATCAAAAGTCGTTTTAGACTGGAAAAGAATAGGTTGCCAAATCTCCGGGAAGCACATCTCCATAGGACATGAATAATTCATTTATTCTTAAAAACCCTCTGCACTTCCCTAAAATGTAGTTTATCTTGTCCTGGATATCTTCAAAAGCCTGCATACTTCTGCTCAACTTTTCTGATCAGGTTAACTTTGTTCTTCTATTTAGCACAGTCCAATGAAGATTTTTTTTTTCCTCTCCAGTCAGTTCCTACAGGAATCAAGTACAGCTTGAAAAAAATTCTACCCTGAGGAATCATTTTCTTGTTTTAGGAATCATTTTTTTTTAAATGAAGGACTTGGGCAGGGAGAGAGACTGAAACTATTTTAGTAAAATTAATAAAATAAAACGAAATCCTACTGCCCAAAATTAACAAGCTCAGGTGGACAGGAAGGTTCACAGAACCTCCGATGAACCAAAAATCATCATCTTAAAGCATCGGAATTGATTTTGAAATATAAAATGATGATCCCTCTAGCCAAAATTTATCCCATTAATAATAACTCCCATAATATATAGCTTATTACAATCTAGATTATACTAGTGTAACATAACACATGTTATACTAATATAACATAATATAGTATAATCTAGAATACTATAATATAGTATATTATAATATAATGTAGATTACCTCTAAACAAGTTTCTCCTCTATCCCTCTGTACACACACACACCCCTTTATGATACTTAAAATTCATATTCAAAGCCACATGTTATTTCTTACTGAGTTTGAAAAAGCTCAATGTCACAGTACTTATAACAAAAGTAGTTTCAGATCACAGTGGGCATTCAGGACCTTCTTTGCCATTTCTGAAAGTAAATATTTCTCTCTAACTTTTCAAAGTGTAAAGTATTGTGTCTTCCTGTCCATGAATGTTCTCAAGCACAGGTAGTATATTTTAGTGAAGAGTTTCTTTTTGATTACTGAAATTGCCTCTTTTCTGATTCTAACTTAATCTGAGTTGATTTATGTGAAAGTCAAGTAAGCAGACATCCTGAGGTGAGAGCTATTTCAAGAAGAGGGCAGTGAGAAAATAGATTTAACAATTGAGTCAATAATCACAGAGATGCAAATGTTGACATGAAATCAGGCTGAGAAAAGTTCTAGTTTACTCTGAATTCTTTTCAAGATCTCCTTGTATCATACAGCAATACTCTAACATGATGGGTTTTTCTTGAATGCAACATTACATTTATTGTCAACAGTGTCAATTTAAAAAAAAAAACACATTAAGCCCAACAGAAGGAGAAGAAACATGGTCAACAAAAAAGCAAACATTTTGTCTCCATAGTGAGCTAGACTTGCATTAAGAAAAAGTCCCATTTGATTTAGCTGTGAATCAGACTTAGTAGTCCATAGCAACCTAATCAAGGGCAAGAGACCTTGCTAAGAGTTGAACCAAGATGGGTTATTTGCTATGTTGGACCACTGAGACAAAATCTGAGATAATAGAACTCCAGGTTCCCACAACCATAGTATTTATTCTGTCTTCTTTGCCTCTTGAACAGCATTTCTCAAGCTGAAGTTTAGTGGCATCTGCTTAAGAGATATTCCTCAAAAGATATATTCTCTGGTAACCCCTGGTTGCTCTTTTCCATGTCCTAGTCCCTATTGAACGTTCACCAGGCATACCAGCATATTTAAACTTCTAAGAATTCTTCCAGTAAAGAAACGCTTAGCTGAGCATTTGCCAAACCTATTTTACCACAGAAGTCAATATTTTTTTTCTTGTGATGCCAGCTTACATCTCATAGAATTATTATTTTGAGAAAGACCTTCATAGCGGATGTGTGATGCACTCCAGATTCCACTTAAGGACTGAAGGCTTATTCCCCACCTCCTAGGAATGCTGGCTGACTACACTCTGCTGCCAGTCCTCTCCAAAAATGTCATTAGCTAAAGAGAACCACGTCTCCCAAGTTCATAAACTCTTCCAGGGACCACATGCATTCACAACTGGTCAAGCCTTGACAGCTCATCACAATGTGGGGCAACTCTAAAGGAAGATCTCCATTTCCAAGCTCACCTTGGCATTGGTTGAGGCCTTTGTTTAGACTGTTTCACAGCTCAAATTCCCTCTGTGACCACTCTTGGTTTCTTCCCTTCTTTACTTTTCTTTTTTTTTTTTTAAGGTTTTATTTATTTATTTGACAGAGAAAGAGAGATCGCAAGTAGGCAGAGAGGCAGGCAGAGGCGGAGGGAAGTAGGCTCCCTGCTGAGCAGATTGCCCAATGTGGGGCTCCATCCCAGGACCCTGAGATCATGACCTTAGCCGAAGGCAGAGGCTTTAACCCACTGAGCCACCCAGGCACCCCTTCCCTTCTTTTCTTATTTCCCTTCCTTCTTTTCTCTTCCCTTGCATAGTTGTTAATCCTTTGATCGCCACTTAATAAACTTCCTGAATGCTTATTTCTATCACAGCGTTTACTTTTGGAAGAGCCCAACCTACAAAACATTTCAGGACACTTAGGTCTAAAGAAGACTACTGAAGGAAGGAAAGAAGGAATGCACACTAAGTCGTGTGGAAAGAAACCATTCCAGACTTGGGAAGGTTTCTAGAAACCAGAAAGTGAATGGTGAACCTCCACTTATTTTATTTTAAATGAGGAATCCATAAACACAGCTGGTTCCCCAGCATTTCTTGATACTAAACGAGGAATGTAGAAGCTGTGGCAAAGGCCAAATCAATGTCAAACCTCTATCTTTCTTCAATAAAAGTGATTTCTTGAAACTATAAAAAACTAATGCCTTTCTTCTCTAGTCACTCCCAGCTTAATCTTGGCTCCACCTCAACTAAAGTAGTGAGTGTATATATGAAATTTATGTATAAATTTACATTCATATTGGGATATATGTATTTAAGAATACTATCTATCTAAAATATGATTTATTAAGTATCAGGTATACATTAGATATAATTCCTGCCGCCAGGAGACCTATAATTTTGTTGAAAACGAAGCTAGAGGTTATAAAGCATTATGCTTTTTGGTTTAGACCAGCAGTTTCTGAATGGGGGGTCATGATCAGCTGTAAAGTGTGTCACAAATAATTTAGTACTAATAAAAATGTATCAACATATGAAAATTACTCTTTAACAAATAAGAGCAATTTTTAAAGTAATTGCTTTAATAATATCACTCACTGAATCCAATATGCTTCTTTGAGTGGAAGAGAAAGAGAAAGTTATCACTAGTTTATCGGAAATTGTTCATAATCCTCACTAAATCCATGGAAGTTTGTCTTATAAGTGAATTCATCAATCATATGTGACACCTGGGGGAGGACCTCTGGTTTATATCATAAATGCAATAAATTTTCATAGACTGGGGAAGTCAGTTTTGACTAGAGGCATATAGGAAGGCTACTGAAATAATCTTTACTCTGTTAAGAATGTAGCAGACCTGAAGGGGCTAGCCATGACCATAAATTGATATGTACAATTTGTACAAAATCTGGATCTGTAGGCTTGAAATATGGAGTGGATTGGTTTAATCCCACTAAATTTTAGCATGGGTTTCTTCTATATATAATAAGATATCTAGCAAGACTTTTCATGTTGCCGGGCAATTGGCAACAAAACTTCAAAGATGGAGAAAAGAATCTCTAAATATTTACACATTCTTAAGAGACCGAACAACAGATGGGTCCAAAACCTCTCATAAACACTTACAAAAGTGGATGAATTGACCATAAAACCACTAGCCACTGCCCCAGACCTCTACTCCTTAGCCAATCAATAGAAGACCAGGGGAGTGGGAGATGAGAGTGGATTAGTAGGATTGTCAACACTGACAGTTTACAATACTTTTTCTTTTTTTTCTCTACGTAG
Organism: Nasua narica; assembly: GCA_028533885.1. NCBI lineage: Eukaryota > Metazoa > Chordata > Mammalia > Carnivora > Procyonidae > Nasua > Nasua narica. The sequence continues at coordinate 74,716,682 of CM052801.1, read as the reverse complement.
GAAAAAGTGAGAATTACTCCTTCCCAAAGTCAAATGGAGAGAAGAGCCAAGAAAATAAGGGCTCCCTGCAAGAAAACAAAGCTGTTACCTCATTTCCTAGCTGGATACTTGCCGAGCTATGAACTACAGTCCCATCTCCACATCCATAAAAATGGAGTGGACCTTGATGAGGGATTCTTGGGAGAGCCTGATATATTTCTCTCTGAGTTGAAATATATACATGAACACATAGGTGTTGACTCCTTATTTTCTAGAGATTTCTGAAGGTGATGGTTTTCAAGAGTAGCTTGCAGCAGAAGAGTAAGAAAACACCGTAATATACTTTTCCAGGGAAGAGACTAGCTCCTGATGCTTGAAGGGCTGGAAGAGAACTTCAGTGGTGCCCATGGCCCAGCCTGAGGAAAACAGAGATTACAGAAGGAGGACAGAGAGCCAAGAAATGTAATACCATGACCAGAGAAGTAAAGGGTATAGACCATAATAAGCAAGGCCTTTTACAAGAGGCTCCTCTTCAGTAAAGGAAGCTAAGATGAGTCTGGACATAGTCCCCACCACCCCCCAAAAAATGATACCAACCATCTAGGTAAACTGCTGCATCAGTGAAGGCCACTGGTAGAAGATGGAACCAGATAAAGCCAGAGAAAATCCAAAAAGGCCTCTTTATCAACAGATGACCAGCTGTATAAGAAAAGGGTATCTGGTTGGCTTGGTCAGAAGAGCATGCAACTCTCAAGGTTGCGAGTTCAAGCCCCATGTTGGGTGTAGAGGTTACTTAAAATAAATAAAACTTAAGGAGAAGAAGGAGGTGGAAGAGGAGGAGGAGGAGGAGTTGGAGGAGGAGGAGAAGAATCCTGACATCTCTCTTATTCCCCCTCTTAAATCCAATGCTAAAAAAGTTTAGACCTTAAAAAGGAACAGGATTCCAACTCCTCTCTAGCCCTGCCCTTCCCTCCAACCACACCATACCCACAGGTCTTCTCTAAGTCCTCCAAGCATAAGGCTAACCAGCAATAAATGAGGGAAGAATTTTACAGCAGACACAAGATTGAAGGGTTAAACTAAATTGAGCAAGGCTGTTGATTTTTAAAAGTTGATTTCAAAAGTTATGTAAGATTCCCAGGAAATTATTAAGAAAATGGAAAGGAAGTGTCCACAGAATAGAATGAAGTCAACAATAGGAAAGTCACAAAAACAATTCACATTTGTTCTCCACGGCATGACAACTGACAAAACAAGTTATGAGTATGCTCTATGTTGGTTAGCGTGGCGCAAGACAAGCAAGAAATGCACAATACAGGGGCACCTGGATGGTGCATTCAATTGATCGTTGGACTCTTGGTTTTGGTTCAGGTCACAATCCCCAGATCATGAAATCAAGCCCAACAGCAGGTTCCCCACTCAGCAAGGAGTCTACTTAAGATTCTCTCTCTCCTCTCCCTCTGCCCCTCACCCCCCACACCCACGTGCATTCTCGCTCTTTCTCTCTCTCTCTCTCAAATAAATAATTAAATCTTTAAAAAAAGATGCACAATAAGCATGGGTTTGTTGATAAAGAAGAGAGTGCTTAGCTGGAAGTGGGGCCCAGGACAGACAGACTGTACTAGCAAGAGGTAATGCTCCTCAGTGAGATGTTTTGTTCCAGCAGAGAAGGAAGAGGAAGATTGGGTAGGAATTGTGTAGGGAGGAATATAAGAGAGAATGAAAAAAATATACAGTACAATGTAAATTGTGGAGACAGGATAGGATGTGTTAAGGGGGATGCCTCAGAATGGAGGCATTAATGAGGGGAATGAAAACCACAGAAGAGTCAAATGAAGGAAGAGAATGGACAGAAAGACTGCAAAGAGGCAGCATGCATATGATCACTTGTATACATTTCAGTAAAAGTGTAGATGAGCATATGTCTAATGAAAGCAAACAAAATGTTTAAAGGTATATATAACCTTTAAAAATTATTATAAGAGGGACACCTGGGTGGCTCAGTTGGTTAAGTGGCTGCCTTCAGCTCAGGTCATGATCCCAGGGTCCTAGGATGGAGTCCTGCATCAGGCTCTCTACTCAGCAGAGAGCTTGCTTCCCCCTCTGCCTCTGCCTGCTACTCTGCCTGCTTGTGCGCTCTCTCTCTCTTTCTCTCACAAATAAATAAATAAAATCTTTAAAAAAATTATTATAAGCAAAGAGAGCAAAGGCCCTATACAAACCCCATGCAATGTTGTCCATTGGCATTTGGGGGTTTACTTAATGAGAACTAGAACAGATGGGACACTTAGGTGGCTCAGTCAGTTAAGCATCTGCCTTCAGCTCAGGTCATGATCCCAAGGTCTTGGGATCAAGTCCTGCATCAGGCTCCCTGCTCAGTAGGGTGCCTGCTTCTCCTTCTCCCTGCTGTTCCCCCTGCTTGTGCTTGCTCTCTCTCGCTCTCTCCCTCTTTCTGACAAATAAATAAATAAAATCCTAAAAAAAAAAATAGAAAGAGTAGGTCTGCTTACCTGGGCAGAAGGGGCAAGAACGGAAATCCCCCTCCAAGTTGCATATACTCAAGGCATAAAGTTCCATCTCAAAGTGAAGTTTATCCTACAGATAGATCACTACAAGGACTCAAAGTTACAAAGATGTACCCGCAAAATACAGAAAAGAACACGAGAGTGCAATTCATACTTGATCTTGTGCAAAAAAAGAAAAGAAAGATGGCAAAGACATAGACAGTCGGCCAATGAGAGAGAGAAATGAGAGAGTGGTGGTGTGAACACCTGATATGATAAAGGGATGTGTCTTACAGTTTTGGTTCCATTCCCCTTGCTGAGGAGTTCCATGCTGCAGGACTTTATACATGGAGGAAAGTGAGAATCCAATATACCATTTATGATTCTGTGGTCCTGAATTAATTACTGACCCAATAAACCAATAACCCTTCAAATCCAGAGAAAATGGGTATTGCCTGCTTCTCATCTATTCTGTTTCCTGCATAGAGAACTGTTTCTCTAAGAACAGATGTCAGGGTTTGAGCACATAAACTGGAATCTCATAGCAAACGTTTACCTGGGCCCTAAATCATATAATCAGACCCTGCGCCTCTGGCTCTGTCTGTGCATGCCAAATCTCAATATTTGAAAATATCCAAATATTCACCTGTTTTCCATTCTTCACCCAAGTGCTTCACATAGATGCAGAACACACGCCTTTATTGAGCACCAGATCCGCACGCTGAGTCAGAGTGGGGAAACAAAAGAAATAGAAAATGTGATATTTGAGGAACTCAAAAGATACCTCAGTGAACCTAGGCCAACACTAGGCTTCCTACTCCTGTGGGTTTCTGGAAGTGGTGTCCTACACCTGCTTTTCTTATATGTTAGACAATGTTGGTCATCTCTTAGCTCAGAAGCTAACACAAGCCAAGTGATCATTTACCCAGTTCTCTCTCTGACCCTAAATATCACTTGAACCTCAAGGCTTATTGGGAAGTCTAAACCTTGGTTATTTATCCTCTAGCTCTTTGCTATATAACCTGTGGTCCCTGAACCAATAGCACGGGTACCTCTGCGGTGCCTTTAAGAAATGAAGAATCCCAGGCTTCTACCTCAAACCCATTGAATCAGAATCGGCATTTTGACAAGATCCCCAGGTGAGTCATCTGTACACTCAACAACATAGGTTGTCAAACCTCACTGAACCAGAATTGCTCCCAGATATTCAGTCGTGGATTGCTGTGGGCATAGGCACTTTTTAAAAATATTTTTGGGGCACCTGGGTGGCTCAGTCGGTTAAGCGTCCAACTCTTGATGTCGGCTCAGGTTGTGATCTCAAGGTCCTGAGATCAAGCCTCGCATCAGGCTCTGCATTTATCGTGGAGTCTGCTTGAGATTTTCTCTCTCTCTCTCTCTCTCCTTCTGACCCTTCCCCTCATGCACATGCTCTCTCCCTCTCTAAAATAAATAAATAAATCTATAAAAATATATTTTCAGATGCTTCACAGCTGATTCTAAGGTGCATTGAGGGTTGAAAATCACTGCATGTTCCTGCTCACATTTCTCTTGTGTTCTACACTTTGGGTGGCAACTCCAGGTGAAAAACATCCTTCGCTCAGAAGGAAGCAAATGTGTCTTTGCTATTGCTTTTGTTCATTCAAAAACTACTGAGCAATTATTCTGTTCAAGGCACCATGTAGCTGCAGAGAATATCACCATAAATGAGAGTGACTGTGTCTGCTGTCATGAGCTTGGCATTCTAATGGGAGAGAAGGAGGTAAATTCCTAGACAGTCAAATACAGGGTGAGGATGAGTCTTTTGGTCGAACTACCCTGTGATTAGAAAGAAGAGGTCATGAAAAAATTATAGGGTCAAACTTTCCTGCAGATAAAATATTTGAAAGTGAAACACCCAAATTAGTACATCCTCTAGTGTATCCAGCTCTCAGAGATGAAATTAAGATTACTGTCCTTAAAAAAAGATCTTGTGGGCCAGAACTTTCTGCAGTGCTTTCCAAAGCCGAATTTACCACCCTCCCCTGAAGGGTAGTCTGAGTATGTCAGGCCAAAACGAAATAGCAATTTTGCCTCCTAAACAGACAGTGTATTTACCACTCAAGAACCATGTAAGAATTATAGTCAAACTTCTGTGCAGTCTTCACCCTGCTTTACCCTACTAATCACCAGATTGGCCATTGTGACTGAAATTGGCCAGTTCACTTGACATATTCAAGTATCTGGTCTGTCACTTGGTCAAATAGAATTAACAGTGGATTTATTTGACTCCACGTTGTAGACAAGATTATGAGCTAAAAAAAAAAAAAAGTAGAATTCAAGTTACAAATAACCCCACTACCACCACTGATATTCACAATTAAGCTGGCATACCTCCAAGATATTGCGGGTTTGGTTCCAGACCAGTGCAATAAAGCAAGTCAAATGAATTTTTTTGGGTTTGCAGGGCATATAAAAGTTATGTTTACACTATACTATAGTGTATGAAGTGTGTAACAGCATTATGTCACGGGTGGGGAAACAATGTAAATACCTTAATTTTAAAATGCTCTATTGCTAAAAAATGCTAACTACCATGTGAGCCTTCAGTGAGTTGGAATCACTGATCACAGATCAAATACAAAAATGACAAAGTTTGAAATATAGTGAGAATTACCCAAATGTGACACAGAAACGTAAAGTAAGCAAATGCATTTGGAAAAATGGCACCAGTAGATGTCCTTGACACAGGGTTGCCACAAACCTTCAATTTGTAAAAATCATAGTATCTGCTAAGTGCAATAAAATGAGATATACCTGTAGTGGTTAAAATCAAGGGCTTTAAAAGTAGAAAAAAGCAGATTCCAATTCTCATCTCTAAAGGAGAAATAATCATAGTACTTACCTCCCAGAGGTGCTGTGAGGCATAAAGGAGCTCATTTATGTAAAGCTTGTAGCCCTATCTAGAAAAGAGTAATGCTCCGTATTAAATGCTGTTGTCGTAGTTGTTTACAAATTCTCTGAATACATGAGTTCCAGCCAATATTCAGCATCCCTCGTTGAAGACGTAATGGTCATATTTTTCCTAGTAGAGCTTCATTGCTTTACTAAACATATTTCTGTCTATAGTGAAACTTGTGAAATGTTTCACCAGAATCATTAGACAAGACGACTGGAGAGAACTCCATTCAAACTCTTTTTAAACTTTGTCTTTGGTTTTGGTTTTCTGTATGGCTCAATGATCAATGATCATGTCACCAATGAGTCCCTGCTGAGAAACAATACTTCCTGGGTCTGGGGAAGCCATTAGTACCACATTTAGATCTTTATTTAAGTCATTATGCCTCTCCCGTGATGTATAGATTTCAATTTAAGTGCACTTGGCTACCAAAGCCCTTTGCTTAAATTAGCAAAGGATTGATTTAAAATAGTAATAAAAGTAAATGTTATCTTAATGAGCATCACAGTACTTATATAACAGCCTAAATCCATAGGAACTTAGGACGAGAAACTGATTATGATCACAAATAGATATTAGCCATAGGTCAGACTTCCTTTACTTTTTTTTTTTGTCTTGTGACTAGAATAGCTTCATATAAACAAAGAAATTCTTCTTCCTTATCTTCGTGTTCCTTCTGCCATATTAATTAAGATTTGACATGTCCCTGTATACTGTTTACGGCAAAACGAGATGAGTGAACTGATTCAAATCAAACAGATGACTTTTTACCCAAATCCCATGCCAAAGACAAACTGAGCTTTTGAGAGTTTGGAGATGTGAGTTTATTTACGCTTTACTCTTTTCTTTTCACTTGTAAGTATCTTGGTTTAAATTTCATTTTATGCATTTTGTGGTTATTGGAAATGTAAGGGATTTGGAGAGTTTATTTGAGTTAGTGCAGTAGAAACTTTATGGAAGTTGTCTTGTTTTAAAAAAAATCACAGAAGGGGAAAAAAAATCACAGAAGGGGATATCAGCGTAAATGTGGATATAACTACACATATTTTACAACCCTATGATGTTTCAAATAGTCTTTGCAATAGCCCAACACAAAATATTCAATTACGGAAAAAGACAAAGATCGAAATAGGCACAAGTTTGGGACTATGGACTCCTAAACTTTAACCCCAGCTATAAATAAGACTGTTTTAGAAAAGGGAGTCAATTTGTGGTCCTTACTCTCCAATGTTTTCCCACAACCAAAAAATGAGAATAAGAAATTGGCTGGAATTATATTATTAAAACTTTTGCTTCGCATGTTGTATATGTGCATTTGGGTGGCCAGACACAAGTATCTCGAAACTTAATGCAAATTGTCCAAGATCTGTGCCTTCAAATGGTTTACTGATTAAGATTGGGCAACCGAGAGAGGTCAGAGCTATAGTAATTTGGGAAAAAGTGACCACCCAACCTGTCCCGCTCTGTCTTATTCTGGAGTCAAGTGAAAATATGATGCAAAGTTAGCTTGGCCATATAATGTTCCTGTAACTCATGGAAGTCTTTTCCCACCTCCATTCTGGATAAGCCATCATCATCAATAACATTGTCACAGCCATAGTCATTTGTCATAGTCATAGCCCTAACATTTGCCATAGTCACAGTAGAACTTCAAGGATTATTATTCACATCTCCAAAGATGTATCTTCCGTGGCCCCAGCAGCTTTCTTGAACCAGTGCTCCTCAAAAGCTGATGTAATAAAAATCACCTGGGAATCCTGTTAAAAATACATATTTCTGGACCCCTGCCCCCAAGGGTTTTGATTCAGTAGGTGTGGGGTGGAGCCCAGGTGACACTGATGAGTTTGGTTCAGGGACCACAAACTGGGTAGCACTGATAGAAAATTTCCTTCACTTTCTAATGTTCTCTCTCCCTTCTGTCCTATCTCAGGTAAAGTCCATAACTTCCCCCTTGTCAAGTAAAGCCTATCATTTTCATTTCAGTTCCATCCCTATATCAATTATCTGCTGTATTAGTTAGGATTCATTTCAGCTGCAAGTGACAGGAAACCCAAAATGGTAGTGCTTTAAACAAGAGAGAAGATTTGACTAAGATACATATAAGTAGCCCAAGACTGGTAGGTTATCGGCTCCATAAGCATCAGGTCCCAAATTCCTTCTATCTGGTTGTTCTTGCATTCCCAGCATATTGCTTCCACCTCAAAGTCTCATATGCCAAAAACTATAGCTCTAGCCATTAGGTCCACATTCCAGCCAATAGGGGGGAAAAAAGATAGAAGGCATACTCTTTCCTTTTAAGAACACTTTCTGGAGGGGCGCCTGGGTGGCTCAGTCAGGTAAGCGTCTGACTCTTGGTTTTGGCTCAGGTCATGATCCTGGGGTCCCTCTCCCTCTGCATCTCCCCCCAACTTGTGCTCTCTCTCTCTCTCAAATAAATAAATAAAATCTTTAAAATAAAAAAACCTAAGAAAACATGACAAAAAGTAGTTGGCTATCAAGGAGAGAGTCTTACATCAAGAACCTTGTATTTTGAATGCAACTCTAAAGAGGCTTTCCGCTAAAAGGGACATTTTGACTCACTATGTGTCATAACAATTCTTGTCGTGAGGTGTAGGTGGAGAGAGGCACTCCAAAACAAGTGCGCTTAGCCATAACTAAATATCTCACACAAATACATGTGAAATTAGATAGTAAAAATCTTTCAAAGGAAATGTTGTATATAACAGAAGTATTTGGCACACATAGCAAATTATCTTGTTTGACTTGTTTTTCAACTGGCTAGTATTAACTGCACTTGTCAATCCGCTTATATTCTTAATGTATTACAGCCATTGCATCTTTGTATCTAGGAGTTCATTCACTTAATTTTGACCCGACATGACTGCTGCACCAAATATTAATAATAATAGTAAGAAGAAGGAGAAGAAAGAGGAGGGGGAGGAGGGGGGGAAAAGAGGGAGGGCAGGAGAGGAAGAAAAGAAGGGGCAAGGGAGAAATTTTGTTGGAAATTGGATTTTCTTCTCAAAACTTTCCAATGCTGGTGAGAGAAATACAGACTGTATGCACCTGTAAAGCCTCTGGTTTTATAGTAAACCCAATTTGTTTTGGAGCCTCCTGACTGCAGAAGTGAGAGCCCCTGTAAATCTGCCAAGCTAGATGGACCCAAACCGTGGCTCAAAAGGAATTTATGATCTCTGATACCTGCTTGTTTTAATTAGAAACCTAGCTCTCTGACCATCTCTGATCTCTGCATGTCAACTTCTGACTCTTATCTGGCTCTAATCATGGAACTTAGCATTCATCAGCCTTTTATTCTCTGTTCTGATTTGGGCTCCTCCCTGCTTCATGGATTTATATCAACCATGATTTCACTCCTGGAGTCAAGTTCTTGACTTTGTAGTTATACCTCATCTCCACTCCTACGTCATCTCAGTATGGACACTATCTGATAATACTGGGTTCCTCAACTTCAGGCTCAGTGGTACTCAACCCTGGATGCACATTAGAATCATACAGAAAGACCGAAATGCTATTAATGCCCAGGCCCTCCCCCTAGCACTCTGATGTTAAGGGGGTCTAATATAAGGCCAGGGACTGAGAGTTGTAAAAGCTCCCCATGTGACTCTGATCAGCAGCCAGGCTTGAAAATTACCATTCTAGCTTCTTTTTCTGTTGAAAATAACTGTAAACTCTACCTAGGTAACCACTGTATTACCCTCTCCTGGCACCAGACCACCCTGCCTTCAGTGGTCCCATGGAACTCAGTAAATGCAGGTGCCAGCAACAACCATAATCCAGGGATGCCTGGGTGGCTCAGTTAGTTGGGCGACTGCTTTTGGCTCAGGTCATGATCCTGGAGTCCTGGATCAAGTCCCATGTTGGGCTCCCTGCTCAGCGGAAAGTCTGCTTCTCTCCTCTCTCGCACTCTCTCTCTTTCTCAAATAGATAAGTAAAATCTTTAAAAAAAAAAAAACATAATCCATTTATTTTTTAAAAATTGACAAGTGTTTACTCTTTTCCAAACGGTCAGAGAAAATTACAATGTAGTCCCTTTCCTCCAGAGCCTCACATGTTAGTGGAGAAGGCAGGGATAAGATAAATAATTGTAGTGATATGATACGTGGTATGAATGAAATACTATGGGAATACAGAAGAGGAAGCAATTTTCTCTCTGAAAAAGTCCTAGAGGACTTCCTGAAGCATAGTTGAGTCTCGAAGAGTAAATGGAAGTTTACTGGGAAGGCAAGAAAAGATAATGGGTTTTCAAGCAGAAGGGACAATCTAAGCAAAAACTCAAAAGATATTCTGTATAAATATGCATGGATTGTTTAAATTTTTCATTAAAGAATAGCATAGGAGTGCCTGGGTGGCTCAGTCAGTTAACTGAGTCTTGATTTCAGCTCAGTTCATGATCTCAGGGTCATGAAATCAAGCCCCGTGTCGGGAGTTTCCTTGCCCTCACCCCCTAACTTGCTCTCTCTCTCTCTCTCTCTGTCTTTCTAAAATAAATGAATAAATGAAATCTTTAAAAAATATAAAATAAAGAATAGCATGTATTCTAAGAAAAGTCTAAGACTTTGGGAGTATTTTATATGCTTTTTTAAAGAAAACCAAAGCAACACCCGGTGACTACAAAGTGCTTTATTATTTTTGGAAATAAGACGAAATCACCTTGATGGCCCTGCAAAAGAGAGGGGCTAATAAAAGTATAATAAGAAAGATGAAGATTATCCTACGACATGTAATTTTAATATTATTTTGGTCTATTTGCAAATTCTGCCTTTTGGCCAATGCAAACAATTATAACACCTTTTATGTTGGTTTGTCTTTTTGTACGACTGGCTGTTAACTACATTGATGCATTTCTTCTTGGTTCTTCCTTCTCAGATATGAGCTGTTTATACTTGGGATTAACTGACTCCAGCATTCATCTGAAGTTACAATCTTCTATCTTTAAGGTTCAGAGAGCCCCAGGACTTAAACATGGCCGAACATTCAAAATGTTTGCTTGGTCGCAAACTGGCTCAACATTTTTGTATTGTATTGGCCAGTTGGCTCTGGAAACATGTCTCACCAGCAGTTATGTTGTCTTGTTACTTGGTCTTAATCTCTGAGAACCCCATGCAACACATTCTTACAAAATGGCCCAGGGCCCACCACTCAAAAGACACCTGAGACGGCAGTGAGGTTCATACCTTATAACCTTTCACATTTCTTCCTCAGAATCCAAATCCCTGCCAAACTTTGCCTGGTTTTCTTTTTTCCATCTTCCCACTAGGCTTAGTGGTGTATTACATTTAAAAATCCCCAGCTGAAAATCGGAAAGAGAGGTTATTACAACCAAGAAATCTCTTTGACAAGCCCCTTGTGTTAGGTTAGCATAAGAGGACCTAGCCGAGGGAGAAGAGGAACTTCTTCCGTGGACCCAGGGTTAGGGTATGCTTGAGCAGAAATAATACCTAGGCTGGTATCCAAACACAGTTATTATTCAGAAAGATGTTTTAGTGGCACAAAGGGATAATGACCAAAAAAAGAGAAAAGCCAACAGAGTATTACAGGAATTAGGAAGCGTGTGAGGAGATCATGACAACCCATGATTAATTAGGCTGGCTTTTAAAGCTGTCAAATTATGGCCTAGCCTTCAAAGACATTAGAGGGGCTAATGAAGCTGACTGCCTTCAGTCTCTTCTTCCCAAATGCCTACCTGACCTTCACTTTCCTTATTAAACTCCAGTTCCTCAGGAAATTTCAATAGTTAACTGCCATTGAACCTATTTCAACAGAATTATTAATAGCTGATTTCATTGGTGGTATGCCTGTAATAAGGTGTGTTCAAATATTTCCCCCAGGTGTAACAAAGGCTATGTTTCCTTTCCTTCTTACAGTTAATTGAATGGTAAATAAAGAAAGGGGATATCCCAAACACCACAATAAACTTTAAACACTCTCAACCAACTCCTATATAGAATTTTTAGTACAATAGGGTAATATCCCAAATTCTTCAGATAAGAATTAACCTTTTTTTTTTTATCTTCCTTATAGGATTTAACAATCTGTTTCAAAAATAAAAAAATATGAAATTCCAACCTTCTCTGGGCCAACTTTAATCACATTGGTTTATTTAGGCTACCAAAGTTTTCAATGCTGAGAAAGGTGTAGGCAAGTATTTTTACCAATAAATACAATAAACCAATAAAAAATAATTAAAAATTTGCTTTGCATAGAGTTTTATAACTTCCATAAAGTTTAATAAACATTATTTCCTTTGGACTACCCAGCAATCCTGTAAGTTGGGCAAGGCCTGTACTTTTGTCCCTTTTATAGAGGTAACTAAGCCCAGAGACATTAAAGACTCCCTATATCTGAGATTCTATTATTTATACTGCAAGTCCAAGTGCTTCTGATGATCATGAAATCTTGAAAAATATTAAATTAAATCATTCACATAAGAATTTTAGCACAATGCTTAATGCATAGTATGTACTCAATAAAACCTGCTGTCAATTACATGTACCACTTATGCCCTTTATTACTAAATTAATGACCTTGTTATTAAGATTCAAAAACTGGTGTTTCAGGAGGAGTTTAAGAGTAGTACAAAAGCTTACTAAGGATCTGACAGAGCAGTGCCCAATATCTGTTTGGAGACCAGATGATTTAATTGAGTGTGTTCAAATCCCATAAGAACAGTGTAAAAAAATCCATGCCCCAATCATTCATGTCGTCAAATCTAAGTCTTTCCTCAGTGGTGTTATTTCTAGGAATCTATCCTAGGAGAAAAAAATCCAAAATACAGGAAATTTTGTCTATGTAGTAATACTCATCATATTTTTTATGAATGCAAAATGTTGGGCAAAAGCTAAATATATACAAGAAATGAGCTGCTGTGAGGGCACTAAGATATTATTAAAAGAAATATACAACATAGAGAAATTATTACTATGTTATAATTCTAATAAAAGCTCTCTATAAAATTATACTCCCAGTATATTCTCATTTAGACATAATAAGATACATAGACAAAGGAAGAAGTATGCCAGAATATTAAGGATGGTTACTTATTGAGTTTTAGAATACCATAGCTTTCAATTTTTATACTTTTTAAATCTCAGTGGAAAATAAATACCAGCTATTAAATAAATGGATAACACTAATAGTCATACTGTTTCCTTTTACAAAAAGGACTTTGCCTGTTCTATATCCATAACACAAATATCTACATGAGCAATTCTCCTGGTTCTGTGATATTCGATATGACTATTGACCCAGGTAACCTCTTTGGGCTATATCAAGGAGCAACCAGTTTCGACGTAAAATACTGTTCCAGTCTGAGGGTTGCAAAGAGAGACATGTGGAATATTCAGAGACTTGGCCAACCTTTTACGATTTTTTAATCTCGCTATCTAGTGATGTTCAGATCTGCATCTACTGTCTGAATTTTAGGGCCATTGTGCTAAGCACACAGATGGTCTCTCAGTTGTCGGCCTTCTCAATTGCTCCCAATCAAGATCTGCTTCCACTAAAGCCAAAAGCAAAGCTGGTAAACGGCTGTTTACCCTATTGGGATAAGAGGAGAAAGAAGCTGTGATCATGTCCTATGCACACCAGTGCTCCCCGGTTAGTGCTGTCTCACTCCAGAGTCAGTAAATTGAATGGAACCAAACAGAGCCATTGGAGGAAATTGCCTTCAGCTGATATTTTATATTGCTCCGTCTTGTCTTCAAGGTCTGTGAATAAGGTTAATGCAAATCTTAAGGCCAAGTTCAGGAGGGTGCCGGCTCATCAAAAAGTTACCAGAGAAACCTGGGCAAACAAAAACCAGCCCAGTTCAATCCGGATTACTGTCAAGCCACATTCCGCACCTCCTCAGTATTGATTTCCTTAAAACATGAAAAAGAAATTCCTTATCTATGTCCTTGCTGGATCTTCTGGAGAAAAAAATATTGGCCTCTGAGGAATCCATTGGTCGCATTTATGAAGGTGTAAAGTAGTGTGGCAGAAGATGATTGGGTTCTTAGATTTAGCTGGGACAGCTCAACAAAGTTTATAAAGAGATCGTTGGAACTCAAGCAAAGGGAGGAGTGGCTAATAAAAGAAATGGAACAGAGAATGGGGCAAAAATAGCCTAGAGAATGGCTTGACACTTGGTGGAGCAGCTGGAAGATTCCAGAGAATACTGTTACTCAGGATCCTGAGGGTGTTCAGCTATTCTAACTTACTCTATCTACCATGGCTGAAAGAGGATTAGAGTTCTAGATCAAGTTGCAAATGGAAGGTAAATTAAAAGGCAGAACGAGGATGAGAAATGGAACTTCTCGGTCAGCCAAGCAGAGAAGGACATTGGCAGCAAGCAGATGGGAATTGGGTCATTCATATTACCTGAAGAATATTCTTCAAGGATGGCTCAGGGTTGGTTACGCTCCCTAGCATATCTCATCTGCCTTCATATCGCTGACACCTCAAGGCCCTTACTTTACCTGCAGCAAAATAGTTTTGTTGTATTTGCTCCAATTGGCCGGCATGTGATATTGTTCATGACTCAGTGCTACAGAGAGAAGTCAAGGCCTTAAAAGAATCTTCTGGTGGTTGCAGGGTGAGTGAACATGGCACAGACTGGCAGCTGGGACACTCTACAAATTAGCAGGGATCAGAGGCTAGGAGGTCCAGAACCTTGGATCTCATTTTGCACAGAATATTTTTTTTAAGAATGTATTTATTTGTCAGAGAGAGAGCACAAGCAAGGGGAGCAGCAGGTAGAGGGAGAAGCAGGGTCCCTGCTGAGCAAGGAGCCCAATGTGGGACTCGATCCCAGGATTCTGGGATCATAACCTGAACTGAAGACAGACTGAGCCACCCAGGCGCCCCTTCACAGAATATTTAGAGCATTTTTTTTTCTCTGAAATAGTTGCTCTCTTTCAGTGACCACACCCAATTTTAGAAGCCATCAACCCTCTGTTATTTCTCCCCACAAAAGTGTGATGCTATCAGGTGCAACTCCTACAGTAGGTGCATTCTCAGTACACTAAAAAAAAAAAAAAAAAAAAAGCAAAGTTTAAATGAATATTCATAGAAATCAGTTTTATTAAACCTAAACCTGGGATTGATACTTCTCCCAGAATTAGACTCCTCCCCTTTGAGAAACAGAAGCATCTGCTCTGCTTCTAATAGGCAGTGCCATTCGGGTACATCTCTTGGCTTTGCCAGGTGTCAGTTTCCCCATTGGTAAAGTGAGGGAATAGGACAAGAAGAGGTATGCTTATATGAATGAGCGTATAGATGTGAAATAGCAAAATGACATTCTGATTCTTATATGCAGATTGGTGACATTACCCAAAAAACAAAACAAAACAAATAAAAAAAAAAAACTTGAGAGCTTTGAGTCAATGGCTCTTGCTTTCAAGTACGTAACCTATGGAAGGAGATTGTCATCCATGGTCTAACCCTTGACCCATCTCTGGTCACTTCCAAACATGGACTCTATGTTCAGCCAGATAGATCTAACTATAGGACACAGATACGGAGTCTTCACGAGAGAGGCCTACTCTAAAATTTATGGCTTAGAGGAGAAGAAAATCTGGGATCCCTGTGGACAGGGTCACTCCCAAGGAAAAGGGGAAGAAAGGGGGTCTGGGCTACCTATGCCCGATTTCTCCTGGATGGTTTGGCTGCAATGAAGGTGGGGTCAGTTAAGTGTCCTACCTTTGGATCCTCTGTTGAAAATCAATAGAGGCAGGTTTTCAGCAACATGGCTTGATTTTTTGATTCCTAAACACTTCTTTCCATGTCCAATCATCTCTATATTTTAGAGCTATAAATCCCTGTGAGTAAAGAGAACTGTTTGCTAAGCCAGAGAGTAGGAAGAAAGGAGGAAAGCATAAAAATCATGATGGTTTTTTGGTTCCAGGGCCTGCACTGAGTAGGGAGGATACATTCCAGCAGTCTTGCCCAGGAGATAATCTGCCTTAGCAACTGGGCAATGACGTAGGGAGATCTGTGGTCACAAAGTAGTTCAGCCCTGAGTCAGTTTTCAGTCCAGGCTTTATACATTTTTTCTAGTGAGTCAAGTGACTGTTTCATCAGCACCCTTCTGTTAGAGAAGGCCTCTAGAATATTCCCGGCTTTGATTACGCTTAGTTCCCTAAGGGACTTTGAAGATCGCCTCATTCAACATTCTCAGTTGTCGTAATTAGGTATCCACTTGTTAATGGCTGTTTCTCTAGCACCAAATCTAGTGCCTGGCACAGAGTAAGTGCTCAAGATTGTTGGAGTTACAAGTGAGGAAATTGACTTTCCAGAATGAGTAGGTACCAGATTAGCTCAGAGCAGAACCGAGCCAGAACCTAAGCCACCAGCCACCCAGTCTTTCCACATCGGCTTGCTAGTTAAGCAATTAAACTAAAGGAAAGGAACCATCCTTAAAGAATGGGATGATTCCTTAACACCTTTTAAAATTGTTCGCGTTATTTTAAAAAAAATCTTGTAAGCATAGTGACTTAGAAGGCAAGCCATAGTTTGGATATGGGCAGATATCCAAAGATAATGCTTGTTATGCCAGACTCATAGTTAGGAGTCTGGTTCTCAAGGCAGGTTGCCTAGGTGTAAATCTGGGTTGGGCCACTAAACCAGTCCTGTGATCTTGTGCCAATTACTTAACCACTCTGACTGAATTTCTTCATCCGTAAATGGACAAAAAGTACCTACCGCATAGGGTCGATGCAAGGATTAAAATAATGAACACATGTAAAGTGCCTAGAACTATGTATGGTACATAATCAATGTAAGCCATTGTTCTTATTATTGTTCTTGCTGTTAGAGTTCATAGTTCAGTCTATATGACTTTAGCAACTTCACATTTATTCTTCCTGTCTATTTGAAGTTTGAGGAGTACAGTGACTTAAGTGAACCTCGTTGTACTCATGTCTGACTGAAAGGTTGGCGACGACACTTCCGTACTGACGTTACAGGGTTTCCTATGCTAACCAAGGCATAGCAAACACCCTCTCATTTGATTATTTGTATGAATGTGGTCTTGGAAAGTGAGACGTAATAAATAGAGCTTGCCTGGTTGATAAAAATCCCATGTCTTTGGTCTTCTTAATTGCCGGCAGGGGAAACTCTAAAGGGGAAGGAGATTCACTGCCTCGTCTTCTGGTTTGATGTTTGAGGCAGGGGATTTTTCTGGATGTCTACTTTGTGACAGTCGACCAAACCCAAAAGCAAGAAGGGATGAAGTAATTTGGGCAGCTTCCCAGTGTGGAACCCAGGTAGATAGAAACACAGCTTTCCTTTGCCTGATTAGTAGATAGGAAAAAGTGAGAAAATTCTAAGTGATGGAGAGAGATTACAGCAGAGTTTAGGGCACAGGTTTATAAAACAATGGGAAATGGCTGAAATCACAACCAATAGGGGCCATGATGTATTTACCTCCCTGACTCTGATATCTGAATGGCTGAAGCTTGAGTGGAAGAAATCTCCAGTGAAGTCATCCTCATCTTTCTTATGGTCGATTCAAAGATTACTTTTACCAGATTCTCAGAAAGGCTTTGAAACAATACCAGATGTAGTTATAATGACTGAAATGTAGGAAACAGGGTGGCTTTGTTCCACCCAAAAATCCCTTGAGTGCATGTAAATTTCAACATCTGATTGCACTGCTGTATCATCACTATGTTGAGAAGTAATTACTTCCTGGAAGGATGTATGGCTCACATCTCATATCGTTGTAGCTATGACAAAGATTCCTGCTTAAGTCCAAGAAACTTCTCTTCTACTCTTCTCTGAAATAAAAACAGAAACTTCTCAGAGGATGATCAACCAAGGGGTAACTGCACTTTGCTGATATCGTCATTGCCTTTACAAAGATATGAAACAACAACTGGGAAATGCTGTGCCTTTTCTCAAGCAACTGTTCTAAACTCCATTCTCTAAGATCCTTCTCTCAGCGGTCGTAGAGGCTACTGAGCCTGGTGATAAGAATAGACACAGAAGAACTTGGTTCAAGTCTTGGTTCTTCTGTTTACTGTTTTACCTTAAGCAGATAATTTATTTTCTGCCTGACTCTCCTTAAAATGAAAGAGCTGTTTTGGATAATTGCTGACATCCCTTCTAGTGTTTTATAGAATGGCCAATTGCAATTCGATCATCATAACTACATTTATGGGTGTCTAAAGTTTCTAAAAGGACATTAAGATAGCAAAGTCTTCAGATCTCTGTGCTAGCCAGTGGGGGAAGAAATTTGGTTGTAACGGTACCTCTTCAGCAACATACAAAAATCACTACATCTAGAAAGCTACTTAAATGGAGAGACAACACAGTGTAATAGAAAGCATATGGGATTTAGAGTTAAATTACCTGGCTTTGGATCTTGGCTCATTCATTGAGCATCTCCTAATTTTCTAAAAAGAATCAATAACAGTAATAATAACACTTGGAAATCAAATTTACTAAAGTGTAAAAAAGCAGGGAGACTTCTGCTTCTGTTTATGATGGAATGACTAGGGCTAAACATGCCCTCCTGCTATTTAAAAAAAAAAACTATAGGAGTGCCTGAGTGGCACATTTGGTTAAGCCTCCATCTCTCTGGTGTTGGTTCCCGTTATGATCTCAGGGTCTTGAGATCGAGCCCTGCCTCAGGCTCCATGCTCAGTGCTGAGTCTGCTTGAGAGTCTCTCTCCTTCTCCATCTGCACCTCCCACTTATATGCTCTGTTGTTCTCCCTCCCCGAAAAAAATAAATGAATAAATCTTTTAAAAATTAAAAAAAAATAAAAAGCTATAAAACGGGGCATAATATGAAGCAATTGTTTCAAGGTATTGGACATTGGTAATGCAAGACTTTAATAACTGAGAAAAGGAAACCATCCAAGGTGAGCCCCAAATTCATGTCAGTTCTCTGCCTTGGGACAATTTCCAAAAGACGGGGATAGAAACATCAAGCAGACAATAACTGTCCTGCTGAGCTGAGGGAATAATATTGGAGTTTAGGGAAGGATACCAGAGAGGAGGGGGATGTGCAGTCGGGTTCACAGGGTGACACTGTTGGGGTTTCTCAGAGGTTATTGGCTAAGGATTGGGCTATACCTGCGCAGGGCAAAACTGTGCAAGATCTAGCAGCAAGAGGCTGGTATGGGATCGAGAGGGGAACAGAGATCCTAGAGTCAGCACAATGCCCAGAAATATTGGAATTCCACCACAACCGGAGTGGAGAGTCCTCAATAAAATCCCTAGTGTTTAGCTAAAACAACAGAAAGGCCACATATTAGCAAAAGGACCAGGCTTATGGGGTAAGAGCTACTCTAGACCCACCTAAAAAAGCCTATAACCAAACCTCCACAAAAGCAAGGAAAACTGCCAGTAAAGTTAAAAAAAAGAGCAACATACATAATTGATTCCTTAGAATGTATCATCCAAAATGTCTAGCAAGACATCCAAATATTTTTTCAACAGGCAAAGAAGAAAATATGACTCTAAGTTGAAAAAAAAACAATCAATATGAAGAGAGCCCAAGTTAGTCCAGATTTTAGAATTAACAGACAAGAATGTTAAAGCTGCTGTTAAAAATATATTTAAAGATATAAAGAAGATATGCTTTGAATAAAAGAACAGGTTGAATGCAGGAACAGAATAAGTCTGATCAGAGAAATGAAAACAATGTAGAAAAACCAAATTAAGGTTCTGGTAATTTTAAGTTAAGGATCTGAAATGAAATAATTCATTAGAAGAGCTTAAAAACAAACTGGTGTTAGTAGAAAAAGGAATCAGGGAGTTTGAAGACAAATTCAGAGAAATTATCCAATCTGAAAAACAGAGAGAAAAATATTGAAAAATGTTTAAGTGCCTCGGTAACTTGTGAGATAATATAATTCTCTCAAACATACATGTAATTGGATCTCCAGAGACAAGGAGAGAGAGGGAAGATGAGGCAGAAAGAATTTTTTTGAAGAAATAATGTTCAAACTTTATTAAATTTGGTGAAAAACAACATTTCCAGAAGCTCAGCAAAACCCAGAAGGCTAATTATAATGAAAACCACACTCAAGCACATCATAGTCAAATAGCTAAAAATCAAAGATAGAAATTCTTAAGAGCAGCTGGAGAATAATGATATATTGCCCACAAGAGACTAGCAACATGGTATATGGTCGATTTATAGTAAAACTAAATGTATTTCTATATACTAAGAATAAATAATTATAAAAATAAATTTTATATGTAATTCTATTTAATCTGTATAAAACATATCAAGTTTCCAAAAATGTACTTGATCTGTACACGGAAAATTATAAAACATTTATGAAAGTAAAGAAAACTTAAATAAATGAAGAGCTATGCCATGCTCATGATTGGAAGACTTAGATTTGTAAAGGTATCAATTCTCCCCAAATTGATCTATAGATTCAATGCAATTTGAGTCAAAAGTTCAGCAAAATTCTTTGTGTAGTGGACAAGCTTATGTTAACAATATGAAAATACAAAGAATCTAAAATAGCCAAAGCAATCTTCAAAAGGAAAAGCAAAGTTGAAAGGCTTATACCACTTCATATCAAATCTTACTGTAAAAGCTACAGTAATCAGGACAGTGTGGTACTGGTGAAAAGATATCCAAGTCTGATCAATGGAATAGAGTCCAAAAATAGATTTATTCATGCATGCTCAATTGAGTCTTCACAATGGTTTCAAAGTAATTCAATGTGGACATGATAGTCTTTTCAACAAACAGAACTGGATCAACTAGATATCCAAATGGGGAAAAAAAATAAATCTTTACCTCACACCAGATACACAAATTAACTTGAAATGGATCGTATACCTGAACATAAAAGGTAAAGTTTTAAAATTTCTAGAAGAATATATAAAGGAAAATCTTTGTGACCTTGATTTCTTAAGATAAAAACACATTCATCATAATAGAAACAATGTTAAGTTAGACTTCATGAAAATGAAGAACTTCTGCTTTTAAAAATACAGCAACAAAGAAAATAAAACTTCAAGTCTTAGGTTAGAAAAAATATTCACTATATGTATTCTGTCATCTAGAATATACAAAGGACTCTTCTATCTCAAGATAAAGAAGACAAATAACCTAATAAAAAAAGGGCATGCAAAAGACTTTGAACACTTTACAAAAGAAAATATATGGAAGACCAATGAACTCATGAAAAGATGTTCGACATCTTTAGTCTTTTAGAAAATGTAAATTAAAGCCCAAATCAAATAACCCACTAGAATGGCTGCTAAATAACCCACATTCTAGCCCACTAGAATAGCTAAAATTAAAATTAATATTAAAGGAGCACCTCGATGGTTCAGTCATTTGAGCATCCAACTCTTGATTTGGGGACGTCATGATCTCTGGGTGGTGAGATCGAGCCCCACAACAGGCTCCACATTGGGCATGGAGCCTGCTTAAGATTCTCTCTCTCCCTCTCCCTTGGCCCCTCCCCCCCACTCACAAGCATATTCTCTCTCTAGCAAAAAAATTAATTAATTGATTGATTAATATTATTAAATGTTGGTGAGACTGTGGATTTGGAACTCTCATACATTGTAGGTAGGCATGTAAAATGGCACAACATCTTAAAAAAAAAGTTTTCGCAGTTTCTTATTGAGTTAAATATACATCAGCCCTGTAATCCCAGCAATTCCATATCTAAGTGTTTTGTGGGTGACCACAAGAAGATTTTCATTTGTTCATAACAGTTTGTAACATATAAAACCTGGAAACAACCCAAATGTCGATCAACAGAAAATAGATATATTGGGATATATTCTATAAAGAAATATAAATTACAAAGTAATACAAAATGAACAGTAAATAAAAATGAACAGAAATTAAAAACAAATTACTGATATATGAAATAGAACAGACAAACTTCCAGACTCCAGATTAAATAAAATAATACTGTATGATTTCATATGTATAAAGTTCTAGAAAAGGGTTAACTATTCTATAATGATAAAGACAGCTTAGTGGCTGCCAGAAGGTAGGAATTTCAGTGAAGGTTCTGACTTCAAAAGGGTAGTAGGGAACTTTCTGGGAGGATATTCCATTTCCTATCTCAATAGGACTTGAGATGTCACTCAAGTGTACATAATTGCCGAAAGCATGAACTGTACACCTAAAATGCGTGTATTTCATTCGATGTGAATTTTACCTCATTAAAGTTTATTTAAGAAAGAAAAAGCGTTCTAAATTTGAGAAGTATGTTCTCTCCTCTCTCTTCCCTGGAGCAGCTCAAGGACCTTTTGAGGCTGAAAAGTGATAGCTTTATTTGTAAACAAATGTCAGCTTTTACCTTGATGCCAAAGACAAAACAGTATACCCTCCAGGTACTTGACAGATGGGGTAAATCCACTCAGTCAGAAAAGGAGCAAAGGATACTAAAGAAGCAGGAGAAAACTAAGAAACAAGCAGGGTGGGGTAATAAAGATTTGGGCGAGCCTGGTGGCGGGTATTGAGAAGGGCAAGTATTGCATGGAGCACTGGGTGTGGTGCATGAACAATCAATCTTGTAACACTGAAAAAAAATAAACATATTTGGGGGGAAAATAAATAAATAAATAAAAATTAAAAAAAGATTTGTGGAGGGGATTTAAGTATTTCAGGCAAGATCACAGAACTGGAAGGGGTTACGTCTGTGCCTAATCCATTAAGAAGATAATCTGAGGGTGGGAACAGGTAGGAGACAATCAAGAGGAAGCGCTAGCCCTGGTGCAGAGCCTTGGCCACGAAATGCCTTGAATATGGCGTCTGGAGTCACCTCACCAGATGTGTGCTTGATAACTGGCTGTGAGGCCAGCTGAATTTCTGTAAACCCTTTAAAGAGGTTCCCGAAGTGCCAAGAATCCCTCAGTTTATGCCTATGGAGGAGTTCATACCTCAAGGAGAGAAGTAAATAAGGCTGAATTTACTGACTCAGAGCTCAAGGTGAACCCCACTGATATCTCTGACCTAACGAGAGAGGGCTGCTATTTGAACATAATGTTCAGAAACAAAAATTGCAGAATGTCTTCCCCTGTTGACCAATGACTCCTGCTTTGACCCAGTGTAAATTACAAACCTCACTGGAGCATCTCCCAGCCCCAACAAATACAGGGCCAGTTACCCTCGGATTCTTTCAGCTTCCGATTTATCCTATCTTGTAAATACACTTTCTCTTCCTTCCCAGATTCCTGCTGCACTCTCTAGTAAGTTCTTTCTTTATTCTCAACAGCTACATGAGATGAAAAGAAAGATATTAAAATCCTATTGGCCATGTATTAACGATTCCTTTATAGTGTCTCCAGGGATATTGGGAGGGGTATGGAAATATGATAAGAAAAGAGGCTGAAATGTCTTCTGATTTTCTGTGACACTCAAACTCCCTGGCCCCTACATATGATTCTATATACAATTGGCAATTTCACCGAATGTGTTCTTGGCATATTCTTTCTGGTGAAGCAACTAGGAATGATGTTTGACAGTACAGCAATGGAGTAAGTTCAGTCATGGGAAAGACCATGAGCTGGAGCCTGGGCTAAACTCCTGACTCTGTCACTCTGCCATTCATACCAGCTATGCAACCTAAAATGAGTCAGTTAACATCTCTGAATCTCAGTTTTGTCCTCTCTGGAGGGAAATGATACTTAGTTCAAAGGGCTGTTATGATGATTAAATGGAGTAATGTCCAATGCATGAAACAGTGCCTCTCACAGGGTAAGCACTTGGTATGGTGGCCTGTTGTTATTTATTGTGAGTTCTTATCCTTCTTGACTTCTTGGGGACATTTTATCCTATTATCCTATTTTATCCGACCCTATCCACTTCCTGAAATTCCAGACTCCCTTCCCTCATCTAAATCACTTACCATGGGGCACCTGGGTGGCTCAGTCGGTTAAGTGTCTGCCTTCGGCCCAGGTTATGATCACATAGTCCTGGGATCAAGCCTCTCATTGGGCTCTCCACTCAGTGGGGAGTCTGTTTCTGGATCTCCCTCTGCCCCTCCTCCCACTCATGCTCTCTCTCTCGCTCTCTCTCTCTCAAATAAATAAATAAAATCTTTTTCTTAAAAAATCACTTATCATGGTGCCTTGCACATAAGTAAGCCTTCAGGCAATAGTACTTACTACCAAATCTCAGTATTAAAATTAGATTTCTGAACATGTGGTAGAAAACAGACATTAGGTGGCTTAGAGACACCTCAGGGGACCATGTTTTTCCAAGTAAGAATTTTGAGATCTCAAATATTTCTTTGAGGACTAAGTCAAAGATCCTGAGTCTTCATTCAGAATCTAGGCCTAAAAGTAGAGTTTCTCTGAGCCTAGACTGCATAACTGAGCTTTGATGAGTGGTCAGCAAGAGAAAGGTTCTATCCCTGCCTTTTATCTCAAAGCAAGTTTCCATGTTAATCCATGTTGATCTCTCTCACTGTGACTCACTCATGTTCACTGACATCTTAATCTTTGCCTCCCCTAGTCATGTCTTGACCTGCTCCTCTGCTCTCAAGGATAGCCCTTCATGCCTTATTCTTGGCATCTGTCTTCTTCCCCCAGCAACAGATACAACTCTCTTACATCAAATTGTATTTTCCATCTTTTCTAAATTGCTCTTATCTAACAGTTTTCCTGCCCAAATCTTACTATGCCCCAGTTCAGGTCTCTTGTGGATTCTGGATCATAAGTACTAGAGAGATTATGGCAAATAAAATGTCTAAGGAAGTCCTTGTCCACAAAATGCTTACAATTTCTTTAGGGAAATTGAATCAACATGACAAAGAATTCTGTAGACAAGAACGGATTCAGCATCTTCTGTGTACAGGATACTTTACGGCCCCCCTCCTCCGTGAGGAGACAGAAAGGACCCAACAACAAAAGCAAAGCAACATCACTTACGTAGTGTCAAATCCAGAGCAATACTATTGATTCAGAGTCTGGGAACAATCACCAAGGGTGACTGATCAGGGAATGCTTCCTGGAGGAAGTGGAGCCTGATTTGAACTTGAAAGAGGGTATAGTTTGGGGAAACAGCAAAGAGGAGGAGGGCGTGTTGGGCATTCCAGGCTGAGGAGCAGTGTGAACAAAGGTGTGGTGTCAGGAATGTTGTAGGTTGTTTGGAGACAATGAGGGCTCTGTTGAGCAGCAGCTGAGAGGGAAGATTTTACATGGCCTTGAACATGTATCTAAGGAGCTGATATTTGGTCCTGTGTGTTTCACAGAGCCCTAGGGCTCTTCAGAAGAGGTCTCATATTTAAAAATTCAATTGGTGCAGGTCAGGAAAAGGGAAGGTGACAAGTGGGGAAGCTAAGCAGGCAGAGATTTAGGCCCTTCATTTCCATGGAAAACTGATCCCATGTTTTCTGTTTGATATATTGAGAGATCATGTAAGATTTTATTTTGAAAAAAGTCTTCCACTGCTTAAAAAATTAAAAATCTCTGTTATAGATAATAAAAGTCAATGAAGAGTTTTGAGCATAGAATATTAGAAAAGGACCCTAGAAGAGTTTATCTCATCCAGTATGTAACCAAAGCAGGAATCCTACTCAAACATCTCTGACAATGTAAAAACTATTCCTGTGACAGAAAAACCACAAATTTGCATGACTTTTCATCCCACTATTGGACAGCTCTAATTTAGGAGATTGTAACATGGAATCCACAAATCCCTTCAAGGTACCATGAACATTGATGGGAAAAATGTATATATCTCTTTATTTTCCCTAATTGCCACTTGAAATTGACACTTTCTTCTATTATGAATGCAGGCAACAAACCTTAGCAGTATGATTATCGATAACCACAAAACTTAGATATTTCCAAACCACTTTAAATCTTTGCTGATATCTTCAATTTTTTAAGACTTTAAGAATTATGGTTCTTGCTGTGCCTGGGTGGCTCAGTGGGTTAAGCCTCTGCCTTCGGATGGGGTCATGATCTTGGGGTCCTGGGCTCAAGCCCCGCATCGGGTGCTCTGCTCAGCGGGGAGCCTGCTTCCCCCTCTCTCTCTGCCTGCCTCTCTGCCTACTTGTGATCTCTTTCTCTCTGTCAAGTAAATAAATAGAATCTTTTAAAAAAAAAAGAATTACAGTTCTTTTTAAAAAGGATTTTATTTATTTATTAGCAAGAGAGAGCACACACAAGCAGGGGAGGTGGCAGAGAGAGAGGGAGAAGCAAACTCCCCACTAAGCAGGAAGCTTGATGCTGGACTCTATCCCAGAACCCTGGGATCATGACCTGAGCCAGAGGGAGACACTTAATCAACTGAGCCACCCAGGTGCCCAAAGAATTACATTTCAATATAATTCATTTCCTGTGTAATCTTGTGCATTTTATTTTCTGAACTTAAAAGCCTTTTTCTGAGAAGAGTTCATAGGCTTTGCCAGATTTCCAAAAATGTCTGAAGCACAAGACAATGTTATGAAACTGCATTGTTTATGAATATAAACATATTCATAGAGAACACAGTTGTTTTCTGATGATCCAGAATTATCTCCCTCTCATGTTTTCCCATTGTTCCCACATTTCTCCTCTATAGCTATATGGAATAAGTCCAATGCTATTTCCACATGACAGTCTACCAAATATTTGAAGACAGCTATCATGTGTCAATAGGCTTTTCCTCTCAAGCCACTCATCCCACATTTCTCATCTGGCCCTCAGATATGCTAGTGGGTCCCTTTGTCATTCTGGCCCACTTCAACATGCTCCACATGACCCATCTTCATGTCTTCCTCTTAAAGCATGGTGGTTGTACCTGAGCAAACATCTAGACAGGCAAGTGTTTTTGGGGGGGTGGGGCAGAGGAAGAAGGAGAGAGAGAATCTTAAACAGGCTCCACACCCAACGCAGAGCAAACATGAGGCTTGATCTCATAACTCTGAGATCATGACCTGAGCTAAAATCAAGAGTCAGACACCGAACCACCCAGGTGTCCCTAGCTAGACAGGCAAGTTTTAAAGACAGACTTGAAGTCTGTGTCAATAATCTCAGTACTACTTCCTGTCCTCCCCTCCCCCATCCCTGTTATAATAACTTGAGTCCATGAACTGAGATACAACCAGATGTGGCCATTTACTCTTCCTCTGTAGATCATTTTGAGGCAGTACATCGAAGTGGTTAAGTGGGGCTATGTATGTCTGCTTTTACATCCTATTTCTTCCGTGTATTAGCTGGGTAACTTTGGGAAAACCATTTGATCCCTCAAATTCTATTTTCCAATCTGCAAAATGGATGAAACAATAGTACTTATTGCATAAATGTATATTAATTAAATGAGGTCACACATACTAAGTGCTTAACACAGTGTCTGGTGCATGCTTGCTAATGTCAATCAAAATAAGAGAAACATTACTTTCCTCCTTATGTCAGCTGAGCCCTGGGCAGCTCCAACTGTCCATTCACCATGGTTTCACTTCCTTTTTCTGGATCCATAATTTAAATAGGTTCCCCACTAATTCTCGCTTTTCTCATTGCGTGGCTTGGCAAAGACCCACCTCCTCTTTAGAGGCTCAGTCTCCTGAATCCCTATAGGAATTAAAAAATAGTAATAAGCCACTAAGACTGAAAGTGATTTCCGGTAAGGTTTCTGTGGAAATGTGCTCCTAGTGGTTATTACCTTCAAGAGTTTAGGGCTATCTCCCAAATGATTAACTTCCTCTTGTCAGTATGAAATCACCATTTTAAATCTACTTACTGAAACAGTTTATTAGTCTACCTCTCCCTTTCCATAGAAAGATCCTCAAAAAGTTATCAGAAGGACAGTAGAGGAAGAAGCAGGAGGAGAAAGTCCCTTAGAAACATGAAATAAGGGAGGTAAGAAAAGCTACACAAAAGTATTTTCAGCCAGTATCACTTCAGGTAACAAATTCCCTAAATTTGAATTCCACCATACAGAATACTACACCATTTCATTTGCAGACAACTTCCTTCAGACTTAATCACCTGTTCTCTTGTTATTGGGTCCCAGAGTCTACATAGAAATCCTGTAATTCATGGGGTTATCCTCACTGGGCTTTGATTATTTCCACATACAGGGTTTGCTCTTCCAAACAGAACTATCACAATCATTTTATTCTCTGCCAGGTTGCATATCTTCTGCAATGCCTGATACAGTATTGAGGGCCACCTCCGTGTTTAGCAAAGCTTTGAATAGCTCCTATAATCAATCAACCAATAACTGAATGTCCCCTCCGGGCTAAGGCTTGGTTAGGTGTTGAGGGGAGGGTACGAAAGTCCCTAACCTCCCAGATGCATCCAGCTTCATTAGGGAGAGAAACAAGGCAAATAAAATATAAGAAATAAATATTATACATGTGGTAGGCAGTTTCCTTTCCAACCTGAGTTATTCCTGTGAGTTTTCTCTTCAAATCCTAAACATAAGTCAAATTCTAATTAAAGTGAAGATCTTAATATCCCTTTCTACCAAAAATGCTTTCTCTTGCTCACTCTCTTGTGAGCTGTCACAATCTCATGTGCTCTCTAGCTCTCTCCCTCTCCCCTTCCTTCCCTTTCCCCCTCTCTCTCCCCCCACAGGCATGTGCCCTCACCTTTGATCCTCCTCTGTCTCCTATCTTCAACTTACCCAAATAATAAGTAGCTCTGATATATCATAAAAGAAATCTATGGTGTGTACCCTACCAAATTGTTCTCATTTTCTTACCACTTCTATCAAAACACACATCCCCCTTAGTGCGTAAAATTCAGTGAGCTAGTAGGAAGACAGTAAATTGCAGGATTTAAAATTTTACTTCTAGAGGACACCTGACTGGCTTAGTCAGTGGAACGTGGGACTCTTCATCTCTGGTCATGAGTTCAAGCCCCATGTTGGGCTTGGAGCATACTTGAAAAAATTGAGATACCAGTTAAAATGGCTAAAATCAGGACAGTAAACAACAAGTGTTGGCAAGGATGTGGAGAGAGGGGAACCCTCTTACACTGTTGGTGGGAATGCAGGTTAGTGCAGCCACTTAGGAAAATAGTGTGGAAATTCCTTAAGAAATTAAAAATAGAGCTACCCTATGACCCTGCAATTGCACTACTGGGTATTTACCCCAAAGATACAGATGCAGTGAAAAGAAGGGCCATATGTACCTCAATGTTCATAGCTGCAATGGCCACAATCATCAAACTGTGGAAAAAGTCAAGATGCCCTTCAACAGATGAATGGATAAAGAAGATATGGTCCATATATACAATGGAATATTACGCCTCCATCAGAAAGGATGAATCCCCAACTTTTGTATCAACATGGACAGGACTGGAGGAGATTATGCGGAGTGAAATAAGTCAAGCAGAGAAAGTCAATTATCATATGGTTTCACTTACTCGTGGAGCATAAGGAATAACATGGAGGACATTAGGGGAAGGAAAGGAAAAGTGAATTGGGGGAAATTAGAGGGGAAGGTGAACCATGAGAGACTGTGGACTCTGAGAAACTGAGGGTTTTGGACGGGAGAAGGGTGGGGGTTGGGTGAGCCTGGTGGTAGGTATTGAGGAGGGCACGTATTGCATGGAGCACTGGGTGTGGTGCATAGAAAATGAATCTTGGAACACTGAAAAAATAAAATTAAATTTAATTTAATTAAAAATTAAATTTAAAATTAAAATTAAATTTAAAACACTTAAAAATTAAAATTAAATTAAAATTAAATTAAATATAAAATTAGAAAGAAAGAAAGAAAGAAAGAAAGAAAGAAGAAAAAAGAAGAAAGAAAGAAAGAAAGAAAGAAAGAAAGAAAGAAAGAGAAAAAAGAAAAAAAGAAAGAAATTTTTAAATGGGGCACCTGAATGGCGCAGTGGGTTAAGCATGGACTCTAGGTTTTGGTTCAGGTTGTGATCTCAGGGTCATGGGATGGGGACCCATGGGCTCCCCTGCTCAGCACAGAGTCTGCTTGAGACTCTCTCTCCATCTCCCTCTGCCTCTCCCCTGAAGCGCACTCACTCTCTCTCTCTAAAATAAGTCTTTTTTAAAAAATTTTGAAAATGATAAATAAAATTTTACTTCTATATATTAAGAGCCACTTGTTCTTTTAAATAGCCTTATTAATTCAAACAAATGGATCTGATACTTCCGAAGAAGACTCCTTAGAGCCTTTCAAATCCCATCATCAAGGGGCTTCCTCCTCAGGTAGGAATATTCCAATCCCTCTTCTAGGGAATTATTTGTGGATTATTTGAGTGTCTTATTTGAGGATTATTAGCCAGGGTTATGTTTAGTCTTCTCTATGGGTTACATTATTAAGCACAATGCAAGATTGTGCAAGATTGTAGGCATTTACCCATAAAATTTTGGACCCATTGGATGCTAAATAAATGGTTTTTAAATATAGATTAAATGTCTTTTTTCCACTGGATATTTTTGCCTGTTTTGTCAAAGATGATTTGACCATAGCGTTGCGGGTCCATCTCTGGGCTCTCTATTCTGTTCCACTGGTCTATGTGTCTGTTTTTGTGCCAGTACCACGCTGTCTTGGTGATCACAGCTTTGTAGTAAAGTTTGAAATCAGGCAATGTGATGCCCTCAGCTTTGTTTTTCTTTTTCAACATTTCCTTAGCAATTCGGGGTCTTTTCTGGTTCCATACAAATTTTAGGATTGTTTGTTCCAGCTCTTTGAAAAAAACTGGTGGAATTTTGATCGGGATGGCATTGAAAGTATAGATTGCTCTGGGCAGTATAGACATTTTAACAATGTTTATTC